>OX419683.1:10529966-11729966 GCA_948474745.1 Oligia latruncula
TGTTGTTGGTGTACCCTTCGTTTGTTTGACGTGAAAACGTCTCGCTTGGTCTGGGAACTGTGTCACTGACTCTGGCAGAGCCACCATCAGGGATTTTAATTTTGAAAAATAAAATTAGCCGCTAATTAGTCGAAATTTATCGCCAAATATGAGAATTTGTCAGTCACTGGTTCAAAAGATATAAGGGTTTATAGGTGGCCGATCTGGAGAGTCTCCCCAGCAGGGTCACATTTATATCTCAAAAACTAGGGCACCTAGCGAAGATCTGTTTTCTCCCATATTTTGTCGCCAATTAGTCGGAATCAGTCGCCAAGTCACAGATTTAATCGGGTCTTAGTTTAGGAGATATAATGAGTTCAATTAGTAAGGTATAGTCCAGGAGCTAGTCGAAGAGATTTTTCGTGAACTCTTCGATCTGTGCGATCCCTGATGGTGGCTCTGCCAGAGTCAGTGACACCTGGGAACTGGGTGGTAAGTTTATGAGTGATGGGGATCGATCTCACAAACCGCCCAAGCAGCCAACATGCCTGTATGACACTGGAGTACACATTTATTAAAAATTCGAGGCTGTTTTGCTTTCTGTGCAAGCACTTTGCAGGCGGCTCGAAATTTAGCCCCAAATTAACCAGCCCTAAGCATTAGAGTAGCTTGTTAACAGTTGTACAGAACATTGCAAGAGCTTTACAATGGTTCCTATATCAGTTATCAATAGGCCACGTTCCATATATGTATATCCTTGAATTCATTATGTCAGCCAAAACAAGTTTTGTAGCATATCTAGGCTTTTGTTAAATATCAACAAAGAAATACTTAGATAAAATAAAAAAACCGGTCAAGTGCGAGTCGAAGGCGAGGCGGAGGGTTAGCCAAACAAGGGGGGTTCGTAGGTAGACCCATTTAGGAAATGCATATAGAGGACCCTGTGAAGAAGAACTGTAAACTTTTTACGTTTTAAAGTCAAGCAATAGAGTTTAAATTGGCGGTCAAATTTACCGGATTCTGGAACAATGTAACGGCTACTAAACACTACTAAACGGCTACTATAGGTACATTTTTTATTTTATTCTTGCACGATAAAGTCTCGGTGCGAGGTTAAAACAACATTTGACGTTATCATAACACCACCAACATATGTTTAGTCTCCAATAACTCCAAAAGCTGTACAATAGCTAATGTCTACACTTTTTGCTTTAGAATTAGAGTGGAGTATGGCACACACATACACGCATTTACAGCTCAAGCAGAGAGAAATTCTACTAAAATGCATTTTTTGTTTTTTTTTTCTACATTATACAAACATCAGTTAGCTGTGCTGCTTAATAGTGTACGAGAGTAATCTCGTACACTGTTAAGCAGCACAGCAGCATACGACGAGTCTTGAGTCTATACTAGGGTTACCCCTAGACTCAAGACTCGTCGTATAAATTTTACAGTCAAAAGCTCCTACGATGTACATATCTACTTAAGAGCTTTTGACTGTAATATAGCATGTGTATGGACGTAATTTCCGTTTATGTGCTGAGATGAAGCAAGTGCGCAAACCAACATCCGAAAAAAAAAAAACAGTGGCACTCCGGGAGTGCCGACAGAAGTGAAAACAAAACACAAACAGAATACTTTGCCATCACTCACTGACATATTCGATATACATTAAAACCGAGTACATCTCGAGGACAGCCGAAGACATCCGAAGCGGGTATTTTTAAATCGATCTTATAAACAAAACACGCGCGGTGTCGCCTAAAGAAGTTTTCACTTCAAAAATCGAGTTCCCAGTATCTTTATGACGAATAAACTATTTTTTCGCAGCCGCCATCTTTAATTTTGATTATGACCTCATATTCGTTGTCAGCACCCTTGAAATCCTTGGAAACGACACCCATGATGAAATTTGAAAATTTTCTAAGCCGCCATCTTGAATTTTGATTATGACCTCATATTCGTTGTCAGCACCCTCGAAATCCTTGGAAACGACACCCATGATGAAAAATTTTAAAATTTTCGCAGCCGCCATCTTGAATTTTGATTATGACCTCATATTCGATGTCAGCACCCTCGAAATCCTTGGAAACGACACCCATGATGAAAAATTTTTTAATTTTCGCAGCCGCCATCTTGAATTTTGATTCTGACCTCATATTCGTTGTCAGCACCCTTGAAATCCTTGGAAACGACACCCATGATGAAATTTGAAAATTTTCGAAGCCGCCATCTTGAATTTTGATTATGACCTCATATTCGTTGTCAGCACCCTAGAAATCCTTGGAAACGACACCCATGATGAAAAATTTTAAAATTTTCGCAGCCGCCATCTTGAATTTTGATTATGACCTCATATTCGTTGTCAGCACCCTTGAAATCCTTGGAAACGACACCCATGATGAAATTTGAAAATTTTCGAAGCCGCCATCTTGAATTTTGATTATGACCTCATATTCGTTGTCAGCACCCTCGAAATCCTTGGAAACGACACCCATGATGAAAAATTTTAAAATTTTCGCAGCCGCCATCTTGAATTTTGATTATGACCTCATATTCGTTGTCAGCACCCTTGAAATTCTTGGAAACGACACCAATGATGAAAAATTTTAAAAAATTTGCCGCTGCCATTTTGGATTTTCGTTTTGACTGCACTATCGGCTTTAGCGTCCTCGAAAGCCATGGAAATGTCAAGTAAAAAAAAAAAATAAACTGAAAAGAAAAATAATAAGTAAAATAATTAGACAACAAAAATTTTCTCCATCCGTCTGACGAATTTTCGATCAGGGTCACGTGTCCTGGGGGTCTACTCCGAAGCGGTTAGCCGATGTATCGGCCGAATGTTCGGTCATTTTCTACAGCCATTAATTTCCTATATTGACTATTGGTCCCGACCAAACTGTGCCAAACCGAACCTTTTTGGAACCCTTAACCCTTTTTTTACTTTTTTTTTTTTTATTCGTAGTAGGACAACAATATTCGAATCAGAAAATGACCGAACATTCGGCCGATACAGTGGTTAACCGTTTCGGAGTAGACCCCCTGAGTAGTCCTGACGCGAGTTTATCATTTTTTACCCATTACAAAAAAAGTGTACAACGCCGCTAAAGAAGTTTTCACTTCAAAATTTTCTCCATCAGTCTGACGAATTTTCGATCAGGGTCACGTGTCCTGAGTAGTCCTGACGCGAGTTTATAATTTTTTACCCATTACAAAAAAAGTGTACAACGCCGCTAAAGAAGTTTTCACTTCAAAAAAACTCGCCGAAAGCTTAGCCTTCTCCTTTTTTTGAAGTCGCATGTATAGTACTACAGATACTTCGGATCCGCCATTTTTTTCGAGTTTTGATTCGAGTCATATGCAGTGGTCGCTTTGAGACAGGGATAGGTGTTATAAAAATATAAATAGAAAAGTGTGTCGTTGTTTTTTTATGTGAAGGAGTATTTGTGGATGAAACTTTTTCCGCTACTTGATGATAGATTCAAGCCTAGGGTTTTTTTTATTTAATATCTATGTGTCTTTGACATAATAGCTATGTCAAAGACAGACATGAAAGTCTAGTTGTTGATTGTTTACTTTGTAATAAGAATTTATTTCTTATTTTCTTTAGTTTTTCACAGATTATTTTTCCTAAATATGTTGTTTTGATGATGTCTACTATTTAAATTAATTAGCATTATTTTTATTTTTTATTTAGCAATACTTACAGCTGCTGCGACTTGAGTTATAACAACAGTAAAAATGAATACGCTAAGTAAAGCAAATATCAATACTAAGCCACTAATTAAAAAGGAAATATCTGAACCAAAACATCTGGATACTACAAAAGATGAATGTAAGACTATTGTAGTAGACTGTGTAGAAGTGGGTAGACAAGTAAGCAAGTAAGTAACTAACTTACTTACTTATTTAAAATGACCCATTGACATATACAGGGCATCCCACGGCTATGCCACATGGAGGGAAAGTACCTTGAATATTGTAGATGGAACATTTTACTGAAAGAAGACATTATTTTAATTTAAAAAACAATTTAAACTGCATTCATAGATTTTTAAATAATTACATGGTTGAACCGGGAATCGAACCCGCTATACGAGAAAAAAAATTACCCTGTAGCTTTATCATACCGATCGAAAGGAATCATCATAAGGATTATTTTTTGCTAAATAACATAGTGTCAGAAATAAAAGGAAGACCATGAATTTTAACATTTGATGTGAAATTTTGTTCAGAAAAATAAGGATACCGTAAGGATATACAACTGACATTATCATATTAAGTACCTATTACTAATAAATGTGCATGATAAAATGATAAAGAGACACGTAATTAGTAGGTACCTGGTTGTATGTAACAAATCGAGCCGTATCCTGAGCCGAAAGACGCGATAAGATGGCCGTCGAGATCCCCAGATCTAACCCCGTTAGATTTTTTTATGGGGTTATGTAAAAAAATTAGTTTACAAGAACCAGTATGAAAATGTCCACGAGCTACAAACAGAACTTAGACGTATTATTCTAAATATCCACCACAACAAGATCAAAAAATCGACAGGGTGTGAAATACCTAATCAAAAGAGTGCGACTTTGTATTCAACAGTGTGGGACTTATTTTGAGCATTTGATAAATTGATTAATTTTGTATTCAAAGTGTTAAAATTCATGGTCTCTTTTATTTGTGACACTATGTTATTTAGCAAAAAATTATCCTTATGATGAAGCCTTTCGATCGGAATGATAAAGCTACAGGGTAATTTTTTACTCGTGTAGCGGGTTCGATTCCCGGTTCAACCATGTAATTATTTAAAAATATATGAATGCAGTTTAAATTGTTTTTTTTAATTAAAATAATGTCTTCTTTCAGTAAAATGTTCCATCTACAATAAGTATTCAAGGTACTTTCCCTCCATGTGGCATAGCCGTGGGACGCCCTGTATATTACTTTTGAAATCATTGTAATGACCAGACATAATTGAATGCAAGTTTTGCCATTCAATAATTGCATGCGACTTCTGCTTACACTACACATGGATACTTAGGTACTTACCTAATATTATAATTCCTTTCTGTGCAGCGGGTTGCAAGTGTATGAAAATTATTGGTCACTTAGAAAGTGTGAAACGGCAGGACCACCATGAATACCGCTTTAGTCCGGGGCAACTTGCGCTGGACGACTGGACCCGAAACCCTTTCATTTGGCTACGTTACGTTGAAAAATCAGATGGTATACTGACTGAAGATGACGCTCTCTTGTAAGTACTTACCATGCTGGAATATGACACACATTGTACGTTTAATCGACTTTAAGATTTTTTCTACTTAAAGACCGTAAGTATACATAAATACATACCACAGATATAATTACACCTAGATAACGCAATAGCAACTACTTCGCGTGCCCAGCTTACGTACAAAAATCGTAAGCCGCCACTTCCGCGCTCAGTCCTGTGTACTGCTGGCTGGGTAATAAGCATTAGCGCAAAGAGTTACCGAGGCCCCTGGCACAGGCAACTGAAGGAACACGGGTGGGTTTTAGTCAGTAAAAGTCTGACCGCTCCGCCCAGAGCAGGAGAAGTATTTACTTATAATTTACAACCCAAAAAAAAAATGGCGCTAGGCCCCGGGGGTGGGGCGAGACGGGTGCCGCACGCTGCGGCGTCTTTGAATCGATTTGATTTTCCTGTCACTAAATAGTTCTTGTGACGTCATAGGGTAGTCAAAAAATGGCACGCTTGGTTTTCATACAGATCGTGATACTTGCGTTATTTAGGTCTATCTATAACTGTGATACATACCTACTTGTTACGGTCGCGAATCATATTTTGTTTAACATGCAACCTGAAAATTACAAAAAACGTTAGAAACTTTGAATTTCACGGGCTACCCTGACGCTTCCCCCATACCCATCCCATACCTAAGACCTTTTTTAACAGTCTGATAACTTTTATCCGGAGAATAAACGTGAAGGTTTGACTAATTTTTTATATAGGTAGGTACTTATCTAGCAGCGCCCCGCGGTTTCACCCGCATAAGTGTCGATCCCGTGAGAATATCGGCATAAAACTATCCTCGGGATGCAATCTATCTCTCTGCCAAATTTTATCGAAATCCGTTTAGTGGTTTAGGCGTGAAAAGGTAACATAGGTACAGACAGACAGATAGAGTTATTTTCGAATTTATAATATTTCTTAGTAAGTATAGTAGATAATATGGATACAAAAGAAATCGGAATTTTAATTTCTTAAAAAAAAGTCAAGTAGGTATCTGAAGTTTGAAAAATCGGCCCTTAACGGATCTAATACCTACTTGCTGAAATTACTACAGGTCTAAAGAAAGTGAGTACTTGGAGATTGATGAGGTGCAGCGTTACTTCATGGGGGACCACCATTGTGAAAAAGTGTTGTTTGTGTGCCCCCACCCGTACCCGAGGATGCCTACACCCCACGGCAGCCACTTATGGAGATCCAACACTGCTCTAAAGATTCAATCCAACGTTTACCAACGTGAATTACACAACTCCATGGAATTAACTCTAAGGGTAGAATACATTTTGTTATTCATTTGGTCATTTTTTATTATTTATGTAAGCTATAGATATTAAATGATTCCACGGCTACAGGAATATTGTATAGGTAATAGGTAATACGGGCTGGTTTCCGCAACTCCACGTCAAAGCGCGTATTTTGCGTACGGTACGTATATTGTATACTTCCAGTTAGGTTAGGTTTTATGTATTTTGTTCCCTTCTACACATACACACGTTGTTGACATCTCATTATCTCATTATACTCCTATTCCTATCGTAGTTATGCTGGATGAGATTTTCTTACAAAAAAACATCACCTTTGTACGTATTCTCCTATTCCTTTCTTCTCCTTACATATCAAGTTAATAAATTATAATTGATAAGGAATTCAAGGGTAGCTCAAATAGCCTTAAATTAATTAAATTTAATTATTTAATTTATTTATTCGCCTTTACTTAAACTGAAGCTATTTTCCTTACCGAAATGTAGCCACAGCAGTGAGGGTTGTTAAAAGTAAGATGATGAATGAGTTATGTTGAGTTTTCATCAATCAAAACTAGTCACGATCGAGAGATCGTTATGTTGTAGCGTTTAGTTAGTCCTTGATCTGCGAAATGAAGTAGTACCTAATTCACATTCCCCTGGCCTTGGAAGGAGTGCCTTTCAATGGTCTTCACTCACAGCATCAGTGTCAATCACGTCCTGTAGTAGAGGACAAAACCTCGGCACATGCGCGCCTCACCATGCCCGATGACGTCTGTATGTCAGCCACCCGGGATATACCATCCTTTCCTGGGATAATGCGAAGGACACGTCCTAAATGCCACTTCAAAGGTGGGAGATAAGCTACGCTTGCCGCGGTTGGTCTGTAGATGGGTGACCATCTTTACATACCGAGACCCTTCCGTGGCTCGGAATTCGTGGATCTTTGACAGTCGTTACGGGTCGTCAGGATCCCGAAAGTCTGACAACCAGTCTTACCAAGAGGTATCGTATTACCCAGTAACTGGGTTGTGGAAGTCAGATAGGCAGTCGCTCCATGTAAAATACTGTATTCAGCTGCATCCGGTTAGACTAAGTCGACCCCAACATAGTTGGGAAAAGGCGAGGCAGATGATAACTGTGATGTACCTAATCTTCAAACGTGAGGCGCGCGTTGCCCATCACACGACGAAGTTGGTGTTTACTCGACTTGACTCCTGCTTCCCACAGACCACCAAAATGCGACCTCCGCATTCTGGTGATCTAAGGGGGAATAAAATAGAATTTTGACTACATGCGAATTCTAAAATAACATTTCTACAATTACTTAGTTAAACATTTCAACTTATGTATTAGTTCTCACACACACGGGCCACACGCATCAACAGCAGAAGCAATTGCAGCCATCGACAACATGCCGCTCGTGTATTTGAGTACGGTGCTCGTGTGTACTATGCACACTTTAGTAATTTATACTTAAGGCTCCTACAAACAGGTGCGACACGCGATATAATTGCGCCCGACACAAAGGCACCGCTCGTTGCGCGACTTGCGGTGCCTGTGTGTCGCGCGCGATTTTTTCACGTGTTGCGCCTGTTTGTAGGAGCCTTTACTGTAATTTTTTCGCAACAGAGAATGGCAATGGCTCGGGTTCAAATGGACCGACTGGTAGTTCCCGATTGCTTCGTCAAGCTTGATCGTCTTGATTATTTCAAAAGGAAAGATTTTTTCCAGCAATTACAGCACATCCTAAGGTATCATTTAATTAATATTAATTGCTTTCTAATAGAGCAGTGGTGGCCAAGTGGTAACGGCCGCGACTTACGAGTTGTAGGTCGTAGGTTCGAACCCAGACAGGCGCTTTACTTTGTGTAAATTATTTCATCACCACTGCTCTCAAAACGGTGAAGGAAAACATCGTGAGGAAACCGGCATGTCCTAGAACCAAAAATTCGAAGACATGTGACATCTGCCAATCCGCACTGGGCCCGCGTGGTGGATTACGGCCCACTCCCTCTCACCGAGAGGAGGCCAGTGTCCCAGCAGTGGGAACATTATAGGCTGATTATGGTTATGGTATGGCTTTTTAATAGAGAGAGGCTTGATATTCCAATAATATTTTTTCCCGGTGATTTTATTATTTAGGTACACAATCATTGTGAAAACCCCAAACAAATGTAAAGAGAAACTAACAATAAGTACCTAACAGCTGAATAATTAATAACATAACGTTATGTCGGTCAGAAAATGCTTTGGTTTCTTAAAATATCAATACTTAAGTAAAAAGGATGTTGAATTAAAATATTCTTTACGTATTTAATTTGATGACTGTAGTTTTCAGGACCGTCTCCAACTAGTTTCGTTCGAAAACATGTGCTGCAAGCGAATTGAGGGAGTTAGTCTCCTACAGCATCTAGCTTGTTTCAATTCAAAGAGCCTCAAGTACCTATTCCTGTGGAGATTCGTGTTGCCCAACGAGAATCCACTCCTTATCAACTACTCGTACATCTCTGGTAAGTGCGTTTTTTTTTTATGACCCGCTCTTGATCTCGATAATATTATAAATATTTTTAACAAACCATAACAGAAAAGAATAACAATAAAAAAACTACTTAAATAAGTAGGTTTTTTAACAACATTATTATTTTAATAACATGCACTAACATTATATTATTTTTGTAAAGCGTGCTAATTATATGCTACACTTATTAGTACCTATTATTTTGTTAACATAGCATGGGCATTCCAGGCTTTATGCCAACTTTCTCTTATCGTCATGAGAGTGCAACCATGCAGACATCATCAAGTTTGTTAGGTCTTACTGAACCCTAGACCTTCCATCGGCCGATTTCGTAGCTGCGTCTGTCTCGCACCGGTGAAGTACGTGTTTAGAGTAACGGATCCAGATGGATGGGTCTGTCTGTTCACCCCATAAAGCCCAGTTCAAAATACATGACTTTTTAACACATTCCATGCCAGGGACCCACGTCGAGGGCTCCCTTTTGCTACATTCATGAACCCGGGAACCCACGTAGTGGGCTCTATTAAAAACTAAATTGTTCTTCTCAAATAAATTGTAATAAATTTTGAAAAAAATATAGCAGTTTATATTTGAAAGACATTTTTTAGGGTATGCGTTGGTTTTAAGATTGAAGGATATTTTTCTACAAATTATTTTGAACCTCATCCTAGGTGCTGAGGACCCACGTCGTGGGTCGTATTAAAGGGGTCGAAAACATTTTTTTCCATGCATGCAATTTTTTCATATATATGCGTCCTTAAACATGGTTTGACATGCTTTTTAGCTCTTCAAATACCAATCGTGTAAAATGTTCATTTCTCATAACATTTTCTTCTGTAGCCGCTTTTTCGATAATGTCGCAATTTTTACATATATTTTTATTTACTTCAATAGATTTTCTCATTTTCTTATTAGGTTTATTATTATTCTTCGGCCTTAACAAAGACTGAGTCATTCGAGTCTTCAGTGTCAAGCACACTAGGAGATATTGAACGTTTGGTCGCTGTAAAAATAAATAAATATTTTTTATGAATTTCCTAAAAAAGGTTGAACACCAATGCCTCGGGACAAGACCAACATAATAAAAATTAATTTACTTGCCCATTTTTTACTGATTGGAAGTCTTTACTGCCACTGAGCACAAGATAACCTCCAGGGATGGTGTTTTTAGCAAAACTACGGCTTCGCTTCTACGTGCGGGAGTGTTTTACATACCATATACCACAAACCCACGTCGAGGGTTCAGTCTGGCGCATCCAAAATGCCGAGGCACCCGCTAGCGGGTCCACTAGTGAAATGTACGGTGGCATAGCGTATGAGGTACACGAGAAGTGTAGAGGAGGCGAATGTGTTAAAACAGCGATTGGTTTTTGGGCACACTGCCACCGATCTCCTTGACTCTCATAGAACAGTTGCCTTAGAGCCCACATTTAGAGCGAAAACTCTAGATATTATGTATCGATAGTTGTAATAATACCTAAATACGAAACCTTACAGAATTCGATGCAAGAGTTCAGTAGTATTTCCCTACCCCTTGGGGAAAAGGGGTGTGAGTTGAAATAAAACAATGTTTTTCATGAAATTGTACTACAATAATTCTTCTAGAAATAGACATAAAAGCATTACAAAATAAATCACTCAATCGTAGAAGACTCCTTAGGTGGCGCAGGTTTAGCATGAAATGCATGAGCTTGCGGCATGATCGAGGTGGCCGTGGTGTTGAAAATATTTTTATACTGGAAATGCGGGAGATTCTTCTTGGCGGCGTCAACAGTGTCTCTGAGCCGGTTGGCTCCCACAGCCGGCGCCACTCGCCCTTCATCTTTACATTCATTCACGAGGTCCTGCATCTCTTGTTCAATTAGAGGTACAATGTTTTGGGAAGACTTCTCCAGGTGCCGCTTGAGCTCGCTGTCTACCCGAAGTAGCTTCTCTTTGTTAGAATTGGTTCGCCATGGTCTTTTAGGGTCTGCACCGGTTAAAAGCACATTTTCGGCATTGGCTTTTTTGGCTCTGGAAAACAAAAAATGGGTTAATGTGGTGGTGGTGGTGATGGTGGTTAGTGGCTACACGTACAGCTACCCCACTCCAGATGGCCATATTTAGTTGAATATTTTCTTTATAATATGCTACATACTGCTACATACTTTGCTGTTGTTGTGTGTGGTTGTTTGTATTTGCTATAATCAATTAGGTTATACAGTCATACACTCCCAGTGGACTTTATTTCCTTCCTAATCCTAATAATGTAATCGTGTGACACTCAGTGTAGTTGCGCGCATGGGTTTTAAGATAACACCAGTACCTACTTACTGTGGTTAAAACAAAACTAAGCTCATAAACATCAAATAGTCGTATATCTATAAACTTTGAAATATAAATAAATTATACGAACCGTTTAGTTTCAGCTAATAATTCTCTCAATTTCTTTTCGTTTTCTTCGAGTAAGCATCGATCAACTTTGTACGGATTCTCATTCAGGTCGTTCATGTTTTCCTCCTGGCGACTTTCTGCCTCAACCTCTCCACCAAATCTTTGGTGAAAATTCTTCACAAGATCAGAACAACGTTCCGTTAACTTTACTTCAGGCACTTCTAATCCTTGCAAGAGTTTTTCAATTTTTGACTTTTCTTCGTCTGTTGCCATTTTCAGGTTTTTCAACTAACAAATGTTTGTTACCGTGGCAACGCATTATAGTTTCAATGAATGGTTGTCTTGGCGACTACAATAGGTACATAATCTCCTACAATATGTTGTTTAATTAAAATTTTGTTGTGTTAACTATCGTATTAATTTTAACGTACGCCACATCAGAAAAATGTGAAAATATCCCGCCGAGATAAACTCCCATCATACCCAGTAATGTTGCACATGGTATCAAAAAACAAAACAGTTTGCAACTTGGACACAGTAAAAGTAAAGGCACAAATTGGAACATATTCCTTTTTTCTATGTGTTTTTCTAGATAATAAACTTCGAGAATTTATAGTCTTTTTTCTATTTTTATGCATTAAATTACTATATTTTTCTATAAAAATTGTTTGACATTATACTGTCTTCCAAGATAGAGACACTATCCTTCAAACTATTGTTTTATTATGGACTGACACGATGTAGTTTTCATGAAAAAGTTTTGTTAATTTCATGCGGCTACTTAAAATGCAGTCAATAAGACGTAAAATTACAAAAATAGATATTCGTCGTAAAGGCGACTGGACAAAATTGATTGATCTTTATCTACAGCAACAGATCTCGTCATCACATCTTCATCCACAGCCCGACTTCTTCCGCCCAAGCCAATGCCCATATTGCCCAAAAGCTAAGCCTTTGCTTGTGTGTGCCAAGCAATAGATCTCCTGGCTAATTATAATTAGGTATACTGTCGTCATTGATTTTTATAAATCAATGACTGTCGTAAAAAATTGCTACGTAACATTTGTTTCATCATTTTGATATTTATCAACAACATAATCGACGAATATCATAATAAGCCTATAATGTCCCTACTGCTGGGATACAGGCCTCCTATCGGTGAGAGGGAGTGGGCTATAATCCGCCACGCCAGCCCAGTGCGGGTTGGTAGAAGTCACATGTCTTCGAATTTTTGGTTCTAGGAAATACCGATTTCCTCACGATGTTTTCTTTCACCGTTTTGAGAGCAGTGGTGATGAAATAATTTACACAAAGTAAAGCGCCTGGCTGGGTTCGAACCAACGACCTACAACACGTAAGCCGCGGCCATTACCACTGGGTCACCTGCTCTCGCACGAATATAATAATAAACGAAATATAACATAGGTAAAGGGACTATTGGTTCAAAGTTCAATGAAGTAAAAATAAATAGTATAATAAGAACAATATGGCTATTTTTCGCAAAATTCTTATTATACTAGCTACGCCCCGCGGTTTCACCCGCATAAGTTTCGATAAAAAGTAGCCTATATGTTAATCCAGGGTGTCAGCTACCTCCATACAAAATTTTACCAAAATTGGTCGAGCCGTTTGAGCGTAAAAAAAACTGGCCAAGTGCGTGTCGGGCCACGCACAGTGTAGGGTTCCGTAGTAGCCCGTTATCACAATGTATTACGATTCTGTTGTTCTTTATTCTGAATATAAAAAAATATAAAAAATCATATTTTGTTTTTCAATGCAAGTCTTTACACTGTTGCGTTGGATTCTGATAACGTTAAACTAACTTTTATTTTTCGATTTAATGCTCCATTTACGAAATATTAAACTTTAAAGTGCAAATTGTTCCAGTAGGGCGTCCCCCCCTCCTCTAAAAGCTAAATTGCTGGTTTGAAAAATCTGGAAAAATTCACGATGATAGTGCATTTCATGAACTTTAAAGGAAAATTATAGCGGTTAAGATAACTTTATTAGTTCAGCAGTAATTATAGTCGTTGAACTTGTGTGTTGGATAATTTTGTACCAAATACAAAATCCTTAGCATTAATCCTTTAAAGTGACTACGATGAAGTAGAACTGCTTGTTTATAACGGGTAAAGACTTGCATTGAAAAACAAAATATAAAATAAAAAAACATAATAAATTATCATAAGTTTCACAATATTGCCGCTAGATGGCGTTGTACCAACGGGTTACGTTTTCATTCGAGTAGTCACAAACGAACTTTGTTCAATTTTCGAATTACAATTTTGTGAATTGAAATAATAACTTGGCAGCAATCGTATTCTTATTTTTACAAGCTTTTATTTAGCTTGCACTGTTCCATAATCAGCCTATAATGTTCCCACTGCTGGGACACAGGACTCCTCTCTGGCACTGTTCGTATGTAAGTATGTATATATGTATGTAAGTTGTCCGTTAAAATTTGCAAACTATTTTTCGACCATTTGTTGGTATCCGATTGACCTGTTGCATACAACTTTAGTTCTGTTAACAATACAATGTGCAATACTCAATATTGTAATTATTTCGATATGGCCGCCGCTCCAAGATGGCGGATTAGGTACATATTTTTTCTCAACCCTCTTAATATGGGTATCAAATGAAAGGGCTTGAAGAGTAGAAAACTATAAAGTTAATAACATCACAATAAATTCAACATGGCCGCCGCTCCAAGATGGCGGATTAGGTATATATTTTTTTCAATCCCTTTAATATGGGTATCAAATGAAAGGGATTGAAGAGTAGGAAACGATAAATTTAGTAACATTACACTAAATTCAATATGGCCGCCGCTCCAAGATGGCGGATTACATATTTTTTCTCAACCCCCTTAATATGGGTATCAAATGAAAGGGCTTGAAGAGTAGAAAACGATAAAGTAAATAACATCACACGAAATTCAATATGGCCGCCGCTCAAAGATGGCGGATTACATTTTTTTTCAATCCCCGTAATATGGGTATCAAATGAAAGGGCTTGAAGAGTAGAAAACGATAAATTTAGTAACATCACACTAAATTCAATATGACCGCCCCTCCAAGATGACGGATTAAAAAAAGTTTTACAAAACAAGCTTTTATCGTAACCTAATAAAGAAAGAATAACGTGAACTAAAAAGAAAATAAAATATAAGTGACACTGTCTTACTGTGTACTTATATAAATTTTAAAAGCTTGAGGCACTGACGTACGGTGTCCGTTATCCTACAGGTGTACCTACTATACAATAACAGTGCCTCAAGCGTTTAAAATTTATATATATTTTAAAATGACAGTGTGACACTGTCATTTTAAAATATAATTTTTTTTTTCTTTTTAGTTCGCGTTATTCTTTCTTTTTTAGGTTTCGTTTTTATTTAAATAAAAGCTTGTTTTTAAAAACTTTTTTTATTTTATTTGTTTTAGCTTTAGCAGGAAGAAGGTGGTTATTATTAGTTAATGTGTTATCTGTTTAAATCTTCGAAAATCCATATTTTGTCATTAGTTTAGTATCGCTATTCGATAACAGATGGCATTGTGCCGTGATGTCACTTTTGTAGATTGCGGTGTTAAGATTTTCTTGCAAGGTAGGTATGACCTCCGTGGTTACGTTATTTGTTAAAGTTTTGTTTTACTCTGGACACCCTTGCCATAATTATATTTTTGTTATTTTAACCATATTAACCATTAAATCCTAATATCTTTACCATTACTTATATTCAGAGTAAAGAACAATAGAATCGTTCCAAAATGGGGTTCCCTGGCTACTACGGAACCCTACACTGTGCGTGACCTGACACGCACTTGGCCGGTTTTTTTTTTTCTATAAGTAGGTACAACTTTACCCAGTGTCCTTGGCATGTAAATCTTATAATGTTCGACAAATTTATAAGTCACTGGACTACCAAACTTGACCTTCTTTCAGGAAGCGGCCAATATATATCGAGGCCTAATACTAGAAACACCTTTCTTCGAAGTCTTGGGGAGTTAAGGAATCTACGTATTCTATCTCTAGAATATGCGCACATAGCCGATGGAACTGGAGGCGCACTATTATCTTTGTTACCGGTGATCAAAAGACCACATTTTCGATTGCAGGTATACATTTAATATGTTTGTATAAAGTTGGTATAGTCAACCGCATGGCTATGGTAACCATTTCATGTTACAGCGCATTTTCTTACGAGTACCTATCTCATCTTGTGCTCGGGAATATGTTCGGTACAATATTTGCAACCGAACAGCTCAGCACTTTTGCTTGCGTGCATTTCCATAAATGCATGTGCGATATATGCCAGTTATCACCATCTATTACCAGTTAGTGCGAGTTCGACTAACAATCGCGGAACTCAAACCAATCTATCAAACCGTCATAGTGCAAATTTAGATTAGATTTACCATTTGATTACTGTCACTAGTATTCATTAAAGCGTTTAAACCATATCATTTCGTATCATTAAACCAGTCTAATATAATACCAAATCAACCATAATATCAACCAACCCAGAAGTTAGTGCTAAACCAAGCAGGCACTAAATTCTACACCGTACCTAATGGCCCCGGATCCGGACGCAAGGCCTGAGGAGTAAAGTTAGTATTTTATGAACGTTCACAGTCTGATCTCAGTCTCAATCTGTCAAAAATACCTCTAATTTCCAAATATTTTTAACAAGTTTTTGACATTGATTGTCGCTGAGATGAGATTGCGACTAGATTTTGAACGTTTTAAAAATCTTTTTGAGACAGGTGTCGATTTTGTTGTTCACGAACTAAATTTAAGTTCAGTGCATCTTTTTCTTTCTATTTCATCAAGAAATGGACAAGATAAATTTAGTTTTTTTTTTTTGTTAGCCTAGTTTGTGTCCCACTGCTGGGCAAAGGCCTCCCCTTTTTCCTTCCAAACCTCCCTGTCTTGTGCGATCTCTGGCCATGTTGGCCCTGCGAATGTTATTAGATCGTCACGCCACCTTCGCCTTGGTCTACCTCGACGGCGATGTCCTGCCTCAGGCGTCCAGTGAGTTTAGTTTAGTCCTGTTAAATGAATCAGCGCCTTTATAAAAGGGAATCGGCACCATAATTTATTTATTTATTTAGGACAACCAACAAAGCTTACACCAAAAATACATGATAAAATACACAATAATAATATAACATTTTATAGTGTAGCCTTAATTAAAGGCTGCCACGGCATGCATTAAACATAGGAGTAGGAAATATAGCTTTACAAAGCATATTAAACCTATTTATATAGATTAATTAAATTAGAAGGACTATAGAAACTACACTATAAATATTTAATTTTTAAGATAAAGCCTTCTTCAAGGCAAACTTGACTTTATGTAAAGAGTAAGACATATCAATATCTACGCTGGGTGAGCGTGACAGGTCATTATATTATTATATAATTAATTAATTATTATTATATATTATTATTATATATTATTATACAGCATCATATTGTAGTCTTTGGTGACAGGCGACAAAATTGAATCCGCATTCTGTTAATGGTGGAAAAATGACCCAATAAAAAAATAATATTTTGGATAAGCAATAGGTAGGTAGATATTTTTCAGCAAATTATTATTGGTTAAATTTAAAATAGGACATTAAAGATACTTTCTTTGAATTCTAGCTGATATGCAGAGAGGACCAGATACCCGGCTACACCGACGCTGCCCTCGGTGTTGGAGGGTACGATATACCGGACACCGCCTGGCGACGCCTTGCCATAGCCTGTCCCGACATATATCTGCTCTTCGCATTCTGTCAGTTTGATGTTGATAATACCTAAGTACATTTTTAAATATACTTACCTTACTTGGCACCGGTAAACTTGGTAGGTACTAAAGGTTGTAATCTGAGCTACTGCCGAAGGTTTGCAAGGGTATTCTTTGCTTGCGCCCATGAGGGGCGTAAATAATAAAACTGGACGAGTCGTACCAGAAATGTTATGTCATGACACGTTCCTGACTTCCTGAGTCCCGTCCGGTGTCGGTTCTTCAGTTTTTGTTTTAAATAGGCCGCGACCTCGCTCCCTGTCCTTGTACCGGCTGTGTACGATTAAAATTCATCATAGCACATGTATCAAATCGGAAAGGGTTCGGCACCGTATCGCCTTTCGCCTCGCTGTCAAACTAACGTAAGCACGTAACCAACCGGGTCAGCGGGATTGTCCGAAAGGGTTACCGCTGGCCCGGAACATAAAGGGCTACGGAAGGAACATGGGTGGGTTTTAGTCAGTAAGGGTCTGACACTCCCTTCCGCTCCACCCAGAGCGGGAGGGGTCATGTGACGATTTCCCATCCGAAAAAAAAAAAAAAAGACTATTAGAGCTTCTGATCCGCTTTGGTTACGTGAACCAAAGCGGATCAGAAGTTCTAATACGTCGACTCGGCTACGGCTAGGCGCCGACGCCGCGCTTCCAAGTACTTTGCCCTGTACGTGGCGACCACCGGGCAGTTTAAAAGCACTTGTGCCGCTGTCTCGTCATCCTCCATGCAGGCCCTGCACAGCGGACTGTCTGTTACTCCTATGACATATAGGTGTTTATTAAATGACCCGTGACTCCTACTCACCACCAGCTGATTTTAGTGATGGACGAGCCCGCCACCAGGTCGCGGTTAGGAGTGGAGTTTGGGAGATTAGAGGTGCAAGGAATGAGGATGTGGAGTGTAGGAGGGTTGTGAGAGTTGGGGCAGGAAGCTGAAAGACGGGAAATAATGGGGTAAAGGGAACTAGGCTAAGGATGCGCTGGCGTCTGGTGGTTTTTGTTGCGTCTGTTTTGTAAGGAATCAGACCAAGCACGGGGTGGCAACCTCGAGAAGGTGCATCCGCCTGACTTGCCTTCAGGATCTACACAACCGTGGCGCTCTCCCTCAAGACCCCGCCACCCTACCGCCTGAAGGAGGCGGCAAGGTAGGCCTGCATCTATACTACCAAGCAAAGCAAAGCAAAGCTTGTCGTTGTGCAACCCCAAAAGTATATATACAGCATTGCATGCGGGTTATGTAGATACCTACCTACCAAGGTAGGTATGCACGCAAAAACTACGTGGTAAATAGGTAGACAGGTGAAAGCTATATAGGCCGAAGCACACTTTTAGTAGCTAAGTATATATAGGTATGTATAGTGCAAAGTAGATACTATATAGACTTAGGGCTGATTTCTCAATCGACAGATAATGTTTATTCGTAGAATAATATTGACCTTTGACAGATTTTGTATGGAAGAACTACCAAAAATTCAAAATTATTCCTCGGATAAAATTATCGGAAAAATCAGACCTTAGAGGTGTCACACCTCTTCGGCTTTGACTTTAGAGTAGTAAGACCTACCTATTTATTCTAACTACTTATTATTTTTAAATAGTTCGTATTCGTGACTACGACAATGTAAGACGCTTCCTGACTCCAAGTTTACCTCTACGCGAAGTGCATCTGCAATTGGGTATCGACCTGAAAATGCGACAACGACAGGATTCCGACATAAGCTGCTTCATTCGGCATATAGCATACCGTTACGCCAATACATTAAGTGAGTCCAACAGTTTGATACGAATTAAATCACAAATGTAGGTTACGGTAAATGAAATATGTTAGATGGGCATCGACGGTGCTAGGCAACTGGTTTTACCAACTGTTTGTGAACGTCCCTACGCATTTCTGTCTCCTGCTACATACGATGGAAGAGGAACAATTTCCTTTTCTGATTAATTTCAATGCGGGTTCTAATTCTAAGGCGACTCGCATACTCGCCATTGCATAATTCTACACTACTTACATGTAGCAAATTGAGTCCGCAAAGGAATGACAACATCTGATACAATCGTTTAGCGTAAGTATGTGCATTGAGATTGCCTCTGATCCAAATCAGTTCGGTTCTTCCGCACATGGACTTCCTACTTAGCATAATTTTAAATGTTCTTGGCATCCAGGGGTCCTCCAATACCGTATACGTTTATTAACTGGCCTGGCCTCATACCAAAGCGAAATTCGTCGGAAAAACACACAAAACGTCACTCTTCTTCTGCCCAATTTTGGTGTTCACGAGCCCATTGTACGTTGCTCTGCGATTGCGGGGCTCAATAGGTGGTACAGTACACGTAGCGGCCATCGGGAACGGAGATTTACTTCATGCAAGCAATTTCTTACGGTTTGATCGCTTATTAGCATCCTTGAAGAGCTATGAAGGCTCGTAACCAACATGATCGCGGTCATTGTACGATTTCGTCGAGTAATTTGTATGTAACGATTTTGTCTGCGTGTGGTGATGCGAGCTCATCCTCCATGTCGCTTTGCCACGCTGCCCGTGATGCGGTAACGTATCCAATGTCGACTTATAACACTCTGCGTAGTGCTGAGAGCGATTGCCACAGCACGTTGCCGAAAACCAGCTTCCAACATTCCCACGGCTGTGATCATTTCTCCTTGGCTCTCATGACGTGTTCTCTTCAAAATAATGTTCTTTTGTATTGATTCCACTCAGAAGTATGGCAGAAATTTTACTCATTTGGCCTCAAACCCGCAGGATTACGAGGGGCGTTCAATAAATAAGTAGTGAGAATGAGTACCTATGTTACAGATTATTTTAATGATTTTTTATTATTCGACATACTCTCACCTTTTAGTGTCAACACACCAGAAATATTATATATTTTTTCTAAACTTAAAATTCCCTTTCTAAAGAACTCTTCCTCCTGAGCACCTAAAAATTCCTGTACTGCATCATCTTCAAATTTCTGTCCTCTCAGATATTTCTTCAACCTCGGAAGTAGATAGAAGTCACCAGGGGCAAGGCCTGGTGAATATGGAGGATGCTCAAGTATTTCAAAGCCAGCGTTTTGCGTGAATTGCAATCATCGCAACTGTGGACTTGTGGGCGGAGTCGTTATCTTTATGAAACAAGACAATCTTTGCAGTTTGCATCGCCGTTTCTCGCGGATTTAATTGCGTATTTTTTTTATTTGAAGCTTGAGTGCCTGTGAAAGTAGCCCTTGACTATCCAAGAAAAGAGCCCATAACCTTACCGACAGAAGGCATCGCCTTGAATTTTTTAGGAGTTGGAGATGATAGTCATTTCCATGTCATACACTGTAATTTTGTTTCTAGATCGTAATGGTTAAGCCACGTTTCGTCTATTGTTACAAATCGAGCCAAAAACCGTTATGGATCTTATTGCAACAGTTCCATAGAGCCTCCAGAAATATTCAGTCTCGTTGGTTTTTGCGCATCGGTTAGCATTCTGGGTACCCAACGCGCAGATACTTTTTTCATCCCCAAGCGTTCATGTAAGATGCTCACAACCTGTTGAAATCATTGTTTTTTCAGTAATAAAACGTACCTACCGTGACACGACGATCTGCTAAAACAATTTTGTCGACTTTTTTAACCACTTCTACGGTCACTGCTGTCGTAGGATTCGTGGGCCACTGTTACAAATTAATATTTGTGGCCTCTTACGACAATCTAGGTAGGTGGTTAGGTATCTAAATAAAAGTAAACAACACACTAAGTCAAACACTGTATATTAAAAAGGGTATAAATTTGGAATATAAGAAATCTACATTAGGTAGGTTAATTTAAATAATTTAGATGATTGCCAGCCAGCTTAAACTTCAGTTGAAAGAGCTATGGGCGTGGGGAGTGGAGGTAAACCCAGTACTGTTCCGTAATTAAAATTGAATATTATTATAAATTAAAAGTTCAAGATACATAACCTTCCAGTTATTAATAAAACGTTACTATATAATAAATGGGCGCCAGGGACAATAAAGGTCCCGGATCCCGGAGCTGATGACGGTGTCCAACCATATACTTCCTGATGCACACCGAATGTCGAACCCAAGATCCTTAAGTAAAAGACCGGCTTCCACCAATGAAAACCGGACTATAGTACATTTTAACCGGTTCTTATACCAACCGTACTAAATGTAAGTAATTTTCTAATTAAAAAAAAACCGTCCCGCCTGCGCTATCGCAAGACGGACTCCGCCTGCCGCACAGTCGTCTCAGCAAGAGGCTTGCAGCTGACTCGAGGGACGGGTCTCGCGTCCAGGCCCCAGACGCTACTCTCGATCCTGGCGGCGAGACGAACCTCTCGAGGTGCCTCTTCTGGAAACGACAATACGGAGACCTAATAATATAGTTTGAAACTAATTAACATTCCTTGAGGTGACCGGGCTTGGAAATCTAGAAGGCTAGAACATTAGCCAGTAACTATAGGAGCTACGAGGGTTATCCACGTGGCTGGGCTCATTCCCTCGAACAATATTTTAATCCCGTGGTTAACACTGAGGAATCCATGATAAATAGTCAGCGGGTGAAATACTCACGGTTGATTGATGAAGAAAGCACTTGACTGTGATCGCCGACTGGCTGGACAGTTGTCTGCGTGTGCGCAATTATAATCCTGTAAGTAATATTCATGGATCACGACAATATCCTTTTAACAGCCAGAGAAGGGCTCACAGACCACTTCCAAACACTATTTCAACAAATCCTTACCTTATAAAACAGGGACCCGAATTTGGTCGTGTCTTTAGCGCGTCTCAATGTAAAAAGGACGCTCTCTTCTGATCGTCATCCTGTCATGGAGATCAGCCGGAAATAGACGGAGCATTTCTAAAATTTCCCTTATTGCAGGTAAAATGATACACCATGGTGATGAAGATCACTGCTAATAAACATTACACCAAGATACATATTACTTGAAAATCACTAACAACTACACAACGTGACGTTTAAACGCTGAAACAATAAGAATCTTCATGATCCAGACCAACAATCAAATTCATTAATTTTGATGGATGGTCTTCCTGATGTTTGAATTCGGTGCACCAACGTGCAACTGTGGAATACGGCGGAGCATTTGCTCCTAATGTATCCCGTCAATCTTTATTGACTTCTTCCATGGTAAAATTTTTCAAGCACAGATAAGTAGATAGGTACTTAATAACCGCGCGTACTTATTTTTTTTCTATTTTGGCCAAAAGTCTGCAACCAACAGGAAACAAATGACTTCTATTATTTAATAACAAAAGATAAACACTTATTAATTTTTTTACGTATAATAGCAGATATTCCAGCTTTACCACCCAGCCCAGTATTTACTTTTAATACTTTCAAAGAGTTCATATCCCATTCTCATTTTTTATTGAACGCCCCTCGTCTTTATAGGAATACGACTTGACAGAAGATTTCATCTTTTGACCGTAATTCAAAAATTATTCTCATTTCAATATTGATAGAAGTTACAAAAAAAATATAATAACTTTTTGTAGTGAAAACTTCTTTAGTCGCGCTGGGTATTTTTTGAGATGGGAAAAAACAATGAACCTGCGCCACTATTAGGTACCGAAAGCGACACAGCGCGTGTTTTGTTTATAAGACGATTAAAAAAATACCTGCTTCGGATGTGTTTGGCTGTCCTCGGGATGTACCTACTCGGTTTGAGTCAGTGAGTGATGGCAAAGTATTCTGTTTGTGTTTTGTTTTCACTTCAGTCGGCACTCCCGGAGTGCCACTGTTTATTTTTATAAAATCGGTTTTTTTTCCTAGACTCTTTTGATGTGCGTAATGTAAAATGTACCTCACCTACCTAACTAGATAGGTGAGGTACATTTTACTTTTCTTAAGGTAAGTAGGTACTTACCTAGGTACGTTTAATTGCAGTAACATTGAGCATTCATCAGTGGAGATTCGCTGTATTCCCAGTGCGTCGTATCTTGGAGCTAATGCCTAAGCTGGTGCGTCTCTTCTACATCGGCCAAGTTGAAGATGAAGTGGAGATAAAGAGATTATTCCATATGATTGCTTGTGGGGTTTGCAAAAGTTAGTTTTTTATAAGTAGGTATATGTAGGTATTTACCACCGTTTGTAGAAACATATTACTTTTCCTTTCAGTGAAAATGATCTCGGATTTAGAAAAAAAGACTTATTAATTAGGTCAGGTCAGGAGCAATACAAAAGCGTGTGAATTTCGCGAGACCGGTGTCGCCAGTTGGACACGGAAAGGGAAATACGCTGCTCTGTCCCAACGAATGTGGTGGTCAACTTTACATTAAGCTAAGCTGACTTAACGTGAGATTCCCTCAGCCCAGTGTGGCGAGCACATGAGATTCGTGACGAGCGAGCGAAGCGAGCTCACCTACGCCACGTAGTAAAAGAGATAGGTACATTTATATTAATAGCTGACTGTAGGTACACACCGCCGCCGGCGAGTACTCGTTTGTCGCAGCGACAAGAGCTATCAAAGTTTGCATCGGGCTATTGTTGCCAGACGTTTTAAGCGATCGTACGATAGGTAAATAAAAAGTCGTATTCCCTAGGGAGAGTACTAAATAGTACGTTTTCAAAACCTTATCGGTTATTATATTTTCGAGCCGTGTGGGTTTGAAACCCTCAGGCCGTATGGCCGTACCTATATGTATAATGGAATTGCCAAACGCCCCTGGTTGATACTTCCTGTGACCCAACAAGGGTTTGACTTCCACCAAATGCATTAAGTTTACGCTACCACACGTAAGGCAGGTGAAAACTAATGTGTTGATAAGGGGCGAGGAATTGAATCCTGAAGACAACACAGTATTCCTGGGCATAACTTTGGATGCTAAGCTTCAGTGGGGTCCACATATAGATAAATTGTCAAAAAAGCTAAGTTCTGCAGCATACGCTGTTAGAAAAATTCGTAATTTAACTGATATAGAGACTGCTCGTTTAGTGTACTTTAGCTATTTTCATAGTGTAATGTCGTACGGTATTCTATTGTGGGGAAATGCCGCCGATATTCAGACTATCTTTGTTTTGCAGAAGCGAGCTGTTCGATCAATTTATAAATTAAGTCCGAGACACTCTCTCAGAGACAAATTTAAAGAGATTAATGTAATGACTGTGCCTTCTCAGTACATTTATGAAAATCTTTTATATGCCCATAAAAATATAAAATTGTTTAAAAAATACAGTGATATCCATAATATAAATACTAGAAACAAACACAAATATGTTGTACCTACAACCAGGCTCAAGAAAATAGGTGGCTCGTTCAGATGCCAATGTATACGCTTTTACAATAAACTACCAAGCCACGTTCAAGATCTAAGCCTTAATAAATTCAAATCTTTCATTAAACGTAAGTTGTGCCAGAAAGCCTTTTATACCGTTAGAGATTATATTGAGGACAAAAAGGCTTGGGATTGAGCTGCTTCCAATTTCTGCATTTTGAATGATTTTTTTTCTTTTTTATATACACATTGACATTGATGATTTTTTTTTAAACAATGACATTTGCTTACTTTGTAAAGTATTATATTATTTTTTCATTGTGAATGTGAAGACGATGTGGGTCATTTTACATATATATATATATATATATATATATTTTTTTTATTCTCTCTGTTCTGTTTTTTTTTTTCATGGTCTGGCAGTTTGAGTTATTTATGTGGCCTACCCAAATGTCCTTTCTTTGGTATTGTTCGTCGAATCGTTGAGCTCCTTAAGTCTTGAGTTGAGCTGCACGATTTTTGACAAATGCGTGCACTGACTGGACAGGTCCTCTCAATCTGTGTGGTTCTTTCCTCAAAAGACCACCTCAGACATCGATCTACATGGTCTTCATATAACCTGACCAAGATTATGTCTGGACTTTAAAAGAGACTGTGACCTCTGAGTTTGTTTCGGCCTTTCTTCTCAGAGTAGTCAGATAGGAAACGCCGACTTCATCTAGTTTTAAAAAAACATGATTGACGTGTAAAAGTGTTTGTACAAACCTACTTACAAAATAAAAAATCATTTCATTTCATTTCATTCTTTTGGTTTTATTACCAGTCGACTGCGGTGTGGAGGAATTTTTGACGCCATATTTTTGTTTGTTAATAGTTTTAGTTAGGTTAAATTTATATTATATTTTTAAACGTTTCAGATTTGAAACAAATAAAAATTCAAATACAAGACGAGGATAAGAAAATGGATTATTGGAGAGATGTTGTAAGATCTATAACTGAAGAATTTTCAGATATCATGCAGTTCTACGATATCAAATTCTGCATAAGCCTTTACAAAAGTTAATAGGTTCAACTGATAAATAAGCAACATCTTCAATTTAAAAACTAAGAGTACATCTTATTTTTTTATTTCTGGAGGACAGGAAAAAAAAAGTGCCTACTAATAATGCTGTAGGTAGTCGATCATTTAATATTAAATAAAAATAATGTGACGACATAATATCGTTTCTTTATTATCAAGTGAATCTACCACATCACACCAATTTTCCTAGGTAAGTACCTATACCAATAATTTTAAATATGTATGTACTATACTTACCCTATGTAGATGTACCTACCATTTACCGGGTAATAGGTACTTATGTCTTTCATTGACTTGAATGTGCCCTGGCGGCTGATAGTAGGTATGTCATGCTCACACAAATGTCTCGCTGACGGTGGCGTGTGTGTTGGATCATTTAGCTCCCTTCAAAATGGTTGAGCTGAATGGTGCTGATATGATGTGCGTCATGTTCGTGAACGGGCGCCGTCAGTTGGGGCTGGTCATCACTTAGCTGCCTCGGCTTATTTTTAATTATTTTATTTTTGGATTGTTGTTTTCTTATTATTTGCTGTAGGTACTCTGGACGCTTTTAACGCGTACGTTTTTTTTACATCGTTCTCACATAGGTATAGGTACCTAATTATAAATTCAACACTAGGTACCTACCTAATATTTTTGTAAAAATATAATTTAAAAGTGTGTCCATGGAGTTTCTTGCCCGTTCTTCTCCATAGGTACCTAGGCTTGGGATGGGCAACTAGCTTCATATTTTCTGACTGACCAACTTCTTGACAATTCAAAAGTGCCTGTAAAGGTTTTATGCTTTTTGAGTTTGAGTTTAAAAGATTTTCAGACTTATAATTCATACATTCCTACTCACGTGGTTCCCACTACTTAGGCTTCCTCATCACCACTATGATCACCATCTACTTCGACTGGTAGGTACATGACCTACTGGTATCATTCATAACCTATCGTGAGCGTATTTAGAAGTACCTACGGTTAGAATTTAAAGCTTTTAATGTATGGGGATCACCATAGAAAACTTCGGATACCTTAAACGGACCTCTGAACTTCAGATCTAACTTAATCTGAGAATTTTCGCTTTTCGTTTTCTAACAACACGAAATCGCCAACCCAAAATGTTGTTATACCTAGTTATAATGTTACTTTGCAAGTAAATGTGGGCTAGAAACGTAATAAAATCTCAAGGCGTTGCTCGCTAATCGCAACGCTACGTAGGTATCATAATCGCTTAAAAATAGCTTGTATGAGACATAGGTACCTACTGATCAGTCCATTAAAGTAACAAATCGGATCTACCCTACGAAACTAGAAAAAGTTGAAAATGAAAATCAATTTTCTTTTAAAGCATGTCATTTAGGAGAAGGACGATTTATGTTACAATTTAATTAAGAAATAGTTAAAAATCTTATTATAATTTGCGTTAATCTATGAGGTTGAACCTAATCAATAAAGCCGAAAATATTGGGCTCTCAGTTCAGGCGTTTTAGTCAAATTCGACTCAAACTCAAATCATTTATTTCAATTAAACCTTGTACAGTCACGAGCACTAACATGTCAACACTTGGCAACTTACAATTGCGATTTTTTCGTGAAATTACGAATGCAACGTTGAAATACGACACTTTACATGGACCTATGGGTTCGAAAATACTTTGTTCGTAATGACATAAAATTTTATTCAAAACTAAAGGAGAAAATCGTCTTTGAACAAAGCCAAGTGTATACATACTTTTGCTCGTGACTGTACAGGCACTTTTGAATTGTCAAAATTAAATAGTGTCAGTTAGTCAGAAAGTTGAAGCTTGTTGCCCATTCCAAAGCGTAGCCGATTCCCTTGTTCACAAGCACAACTTAATTTGGTCGGGTTATACGCGGAGATTTAGTATGGAAAAGTAATGAAAGCTAATTTCTCTTAAAATACAACACTTAGGAATCTGAATTTTTGGTCGCTATAACTTCTTTATGGGTACTAATTTTTGTATAAATTTGGGAAGAAATCACCGAGTTTTTAATAGGGAAATCTTGAAATGAAAATTTGGCACCGTGACTACCGCCACCCCACCAATGGCATGGTATATCTCGTAAACTACTGGAGTACTAGTTTTGAATTTTAGATACTAATTTTATCTTGCAGGGTACTAATTTTTTATGTAGGTTTGAGGAAAGCGACAAGCTTCTCCAACTTGGAATCAACATTCAAAATCGTGGTCCTGCTGAACAATTGCGAGAAAGTTATCATCGTTGATTTCTCGGAAAATACAAAGGTTAGAGTTCTGTTTTTTTTACGAAATAAATCATATTTATGGGTACTAATTATTTGTATACTTAGAATAGCTGTAGCGTGCCCCCTTTTTCGGCGCTCATGGTGGTCCTACTGAAGGGAACGTGACTACCGCCGGACCACCTTCAAAGTCGATTTTCTCGAAAACTACCAAGGTACCAATTTTGTGGTTCGAGTACTAATTAGTACCAATTGAGTACTAATTATTTACAAAATATGGAAGCGATTGGCGTTGGTGGTCCGGCCGGCGGTAGTCACGGACATCGAAGATCGCTTTTCAAGGACTTAAGAGATCCGTCTGTTGAGTTGCCGGTAATTTTGCGCATCATCCGAAGACTGCAGGATCATCTCGCGCCTCTCCTTCATGAGCCGCAAAGTAGGATCAGAGCTTCTTTTTTCTTTTTTGAGATATAAATGTGTGGCCCTGCTGGGGAGACTAGATCGGCCACCTATAAACCCTTATATCTTTTGAACCAGTCACCGACAAATTCTGATATTTGGCGTCACAAATTTACTTATTAGCGACAAATTTTTTGTGTTATCAAAATTAAAATTCCTGATGGTGGCCCTGCCAAAGTCAGTGACACGACTGTTTTTTAATAGGGACTTTTTCTTTAATAATTTTATAGACATTCCATAGAATTCTTCATGTAACTTATACTTGTTACAGCAAAGGTGGTTCCGCCAGGGAGCATGACGTGTTTTAACTACAAATTAAAACCACGTTTATTTACAAAAACCTCAAACAGAGATTTATTTTATATTTATTTTATAAAATTTATAATATAATAAATAACGTGTGTTGTTACTAATATTTCTTGTTGAATATACATTTCTATGGAATATAAAAGTACTATTTTTTCTATTTTTTTAGAATTATTTTGAAAGGCTAGGAATTTATTGCTTTAGTATTAGTTTTACATTGTGGTGTTCATTAATAGGAATACTCAGTATACATTAGCTTTTTTTAAAAAGTTTATTTACATAACATACATAGTAACTGACAAGAGTAGCTAATAAGTAATAAAACTCAGCAGCGGAGACAGTAAAGTTAAGAGAAATTAACATGCAAAGGACGGAGTGCGGAGCGTGCCATCCAAGGCGAAGGCGTCTGTGCGCTCTCGCCCGCACTACTCGCCGCGCATCTCGCGCCCTACCAACTGAATTCACGAAAGATTTGAGACAGATATCACTGCTTACTGAGTTACAGCTAACTATTCAAATTAAAACTAAATAAAAATATCTATTAAATTAAAAGTCACATGGTAGATTAATTTCGGCTTTTAAAATGATAAATTTTAATGATGAAATTAAAACTTACTGAATATTAAAAAATGGAAATTAAAATAATTGAGAGCATTTTAAATTGGAGCTAATCATCATGTAATTAAACTTTTTTTTTACTATTTTCTTTTGCAATTGGTGTAAATAGTTATTAATCATTCTACTTTTCAGGCGCTTGGTTAAATATCATTATTAACAATTTCTGGAATTGGAGTTGTGTTTTAAATTCTACTGTTTGCAGTGGCGAATTTTATAAGACGAATCAAACAACCCAATCGCCATAACATGATATTCACAAAAATAACGTTCATGATTAACAAGACACCAACAATCTGACATTTGGGACGCCCAGTAGAAAATCCGCCACTACATTCAACTCTTTCAACTCCAAATTAGCTATTTTATTACCTATAGAATTATATGATTTAAGTAAATAATTAGATTCATATATTAACTATCAGTTTTATGTTTAAAAACAAAAACTTGAACAGGAAACATATTTCTCTAAACAGTGACTTCACTAGTAGTAAGACTATTATAAGCTTTAACCCAATGAAAGCATCCAAATGTATCTTTCTATTAGACCAGAATATACAGTTAATTTTTTTTTAAATAATTTTCGCAAAGATGTTCAAAGCGTACAAGTTATGCATCAAGAGCTTAAGGTAGGCTAATCTCGCAAGGAAACTCATGTAAAATGTTTAATTTGCCAGAGATTAATTACTTTCTCTGCTGACAAGATTGGCATTTTATATAATACATTTAAAAAAAATAATCCTCAGTATAGGCAAAACCATTAATTGACTTTTTACATTAAAAAGTCAATTTGTAACCATGTATATTTGTATTTCTAGAATTAACATTATAAACAGTAAAAACATTTAAATAAATATTTATTAAAAACCAATATTAAAGATGTTATTGCGAATCTTGACAACAGAGAATATTGGGTGTAGCTTGACAACACTCGCGTAATAAGCATCGGTTACAACATGCATATTTAAATTATGATATTATTGTGGACTTGTATAATGATAAAAACCAGACTACTTAATTCTGTGATTTCATAATTGATAAAACTATTTAAACCATAAAATAATGATTATATAATCAATCAATGACCATAATTATTATGTCCCTCAGAAATTACACCCATTCAAAATAAATGTGGCGCATTTCACCAATTAGGTACGATACTGAGTCACACATTAAAATTTTGAAGCAAATTCAATTTAAGATCTTGATAAATAACTATCGCGTTAAAAAATATTATACAACTTTTTTCTAGCTTCTGTTAGGTTAAGCATTATCATAATAATAATATAATCTATGAGTTCCATTTAGGATGATTCTAATATATAAAAATATAGAAGACATTGAATGCAGATGTTGCGTCAGGCGTGGCTGCGATCAGCACGGGTGCGATCACCGGCGCGAAGAGCGGCGGCAGCGCGACCGCGTGGCGCGGCGCTCGTCAGTCCTCGCTGCACGAGTCCTCGTTGTCGGCCTCCTTAATGTTCGTAAAGAACGAAACCAACGCCTTCATCATTACACCTACGAACAGAAAGTTACCAGCATTTAAGTTTATTGCCATATTTCTTATAGTTATAGTCGAAGAAGCCAAGAATCAAAATTTACCTTTTCCCTCTGGCTCCTTTTCAGACTCCTCCCATGCAATAAACCCATCTAATGAAATTATGTATTGTTCATGCAGATATTGGAATATCTCTAAAGTTAAACCTGTAACAAGAAATAATTCAGTTAGTTTCCACCTTAAGTAGGTTTGGTTAAGAGATCGGTTCTCCATTACTTTCTTATCAGTCCAGTATCGATAGTTTAGTTTTCGTTGCAGTGGACAAGCATGTATAATAACTATTTATTACTACATCATACCAATTACACATAGTTGTGGAATCCGAGTAGGGAGATACGACATAAAGCAGAAGTAACATAAAAAACATTTGAGAAAATATGAGGAAGTATCGCAGATCAGCAGAATAATCATTTTGAAGCATATTGCTAAACCATTGCTCCTTATGTACGAAAAGTGTCTGCTCAACAACGTAAATAACACAATGAATGTTGTTGATCTGTCAAAATGAAACCCATTGCTACTGTGTTACGCAATTACCCTGCAGATTCGATTTGTTGTTGGTTATTTATCAGTTGTAATAGTTGAGTTCGTAACTGCTTTACGGGTAGTAAAGCAATTACGAGGTCGACTTGTTTGAAGTCTCTTCTGTGTCATAAAACGTTAACAAGGTGGGCGCTGTAGGTAAACATTTTGTGAGATTGTTTTGTAAAATGTATAGAAATAAGATGGCGGCATTCGATTTGAGCCACGGGCCAAAAGATCTTAAAAGTATCCTTATAGTGCGTACAAACCCAGAATAAATAAAATTACACCCACACAACCCTTATCCACCCTTCTCATCAAACACGACAACAAAACACATTTTGCGCTTTTACGTCCTGCTACACCTGGATACACCTCTGCCTAATCCTCAGGAGATTTCTTTTGAAATACTGCGAATTTTTCGTGTTGTTTACAAACGTTATTAGGTCATCATAAGACTATACTTTGTGTCAATAATCTAAATCCTATCTACATTATGTATTAAGCTAACTTTAGATTTCTTTAATGAATTGATTAAAAATAATAATAAGCGGCCGACTTTGTTGCGGGCCTACTTATTATCTATTTAATTAAATTGATTATTATATTAACCTTGCGGATGTTCCAGCCTACGTATAAGCTGTTGTATGCCGAACAAACAGCTCGCCTCTCTCGACTGTTTTGTCTCGCCGAAGTCATGTATGAGACTCGCATACTTATTCATGCGGTCTTGGTTGAAGTGTGGTACATCGCGTCCTTCAGGCCCGAAAAGCGCATGTTCGCATATAGCTTGAATTAGTGCTCGCATAAACCAATCCTCATTCGTAGAGTTACCAATCTTATCCTGTGGAAACACATCAAAGGGAAATGCTTACAAATTCATATTCACATAATTTTTGATTGTTTATAAACAATAATAATTTCTAATCTATGATGTCTAAATGAAGACCTAAAAGTTCATTCCACTCGAAGCTTTAATGTATCTTACCTGTATCCATCCCTTAATACATTCACAAGTCTCATCAGCATTCATAAGTTGAATTAATTTGGTTTGAGTTTGAGCTGGTGTTAAAATTTTCTTCGTTTCATCGCTAACCTTAAAATCTCCTTCCAAAAATTCAAACTTATTATCTTCTAACCACGCTGTCACCTGAAATCAAAATTAATTTTAGTATAAAATAATATAAACGTAAATCAAATAAAAATTACGACATATATATAGAAAATGAGGTGCTTACAAGTTTTTCATCCATCCATTGTTTAATTTCAAGACCAGACTCTTGCCATTTGCTTTTTACAAAGGAAGGTCCCATACTTTCTTTTAGGTCTCTAATCACTGCTTTCAAAAACAGATGCCCATGTTTCGCAGAAATTATGCTTTCAGAAAGCTTAAATAGCTGTACAAACGTGATATGCTGAAAATAAATATAGTGATTATTATATAGACCATATTATTTAAGTATTATTAAAAAAGTCATATAACAAATTAGTATATTTACCTTCTTTTCGATGTGTGGTGCAATTATCTTTCCTAAATTATCATACAACATAGGAATATCAATGTAAAGATCAGGCGCGAATTCTAATATGTCTTTGATGCCGGCTACAAAATTGTCAGGGGAGATGGTGTTTGATACCACTAAACTGAGCAATGCCTTTGAAATGAAAGGAATCGCCTTTGCTGACCTAGAAAAAAATTGTGATGTAAAGATATCTGTATATTAAATAGCTAAATATACAAAGTTTTGTAAAATAATACTGCGCTTACTTTTCTACAGCAATATTGAGTATTTCATTAACTACAGCAGCATGGTACTGGGCTGTGTACAGTTGCTTGACTTCAGCTACCATTTCAACATCATCTGAGTTAATGATGCAGAGGTCTATCATAGACTTGATCGACTTCTTCTTAGGCTCCGGGAGTGGTTCCTGAGGAACGGGAGCCGGTGCCGTAACGGGCGCCGGGGCCTCGTTGGCGACCGGCGGCGTGGTCGGCGCCGCACTCGTGCTGCGCGTACCGGAGTTGGAGCGCGCTACGCCCACCGAACCGGAGCGGCTGCTACTTCCACTTGCAGCTGTAATTTAAATTACAGTACATTGTAGTTTTAAATCCTATTTAAATCATACTTATACAGACATATAACGTGATTGCACCTTTAAGGCCTACTGTACTCAATATGCCACTCCAACGCGTAACTAAGTTTCAATAAAAACAAAAGCAGCTATTTCCACTTATTTAAAACTACTAACGATCCTAGAAGTTCCAAAAGTACATAATTGTTATCTATATTACTTAAGTCAGATCGTCATGATCGTCACGCGCGACTGTTACAAATAAGTAGTATTTTTAGACCTTACAGTTCCAAATAAGTAAAAATAATAACTATGAAATCCCTTACAACATCGCCGTGTTTAGAAAATGGGAGTCCTTGAAAATGTTTTGTTTTGAACAGTGTTTTATCACACTGCGCATAATCACTGATGTACAGACGCCAGCCAGCACATCAAGCTACCCGAAACTGTCAAATTTTCCCAATCAACTTTGAACAATAAGCTTTAGCGATAAAGTTGAAAATCTATTAAATAAATTTGTCAGATTGTAGTAGCTTGATGTGCTAGCGTCCGTACTTTGACATTATACTTAGTGTAAAACTATTATAGTAGGTTTTTAGCAGTTTTATTATTTTATAATAATTATATTATGTCGTCAATTGACTTAGCATACTTTGTTTAATTGTTCAAGATCAAATCGAAGGCGCTTCGAAATTTACAAAGAAACCGTACTATAGTTTCACAGTAAAAAACATTCGCAAGGATTTTGTGCTATAATTATGAATCAAGCTTGCATTATGTGAAGTACACGTGAAGTTTTATCAAATAGACGTAATCCAAAATTAAAATGGCTGATCACAATATAAAGTCAAAGAACTTGACTTATCGCCACTCAAAGAACTTTGGCGTCTCATTTACATAACCGAACTGAAACGCCGTATCGTTCAATCAATCGTTCATTGCGCACAACTTACACCCAGTTCTTAAAGGTGATCGTGAGAACTCCTATGGATTCCTTTGGAACCAAAATTAGGCTGCAATTTTTCTCCCCGTGGTTCTATAATGTTTGCATAAGGGCTCTCTGTACCTTTTTGGAACTTAATCATGGCTGTATATGTCACTCAAGTTTACAAATAAATTTATGATAAAGAGCTATCCTGGGAATGTATGACTGTCAAGTCGGCATTTTGGCAAATACAATTAAGAGCGGGGCGGAACTAATCGTGGCTTGCCGCCGCGTGACTAGCAACTACAGTATTTTTAAAATAAACTTAAATGTCAAAAGTAAAACGCAATTTCATATTATAAACTTACTGAAGTCACCTCTGGAGTTGAATGTGGACCTTTCGATAGATGCTCCCTTTGAATAATTAGGGGTCATATCTCTGTTAGCTGAAAAACAACCAATAAATTTCAAAAACTTGTTAACACTAACATTAAATTAAATTATAAGCATTAACAAAAGTAATGTTAAACCATTTTAGATTATATTTAGTAGGTTATTTTAATTGTGTATATTACCCGAAATGTAAGAATGAGAACCCAAAACTACTTGCTAAACCAAACAAAGCTACTTGTTTGGTCTCAAGCTTATACAGGGTTATTGGTAAAACATTAACAACTTAAGAGGTCATTGTAATCATCATTATGAACAACTCTTACTATGGGAACAAACCTGAAATCGCGAAAAAAAAAATCTGTTGTTCCCTACATTTTGACGAGTTATACGAACATAAATGTAGGTAACAGCTGATTTTTTTTTCGAGATTTTAGGTTTGGTCCCTTAGTAAAAGTTGTTCATAATGATGAGTTTAATGACCTCTTAAGAGGTTGTTAATGTTTTACTAATAACCCTGTATACTACTTACTTCTATTACCGCCGACCCCAAAACGTGTTGCGCCGACCCCAAGTAAACATGGGATAAGGGCAGGAAGATGATGACTACTTACTTCTATTAAAGGTTTGACAGGTGAAATGAAAATCATGGATGGAATAGAAATATGATCCTCAAAACCTACCAGATCACCCCTTAAATAGTAAACTTAATACATTTGTTTTTTTGCTGTTTAAGTAACTAAGTAGTGTGTAGTGTTAGTTAGTAAGTACTTGCCTCTAAGTGATGTAGGATCAGTTTGTACATTCTCTAGAACACTGTACATATTTTTGCTGATGCTGATCATGGAATTGCTACTCGCCTGTGCAGTATTCTTTGTACCTGAGCCATGGTTCCAGGCTGAATTATGTGGAGCCAATTTGATATTGTTCAGATTCTAAAACAGAAAGTTATGGTATCAATAACATAATGTAAGGCCACTAAGGCGTTAGGTAATAGGTACTACGGGCTGGTATCCGCAACTCCACGTCAATGCGCGTATTTTGCGTACCACTAAGGCGTCATAATGAATTTTACTATATATGACATTACGAAGTTATGATCTCAACAGACTTTATTGATTGAGAGACTGAAGTTTGTGGGCGGGGCTATGACACGTCATGTTATTTTTTCTCACATTGATGACTGGCAATGTGATTAAAAAAACAAGAAAATGATCAGCTGCTAAAAGCAGCTTTCCTTTCCGTTTTTAGGGTTCTGTACCCAAAGGGTAAAAACGGAACCCAATTACTAAGACTTCGCTGTCTGTCCGTCCGTCTGTCTGTCACCAGGCTGTATCTCAAGAACCGCCGTAGGTAGACAGTTGAAATTTTCACAAGTTATGTATTTCTGTTGCCGCTATAACAACAAATACTAAAAACAAAATAAAATAAATATTTAAGGGGGGCTCCCATACAACAAACGTGTTTTTTTTCGGCGTTTTTGCCTTGTGGTACGGAACCCTTCGTGTGCGAGTCCGACTCGCACTTGGCCAGTTTTTATAAAATGTAATAATTTAGATTCACATATAATTCAAATCAGACTTCATTTGGTCTTCTTCTCAGCTTAGCGCTTGACAGAGCGGTCGTGGTCACGATGAACTGTGTCCAATCGCAGGTGTAGTCGTTGCCTTGCCTTGCCTTACGATCTCCCTCCATCTGGTTCTGTTAGATGAGTCTGGCGCAGTCATTAACAGGGCCTCCAACCGCGGATTTTATTTGAACGGTCCACCTCTCTATTACCTTCCACTCTGCCCTGCAACACTAGACGTTCTATGGAGTTGAGCCGCCTGAAGTCATGATCAAAACATTTCAGTGTTCGTGACTATACTAGTGCTGATAGACGCTGTTTGATTCAAAATTCTTGGAATGTGGAAACGTTTGTGCGGAATTCCGTCCATGATACTCCAAGCATTCTTCTCCAGCGCCACATTTCTAGAGCATCTACTTCGTTTCTTATCCAGTTCTCGTACTGACAACGTCTCAGCCCCTTACAGGAATACAAGTGTACGGACTATCTTTGTAGCCTTAGTTAAGTTGAGATTCTTCCATACTTTTACTAAGGTGTCATAGCCATACACCGTTCCTCTTCCACGTAGCTGCCATTGTTCGCAATCATAACACCAAGTTATAGGTAGGACTGAACTACATCGCAGTTCGCAATCTGTGTCACGTCTGGTGAGAAGTTGTTCCTAAGGTCGACAATCATCATCTTGGTTTTACTCCGATTAATCCTTAATGCAAACGTAAGACGAAACAAGACCAAAGAACTCGCGCTCCATTTTAAGTAGCAGTTCCTCCAGGTGTTCAGCACTAGTCGTAAACAAGGTTGTCTCATCAGCGTAGGTTTGCAATTTTGTAACCACCAATCGCAACACCATCACCACCACCAATATAACATTATTGATTCTATTTAAAATATTTTCCAAAGATCGTAATGAAATTTGAATTTAGACCATAATAAGCTGCGCCCCGCGGTTTCACCCGCATAAGTTTCGATCCCGTGGGAATATCGGGATAAAAAGTATAAAGCCTTATGTTAATCCAGGGTGTCAGCTATCTCCGTACCATATTTTATCAAAATTGCTCCAGCCGTTTGAGCGTGAAGAGGTAACACACATAAAATCACACACACACACACTCACTGACAAACTTTCGCCTTTATAATATTAGAGTGATGTTGTGAAGGAGACTGCGCTGCGGGTGTGTGTTAATAAAAATATTGAGCATCATTTCGAACAAGGAACAGCGGTGCTATTCTGTGTAAAAATCTCACCGTGAAAACTTAGGTGAAGTGAGCGTGGAGTGACCTGTCAATAGTGTCAATTCCTAACAAAAACAAACTCTCTTCACCAAGTTATCACAGTGAGATTTTTACAGAACCGACCGGCAGGTAATGTATGTATGAATACTTTAAAAATAAGAAGCAGTTTATTGAAATCCAACATTTTCCTTAAGTAAGTTGTCATTACTTCACAGAATTCGATCTTATTAGCGACACTATCGAATGGTGTAATAACACAGTTTTTTTTTCCAAATCAACAGGTTCGATTCCTGGCTAGAACAATTGATTTTTCAAAAATCCAATGATGCAGTTTTAGTTATCATCGAAATCGAGCCCGCGACTCCTTTAAGGTACAAGTCCGAGATGGGCTGCAGACCGCAAACTGCAACCCCAAACTGCAAGCGACACCACTAGTTACTATGAATCTCAAGGAAATTGATTCGGAGCGTGGCAACACTGCGGCCTGCAGCCGCGGCGCGCAGCGACCGCAGACTGCAACGCTAGTGGTGTCGCGAACCGCAGAGAGTTCACACGTACAAAAATGTCGACTTATTTCTTTTTTTCTGACATAAAGTAACAACCAAATCAAATCAAATCATTTATTGGTTTGCAAACATGGGTATTTAGTACATAGATGACAACAAGTCGTCATCATTTTCCTCTTCTAACAAAACACACATTAGTAAATTATCGGTAGTGTTGTCCGACATTCTGTCACGCACAAAGGTATTGGAGTGACCGAGGCATCGTTCTATGCATTGTGCAGCCGCGGCATGCCGCCGTGCTTGGAAATAGAAGCAACCGCGACTGCAGGCAGCACTGCGGTCAACCTTAGCCGCTAGCCGCATTGTCGCCTGCGGTTGCAGTGTGCAGCCCATCTCGGAATTGTACCTTTATGTACAGACGCCAGCACATCAAGCTACCCGAAACTGTCAAATTTTCCCAATCAACTTTGAACCTTATTCTTTAGCGATAAAGTTGAAAATCTATTAAAGAAATATGACAGATTGTAGTAGCTTGATGTGCTGGGGTCTGTACTTTTCGCTATTCCTCATAGTTTCGGATCGAAAAAAAAAACGCGCACTGTATTATTACACCACTCGATAATGTCCCTAATAAGGATCAAATTCTGGGAAGTAATAACATACGGCAAACTTAAGGAAAATGTTGAATTTTAATAAACTGCTTATTTTAAAGTATTCATACCGACACTACCTGTACCTTGTTCGAAATGATGCTCAATAGTGCACCTTCACAACATTATGTTCTAAATTCAAATTTTGAATGCAGTACAACAATCTTTGAGACGTCGAATCCAGCTATGTACTGAAAACAATGGTCATCATTTTGAACAATTAATCAAATATGGTTTAATAGGTATAATATGTGATAATTTGTGTAAAATATAATATAATTTTCTGTCATTCGTGGATCTTTGACAGTCGTTGTGGGTAGCCAGAAGCCCGAAAGTCTGACAACCAGTCTTACCAAGGGGTATCGTAATACCCAGTAACTGGGTTGTGGAGGTCAGATAGGTAATCACTCCATGTAAAATACTGGTATTCAGCTGCATCCGGTTAGACTAGAAGCCGACCCTCACATAGTTGTGAAAAGGCTAGGCAGATGATGAAATATATGTGATAATTTGTGGAAGGTCAACACAAATAATATGTGAAATCGACATCAACAAAACTAAATCAAAATAAATATGAAAAATTAACTGACTTACACCAGCAATTTGTGATTGTCGAAATACACCGGTGCATCTTAACATTCACTAATTTCGGACATTATTATACACATTAAAATCTATATTATACTAGCTTCCGCCTGCGGCTTCGCCCGCGAGGTATGTCGATAAAAACTATCCTATGTCCTTCTCCGGGATGCAATCTATCTCTCTGCCTTTTATCGAAATCCGTTCAGTGGTTTAGGCGTGAAAAGGTAACTAGTATGGAAGTATGGATAATACAAAGTCGGTTTAGTTACACCATTTATAATTCAAGAACAGTTGGACAGATTTTTATAATCTTTGATTTGTTGGATATGTCTCCGCCCTGAATAGCAGAATCACTATTAAATCATGTGAAAAATTCACGAAAAAAATAATAAAGAAGATAATTTATTAATTAAGAACCAGGAAGGCCTAGGTAATTTTGGCAAAAAAAGACTATTCTAAATAAATAAAACCTGCCGTGATGGAATTTTTAAAATATTTTTCCCGTAATCAGCGCCCCAAAATCTATCCAAATCAATCATCAAAACTGAAAGGGGAAAACCACTGCAGACCTGTGTTATCATTACCCTACCATTTTTGTTACAGCATAGCACAGTACAACTTTTTGTTCCATAAATGTTTACCAGTCGTCATTTTAGTGTTCACTTATTTCCTATCAAAAACAATCTTTCATAAAATCCATGCATCATTTTAACGAGAGATAAGCATACCTTTTGGGTTACAGCCTTAAGTTTCAGTGTGTCTACCGGGTAGTTGGCCCGGGATGATTTCCAAGTATTATCAATAAACGAATTGTTTGAATTCTGTCTACGACTGTCGCCTCGCTTGCCACGGCCGCCTTCATCGCGGCGGAATCCCCCGCCCATTGGGCTAGCATTCATTAACTAAAAGAGAAAGTAAATTTATTTAGACATGACTGTATAACAGATAAGGTCTTTGAAGTTATTTTACACATATTATGTGTGACTCTCATTATTATTTATGTTGTAAGTACTTGCTTATTTAAAGAACATTTATCTGTAGTTTCTTTAACTGAAGTTACCTCAATATGACGCTGCTGTTGCTCAGCTTCTTTTTGAATTTGATCCATCATTTTAGGTTGTGAATCAATAACAGTCTTAGCGACCCATTTGCGTTTCCTGAGTTCAATTACATCTTGAAGCATGAACCTGTTCAACAACATTCGTGTTTATTTATTGAATAAAAGTATGGAATGAATATATGAATTATTTTTGTTGAAACTAACCTAACACGGCTGCTTATTTTATTGGACTTGCGATCGACAATATCTTGCATTTTCTTGAAAATGTTATCAAGTTGGCCATGGACTTCATTTTCAACTTGCTCTCCAATGGTGGTAAGTAACTTGCAGAGACACTCAAGCTTTTCTTCTTCAACTTTGTCGATCAGATACTTCATGCAATAATCCATGATTTTAGATGTCAACATTTTTAATTTATACAGCTCACCTGCAACAATCATGTATAGAAATGTAATTGCAAGAAAATTACAAAAAAAAACTGACCCAATTTTGTTTCTTTCAAAAACTAGTAACAAACGCGCAAAAAAAAAATCGCGTATTGCCATAAATCTAATTAAAACACAAGATAAATAAAAAACATGTCGCATTAGCAAATACTGTTGGTTATCGTAAGAGCCATAACAGGTATATCAACTGTTTTGCAACAATAAAACAATTTTAGCTAGGCTGGCTTAATTTTCAATAAAATACAAATAGAACCACCACCTGGGTGCACTACTTCAGCCTAATCCATCGAAAAAAGCAGGCGCAACGTTTATGTTGGAGTAATAGATTAGTTTTAATGCTTATTTATTTATGATATTCGCAAATAGTAAACGTGAAATAAAGTCTTTCGCTGGAGCAGTTGGGCAGAATTTTACGACAAAATTTGGATACAATTAGGCTTATGTGCGAATAAATAACATACAAAAGAAGTAACAACAAAATTAAAGTGTATCTTTAATTTAATAAAAACATTTCAAACAACAATTTCAATAACATGTTTTCAATTCATTTTCAAAAAGAATGAAATTAATAAACAAATTGAAATTGACTATTCTTTCAGAAATTGAAACAACTGTTAAAAAAAAGAATGTTCAAAATCAAACTTACCAATAAATCTCACATTTCCCACAGACCTCATTCTGAGACGTCTATTTTCTTCAAGTATCATAAGAGTCAGCTCCTTCTTCCTGGCCTGAAATTGTTTTAAGTTAATTGATATTGTTACATGTTTCAATTCGAGAAATGTATAGAATTATTGTCATTATAACTCACAGGGTCAGTACTGGCAGCAAGCTCACTTTCGTATTTCAATATTTGCTCATCCACTTTATGAGTCTCAAATTGATTTTGGCATTTGTTGATAATAAGCGCTCTGAAATTGACACATTTGTCAGGTGATGTTGGGTTGTCAGCAGGTACCTGTGGAATACACACAATAATCACATAAATATTTATACAGCCCAAGTAATGTTTGTCTAATGATCAGCATAACCAGGTTTTTTATATAGTACCTTTAGGACAGACAACTTGTTACACATGGCGGCATAAGCTTCAGAAAAGTTAGGCTCATCAATGGCTTTCTCAAATACTAAATCAATTACACCTTCTAGACGCTTCTGATTGTTGATATCCAAAGTTTTCACTCTGTCCAAAAGAGTATCAAACTTCTGTGGAGTTAGCTTGTTTAAAATACCCCTGAACTTCTTGTAAAGCTCCTGAAAGAATTAAATTGTAAGAATTACAAAACAAGTAATTTAAAAAAATTAAACCGACTTCAATAAGAAATTAACTCAAAATTATGAAATAACATTAATTTCGTGTTTAGTTATTTGCCACTGACTTCTGAAATTAAAGTTATTTCATAATTTTGAGTTAATTTCTTATTGAAGTCGGTTTAATTTTTTTAATATTGCGTAATGTTTAGTTTTAAGTAAAACCTGGAATATTTGTTTGTATAGGTAATAGTTTTGTTGTAAATATTGCACTAGAATTTGACAAAGGTTTTCAGATGTTTTCCCTTTGACACTGACACCCGTAGCTCATATCAATAAGCCAGGCCGTCACACTTACACGTATTACTCCATATTTTGAAAATTACTGGTTTTGATGAAACTTGGACTGTTCCCTAAGTTGAAGTAAATGTAAGCCAATAAAAAAAAAATGGTCACGATCCGATTAATAGTTGTGGAGAAATGCGTGGACAAACATACATACATAATAGATTGTCATTTATGTGAATATAATGCAGTTCCAATAATATTACATACATACGTGTCGAATTGATAACCTCCTTTTTTTGAAGTTAGTAAAAAAAGAATAGGAACAGTAGATGTCACCTAGCATAAACATTACATTTCAATGTATTGCGGACCGGAATTTGTATCATACAATAATTGTAAGGCGACATCGATAACCCTTATAATTATGGGTGTCGACAGTCTAGGTGGATGCCGAACAACCAGCTTACTCTTTAAATTTTGAGGTATCAAGTTATTTCATGTATCTGGATTTCGAAATCCACATTGCTGGTTTCAGAAGTGTTGGAGCTGCAACAAGCGGCGGGCGGCTTATTCAAGAGCCATAAAAAGGAAACGATAGCTAAGAATCAGGGACAGTATCAATATTGGTATCAAGCACAGAGGTTCATTAACCTCTAGCTGCAATAAACCTTGAAAAAAAAAGTGTTGTGACGTAAATAATATGTCGCTTACTAAATCTTTTAGTTTATTTTAATAAGAATTGTTTTCTTTGTTAACCTGCTTTCACCTTTAAATATTTTTTAATTACTTACTCAGTTGAAGGTCAAATATAAGTTACAATAACCAAACCTACAATATACTAGACAGATATTGATTACATGACCTTGCATCGCGACACGCACTACAAGTTGCGGGAAGATAAAGGGATCAGCAAGAAGAAATCAATTCTTTGACTTAAGCTAAGTCAATGCACAACAGAAATTATCATTTACTCTTATAATTAAAATGGGTTTACCTGTGTCCTGAATTCTTCTTCATTGATAGAATCTTTACGGAATCTAGTAGGCTTCCATGCAGAATCTACTTCATTAAGTTTGACTTCCTCTCTCAATGACAATGACACATGGATAACTGGTTTATGTGGGCTGTTACCACTTGGACTTGGGGTCAGTTTGACACTTCCTTTACCTGTATAAAAAGAATGGTTTTAATAATATATTTCAAAGTCAAATATAGAAATAATGATCACTGAGATAAAAAACGAAACATGTTACCAGTTGGTGCTGTATTTCTCGAATCTTTCTTAGTTTCTCGAGGAGTGTTATTCCTGGATCCCATACCAGGACTCTTAGCGAATGGGGGAAATAGAGAATCATTTATAGGCCTCGAAATAGGCGTGAAAGGTTGTGGCTCCTGCATCGGAGTGGTCTGGAAAATAAGCAATGAAGTATAAATCACATTCTAATTGTTATATATATTACATAATTATATAACAGAATAATGACAATACCCTAATGACATTGCAATGTTCCAATAAAGGGACATTAGGCTTGTTCTTCGAAAGTGGATCTTCCTTTATTTGCTTGAGCAAATCAATATCATAGCACTTTTTGCCAGCAGTATTAAGTGGAGACCATTGATCTGAAAATATAAGTACATAACATATTAAAAAAACTGATTATGTAGATTATCAAGCTCAATAAGTTAAAACTAGACAAACCTTCACTATATTTGTATTTGGGCACAAAAACTTGTGGTGTTGTCTGTTGCTCAATGTTTGAAGTGTCCTCTGGCACAGGTTTAGGAGTAGTCATCTCATCAGCAGGCTGGGTTTTATCTTGTTCTACATTAACTACTTTATCAGTCTCATTTTTACCATTTTCATATGACTCGGCTTCTTTAACATTTGACTCATTATTAGCCATTTTGTTAGCAGATTTTTTATTAGCGTTCTTGGTATTCTTTAAAACTTTTTCATTTTTATTGATATCTTCCTTAACAGTCTCAGTTTTAGTCGTATCAGTAGTGTTTCCATTGGCAGTATCTGGATCTAACACAGGAAAACAATGATGAGATTTGTTTTAAACTTCTTAAGGAAATACTTCTACTACCTAGTCATGCAAGGTATTAGAATAGAAAACTGATAAAAATGTCAGTAGTATGGGCACATGTTTTACCTATTCTTTATGGTTATCGGCGACACAATGACTTGCTATTTAAAAAATAGTCGACTGGAAGAGGTTAAATGAAAATTAAATGTCTCTATCAGTTAATGCTGACAATTGAAACAGTTTTCCAAGCAGTTTAAGTCCTATTACTGTACTTTTATGCCATGGCATGAATAATATTCATAGTTAATCTCTGAAATGCCATTGGGGATCAAATTCCATTTTACTTGCAAAGTATTTTTCCTTGATGCAAATGGCATTTGATTACAAAATATAAATGTCCATACCCTCTTGGCATCTTGATGTATGTATGTGTAATAGATAACCCGAAAGGTAAATTGATAAAGAAAAATATTATTAACATGTCAGGTTTACATAGTCAATTCGGCTGGGCAATAAACAGTGTCAAAATAGTTTCATTTATTCGCGAACATTGCTTAATAAGAGATCAGTTTGCGAGTCAGTTCAGTGACTAGTGCGTACATGAAGCCAGTCAGTACTGAAACTTGAAATGTACAACAACCACATACAACTTAATCGGCCAATAATTTTCTCTGCTGGGGGGCCTCCTTCTCCTCAGTGAGAGGGAGTAGACCGTAAGTCACCACGCGAGCCTAGTGCGGGTAGGTAGATGTCAAATGTCTTCCACATCTCTTTAAATTTGCGAACTATCTGTCAGAGGGTCATCTTAGATCTCCAATTAAACATTTGAGGTTTCTGCGAATGTATTTGTACACAATGCCAGTGACTGAAAAATCAACTGAACTGACTGATAGACTGACCCCATGTCTGGAGCCCGACTGATAGACCGACCCCATGTCTGGAGCCCATAACTTTCAACTGCTTTATTAACTTGGGTCACTTTAATAGTACAATTTACTTTGACAAGAATTACTTTGTCAAGACCTAGAAGAGGTAATAAGAACAATATATAAAAGAACTGGACATCATAAAAATAAGCAGACCCTATTAAATGTTGGCAGAAGGAATGTAGAAAAATAAGTCAAAAGATAAATTAAAACATTCGGAAGAGCTTCTGGGAAGAAAGAAAATATGAATTTTGTTGAAAAATACGAGGGGAAATCCTCCAACAAAGCTGAACAATTTTTTGTATGTCTTGCCTGTCCTAACCTACCCAAAGCTGATTCCTTCCCAGCTCCCCAAAACTCAAGTAGAACAGCTGTTGGAATAACCAACCAGAAGTCCCGTTTCTGGTCAGTTTTTGGTGAGCTGCCAATGTCACTGATATGAACTCTGACACAGACGACTAAAGATGGTCACTTACTGGACACGTGAAGGAGGACGTTGACAAGTCAACAGGGCCGCAAGTCAGTCAATAACTAGACATTTTTGCAGGGCAGAAACTGCTAAGAATGAGAAACTTGGAAGGTGAAAAAGTAGGTCATTGTTCTACAGTGGAACTCAACATAGACAAATTAAAAATCTTTTAAGCTTTTCACTACTACTTTGTACTAAAACCCTGCACCCGTTAATATGGATAACTCATAAAACCTCTCAAATGTGTAATTGGAGATCTAAGATGACCCTTTCATTCGTTGTTCGCAAATAAATAAAATAATTCAGTACAAGTGGTAATATGCTGCTAGTTCAATTGTCACAGAACATTGAGTACTAGGCCAGAAAATAAATGTTAAAGAAGCAAGCTAGTTAATTGATTTTTAAGGACCTTTCCCAAAAGCCCAGTACTGAGTCTGATTAGCATGTCAACATCATACAGCTTCCTCACTCCTAACATAAATGAAAAGTAAAAAAATGATGAACCTAATTTGATATTGAGTATTATCAGATAAAACTGACAATCATCTATCTCAGTTATCAATTACTGTGCTATTGCTGGATGAAAGATCTAAAATTCACACTGCCACTAGGTACTAAAAGAATATTGAATGAAATAACATAAAATCAGAAAATGATGATAACATCATGTTTTTTTTGTTGTATCCCAAAAAAACAGGATTTATACACAAAAAATAAACTAGATAATCATCTAATAAATAAAAAACTAAAATGTGAAGTCAATTACATGAAACAAAGAACAAACCTGTAGTCTTATTATTAAGGTTAATATCTTTCATTTTCAAATCAGATTGATTAGTGCGCAGTACACTAGATATACTCTGTGTTAATTTAGCTTGAGCTTCTATCGCACTTGATCCTTCTTTTAGTTCAGGTGCCTTTGAAAGCTGTTCCTTGGCAACTTTTTCAATGCTAGCAGATAACAATTGTGTGGCAGTGGGCGGAGTTTCAACAACAGGCTCACTCTTGATTACAAGTTCAACATTGGATGCTACAGCAGCAGGGGTTTCAGCCTCTGGGGCTGGTGAAAATTGCTTTAATGGTATTTGTCTCTTTGTTGGCTCCACACATAATCCTTGATTACTTTGACTAGTTGGAAGGATGATAGCTTCTGCCAAGCTATCAACTGAACTAATCACTGTAAAAAATAAAACAGTAAGAATTAATATCAAGTCACAACTAGTAGCAAGTTAGGAATTAAAATTATTAATTAAGTGATAGTCAGTATGTTGCATGGTTGTAATTATTTGATGAGGATGAGTTACGAAATTTAGATATTTTTTAACATTTTCATGTTGCTTTCAATGCATATTTGAAATTCGATGATGAATTTTATTACTGAATTTGGATATTTTTAAGCATTTTCACCTGTTGCTTTCGAACAAATTACTAAAATCAAGGCCATTACTGAGAAATTGAACACGAGACAACATAATGTCCGATAAAATGCTATGTAGAAGGATGTAACGTACACATCACATAAAATATGGAGACAATTAAATTTGTCTGGCGTAGGTTTAATCCGTGTACTTTACAGTACGATTTATAAGGTAATTCATGATTACAGAGCAAATTACGTATATAAAATACATTAATAAATTGATGTTTAATCTATCCTATCACTTTTTAAGAACCAAGTTCGTGGTCTATAAATAGAGACGTGAGATATTTCCACGTGGGAGTTCTTGCACAGTACCTGAATATCAGACTTTATGTGGCACTGATAGATAAATTATATCACAGTACAATAATCCGTTAAACTTTCTTGTTAATCTTTTCACAATTAAAATAAGATACGATATTGTAACAATATGGTAAAAAAAGAAAGTCTACTCAAAAGGTCACTCAAGGATCTAGAATATTGTCCGACTTTTAACACACTTTGCACTTGAAACACATTACTTATTGTTAAAACTTAAATAAATATTTAATACTATATAAGATAAATTATTGAATTCAATTTATTAAAAAGATTGAATAAAAAAGGTTAAAATATTTAAAACGCAGCCATGCTCAAAGTGACTGTAAGGTAAAAGCCGCCATCTTGGATCGTTCCATGCGGACAGGCGGTTCGGAGCAGCTAGTGTTGTGCGCAAGTGCACAATTAATCGATTAAACGTTATTCACCACAAATCATATTACGTAAAATATTGGACAATGAAACTAAGGAAAAGATTACCAAATTTCGAATCAAGTTTCAGTGCTCTTAGTAAAGCACAACTTGAACGACAACCACTGACGTATTACGTACAGCCGTACCTTACTCGTGTTTGCTTAAGAACTGCGTTTACGCCGTACGGCATTTCATACAAACTTTCAAGCCCTTATTTTTCGAAATGAATGAACCGATTTTAATTAAACTTCCTACGCATAAGCAGAATACAAAGGTCTAAAAAGTTAGTAGAGAACATTTTAAACGCGTAAACGCTCTTAATAGGTGAATATGACTTGAGTATATTTTAATATTTTTACATTAAAAGCCGAGTAGGCAAGTATTATTTGCCCATTTTGCCCGAATAATTGCTACACCGCGCTACTTGTCTTGCGACAATACAGTGTGCCTAGTATACCTTGTAATGGTAAATTACATGTGAAATTAAACACTCTTAGATGCTAATTAGATACACGCAGTTAATGTTTTGTAAATAGTGGCTGTATCAACTGCCAAGATAAAATTTACAAAGGTACTGGCAATTCTTCAAGAATCCCAAGTGCGAAAGTACAGTGTGCCCAGTATACCTTGTAATGGACTCGCTTGGATGCTAATTAGATACTCGCAGTTAATGTTTTGCAAGTAGTGGCTGTATCAACCGCCAAGATAAGTCACCAAGGGACTGGAAATTATTCCGAGAATCCGAAATTATCAAAGAATTTCCAGTAAGTACCCTTACCTTACCCGTAAAGCTTTATTTTTTTTAAACATAGCAAAGACCAAGAATCATACATCTAAATCTATCCGCTAGTAACCAACAAGGAGGCAAACGTTAAAAAAGAATATTTGTCATGTGAAATGTAATCGATTTGATGATCGATTCTTAGAAACACCACACCACTACGGACTCATTCCGAGTCCGACTCAATTAGCTACTTTTTGGTATGACCTTTGGCCACGACAGAGAATTTTAATTTTAATACCGAGTATATTCTAGGAGACTAAGTTTTGATAGGAGTATTAAATGAGTAGCAATTATTGCATGGGGCACGTAGTAAACTAGTTCGACCAGTAGGTAAGATGGGATAATTTTATCCATCGGATACTATTCTATATGTAGGTACCTACTCTGCCGAATACCGAATATTTGCATGTAAAGTTAGGTGACAGAAATTATCAAGTTTCGTACCTATTTATGTCACGTCATTCGAAATGACAAAGACCAACTTTTTCATCATTTCTAGTTAATTTCAATTTTAGCATAACCTCTCTGCTCGACTAGATTTTGACATATGAAATGACATACCAGCTGATTCGACGGGATGTTGCGAATTAAGTCTTGATATTCAGGATTCAGCATCTGAATTTATTTGGAAAAATGGGTTACAGTGCCTATTTTGTACAATAAGTTTGTGGCAAATATCTTTAAATATATGCTGAGGCCGGTCAAACCGCGTCATTCTACTGCGAAAGTTGTATAAATCAGATATTATTACACCTATCCAAAAGGTAGGCACCTTAAAATCGCTGAAAATATGTACACAAACCACCTAATCTCTTGATGAAAATATGCAAAGGGAAAATAAAGATACTGTCATTCTCTCTGCATTCTTACTTTTACCATTTTTCATAGGTACATTTAAAACTACATAATTATAAAACATGATCAAATCTTGATAAAAATTAATATACACGTTTAAATTTAAGTCGTTCTGGACCCCTTCAGAGGTCATTGTACTCATCATTATGAACAACTTTAAAAAAAAAAGTCAGCTGTTCCCTACATTTATGTTCGCATAACTCGTCAAAATGTAGGGAGCAGCTGATTTTTTTTTCACGATTTCAGGTTTGGTCCAATAGTAAAAGTTGTTCATAATGATGAGTACAATGACCCCTGAAAGGGTCCAGAACGACTTAAATTTTAAACGTGTATATTGTGTTGCGTCGTGACACTTCTTAGTGCTGACCATCCAACCAATTTTCTTTTTTCGATTCAAAAATGTCATAAAGCCTAATCGATAATCGGTGTTGTAGAAACTGAATAAAAACTCTTTGGTATATTTTACATGAATTATTTTTTTTAAATATAATCATTTTAATAAGTACAGACGCCAGCACATCAAGCTACCCGAAACAGTCAAATTTTCCCAATCAACTTTGAACCTTATTCTTTAGCGATAAAGTTGAAAATCTATTAAACAAATTTGACAGATTGTAGTAGCTTGATGAGCTGGCGTCTGTACATACAGGTACAGTGTGGATAGGGGTGTAACTTTTTATGGTTCCCTACGTCCGAATGAAAAAACGGAACCCTTACAGGATCACTCGTGTGCCTGTCTGTAGGTCTATCACAACCTATTTGTTTCGAATCTACTGGACCGATTAAGTTGTTTGGTACACATATAAATTTCTGTGGCTCAACCACAGACGTGTAACATAATTATATAAATTAATTTTGATAGTGGTTACTTTTTAGTGACATTAGAAAATTTAAAAAAAGCCTTGCTTACTGTAGGTACCGTGTAATATATCAAAGGAAAGGGCTTGTCGTGAGGGTCACACATATATTTTTTATAATAACTAAAAAAAAGTTATATATTAAGAAAATAGAAACAATATCTCTGAAACCACAGCCTAAAATTAAAAAAAAATACAAAATATAGTTTTGTGATTATAGGTTCCAGGAGATCCTATCAGAAGCCTGGTCTTAAAATAACAGCAAATCTCTCAAAATACTGCTTACATACTTACATTTGGTCATAGTCAAAACATGTTCGGGATGTTATATTCAACTAGCTTCTGCCGGCGACTTTGTCCGCGTGAAATTTCACCCTCTCCACATTCACCCTCTTAGGGGTGGAATTTCGAAAAAAACCCTTTCTTAGTGGATGCCTACTCTTTACAAAGAACACACCCTCCAAATTTCTGTCATGTCTCTAGGTCCAGCAGCTTAGGCGTTGATATACAGGACTCTGATTTTTATATAAAATAGATTTAAAGCTGGTATTTTTTAAATGTTATGCATAAAACACTTGATAGAAAAATAAGATTTTTGGCATTTTCAATCTCAAATAGCAGCCAAGGGGGTTAATTGCAGACTGGCTGTAATAGTAAGAAATGGTCAAGATGTTATTCCCCATAAGAAAACAGTACTTTCCTTTTCTGGCCGGCACTTTAATTTTTGGGTACATTATGAACTTTGAATGATGAGTTTATGAAATACAAATTTATTTTTGCAGTCGATCAAATTAATGATGTGCATTGTGCATGCGTAAATACTCAACCCAACTACGGAACCGTTCACTGTGCGTGGTCCGTCATAAACATGGCCTGTTTTTTTTTAATTTCGTTGGGAAACTACCACAGAAAAAAAAACAATTTTTATTACCTACTCAAGTAAATTAATAGAAACAAAAACTACCAAGCTCATACAACTAACAAAACATATTGAAATGTAAATGATTGCTGAATACCAAATTTATAACCATTAATTATTAACTTTTGCTAAACCTACCAAAAAAATGTATACTGGGCGTTCTGTAGCAAACTATTAGAAAGTATCAAAAATTGTTTGTTGCATTAAATAAGAAACCTAATCCTTTTTTGAAGTCGGTTAAAAATCATTTTAAACGGCGAGCGCTTTCCGAAGATAAATTCAAATATAGAAACAATTCGGCGGGAAATTCAATAAATTACTATGGTCAAAGGTCCTCAGTTAATGTTTTAATATAATGTCCAAAAAACTATTAAAATTACATTAGAAAAGCATAAATCATTATTATAAACAATGTTTATTGTATTTAATGCTTAAAATAATTTTATTTCAGTTTCCGAGTATCGATTTCCAACATTCGACATATTAATTACCCGAGTCAATCGAAATTAAAAAAAAAATCGTTTAGCATAATCGCTTTCGCACATCATTAGGCTTAGCGTGCACTACGATTTTAATCGTTGCGATTTAGTTATAAAATCGCAAACACAAAAAAATTTCAAGCGATTTTTTCCACAGTGCGCGGACTCTAGTATATTAGTATTGTCTACAGATTGACGATTATTTATCGCAACGATTAAAATTCGTAGTGCGCGCTTAGCCTTACGATAAAAAAAACTAATGGACGGCGCGGCGATTTTGAACACAAATTGAGTACCTAGTGGTAGTGAATAATACGTGGTAGTGGACCTGTGTTTCAATATTACGTTAAGATTTGGGCATTGTCGTGTTGTTTATAATATAATATTTTCAATAATAATTGTCACATTTTAAATCTTATCTACATGTGTGTGTGTGACATTTGTGAAAGTAAAAATACTTTTCGACTAATGCACGACAATGCAGGTTCACACACGGCTAGAATCGTAACATGCACTCTTGTCGATGCTCGCATCAACGTTCTGCCGTGGCCTGCTCAATCGCCAGACCAATTGAGCACGCATGGGATATAAAAGAAGAGTTCTGCCGAGTATGGATGCCGTACATACCCTACAACTACTTTTTGACTTGTTAGAGAGATCGTGGGCGGCTAGTCCTCAAAGTGATTTTGATAAACTGATTTTAAGCATGCCAAATCGCTGTGATTTTGTGATTCGTGGCAACAACGGTAGAAACACAGATTATTATTTTTTTTAGCTTTACAATAAAAATTTTAAAAATTCTCATTTATTGATTAATTGACGACATTAACTTAGGTTAATTTCTCACAATTTGCAAAAATTGCAATTTTTCTTAATTTTTTCAAAATATAGGGATATTAGAAGGCCAATCTGGAAGACTAGATTTGGTAAATATTAATTGGATAATTTTTTATAGTTAAAAATGTACTTGATCCCTAGATACTTTTGATGTGTGTAGCTCTGGAATAATTAGGTTAATTTGAAACTATATACTCATTTAATAAGTATACCTTTTTCTGGTCCCTATTACCGGGTTGCCAGGTATGTAATAGGGACCAGAAAAGGGTAGGCAACGTAACTGCTACATGTTCTGTAGGATTTATACCTACGTTCAATTGGAATCTAATTTTTGTGACAAGTCGGTGAAATTGGAAAAAAAAAACCCGGTCAAGTGCGAGTCGGACTTGCGCACCGAGGGTTCCGTACAAATTTGTAGGTATGTAAATAGCTTATCACGGGGTTTTTTTTTGTAGTGTAACTACAAATTAATTACGGTTTTCGGATTTTTTCCTTTACTTGTGCTACATGACATTGCTTCTTGCCAAATTTCATGATTCTAGGTCAACGGGGGTACCCTATAGGTTCGGATTCCCTTGCGAGTATCAAAATATACGGCATAAACGGAACATAATCGCCCATATCATTTGATTGCGTTGACTTAGAAGTTTGATTTTTTCACTGCTTCAAGTGATTGCAGCCCTGAGTATTTTATATTAATTTCAACTTGATAACTCCACTTGTTCCTGAGAAAAAGGGTCTTGAAAGACAACGAAGTAATCTTATAAGGGTTCTGTTTTTTCATTTGAGACACGCAACCCTAAAAACTTATAAGTAGGTACTAATTATAGGTAATTGATTATAGCCATGAACATTATTAATTTGGTAACCCATCACTAGCACTACATATTATTAAAGTCCCCCGGCACGTCTGTCACTCTGAACGCGATAATCTTAAAAAGCTACCAAACGGATTTCCACACGGTTTTCACATAAGGACAGAATGATTCATGAGGAAGGTATAGGTATATAATTTATTACTTTTTTTTTTATTGCAGAAATATAACGATGATTGTTGAAGATGTCGGAGAAAGTCATGCCGACTGGCAACTTAACTGGCATGCTCCATGTAAGCCAATAGAGTTTAGGCTTATCATTTTTTTTAACAGCGTATGACACGAGATATATTTACAACAAGATTGAGCGAGGTGCGACCCGTTGGTAATAGCAAGTAGATTACGATGTTGTTATACAGGGTTATTTGTAAAACACCAGCAACCTCTTAAGAGGTCATTGTACTCATCATTATGAACAACTTTTACTATGGGACCAAACCTGAAATCGCGAAAAAAAAATCAGCTGTTCCCTACATTTTGACGAGTTATACGAACATAAATGTAGGGAACAGCTGATTTTTTTTTCGCGATTTCAGGTTTGGTCCCATAGTAAAAGTTGTTCATAATGATGAGTACAATGACCTCTTAAGAGGTTGCTGGTGTTTTACAAATAACCCTGTATACGTATGTCTCGTCTATCGTAAGTATATTTATATGTTCTTGTTGGGACATCAATCGTTATGTAGACCTATGTGTATAGAACATTTTTTCCGCGGTTTGCAGTGGAACAAACGTTCTCTTTCATGATATATTTAACATTGCTGTCAAAAGAATAACGAAGGCCCCGCTAAATGGAAACCGAAACGCCATTTCTGTTTTTGTGGCGGAGGTACATTGAAAGTTTTCGTTCGGTTAGACAGGTTGACCCATTCCACCAGTGCCGGACGGGAATGGCCAGGTGTTCCCGGCCATTCCCGTAGCCCCCCAGCCGGGGGGCCATGCGGAGCCCGCTAGCTAGGCGGGCATGCGCCGGGGAGGTTGTGGACACAAAGGCTGAGCCGTATCCCCATGACCCCCCATCAAGGCGATGAGGGAACACCGCTGAGCTTTAGTGGGTATACTGCCACTCTGGCAGGGAGTCCCACATACTCTGTCTCGTCCCCCGACGAGCGGAGATGCGTAATGTAATTTCTCAGCGACAAAAAAAAAAGTAAAAACCTACAGCAGCCTGCAGCAGCTACATACAGGGTATAAAAGGACATTTAACGAAGCCGAGAAGTCACGTGTACTGTTTTCATTTTACTTTTTTTTTGTTCTGGACCATAGGTAATACGGGCTGGTTTCCGCAACTCCACGACAAAGCGCGTATTTTGCGTACGGGACCATACCGGGATACCATCCGGTTACGGAGATATTGAAGGTCAAAATGTATACTTTTACTGACGTTTTTTTACGAAAAGAAATATATTATGTTATAACCATAGCTGGGCACCGTTAATCAAATAGTTACCTTCGTTAGTCACTAATCCGTTACTGAAAAAGTTAACTTCGTTAAAAGTTAAAGCGTTACATTTCAGAAAATTTAACGCAAGTTAACGAGTTAATGCTCAGCTTTGGTTATAACACAACTTTAAATACCCCCACGACCCCTGTACCGTTGCATTCACCAATAAGCACAATGTTTTGCGTGTTTTACATTGCGCACTACCTCAAACAGCAAATTAAATAAAAATGGGAAACTACTTGTGAAAATTTGCTCCAGCAATTATTTTTATGCAATGTTACTTAGTTTGATGTACAGAATGCGTAGTTAACGGTTATGTGATGTATTTTTACAGCCTGTAGAATCACATTCTAACCGTAAATTATACCTAAATGCACTAAACAAAAAGTGCACCCAAGTTCAGCCCCCAGTTTGTGCAGGACTTATTGCAGGATATGGAAAACAAGGATATTGGGTTTTGGGTTTGGGGCTATAGTGGACTGGTTAACTGGGACTATAGCCCCTGCCTGACCAATTTCATCATCTTCACATTCTTGTACTTCTGAAATCTCGAAAATGGATTAAATCAGAAAAGCAAATCGCCTTCCTTCAATAGTTAGAAATATTAACATTGGTGTTGTTTTTAAACAGGGGACTCCCCTTTAAAATGGCCTTAGCATAATAAGGCAAAGAATGCAAGTAGTTGTTTAGCAGTATTTGGACGATTTTCGATAACAAACCTTTCAATGTAACCAAATTTTCTAAAACATCAAACAGTTAAAAGTTATAGGAAGAAGTTTATTAACAATCCTCAAAAATCATCTACGTACTTACATGAACTCTTCATCTAACTTTTGTCTTAGTAACTTTTAAAGTGAAACTAGTTCTTATGTGTTCCGCTGCATGTATTATTCTTTACCTTAGTATTTCTACGGAAGACACCGATGTCGAGTATACGAGGCTTTTCATATAACCCCAAACCTAGACCCCAAATCTAGAGGAGGGTCAGGCGACCGCGCAGAAACCGAGACCGAGACCATGAGTCATGTCTAATGCGACCTTTGCCAGTATTATCGACTGTTTCATCAGCACCTCTAAATATTTTTGTAATTGTTGTGCCTTGTTAGAAACCTGATTAAATAAAGATATCTTCCCCGTTATTAAATTTTGAGATAACTGGTGTCAAAGTTAACATACGGCTACACATGAAGCTTTACTTTTCCAGTTTTAGCTGACCTCGCATTGGATAGGTTTTGCGTACAATCGGAAGTCACATTATATTGCTTATGTATAGCTTGATGTGTAATTGTGTAGCCGTGCGCACGTAGATGAACTAGATGATTTATAAAAATGACTACTAGCTGACCCGACAGACGTTGTCCTGTTTTTGATACGAAATACACGTGGCGCCATCTATTATCATAATAACGTTATTGTTGTTTTCCTCGAGAACAGCACTTTTTTCGGGATGAAAGGTACCCTATGTCCGTTTCTGTACAGTCACACGAGCACTAATATGTCAACACTTGGTAACTTTCAATTGCGATTATTTCACGAAATAACGAATACAACGTTGAAATACGACACTTTACATAAACCTATAGATTCCGAAATACCATGTTCGTAATAATATAAAATTTCATTCAAAAATAAAGGAGAAAATCGCCTTTGAATAAAGCCAAGTGTATACATACTTATTGCTCGTGACTGTACACCTGACAACGTATATGAAAAATTTCATGATGATCGGTGGTTTAGGCGTGAAAAGGTAAGAAACCAACTTACTTTCGCATTTATAATATTAATTAGGATTAATAAACTTCTTCCTTTTACCTTTAACTGTTTGATGTTTTAGAAAATTTGGTCACATCGAAAGGTTTGTATTAAATACCTGACTGAATAGTAATGAAGGCCATTTAATTTGAGAGGTTAGAGAAAAGTGATATTTAGTGACGAATTCCGGGAAATTAAAAAAAAATACAAAAAAATGGGTTTTTCCGAATCCCATGAATTTTAGTCTAGGCTTCATGTGTGCTTAATTATTGCAAATGGGTCACACTATCGCGTCCTGGAAGGAATACGTCAAATTTCAAGTCACCCTTTTTACATGTAATTTAAACCTATCTGAGACGAGGGTTCGAGCTCGCCTCGCCCACTCTTGCATTTTCGGTTTTCTGCATGAGTTGACAAAGAATCTCCTGTTTCTGTATGATTGATCGAAAGAAAACCTGAGCTTTCCAAGGAAGGGTGCTAAAATTTCCGAGCTCGTTTCGCTCGCTCTTTTATTTATCCACGTTCTCTTCTCTAATTTTTCTACATACCGGAGCGGGAGAGCCGCATTTAGTTTTGCCGTTCGGGGCCTCAGACAGGCTTAGTGCGCCCATAATGCTGCAGGTAATTTTCGACCATCAAACAAAATTATTATTTTGTCTTTAATAGGGCATGCAAAATAGTGTAGAAAAACTTTTTTTTATTATACTAAAAGCTACTACGTGAAATGTGTTGCGTAATGGTGGTAAAAAGACGGCTAAATCGGGCACTTAAAAAATGGTAGTACTATTGGTGGTACAATGGTCTACTACATTTTGGTATATATCAAGAGATTTGGCTAATTTAACCTGACGCCCAACGCGATAAGATACATGCCAATGGAAAGATCTTTCTTGATACTTATGACGACTTCTCTGGATGGTTAGTCAGTGAGGAGCTTTAAATATGAGTAAATTAAGTATTATTGAAATTCTGGTATTTCGTCAATTAATTAACTAGTAATTAATCATGTGCTTTGCAAAAACATCATATTTTAAGCATATCACTGTCCACTTTAAAACAATCTCCTATAGACGTTTTAGGAACAATGTTTCTAAGAGTCGGTCGGACAGAATGTTAAACCTGCCAAACCTCCCAATACCGAAGATTATTTCATTGAAAAGATCTCGTTTACAAAATGTTCTTCTTACTACTAACACGAACCAGTTCGATGTTAAATTCTTAATGATCCTTAATTCATCAAAACTTAATTCTCGTCAAAAGTAATCATGTAATTATTAACTAATTAATACTTAAACAGTAACTTACAAATATCATCAATATCATATTGATATAACAAAACATCACACCAAAATTACCTTAATGTATATTGTAAAACTATATTTCGCCTAGAGGTACAGTGCAAAAATGCTTACCTAGGTCGGGCGTCGCGCACGTAGTCCAGTAAATTAAAACCTTTGACTGGCTTCCTGGCTTCAGTCTCGTATAGGCAGATGTGTCTTCAGTCCACCTTTACTAAACGTGTAAGCACTGATAGATTGACTGATAGAAGACGAAACGCTTCGAGAAAAGGTAAGTAGTGCCCCCGCTTTTTGTTTTTGTTTTTATATAAAAGTGGCTTAGAAAAAAATCGTTTGTTATGACGATATGATGTCTAGTAGACTAAACTACTTAACTACAAGACTACTGACTTATACTCTAAAGACATTATCATAAAAGCCAGGATGAATCTTAATATTTAGCAGTGAATGCTTTTCTATAGAAAGAATGGCTAGATCAGATAATCGTTCTTGTTTTTAGGATCTCGCATTTACGTATGAATTTGCCTCAAAGCCGAAAACGACCTCTCCGCAGATGCTATTGTAACAGGAAGTGTTAAAAATATATTACATAATGTTGTAATTTGTGGAAAAGACCTAATAATGAATTTTGAAAATTGAGATAGAGCTCGTAAACATTTAATTTATTCAAAGATGGACTTGTGCAGGGATAAGATTTTCAACTCGTTCTTTAGAGCAGCGAACTCAAATACACACATCAAAAGTGTCTAGGGATCAAGCATTTTTATGCGGATTTCTTGAGATTGAGAAGTGGCTTTGTAATAAATTTATGATTTTATAAATTTATATGGATCCTTTTTGGTGCATTTCATAATTTGAATCAGGAACTGTGAATCAAATTCGAGTAAAAGATGAAAATCAGCTGTCAATATTTTCCCTATAAAAACATACAACACATTGAAGACATTATTAGTGCTACTGTTTCCCTACTACTGATTAAAACCAACGTTATTATGGAGCGGCGACGTCATTTAAGCAGGGAAGAAATGCTCAGAGCCGTGGGAATGATAGAAGCTGGTTCCCGGCAACGTACTGTGGCTTTAGCTCTGAATACAAGTCAGAGTGTTATCAGTCGACTTTGGACACGTTACCGAAGCACTGGTACCGTGGCTGAGCGCCATGGAGGACGGTGTCGCTGCACCACACGGAGACAAGACCGATACATTCAAATCTTAACTCGAAGAGCTCCAACAATAACCGCCATGATGTTAGCCGTGAGGCTTCATCACTCTTCAGGGAACTTAATTAGCGACCAAACAGTCAGAAACCGCTTGCATGAAGTGAACCTTCATTCCCGAAGACCGCTACGGGTACCACCTATAGCAATGCACAATCGTAGGATTCGATATCAATGGGCTCTTGAACACAGAAATTGGGCAGAAGAACAATGGCGTTTCGTGTGCTTTTCTGATGAGTCTCGTTTTGGTATGAGACCGGATACAAGACGTATACGACACTGGAGAACCCCTGGACGCCAACAGCGATTAAAATCCTGCCAGGAAGTCCATCCTTATAGTGGTGGAACCATCATGGTATGGGCGGGTATTTGGATCGGCGGAAGAACTGAGTTGATTTGGATCAGAGGCAACCTCAACGCTCAAATTTATGCTGAGTCGATTGTATCAGACGTCATCGTTCCTCTACAAGTGCAAATCGGTCCCTTATTTCAGTTAATGCATGATAATGCACGACCGCACACCGCAAGAGTTGTAAGACAGACTCTCGCCGCAGCTAACATCAATGTCCTGCCCTGGCCTGCTCAGTCGCCAGACTTGAACCCGATTGAGCATGCATGGGATATGCTACAGAGAAGAGCTCTGCCGAATATGGAGGGTATCCAGTCGCAAGAAGACCTTTTTTTGTTGTTGCAACGAACATGGGCGGCCATTCCACAGCGTGATTTGGATGAACTCATTTTGAGTATGCCAAACCGATGTTCTTGTGTTGTTAGTGTTCGCGGTAGAAACACGGATTATTAATTGTTTAAGTTACCCAATAAAATTTTAAAGAAAACTGTTATTTCAGTCTTTTTTTCGAACTTTTGTGTTAGTGGTTCAAATGTCAAAAATCCCTTTATTAGGAAAATGGCAAATTTCTTTATTAATGCAAAGGTGACTTGGTTTATCGTTACTGTGACAAACGAAAACACTTTATTTGATGAATCCTTAAAGAAAATTTTAATTAATATCAATCAGGAGAAAAGTTATTGCAAAAATATATGTTGATCCCTAGACACTTTTGATGTGTGTATTTGCGGCCATTTTAATAGCAAAGAAGATGGAAATTATCTACTATAAAAACTATAAGTATTGAGATTTATTTAGTAAATTAAGAAATTTCATTTGAGAAAGTGATTGGTACCTGTGTTAAATTTGCGTCTTAATATTGTCTATTATTTTAATGAAAAGACGCCGATAAGTCTTTTCATTAAAATAATTTACGCTGTTGCGGTGGCTCACAGAATACTCTAAATAAAATTTCTACTTAGGGCGAATTTCGTCAAACTTTTATACATAGAATAAGTCTTAACCTGAGAATAAATACTGAATTTTTGACAGGTTTTCCATACTTACTAAAAATGTCAGACGTCAATTTTATTCCACGGATAAAAGATATCTAACTTTGGTAAAATCAGCTCTTAGTAGACTATCTACTTGAGTACCTCAAATACCTAAATACAACAAACTTTCAATACACACAAAACAAATAAACAAACTCTAAATATAAACTGATAACTAACTGATAATTATACTAATAAATTCAATGAATACAACGAACAAAGTGCAAATTAACTAAAGTGTAAACAAAACAAAAGGTTTTAATGCGATTACGTCAAATGGTAATTAATGATCAACAGTATGGTTTCACCAAAAGACGTTTTACGACCGACGCCGGTGTAACTTTATTAAAACACATTTTTAACGCGTGGGAAGAGGCCCAAGACGCCATAGGAATCTTTTGTGACCTCTCCAAGGCATTTGATTGCGTCGATCACGAAATCTTGCTTTTGAAACATTAGCATCGGACTTGGAAAACTTGGGCTCAGTTTGGTTCACTAATGTTTCACCAAAACTCCATTGACAAATTTTTAGTTTACAACCAAAGTTTCGTATACTATTTATTTCACAAACAACTCATTCCGCAAATGTTTTATTTTATAAACACTCGCTTTACAAACATTTATGTGGCAAATGCTTCTCTTTACAAATGTTTCCGATGAATCATTTTTCACTTAATATTTAGATTATTTTATAATACATTTTCTAAACTACTCAGAAAGTCATCATGACGGTATTTTCGCTCTTGCATCCTATGTCGACCCTATTTCTGTGTAAAGGGTTTAAAGTAACCTAACCAAAACCTATCCTCGGGTGCCCTTTTCGCTTGCTCTTGCATCCTAAGTCACCTATTGCGTTCTTTGAGTTCGGGTGCAATACATTTCGAAACCAGTCCCCAAGTTTATTTTATAATATTAATATGTGTAATGATTTTTTTGTCAAATAATACGTTATTAAATAAAAATTTATCGGATAATTACTTTGCTAAGTGAATTATTTGGTAAACTTGTTGTATAATGATGAAATGACAAATAATGTTTTTGCCAATCGTTGCTTGTCAAGTAAAAATTTATGAATAAATTTTTGGTAAACTGACCGGTCACCGCTCAGTTTAGTTAGTTCTTATTTAAATGATAGACAAGAACAAGTTCAAATAAATGGTGTCAATTCACTTGGTTTAATAGTAAAAATTGGTGTGCCACAAGCCTCGATATTGGGCTTTTTTTCTATTTTTAGTGGATATTAATTATCTATTCCATTTACTAAAAAATCAACCACACATTGTCATTTGCTGATGACACTTCCTTAATTTTTAAGGTAAATAGACGTGCTACAAATTTTGACGACGTAAATAATGCCCTACTGCAGGTCCAAAATTGGTTCACTGCTAATAGTATTAAATGAAAACAAAAACGAAGTGTATAAGATTTCCTTTACCAAATGTCAAGGGTAGTGATTGTGAGATAATATTGAATCAAGAGAAACTAGAATCCGTCGATAAAACTGTTTTCATAGGGATCACGCTCGACTCAAGGCTACAATGGGGTCCACATTTAACATCTCTTGCAGGACGGCTAAGTTCAGCAGCTTATGCTGTCAGAAAAATCCGTCAATTTACTGATGTAGATACCGCGAGACTAGTCTATTTTAGTTACTTTCATAGTATCATGTCTTACGGTATTTTACTGGGGTCGGGCTGCAGACATCGATTCTATTTTTATCCTGCAGAAAAGAGCCATCAGAGCCATATACAGGGTTATTGACAAAACATTAACAACCTTTTAACAGGTCATTGTACTCATCATTATGAACAACTTTTACTAGAGGACCAAACCTGAAATGGCGAAAAAAAAAAATCAGCTGTTCCCTACATTTTGGCGAGTTATACGAACATAAACAAAAAAAAAACAAACATCACACATCACATTCACACACCACATCACATCCATCACATTTGGTTAGACTGGAAGCCGACCCAAACATAGTTAGGAAAAGGTTAGGCAGATTATGATGAATGTGACATCACAACCTAAGTGGAAAAATGTCAACTAACTTTTGGAGGGCATTGTATATGTGTCGATAGCTGATCAAAACAATTAATGGACGTTTTATGAAATATTTTAAAAAGTCAGCTAAGTATGTGATCGATACTAGGCTATACAATCGGTTAGTGCAAAAAAAAAACAATAGAGATGAATTGAGATCATGTTTCCTTTGCCCTATTACCCATAGTTTCGAATGTAGCCTGATGTGCCATTTCAACAACAAGTATTTTATTTACATTTGTAATTTATAGATTTAGTTATTTTAAACAACTAAGGGCTGATTTTTCCATCGCCAGATAACTTTTATTCGAGGAATAAAATTGAGGATTGACAGTTTTTCTATGAAAGAACTGTCAAAATTTCAAAATTATTCATCGAATAAAATTATCAGATGATTGAAAAATCAACCCCAATTTCAATATTTTGGTTTTCCAAGCATTCATTATTTTTTTTTTTATTATTATTTATACTTCCAATAGTAGGTACTTAGTCTGGCTATAAATTCTGTCCCTACCTTTAATAATCGAATATTTCATAAATTGAGTGACTTTTGATGCTCATTTGTTTTATTGTGATCTAAATAGGCTTTGGTCTTCTACAAAAACCTTACTTGGGTCTCTCATCAATCCCAGCTAAAAATATGGAGTGGGGTGTCAAAGTAAATCGTGTTGCAGTAATAGCGCTACACAAGTGTAACAAAACGCCAGTCGAAATATTCAACCTCTTAAAGTCGCTCGGTATAACAAGCAAGTTCGTCTATCGTACTACCAAAAAATTCACCTAGATGTCTTCTGTCGGTTACAGACCTAAGAGCGGTCGCCCACTTTATTCAAGGACGCCAGGAGCGATCAAAGCCTTTGGTGAGCGAATTCGCCGAAATCCTCTCCGCAAACAGAAAATCATGGCCAGAGAAATAAAAATTCCAGCTAGGACCATGTCTCGCATCATTAAACAAGGCCAAAAGCTATTCGTTAATAATTGAGCCTCTTGTACCACAATCAAACGGGTTAGGTTGCACTGTGACCAACCGCGCAAGCCGAGCGAGCAAAGCGAACGTTGCCGCGTCATACGCCAGCGAGTGCTGCTGGTGCTGCAACCACAGCACCAAGCAAAAGGTCGCAGTTAAAGTACATAATTATATACATAAAAAGGGGCGCAATCATTGTGTAAAGAGTGTTCAATAATATTTTAGCAGCACAAAATGATTAAAAGTTCGATTAAATAAATGTTTCCTTTTGTCAACCTCAAATTGGCGACGAACAACATGTGGGTTCGAAAACAAAATCCACCTATTATCAATTTCTTTTTTTATTTGTTTTCATTTATGATTTCTACAATATTTCTTTCATTAAGTACTAAAAAATGACCAATATGATTTTTGCCTAACAACTTTTCTGGAAGACAAGTGGGTAAATAAAAAAAAACTATAAGTCCTCAAATGAGTAGGACGAAGTAAAAGTTTACTACGTGGGGTAGATGGATACTAAATTGATCTAAGTGACAAAAGTCAGTCTTCCTACGCCTAAACAGCGACTGCGCACAAACATTTCTAAAACGTTTGATGTAAATCGTGAAAAGTATTTTTAATGAATTTGGTGTAATCAAAGCGTCATGTCGCAACTTAATGACTATACAAAACATTGCTGGCTGGATGTCATCTATGGGACCTGATGAATTGGTAGAAGTTGGTGGTCGATTTAATAGTAGTCAGTATTTGGAGATTCTGCGTGACGTCATGCTGCCGACTGTGCGAATTGCCTATCCAAACACAGATATTTACTTCGTGCAAGATAACTGCTCCATCCACCGTGCAGGCATTGTGAAGAATTGGCTAGCTGCTCAAGAAGGTGTAACTGTTATTTACTGGCCATCTAAAACTTTCGATTTGAACCCTATAGAAAACCTATGGGGTCAAATGGTTTTAAATTGGGACACATCCGAAGTGCGAAATAAAAACAATTGGGCTGAGATCGTGTCATCGACATGGGAGCACATGAGAGGAAAAGATTTGTGTTGGAACATGGTGTGCGGTATGCGTAGTCGCTTACAGCAAGTTATAGAAGGAGACGGTGCGCCACTCCGCTACTAACTAGTCTGCTTCTACTTATAAGTATTTTGAAACACACTATGTAAGTAAATGTTCAATTGAATAAATGCTAAACCATTAAAATGTTGCAGATTCTGTGGTGATGTTATTGTTATAAATAGAAATGATTTTTTCTATTTAAATAACATGTTGATTCACTACATATACTTAGCTATAAATCTGTAAAACATTTCACAAATTCATTCATTTTCTCGCATTTATACATCAATGTTTTCTCGATAACAAACTTCCAAGCAATAGCAATGACTTTTTTAAATGTTTATAAATGGTTAGGTTTGGATATGATATTATAAAATGTATTAATTTTGAACTATGAGCATTTACTTACTTTATCTTACTTATATATATTTTAATGAAATAATAAAAAAAAATATTACTTGTTTCATTTATAAACAAACTGCCCATTTAAAAAGATATTTCCCGACTTCGTTCGTTAAAAAAAGTAAAAAAAAAGATAATAATAAAAAACAAAACATTGCTAACAAAAAGTTTTTCCTGGTTTCGAACGCAGACAACGATGAATATCGAGCTGCCTTATATGACCATGAGACCAACTCAACTCTTGTAATATATGTTTTGAAATTCGACCTTAGTTGTGATGATACGCGCAATATATAAAGAATTTGAACTATATACTATATTTTCATAAAGTTCATTATCGCACAATCACAACCAACTATTTAGAAAATGAATCACGGAATTTAGCTATTAACAGTAGACAACTTTAAAATGTTACTTTTTTTTAATATTTTTGGGAAAAAAATTAACATGGGGTAAAAATTATTGGAATCGATTCAGTTACTTATTCTGAACAAACTATATTCAAGTTTAGCATATACTAAAAATAACGTTGTATAAACACAGGTCCAAACACGTACCTAACATACAGGGTTATTGGTAAAACATTAACAACCTCTTTAGAGGTCATTGTACTCATCATTATGAACAACTTTTGCTATGGGACCAAACCTGAAACCGCGAAAAAAAAATCAGTTTTTCCCTACATTTTGACGAGTTATACGAACATAAATGTAGGGAACTATAGCTGATTTTGTTGTATTACTGATTCTAATGATTATAATTCTGTAAATACATATTTGTTACGACCGCGAATCATATTTTAATCAACGTACAACTTAATACTGACCAGCGAATTGCAAAAAAACGTAAGAAAATTTGAATTTCGCGGGCTACCTTAGCGCTTCCCCCTTAATAAACTAACTCTTTCTTAACTTTCGGTTTCGGCCGAAACTAGAAGAGGAAGGTTTGATTACGGTTTCGGTTTCGACTGAAAATCATGTTTCGGTCGGATACTAGTGATTTGTAATAATATACTTTTCTAAAGTAAGTAATTAGATAGTTATAATCATTTTTCGGACATTGCATTAAAATCGAGTTAACAGACAGGACCTACGACATAGACCATACCATTTATTTAATTTCGTGCCGAATTGTTTCTATATTCAGAATTTAAATTCGGAATGCGTTCGGTGTTCAAAATTATTTAAAGGATGTGTTTTTTTTTCGGCCAAACTTGTACCGAGGTACAAATTACAAGTGAAATTCCTTACAATAAATTGTGTTATTAGCAGTATTTAAAATCCTCCAATATTCGATAGATTAAGAAATAAAAGAATATAAAAAAATCACTACCTCACATCGTAACTGCGTTCAACGAATCGTTCATAACAGCAGTGACAGCTGACAGCTGTCAAACTAAACTATTTCCATTTGTTTGTCTTGCTCTGTGCATTTGTCAAAATATTACATCAGTCCCAACCAAGTCGCAACTCCCGTATTATAATAATAGCCAAATCAACAATTATGAAATCACGCACGAAATAGCACTCCAAGAGACGGGAAACCAACGAACAAAGGCGAGGAACCGAAATGGAATGATGAAATTATTGGTACAAGAACTAATAAAAAAAAAGATAAGTATCTACCTTGGGCCACAGACTTTTGGCCTTTCAGAAAGCTAACCAAACGCATACAATAATCGGAAAAAATAAATGCATTTTTTTAACTCTTGTTCGCTAAATGTTTCACATAAATAATTATGTCTTATTTATGCAAAAAAACTTTTTTTAATACAATAAAACTTTTTTACAAAAAAAAAACAACCGACTTCCAAAAAACACTATAAAGTGAAAAATAACTTTAATTTCGGAAGTCGGTGTCTTTGGATTTGTATTTTAGTTTTTTGCCACTGACTTCCGAAATTAAAGTTATTTTTCACTTTATAGTGTTTTTTGGAAGTCGGTTGTTTTTTTGTAAAAAAGTTTTTATTTTTTACTTTTTAGCGGGTCAGTTTGTAATTTATCTAAGTTACAATAGCTTAATGTCAACTGCTGATCACCTTTTACAAAATATTGCTTTTCCCGATGCAAGGACGTTAATTGTTGAGGAGTTCTCCTGGTAAGAACCAGGAGAACTCCTCAACAACCACTCACCATACGCATTGTGACGAGGATAAATTGCTTAGCATTCTTAGCAACCATATTAAAGTAATCGAATCGCAACCCGTGAAATATTTGTCATTGAGTAGTTCCGATGGCCATCTGTGGTCATCATCATCAGCTCCAATTTACCAAATGATGATTTCCGAGAGCAAATGATCAAGTTACTTTAAAAATACCCAAATCGCTATAGATTTGCCTATACAATTTGAGGGTTGCCCTCGATTTCTCTAAAATCCCATCATCAGATCCTAACTTGGTGACAGTGGGACCACCTCTGAATTATCTACTTTCGAACAAAAAAAGAATTTTGAAAATCCGTCGACAATTGGCGGAGTATTCGATGAACAAACATACAAAAAAAAAAAACAAACATCCGAACATAGTACCTCCTCCTTTTTGTGAAGTCGGTAAAAATAAGAATCAGTATATTTTCAGGATAATTTCTTTGTTACATTTATAAAATGAAGTAACGAAAAACGCATCATCGGAAGAATGTAAAATGAGATTGCCAAATTAATTCATGGGTTATTGCAAGTTATTAACATCTTTGAACGACAATTTCATGTGGTACAAATGTATAAATAAATCCGATATATTTTTTTCAGAATCTGCGCTTTTTTTCCTGTATTTCAGTACTTTTGTTCATAAGGTACATTGTTTGGCCACGAATGTATGAAAAAAAATAACACCTAAGTATATTGGATTATCTAATGTGGATTTTATTTTTTATTATTTCTGATAGTTTGCTACAGCTACAATTCTTTTGATAAGTGGACCTGCTCTCAAAACGATGAAGAAAAACATCGTTAGGAAACCGTGTTCCATGTTCTAGACCCAAAAATTCGAAGACATGTGACATCCACCAACCCGCACTTCGGAAGAATAGAAAACTTGGCAGATTGTAGACAGATTTCTACAGAAATCTGTCAATTTTGTCTATTCTTCCGTCGACAAAACCCGTTTGTAAGATGGTCATGCTACGCGTACTGTACTAGTTTGTACACAGCAAATGTTTTCACGAGAACCACAGATGTAAGATAGAAATAAGTAATAGAACCCAAAATGGATAGATATTTATGTATTTTTTGCCTTGTCTGTGTCTTATCTCATCACATGAGAACGACTGGAAGGAGTTCAATCAAATTGACTGTAGTGTAGCAATTAAACTATGGATGATAATTAATCGCTGAAGTTATTTGGGCCGTGATTCGGATAATTCTAAATAAGTTCGCCTTGATGGAAAACGGTCACTGTCCTTGAATTACCTTTGATCTGATTAAAAAACCCTCGTATTCTTTGGGAAACAAAGCCAAGCAACATTGTTTTGTGCGGTACTTGCCCGTGGTCCCCCAATCTAGTCCCCCTTGGGGGTACCACAAACAAATATTTTTGCCGGCGGAAACCCCAAGGGGGACATAGTGGTACCATGGGCAAATTGTTTGGCCCGTGATAGCCCCGCTAATCGCCAGATAAATAAAATGCAAATACAATCTCTTTGCTTAATTAAGCACACGTTTATAAAATTGTGGATCTGAAAACACAAATTTTTGATGATAATAAAAATTATTAGAAGAGGAATATACAAACGCACTTTGAAAATAATGTTTTACACTTTAAAATGTTTAGCTTTAAAATTAATTGAATGAACTATAAAATTAATGGTTTCCACTATAAATATGCAAGTAATTGAATGAACTATAAAAATAAGGTTTCTATAAGCGATCTCGGGACTTGGGGCACCCCGAATTAGGTTAGGTTAGGTTCCTTTAAACCCTGTAGACAGAAATAGGGTGCCCTTGCTTGTAAACGAACTTAGCCCCGCCACGTGATCTTCCTCACGGGGTGGGATCTAGTGAGCGAGCTTAGCGAGCGAACTCAGACCCCGCCCCAACAATAGCGTCAACATTGTTTTTTATTGAAAAATTTCAGATGAAGTGGGAAAACAATTTATTTGTACTTATTTATATAATTGTCAAGCAACAAATCGTTTTTTAGTACCACGGGCAATAAAAATATATTTAATAAGAAGATGGTTATTCAGGGGGTTCCACGGGCAAAAATATTTGTTCGTGGTACCCCAAGGGGACTAGACTGGGGGACCATAGGCAAGTACCGGTTTTGTGTTGTGGGAAACAAGTGCCAAAATGGAATGTTGCACTGGTACTGGCAAGAAATAGGTAAATGTTTCGTATATATTGTAAACAACTTTGCGTAATTGTTGGTCAACTTTGCTTCCAATGAAACGACCGTAAACACTTTTGATTAATTTCACTGTCGTATAAGTATTAGACAGAACATAATTATAATATATTATTAAAAAATAAAGGATAAAAAAGTATTCAATAATTACAAAATAGATCATCATCATCTGCCTAGCCTTTTCCCAACTATGTTGGGGTCGGCTTCCAGTCTAACCGGATGCAGCTGAATACCAGTATTTTACATGGAGCGACTGCCTATCTGACCTCCACAACCCAGTTACTGGGTAATACGATACCCCTTGGTAAAACTGGTTGTCAGACTTTCGGGCTCCTGACTACCCGTAACGACTGTCAAAGATCCACGAATGACAGCCGGGACCAACGGCTTAACGTGCTTTCCGAGGCACGGAGGGGTCTCGGTATGCAAAGATGGTCACCCATCCACAGACCAACCGCGGCAAGCGTAGCTTAACCTGATCGATCGTCCTGTGCGGCTGTTATTATTTAGCCACGGGCCCCTCTTACGGCCCCCTCAATTATAAAATAGATAAGGAACGTGTTAGAAAGCGAACTTGAAAAAGTTTTTCCGAAGGTTTTATAAATGACTCTGAAGTACAGTCACGAGCATATAATTAATATATTGGGTACTATGAACAACTCGGCAATAATATCTGATTTCATGATTCATCTATTAACATATCGTCAAGATGACGGCAAATATATGTGATCTTTTGTGAAAAGCATATACAAGTGGCAGCACAAATATGTGATAATGTGGCATCGAAGGAAGACCAGAATTTCTAACTACTTAGTTAAATTCAGAAGAATTTGATACCTCTTTGAGATCAAAAATATCTGACATCACTTTGGCAGCATAGAAACCTGACAGTATGTTTCTAGTTTTCTTCTATATATATCGCAAACAGCACCGCTTATATTACAAAAAATAGTGAGACCCCACTGGCAGCATAAATATCTGACAGTAAGTCCTGTTAGTCTTGTGAATTATAGCAAGCATATAACCAGTTTTAGAACAGCATACAGTTTAGTTGTTTAATTCATACCCGCAACGCAACACAATTAGGTCAAAATTAAAGTGCTGAGCACTATCCTCGGAGTTCGGTATTTAACAATAATGTTAGGTTTTTAAGTTGACAAAGTGATGTCAGACATTAATGATCACAACGAGGATCACATTATTCATCATGTCCGATATTATTACATTCTAAGAGGTGACATATTTCTGAAGACGATGAAGTATCTTATATTTTGATGACGATTGTCTCGTCGTTTTGATGTTCCTTCGATGTCACATATTTGTGCTGCCACTTGTATATGCCTTTCACAAATGATCTAATAGATTTGCCATCATCTTGACGACAGATATCAATGGATGAATCATGATATCAGATATTATTGCCGTTCATAAATATTATTGCCGTATAGAAATATATTAATGCACGTGACTGACGTCTCAAACCGGTCAACGTGATGCGATTAATTAAGTAATATATTTGAACGTACCTATGTGTGTGTAGGTATGCGTTTTTAGTGAGTGTCTAGTTAAATTCGCGAAGAGGAAGCCATTTCAATTTGTTGAATTACCGCAAAGGGAATATCCCTACTTATCCGTCCGAAAAGTCTCGAATCGAAAAACGTCTACGGTTTGGTACGATAAACATCAAACACAAACTCAATTTAGATAAGTACCTGATTAGTTTACCTTTGGTGAACTAAACCAATAAGTCACCGCCTACTAATAACTATAACCTAATAATAACTATACCGCTTTTTAATTTACATTGCTCCTATACATAATTGAAAAAAAAAATCGTCTCATTGACATTACACATAATTGTCAAACAGTGGACTGTTTAATATGTGTAATGTCAAATGTTGTTAATGAATGAATAATAATAGGTATAGTTTTTCATAGTATTCATTGACATTACACATAATTGTCAAACAGTGGACTGTTTATTACGTGTAATGTCAAATGTTGTTAATTATTGAATAAAAGGTATAGTTTTTCATAGTATGTTGTGCAGTGAGTTTGCGGTTTAACAGGTTGAGGCATCGTCCGGCAATAGGTGTACAAGAGATGCTTCTCGAATATTCAGAAGTCAGATAAAAAATGATTTTAAGGCTAGTTCAATTGCATCGTGTTCTATTTGCGCAAAATGCGCTCACCCCTTTCGCGGAAACGGAATCAAAAAAAAGCAGTGTGAAAGAGGTAAATGTACGAAACAGACCCACAATTTCTAAAACATAACTAATCAATCCACGAATAATAATTATAGTATTATTGGTGGAACGATACAACTTCACATCGAAAGCAGCAGGTTTATGTGTGCAACTGAACAAAGCAAATGTAACAACTAATAAATAAGTGTTCTACCGGCGGTGCCGCAGCGATGGAAGCAATGATAATTATTAACATTTATAGATAGGTTAAGAAGATAGTTTTACTTACCTACAGGTGTCGGACCATTAGGTTTATTGGATGCAGACACGGATTCTTTTTCCTGTGATTCCCTCTCTTTGTGTTTTTCTTTGTCTTCTGATTTGACTCTTTCTCTGGGTTCTCGTATCCTCTGGGGCTGAGGAGCAGGCGTGGGAACAGGGACAGGTGTTGGAGCCGCGGTAGAGAAAGTGGTTTGTGTTGAAGCAGGCACTGGTGTGATGGTAGACGTTATCGCTGTCGAGGTCGTAATTGGAGCTACTGTGGCTATGGCTACTTGTGCAACATTTATATTTTCTGGGGGCTTTTCTAATTCTTCGACTTGAGGCACATTTTTGCTTTGTTTAAATTGCTTATTAGGTGGTATATTCTTATTTGTATCTAGGACTAAAGACTGAACTGTCGGTTCACTATTCTTTTGTAGTTGCTTAATATTCATAGGCATTTTAGGCACTATAACAGGACTGTCTGATATTGCTGATACTATTGGTGTTTCGTTTGATTCCACAGCAACATCAGATCCTAAATGTTTACTTTCGTTAACAGTTAATATTTCAGACTTTACTAAATTATTATTTATAGAGCTTATTGCATTTGGTTGAGTTTGGACAGAGCTTGCCGTAGATGCCACGGGTACATCCACGTTCTTTGATACATAATTCGATTTAATAGAGTTATCACAAGAAGGTTGATTGGCGACTTCGTTGACCATTCTATTGAATTCTTCTGCGATACTGTGTGTTGGCTCCTGGATAAAAATAATTTAAAGTAGTTTATTAACTAATAATCTCTGACATTATTTGTATTGGTCAAAATAAACCCTCAATTTCATGTAAGCGCCGCCGAAAAATGGTCTAGTCGGTGCAAACAAAGTGGTAATTTTGGTCTACCCCTCTAAAGCAATGAATAGGTCACTTTAAGTAGAAAATCAACTTGCATTGTAACTCCTGTTATTAATTTCATCATATCCATTCGTCTTTATGTCTGTCATATTACATTTTCCATGTGTGCAGGTTTAGACCAATATTTATCTAATAACGGAGGCAGGAAATTTAAAAAATGCAGTGTGTTATTCATTGCTAGAGGAGTAGACAAACTTTCATAGTTTTTAGGCCATCCCCTTCGACCACTAGATGCCGCCACAAGTCGCAGTAGCAATCTCTCATGCATTTCGTTTGAAGGTTTTTTCGAGACTAACTACATTACACTAACATTTACCTGAAAAAAGCATCGACCAAACGCTGCAGGTGGCTGACGGTACCGTGACAGAGCAGTGGCCATGTTACGATACTAGTGGCTGCGACTGGTGGCTTATTCTACTATTTTCGAGTTTTATATTTGAATTGATGCGAAATTTACAAGCAGACTTCGCTCTAACAACTAATTATTATATCACGCACAATGGTCCATTTGAAGGACTAAGTGCGGAAACCAAACCCATAACATAGAACGACTAATTATCAACCCGTTCAAGGCACTTGTCCCACCGACAATTAAAAACATTAAAGAGCTCGTTGAGTTAGTATCTGGGAAAGAGTTGGCAGACGACAAGACAAGCAAGGGTTATTAAATAACTATATAAGAAGTGTTCTGGCCGCGACTCAGATCGAGTTATTGGTTTGATAGCTCTCATCACTGCGGCTACATGAATCTAACCCACCGCCGATTAGAGAGGAGCAAGTAGAGCAAGGAACTAGTAACGAGTCTACGAGTACAAGAATATACCAGAGGGGCAATTCTCGTAATTTTAAGAACGATCACAGTCTGATCTCAGTCTCAATCTGTCAAAAATACCTCTAATTTCCCTACATTTTGAAAAGTGTTTAACATTCAAGCAAAATCTTCAAAACTAAGCCAGTACCGACAAAGCTTCATATCGAAGAATTCAATTAACTTTATTTGTAACTGATTTATGCAGTGTTTTTTTCATAAAATTCAATTTTCCAAAGGACTTTTCGTATTTTTTTAAGCGCATTTCAGTTCGGAACGGTGTTTGTGTGCGTGTGAACTAGACGTTGTGCATGTAGACTAGCGTCTAACTGCTCATCACTGATACTACCTCTGTCGGACACGATGCCAGGTGAGCCAGCGTGCTTTTTGGCCATGCCCACCAGTCTGTTCGACCTTAAGTAGGCTTACAAAAATTATTGGTGAATGCGCTTTTGAATTTCTTGACTTACGGCCAAAAAGCTCAAGAACCAAATAGAACTGGCACCCGGGAGTTCTACTCTTGCATTCCTAATCATGATTACCGTCTTCGGTTTGTGGCTGAAAACGATGATGTCATTGTTTTGGGTGTCATAACCATAACGTACTCCGCGGCGGTGAGACAGTTGCAATGAGGGGGTTTTGTCTGTTCTTAAAGAATAAATAAAGAATATTTTGTATGGATTAATGTCAACCATACTATTTCAGTTTTTTTTTTATGTATTACTACTATAAACAAAAGAAATGCATATTCTATTGTGACCATCTACAAACAAAGGAGATAAACAGAATGTTCCAAAAGTATTCCCCTCGTGCAGATAATCTTTGCGAGTCTGTCACACAAAAATCACAACTATAATGATAATGACGAAGTGTAAGAAAACATAATTAAATTGAATTAAATCAAATTCAAGAATTAGAAGCATTCTTAGGAATACTCGGTACACTGAAATAGTATCGTACACCATTTTAGTACTAAAACATAACAAAAAACAAAGTTATTCGATGAAATTTATACTAATCAATTTGCACCATGAATTGTATCAAATTGTAAATGTACTGCACAAATAATCGCATCGTTGTCGCCAAGCGAAGGCTGCTTATACAGTAGACAATTACTCATCCAACATTTACATGTCGAGAAAAAGAAAATAATGTAATAAATTCAGTATTTACTGTTTTTCTAAATCAATCACAATACCATGTACCTAACATGGTTTATTCAATTATAAAACTTTGTGAAAATATATTTCTTAATTTTTCAACATTAAATGTTGCATTTTATCTAATAAAAGCTAAATAAGTATATGTACTTACGGGTGGCTGCGGGGTGTGTCGATCGTTAGCTTCGCTGCTTAAAAAATTTGTGTCGTTGGTATATAAATCTGAGAAAATATCTTGTTCTGAAATAAAATAAAATAAAATCGTAAATAGTAGTTGCTCAAACAACGTATTAATTTTTAATCTCTGTCTTTTGTACTTACGCGTTTTAGGATCGATGATAGGTACTCTATGACTTCTTTTTGGAGCAGATGGGCGTATACCTAAGAGCAAAATTAATTTAAGACTGTTTTAAGTATTCCTAGTGGTTCTAACAGGTGCAATCTTGAACAAAAACCACAATAGTCTGTATGAAGTAACTTTAACTAGCTGCACGAATAGCACAATTCACTTGTTACAAGTTGTCAAAATACAATACTAAATAAGACAACAAGAATTATTTTTAATTTAATTCTATTAGCTACTAATTCAAGAACCTTTTTATGTATTGGTTAATAAGTTTATTTTAGTAATTTTAATAAGGTGATGCATTTCGTCATTACTCTATATAAATTAATGCTCAAATCTCAAAACATACACATTTTATTTAATTGAAAGCTATAATTACAATTTGTTTGCTTTTTTTTAAATTAATGAACTTCTAAAAACTTTTTGGGCTTATAATGATGCACACTTTTTGTTAATAATTGTGCCTCTTTTTAACTTTCTGGCCTTTTCCCACGCAGTAAGTAAGAAGCTGGGGCATCTCAACCATACACGTGTTACGTTAGGTTTTTCAGCAAGCATACTCAGCACGAAAACTTAATAGCTGAGTAAGTAGGGCATGAAGAACAGAGGTTGATTTAGAGATGAATGCAAAATTATGATTACTTTTGAGTACTCTTCTGCATTTATAAAACCTCGTCAGATTAGCTGTAAGCCTCCATTATCCCTCAGAATTTTATATTCACTATCAGGTCAAGGAACAATATCAGGTAAGATATACTAGACTTTTATTCGGGCTGAATATTCTTTAAAAAAAAGGTAAAATTAAATTTTTTTAACCCCACAATATCTTCGTTACATCTGCCTGTTTAGGTCGTTTTGTGTGGGGCCTGAGATAAAAATCAACGGGGCTGAACAATCCATTACTTTTTGTCTTTTTCTGACATTTTAAAGCGAGCCCCTGTCCGCAGGGCTCCTATCTGAGACTTCTCAAATATATTTTTGGCTCTCTCTTCACGCCTCTCCTACTCAGCTATCAAGTTTTCATGCTAAATATGCTTGCTGAAAAACTGTGACCAACCACGCCCGATCCGAATTGTTCGTAGTAACTAAGCAAGGGCACCCCGAAAAAAAGAGTTTGGTTAGATCAGAACAGTGATCAACCGCCTGACTACATCCCAAGTTGGTCGCAGTTACTTGGCCGTTTAGTATTTTTAGGTCTGCAGAATTGGAATTATTTGAGGGTCACAAAAAGAGGCGCATTCATTACATTAGTGTTCAATAATATAATATATTTAGAAAAGCAACATGAGAATTATTTGAGGTACGATTAAATACATGCCACTGCATAATCTTACTGAACCGTCACGGCTAAGGAAGCTGGCGCTCTCGCGCAAGACCACGGCGGACGTGGTCAAAGCCTTGGTCGGAGAAGCTTTGCCCAAGATACGGATTCGGCCGCAAGTGCGGCCTAGTGCGCGATGCGTATTGGAGTTACGATACATTACTTGGTCTCTGCAACCACTAACCGCGGGCGCGGTCGCGTTGGGCGCGACGTCTCTAAAAGTCGAAGTGCCCAGATTTGGCCAGTTGCAGTTGATTAGTAATAAGTGGAACCGGCTACATCAAGCTACAACTATATTACGAAACAAAAGCATTGGTTTGAGCAGACACTGCATAGTTTATTAAACAACTTAGGTAAGGGTACCATTCATCTTGTAACCAAAAAAAAAACAGAAAATTAAAATATCATGCTATTATAGATAATAACATCCTAATCATGCACTAGTATTTTATTAACTAGCTGTACCCGCGACTCTGCCCGCGTGGAAGTCTGAAAACAGCACAAATACCATCATTACTAATAAGGGTTCAACCAGACCGACCGGCCGGGACCGTCGCCTATATTATTATGTATGTCTCGAATGTCACAATCGCGTCGATCGACCGCGGTCTGTTTGCACCCTAAAGCTGTGTAACGCGATTCCGTCCACTTGGATATTGAAACACAATATTGGATTAACTGTTATTAATCCAATCTTCATTGACTACATGATAAATTAACTCAACAACACCTTTTCGACGAAACCTTAACTCGTTTATGACCTTTGTTTTGTATGGGGACAAACGCGTTATAGCCAGATTAAAAGAACCCATGCGAAAGATTAAAATAAAATGTCTCAGTTTTTATATCTTAAAAAGTTTTTAAGATAATTATGCTAGCAGCTAACCAACAATAAGTTTCATTTAAATCTGTCCAGCTTTTCTCGTGATGATTTAAAAAACTTTTTAACAATTAAACCGCCGAAAAAACTGAAAAGCAAAAAATAATAAACCTTTTTTATTTAACCTTAATAACTAAGTTCTTAAACTAATGTAAGAATACCAAAGTAATTTTGAGTCGGCGCCGCCGCCGCGCATCACGCTTTACGTACCTAATTAATTAATTTGCTTGTTTGGCGCCGACTCAAAATTACTTTGGTATACTTACATTAGTTTAACCTTTTCACCGACATGGACTTCGATAGAAGTTCCGAATTTTTGTGCCACCACCACTTCATTAGAAGCTCTCCATTTTAACTATCTTATAAAAATGATTTTACTGTATTTAAAAGCTTTGTTTCATTTTATTATTTAATATAGCACTGTCTAATACCCTGTTATATATTTTTCCACACAAAAGAAACCCTTATTTGTCTTAAAATCGGCAAAAACAAAAACTCGGAATATTTTTAATGTCCCCAGAACGCCAAGGATTTTAAATATTGTAGGCCAGTGATGTCACAAGAAAGTTACAAATGTTTGATTTCGCCCGTTGAAATATTTATAAATACTACTATCGAAAACAATTTGAGGTCAGTAAAATATGAACTTAGTTAACTACTTTATAACAAATATAAAAAAAATATAGGTACCTACCTATTTGTGAAATTCGATTTTGAATGCAAAATAAAAATAGTAAGAATAAGAAAGACCATAGACCACATCTCTAGCGCCAAGGACTTGAAATGAAGTCAAAAAATGACGTGATGAAAGAAATAGAGATGTACCTCATTTCTTATAGCTCTAATTGAGTTAGTGGATTGTTTCTTTGATACTTATAATTATTTATATTCGTAAAATTATGAATAAAACATAACGCGTATAAATCTCATTCATTGATATGACGATACCCTCATCACTACTGTTTGCTGTATATTTAGTTATACATTTATAGCTTGACGCCTTGCGAGGCATCGCGTTCTGTGTGCGTTGGCGGTGAAAAGGTTAAGAACTTAGTTAATAAGGTTAAATAAAAAAAGGTTTATTATTTAATGATTTTCAGTTTTTTCGGCGGTTTAATTTTTTTGTTAAAAAGTATTTATTTCTCGCTTTTTAGTTGGTCTGCTTATAATCTATCTAAGTTACAATGGCATAGTGTCAACTTGCTCATCGCCTTTTACAAAATATGATGCAGGGACGTTAATTGTTGAGGAGTTCTACTGGCATTTCACCATTCCCATTGTGACGAGCATAAATTGCTTAGCAACCATATTAAAGTAATCGAATTTTAACCCGTGAAATATTTATCATAGTGTAGATCTGTGGTCTTCATCATCAGCTCCACTTTACCAAATAATGATTTCCGAGAGCAAATGCTCAAGTTACTTTAAAAAATACCCAAATCGCTATATGTTTGCCTATAAAATTTGAGGCTTTCCCTCGATTTCCATGGGATCCTCTCATCAGATTCCAACTTGATGACGATGGGATCACCTCGAGAGTATACCCTTTCAAACGAAAAAAGAATGATCAAAATCGGACTACTCTGTAAAAAGATATGCGTGGTCATACATAAAAAAAATATATATTGTCGACTTGAGAACCTCCTCCGTTTTTTCGTCGTTTAAAAAACAGACAGTTCAATTAATTCACGAAAATATTTCCTATGTACTACTACTACTGTACCGTATGTACTTTTATCCTCTACAAAATTAAAAAATGTATTAATATATTAAATGGAGGTATTTTATACAAAAATCAGATCGTAGCGCTTTCGAAGTGTACGGTACTCTTCGGATCGGATACGGATCTTGCTATCAGTCATAACGGTTTACACGAGCTATTAACGCGCGTTGACGTACGCTTTGAAAATGATCGTATACCGTTCAAATGTACAGCTCGTACCATCACGCGTTTTTTGAGAATTGGATGTAAAAGTCTATTCTTACATCACATTGTGATGTCACATGTATCATGGTCCTTAGGGCAGCTGCATGGGTTCTGTCACGTATGGGAAGGGAAAATGATCGCTAGCATACAAAATTTATAAACTTGTTCAAATATGTTCATTGCTCAGTTTTTCAGAGCAAGCTACACATACTTGGTCACAGAGTAATAAACAAAATTACTTAAGTACCTATATTAAAAGTGCCTGCTGACTGACTCAGTCGACTACCGCGTGGAAATCGGAAACAATAATAAATCACAATTTAAAATTGTTATCATTCCGTTGCTGACAATTGAGTCGAGTCTGAGTCGAGTCTGAGTCTTGGAGTAGAAGTAATGAGGGTGGACGAATTCTTAATCATTTGCCAAAGTTGCCAAGTTGGCTTGTTTCGCATTTGATCCATGTGGTGCTTATTTTTGCTGGCCCGTGGTACAATTACTAGTATCCTAAAAGGAACGATTCTTGTTTTTCTTAAAATCCGGCCACTAACTATTGAAGGCCTAAATACACCCTTCCGGCGATGCAACTTTTTACCGCTTCGCTTGTCCGGGATAGAAATATTATATAATAATGCTAATAAAACAAAGTTTAATATAAATCCATCTGGCAGTTTGTGCGCGATATAAAAAAAAAACACTTTTCGTAAAATGGTTCTTCACTATTGATATTAGTAAACACTGTAACTGCTTATAATGATATAATTTAAATCGTCGTTTTCTTAAATCAGTGAAGTTAGGTTAGGATCGGCTTCCCCTGCGGGAAGGAGCTGTGCTCCATCCGTATCGCACAGCTCTGTAGAGTTCGCCTCAGACTGGTCACTCTCCCACCGATTGAAAATAATGTCCAATATACAAATGCTTTGCTCCGACGATAGTACCTAGTTAAATAGTAATAGTTTGTATCTATATCCAATACAATCTTGAAAAACAAGAATCAAGACTAGTGAATCTAAAAAAATACAAAAAGCGTGACAATTGGGGTTATCAATTAGCAATTTCTGCCAGTCCTTAGGATTCATATTTTTGACGACCAAACTACTAACTTGAGGTTAATCATAAATTTTGTTGCGAGTTAAATGTTCAGGATGCTATTTCTACATAAGAAAATGACGATTTTATTTTCTGCTTTCTTACTTTAATTGTTGGGTACAAAATGTATGCTGTCAAAAAGATCACCTTTTGACTAAAGAACGCCTTAATTATTTTACGTAACTGGTACAATACAACGAGTTGCAGAACAAGCGCAAGATCCGAGTCATTAACACAATGTATGTGATAACAACTTTAACGCGCTTGACTAACTTGTTTGTTTGAAACTTGTCGCTAAAACAAACTGACCTCCATGCTCCATGAAAGAAAGTTATGAGGGATTACCGTAATTGAAAAGTTAGTTTTACTGACATCACCTTAGCAACAGTGGCGCTGCCATTTATTTCATATAATATAACATGGTGACCCATAAGTTAATAGAACTAAGACCTAAATTACTTCTTTGTTATTTCATTAACGTATGCAAAATTTACTGGGTGAGTTTATTAATGGGCATCATCAAGGCAGCTACGCTAACCGTTAGACATCCTGGATAAATTGATATGGGTACATGTAGAAGTTTTCCTAGACGAGTGAAAACTCCAGGCCACAGCTAGTTGGCTAACTATGAAGTGACAAAAGGGGGTAACTCTGCATTATTCCAAAATAGTCCATTTCCAATGTGTATGCGGAAGATTGCCTCAATCGAATAGCTACATTGTTTAAAAAATTTAAAACAAAACATTCTTGTACGGGGTTTTAACAATGCAATTCGCCATTCCAAAAACCGTCCGTGTTAATTTACATACGAAAGTGTAAACAGAGATTACCTGCGCGCACACGAATGGCGAGGCGAATGGGTAGTGAACCATAGGCTCGTCTCGCCAATCGCACCACTGCGTAAATACGCTATCAAAAAACACTATGCGCCAATGGCTAGTCTCCGCTGAAATTGGCCGCCATGGCCAAAATTCGGTATGAAGGACTACTAATATCCATATGTTATCACACGTAAGGCAAAATGTAATTTTTATTGAATTTGTAGCTACTTTACATAACATCTGTCCATACCACTATTGTTTGTTACAATAAGTGATTTATATTTTCACAATTTAATAGACATCCTCAGATCAACGAAAAAGAAAGACGACGCGCCTCGAACTTCAAAAGTGAAATCATAAAACTCTGCTACTGCAAGTAAACAAACATTCACGCACACACCTACACTAAAACTATGCTCATCACTCTTAGTAAGTCACGAGTCGTCGTCAAGTTAACATAGATTTAAAAAATAATTATGCCTTCCTGTGTAGTGAAAAGTTGCAAAAACAACAGCAAATTACATAGTCTCACGGAATCACTTTTCACTTGTAAGTACTTTAAATAACATCGTTTCTTTATTATTAAATTTTAGGTTACTTGGAACAAAAAACCTCAACGAACGAAAGCAGTCACATAAAGTGCGAGGGTTGCCATAATACGATTTAAAATTTCTCCATTCGATTAATATATAATATAAATATGATTTCTTACTTCGAGTTATATTCCTATTTTCTTTTTATGTATTTAATATTTTAGGATTCCAATTATTACCAATACCATACTCAACAATATCTTACTCGTACAATATTATACTAGTTCCTACTCACACAAATATCCCCAAATTATAGGGAAAAAATGTAACAAATGGCAACTCTTCGATACACACATAGATAAAAAGGTGGCTTCAGTTTTAATGTTCGCGGCGCGCTATCTTTTTTTGTTGGTCTGAGTAGAACAATTCGTTATCCAGCTAAATGCTATTTTACTACGCTTGAAAAACAAAATTTCCTATTTTTTTTTTTCTAACTGTTGCTGAGCTGCCAAAGTGTTTCCTGTTAAAAACTTAAACCCGTGAAAAATAGCATAAAAGGGATTGTTTAAAATCGACCCTTAAATAATAATAAAATAAAATGTGTATGTAGGGATAAAAAAAATTAAGGAATATTTGTTTCTTTGTATGGAGGGAAGACAAACAGATAAGGAAATAATTCTTGAAGTTTGCAGCACAGTGAAGGATTATATTGGGAGTATTTTGTAAAAACCACCGAAAAAACTAAAAAGAACAAAATAATAAACCTTTTTTATTTAACCTTAATAACTAGGTTTTAAACTAATGTAAGTATACCGAAGTAATTTTGAGTCGTTACATTAGTTTAAGAACTTAGTTATTAAGGTTAAATAAAAAAGATTTATTATTTTTTGTTTTCAGTTTTGTAGGCAGTTTAATTTTTTTGTTAAAAAGTTTTTATTTCTCGCTTTTTAGTGGGTCTGCTTATAACCTATCTAAGTTACAATGGCATAGTGTCAACTTGCTCATCGCCGTTTACAAAATATTGCTTTTCCCGATGCAGGGACGTTAATTGTTGAGGAGTTCTCCTGGTATTCCACCATCAGCTTCATTTCACCATTCGCATTGTGACGAGCATAAATTGCTTAGCTGGTTGCTATTTTTATTGCTGGTTGTTATTATTAAAGTAATCGAATTGCAACCCGTGAAATATTTATCAATGAGTAGTTCCGATGGCCATCTGTGGTCTTCATCATCAGCTCCACTTTACCAAATGATGATTTCCGAGAACAAATGCTCAAGTTACTTTAAAAAATACCCAAATCTCTATAAGTTTGCCTATAAAATTTGAGGGTTTCCCTCGATTTCCATCTCATCAGATTCCAACTTGATGACAATGGGACCACCTCGAGAGTATACCCTTTCAAATGAAAAAAGAATGATCAAAATCGGACTACTCTGTAAAAAGTTATGCGTGGTCATAAATAATTTTAAAAAAATCGCGTCGACTTGAGAACCTCCTCTGTTTTTTCGTCGGTTAAATTTTTTTAAAGGATTGCATTTTTTCGGCTTTGCATAAGTAATTTCTCTTCAGCTAAATTGGGTCATTACAGTCAGACGTCATATAAGAAAAAAGCCGGGTGGTAAATTGTTACATATGACAAAAAGCTGAGTGGTATAGTTTGTCACAGATTCAACATTTCATTTCACCCTGGATTCTTAGAAAAAAATCTCATTAATAATAGAAGTAAATGTTACCAGGCATAGTTTGGTGCATAAGTGTAGAAGCTTGTGGGTGAGGAAGCGTGGCAGTGGGCGCAGTGGGGGTTGCGGGTGTACCCTGTGGCCCCACCAATGTAGTGGGATTACTTCTACCACCTTGGGCGTTGGCTTGTAAGTTTGGCGTTGGCAGCTGGGGACTATTTGAAGTGTAGTAATCTGCGGGATAGAACAATCATGTTATAAGATTTTTAAAGTCCACTAATTGAACAAAACTACAAAAAATGAACTACAATATAAACTACATTACTGCCAGCCTGGTCTCTTAGAAAGTGTTTTAGTTATAGTTCTATTTTATCCTAGACTAGCGTTCCGCCCCTGATTCGCACGGTTTTTATGACTTGCAAAAAAAATATAGATTTCTTTGTTATATAAGTTTAATATCCGCATCAAAATCCGTTGCGTAGCTTAGAAGAACAACGGGATCACATAGATTGACCCGATGCAGCTATTAATTATGTCCACATTCCTAGCGAGTCCCACCCACTTGGTGGGATAAGATTGTAAGATCCGATCGGAATAAGCCAAATTTCTCCTTTATCTGTTATATTTATAGTGTACATAATAAAGAGTATTCCATCTATTTTAATGCACTCATAGAATTACATTTATTTATTCAAAATTATTATTACTTACATACTATTTCAATTTTTAATATGACCGACTGGTCACAACCTCAGTAAACTATATGAAATAGATGGTATATCTAAAACACTTTCTAGGGTAATTTGTGAAGGTATAAATGAGGTTTGAGTGCCAATATTTTATTGCAGTTTAAGTTCATGGAAATTCGTTTTAAACAGTACTAGAATGGCCCTTGTATACAAGATAATAAACAAGGACCCCGATTTTGTTGAACACCGAGATAACAAAACAAAAAATATTTAAAGAGATGTCTTGCTTTCCCGTACTTACACTTAAGACTGAAAAAAATCGATCATCGAATTAACGACTTTCGATTTACTTTTCGTCAAAACTCTAAAATAAGCTAGTGGCGTATGTCACGACCACAGCACATAAACCGAACTTTCCTGATAATATAAAGCTTTATATTCAATCAAACTCAAACTCAAAGCATTTATTTCAATTAAACCTTGTAGGTACAGGCAGGCAGACTTTTGAATTGTCAAAATTAAATTGTCAGTTAGTCAGAAAGTTGAAGCTAGTTGTGTAATGTTTTGTTTTGACTGTTACTAAAATTATTATCTTCTTTAGTATAATCGGTGCACAGCAAAATCTCCCATTACCTATACCGATACATCATAATTTATATATACACTTATAGTACAAGTCTTGTGTACAGACAGGGAAATCAATTGTTAAGCAAATTTAAACCCTACGTCAATTTGCCGTGTTATAGTAATTTCATACAACTGTAAAAGAATGACGGCTGTGATTTGAATACATATACGGACAATTTAAGTTGGTAGTCAAATAGCCTATCAATTAATTTCCGACTACAAAACACTACAAAAAATAATATTTTAACTAAACTACATACATGGTGGGGTGTGGCTCGGAGGTGTATTATAACCTATATAATGTCCCATATATGGATAGTACCTGTGAAAGAAACAACATAACATTAATAAAAGTAAATATGAAACTGCCGCCCTGTTTCTAATATAATCAATTCAATCTGCTGAAACTAATTATTATCAAGTCATTTAACTTCTTGCCAAACAGAGATGTTTCTGAGATATTGCTTTAGCGAATTTTTATGATTTATCTGTCACCAGCTAGACAAATAGTCTCTTTTAAAAAAATTTAGAATTTCAGACAACTGACATTCTGGCAAATTAAATACGAATTTTACCATGGCATGACAATTTGTAGCTATATGAATGAAGCTGCCGGAGAGATCAGGACAGTCCGGTCAAAACGACGCGCCTGTCAGTCCCTCTGGCCTTACCATGCCATCGAATGGAAACTCATTTGATAACAGACCGCCTCCGGCCATTTGGGGATTTCTTGCTACAAACGGCGATTTATAGTGTGGAGCTTCCTTTAGATTTGCAGCCGGCCTGAGCGTACAGATAGATAAACTCATACTAGGTGATTACTCAATTAAGAGTTCTAAGAGGGGCTGCTGATGGGTGATACTTAATCATCGTTTTTAGGGTTCCGTACCAAAATAGTAAAACGGAACCCTTATGGTGAGACTCAGTCTGTCTGTCTATAACAGCTGGATATCTCAAGAACTACTAATGCTATCAACTTGAAATTTGGAATAGTTTTAGATGACGTTTGCCCAACTATTTTGCAAATAAGACGCGTATACTTCAAAAATGGCGCTAACTTTCGTCAAACCAAAACAAAGCATTTTTTCACAAAATTATGGCCTTAATTATGACTTACGACTTGCCTTTGTATGTTACGTTAACCAACCGTTTGTTGCAACCGGCCCTAAAACTTTCAATATTAACTGAAGTTCATTATTCCACTGAAAAAAAATTGAACACTCACCCTCCTGGTGTACTGGAACGCGGCTGCTGGTAAGTTTGCATTCCCATGGGTGTAGGCTGGAACACTAACGTCGGATACATGACAGGTCCGGTAGCAGTGGCAGCAGCACTAGGAATGTACGACTGTTGTTGTCTGCGGAAGTAGATAGAACATTGTATTTTAAATTAAAATAGAAAGAAAGATATGTAGTTAATTTACCATAGAACCACGTGCATATTAGTGTTAACCTAAAAATTAAAAGAAAATCCTTTTACATCCACAAGGAGTAAAAAGTTGACAGTTGCACATTCGTAACTGTAACATTTCCATCAAGAACATCTGAGTCGCACGGAGACGGACACGGAGACTAGCACGGAGTCTGGATGTATTTCTTTAATGTTCCCCGCCACTGCTGGGACACAGGCCTCCTCTCTGTGAGGAGTGGGCCGTATTCCACCAACGAACCAACTACCCAAATTGGATTCATGCTCGGTTGATGGCAATAGACTTGCGTATTACATGGAACTTAAACATAACAGGCGAAATGAGGGTGTCCTATATCCATTTGCAGAATTCAGACCTGATGTTGTATTATGCGGAATGTATTTATTACCGCGTATTTATTGGAAATAAAATGTCATGTGACCTAAATTGGCCTCTTCATGTACGGCAGGCTTTTTACCAAAGAAGGAACACCAATAGATCTGAAAAAATAGTATCAGTAGATTTTGTGTTGAACTACAATTCAACATACCTACGTGCGTATAATACATACCTACGTGCGTATAATACATACATAAGACCTAAATACATACATATAAAATCATTACCTTTCCTTTGCTGCATTTTAATGGAATAAAAACTCATTAACTGTCACACTCGGTAATATTGTTCAATATCCGTTCAGTAGTTGGCTACCGAGGGCATCTAAGGTATTTGAGCACAGTTCGCAAAGCATAGACCTCAGAAAAGCGGCTGAATAGGGCACATAAGTACCTTCCGTGTTCTATCATCAACATCATTATCCTAGCTATGCCCAACTTTACCCACTGCTGGGAAAAGACTTCCCTTTGTCTTCTCTCTACTTGTATCATTATTGGCCGATAAAGTTTCCACTGCTGGGACACCATACAATCTACCATGTAGACCCTGAAGGGAGCTCCTCCATGTACCATGGGCACCTAAAATTCTTCGGCTTCCTCTATCGTTAAGGGTGTGTGTACGGTCCTGTGCTCCACACAGTTCCGCACAACTTCTATAGAGCTTGCCTCAGACTAGTGACAGTTCCACCAGTTGAAATTAATTCCCCCGTAACAGGTTTTTATTGGTCAAACTAAACTAAGCAGGTGAACCAAGACGGATTCAGTTTTACTGAACAGAACAGATGGCGGTGTACTGTGCATTCTACTGTCAAGTTCAGATCCAATCTTTAAGATTGATGACTGATGAGATTCTAGGTAGTTTTTATTTATAAAGACTACTTACTTTAAGATTATTTATATATGACTACTCATTATTAATATTAGAACACTTTCTACGAAATAACTTTCGTGATTCTAATAAGGTGTAGATTCTTAATGATTTAGTAATCTCGTTTAGGTATTCCGCAACAATGTGGGGATCAGCATCCAGTCTAATGGATTCTTGTTCTAGTAAAATCGGTTGCTGCTGAATACCAGTATTTTACTGACTATTTGACTTCCACAACCCAGGTAACTGGGTAACACGACCACTTTGGTATTACTGGTCGTCAAGTTTTCGGGCTCCTGACCTGTCATAGATCTACGAATTACAGTCAGGACCGACGCCACCAAGTGCTTTCCGAGGCACAAGAGGGGAGGTCTCTCGGTGTGAAATGGTCCACCCATCCACGGGCTTAACCTTGATTGTTCGTCCTGAGGCTGATACTTATCCACGAGCCCCTCTTAACGATTTGTTAAATATTAATCGAGTCTTAAGTATTATCGAAGTAATAATCAAGTACCTGGGATGTGTATTGGGTCTCGTTCCGTGCTGCGCTGCTCTGTATTGGTTGTAGTTGGCGAACTGCGTTGAGTGAGGTCGAGGCTGCGGCGTCTGGTTCTGCGATACATAACTATGGCCAGCCTGGAAATAAGCACACACCAAAGTTGTAAAAACAATTTATAAAATTACACAATTGAGACAAAAGACCAGGATATAATAAAAAATACTTTCTAAAATTAATAGTAAGTATATGTTGTTCATACTCTGCTTTGTTTATTAAGTAAAATTCAAAATTAAAATCGTCGCCACGAGGTAGGTGCAACCTGGGCAGTGAGCTCCACTACCACCTATTAACTGACAATTTTTTTTAACATGAGCAGGTAGTTCGTCACGAACTCACAATACGAGAGCATGTCAAAATATTAAACTCTCAATAGTTGCATTTTAAATGACAGCGGCGCTTGCACCATCACCATGCCCTATGATGAAACTATTAAAGCCACACCGCTATGCCATACCCATAAGCAGATAGTTACATTGTCATTACCATGGTAGTCTTAGACATGTCCTGCTGAGGTGCCGGCGGTGCCGACGGCTGCGGTGTCGGCTGAACTCTCAGCGAAGATTGCGCCGACGGCTGCGCGCCACCGGCTGTACTCGGCATGTATGCGGCCCCGGCGGCGCCTGAAGGGTGGTAACATTCCACCGGTCCTGTAAACACAATGTACACATGTTATAAGCAGTCTCAAGATTGAACTTGCCATCACTTTTGGATGCGGCCTTCGCATTATTGTCAGCTCCGTCTTCTTAGGAACTCACTGTGTGGTGTTGGCGCCCGTGGATAACTGTACTGCGCTAAGGAAATATCTTGGTAGTTTTGTTCTCATACTATGCCTTAATTGTAAGTTTAACCTAAGGCCATTTGTACACATACGTTTTTCTTGCCGTGAAAAACTATGGTTTATTCGCCAAGTGTAGGCACGGTCGTCAGTGTTGCATGGAACTTTGTTATATTATGGAAATATTAGTTACTATGGACACGGTACGGCACGGCACGGTACGGTTTGGTTACTGGTATTCAGCTGCATCCGGTTAGACTGGAAGCCGACCCCATAATAGTTGGGAAAAGGCTAGGCAGATGATGATTAGTTACTATGGAAGTTTGTTATTGACACGGCGGCACTACGGCACGGCGCCGTTCCCATATACCATAGAACCGTGTCATATACAAGGTTACACGATTTTACTACGGCGAGGTTAACACCGTAAAGAAACTGTACCGGTTACAAAGGGCCTTACTTAATGACTAAACGTAGTATTTGGTCGAAAAAAAGGTACCTTTGAAAAGCCCGGGAGGCATTAATTTGTTGCCAGTAATTTTGAAAATACAGTAGGTAAATAAGTATAAAGCAAAATTAATGGTTAACGATATTACAATAGCACATAAAATACAATCGATACTTGAGATAACAAGACATTCGTCTTTAAAGAGAAACGAAAAATGAATAAAGCAAATATTTTCATAAATGCCCGATATTAATGATAAGCGTCGTTAGTGCACACTTACTAGTTTGAGTTAATAGTCGATAATGATGCGAAGGCAGCATGCAATTAGAGTTGGAATACCGAGAAGACGATTGTTCATGTTTCATAGAGTTAGCATTCGTATGCTGCGGTATAAACTGCAGTGAAACATTATTCAGGGGTTGCAAATTGATTTGATTCGCATTGATGTGCTGTGCCACTGCCGATTGTGGTAGTGGCATATTCAATGATGTTTGTAAACTTTGCGCCACATCAATCGCACTCTGTTGTGACTGATTTCCATGGTTGATACATGCATGTGACAAAGTATTTAAAGAACTATTTGTTCCTCTTAGCGCTACCATTTTAATTTCATGATATAAATCTTTTAGAAATTGAATAAGCCAAATGTTGAACCATTCCCAAAACAATGGATACACGGTCATCGGCATAAGGCAGTATTATAATTTACTGTATCATTTCGTAATATACGTCACTAGACTTGTTTCAGCTTAAAGTTGTCTTGTTGTCAGTTGTCGCTTTCTGTCAGTGTTGTTGTGATTAGTTAAAAGTTACGCCAGCTGTGATCACAATAATATTAATCACTGCACCAAATTCCTTACTTGATTTTTAGAAAATATAGGCACAACGCGTATTCAAATATTATTTAATGCAGTTCGTATTCACAATTTAAGTAGTAATTGAATGCAGCATAGAGAAAATCGATAAGCAAACGGCGCGCTACATGCTACATCGCTCTACACTCGCACTCAAATATACGTCAACGTGACATTTTCACGTTAACTTCAATGATTTACGAATGTTCGAACGAACAAAACTTTGATATAACTTATTAAAACGTTTCTATTATTATCACTAGTAATCAATGTCTAAAATCGTCTGATGAGATATCGCACCAATGAACATTTCATAAGTGTATCACGACATAGCGAAAGAAAGAGACAAGAGTATCTACAACCACTGCTAAAAATTTGGGGCGTTCCAAGACGCCCCTAGTTACCCTCGTAATAAGTTCAGTGCAAGGTTAGCGACAAAACGGATCAAACGGCGTCCATTGCAGTTCATATTATTAAACGACGCGAGGGTTGTACAGGAACTAAAGCAGTAATGAATGAGAAACTAAAAAGATTCTACGAAACTCGGGCAAGTGTTTTTGATACGGGTTCGTCGTGGGGTTCGTCGGGGTTGCTATTCCAAAATTTACTCGAACTAGTGTCGTGCCTTTCAGAATCGCCAAACACTTGAAGCGATTAATAAAAAGTATGATCAGTCTCAAAACAGTTGAAAGTTAAAAAATATTATGTATTACTAACTACACAGTGTCAACGGTATAACTTCCGCTGGCATATGGCGTGGCGTCCGCGTCAGAGATGGAAATTAATGTTAAGGCTATGGTAGCCCGCGAAATTAATTTTTTTTTACGTTTTTTGCAACTTGCTGGTCTTTATTAAGTTGTACGCTACTTACAATATGATTCGCGACCGTAACAAATATGTATTTACAGAATTATAATAATTAAAGTCATCAACACAACTCTCTAAGACCAAGTAATCCCACTGAATGACTATTTCATGAAATCTTGACATTTTACAATTATACTAACTTAACAAGTTGTATAAATGATTCTGTAAATACATATTTGTTACGGTCGTGAATCATATTTTAATCAACGTACAACTTAATACTGACCAGAAAATTGCAAAAAACGTAAGAAAATTTGAATTTCGCGGGCTACCTTAGCGCTTCCCCCTTAAAGGCACGTCATTAGTTCGAGTAAATTTTGTGTTTTTTTACTTTTTATCCGACTTAAAAAAAAAGAGGACGACGTTATGCATTTGGAGTTTTTTTTTAAATGTAATACTTTAGAAGTCAGTAGCAAAAATCAAAATACAAAACCAAAGACACCAACTTCCAAAGTTGTTTTTACTTAGTAGTTTTTGTATGGTAGTCGGTTGTGTTTTGTTTAATGCTACTTTGTTATTTAATGCTACTTTGTTACATTATTTAACTGAGAGCTCATTTTTCTGCGACATATAATTTTTATTCGTGGAATAAACTTGACGTCTGACATATTTTGTCAAGAACTGTCAAAAATTCAAAAATATTCCTCGGATAAAATTATCTGGCGTTGGAAAAATCAGCCCACAAGCAAAGAAAAGAGTCTGTTAAATGGGAAGGTAAGGAAACACTTTTGTTTACATCAATATTTCCCATACTGTGCGTAGAAACAATTTGTAACAAATCCTGAAACATACTCTTTAATTATATAGTGTACTTATAAGGGGTAGTGCTTATGGAGCTTGATTAAAATAAATACTTACTGAATGCCCTAAAAGTACGTTTTCTAGTATTATAAACATTCGGGACCACTCAACAGATAAAGGGATTGAAGATTTTTATAATTATGGAGTCTGGCATACCTACCGTCGCCCAATATTGTTTTTTAGGGTTCCGTACCAAAATGGTAAAACGGAACCCTTATGGTGAGACTCAGTCTGTCTGTCTGTCACAGCTTGATATCTCAAGAACTTCTAATGCTATCAACTTGAAATTTGGAATAGTTTTAGATGAAGTGTGCCCAACTATTTTGCAAATAAGAAAGAAATAATAATATATGTATATTTTTTGCAACAGGGACTGAAAGGGGGTCTGAAAAATTCGAAGTGGGTAGCCCCACTTCGAATTGTTCGATTTTTATGAGGCTTGGCCGTTTCGTTACTACAAGAACTATTGTATAACAGAAAAGTAATGAACAGTGAATAAATTTTTCACCTTACGCCCATGTGATGGTAGCGAAACGGCCAAGCCACATATTTTGACTAAGGTGTAGAGTTTGTGAAGTTAGGGCGTGTAGAGTTAGAAGCTTGGCTCTACATGAGATCTGATAACTTTTTGACAGTGCGAGCCATATGTGGTCTCGTCTTGGCAACATTTTACATGAAAATGTTTTTGGTGGGTTTTTTTATTTCATAAGCAACTTTCAAAAAGATGTGAAATCCCACTAAAAACATTTACACCTTAGTCAAAATATGAGGCTTGGCCGTTTCGTTACTACAAGAACTATTGTATAACAGAAAAGTAATGAACAGTGAATAAATTTATCACCTTACGCCCATGTGATGGTAGCGAAAATAAGTCGGTGTCTTTGGATCTGTATTTTATAGTTTTAGTTTTTTGCCACCGACTTCCGAAATTGAAGTTATTTCATAATTTTGAGTTAATTTCTTTTTGAAGTCGGTTTAATTTTTTTAAATTACTTTTTTATTTCGTAATTTTAGTTTTAGTACTAGAATTTGACCAAGGTTTTGAGATGTTTTCTCTCTGACACTACACCCGTAGCTCGTATTAATAAGCCAGGCCGTCACACTTACACGTATTAGTCCATATCTTGAAAATTACTGAATCGATTTTGTTGAAACTTGCACTGTTCCCTAATTTGAAGTACATGTAAGCCAATAAAAAAAAATGGTCACGATCCGATTAATAATTGCGGAGAAATGCGTGGACAAACATATATACATACATACGTCTACAAAATTTTGTATATTTGTTTGGAAGCCCTAATAGATTGTCATATGTGAATATAATGCAATTCCAATAATATTACATACATACGTGTCGAATTGATAACCTCCTTTTTTTTTAAGTCGGTAATAAAATCTAAAGTATAAGAGCTATGCAATTGAAACTTTATAGGTTTAATAAGTCAACCACTGACATCATATTCCGAAAATTTTGTTTATCTGGTACAATCCAAACCCAAGTTAAGAAGGTTCAAAAATACGACGAAGTGCTTCGAGAAAAGGTAGGTAGAGTGCCCTTGCGCTTCGCTTAGCTCGTCTTGGCGGGGCACTAGCCCCAGATAGTCTTTATAACATCTACGAAGTCCAAACTTAACAAAAATATAAATTAAGTGCACTTGGCTAATTACTTTCATTAACATTTTTCGTCATCGAAAGTGTGAATACCAGTGTACTCCGACACGTTATCAGTGTCTCGCACATTTGTTACGTGTTTGTTCACCGATTCCCGGAAACCTATTTACACAAGTGATTTATAATAATGATGGATTTTCAAGAACATGATATGTACAGACGCCAGCACATCAAGCTACTACAATCTGTCAAATTTCTTTAATAGATTTTCAACTTTATCGCTAAAGCATAAGGTTCAAAGTTGGTTGGGAAAATTTGACAGTTTCGGGTAGGTTGATATGCTGGCGTCTGTACATTATTTTTTAATTTTATTTAGAACTTAAAGATCATATGTTTTTTTTTATTTGATTGTTACTTGATGTACTGTTTTTCGAGAGCATTTTATATTATAGATAGATACTTCTCGAGTTTTAGTTTACATAGGAGTGTTGCGCGCCACAATTAAAGCCTGGTACATGGTGACATTAGTTACCACTAGCGCCATCTAGTATCGAGTAGCAGAACTAGTCGAGTCACGATCGTTCTAGAAAATTCGATACTAGAACTTTGTAGAACTTTCTCGAACTATCGACACCTACCTACCTACCTACCTAGTCGGTCGGGGCCGGTATGTACTCGAACATTCTAGATGTTTCTACAATGGAAGGTTCTAGAACTATCTGCGGCACTATATAAGGCCGGTGTGGGCCGCGTGCCGACACAGTTTGGATAAAGCGACAAGAGCGAAAACATCTAAGCGATCTTCAAGTGCGAATTAAGAGTGATCAGTAGTGTGATTGTGTTCTTTTAATTAGTGTTGAGTTGTAATTAGTGTTGTAAAATAAATTGTTATTTTTGGTTATCGGCAGTTTTTATTGTCACGAACCCGAAGCTCGTAACAATTGGTGTCAGAAGTGGGATTATGCCGATTTTACCCAAAGACGACACGGAGGGTATCCGTACCCGGAGTCAGCGCCAGCAGGAGACGGACCAGAGGCGATTTGGTGGAACTACGCCACAGAGGTCGGAAGGCCAGCTACCGACCACGGAGGCCGGCCCGTCCACAGCTGCTCCAGCATCATCAGCACCAGATTTGGCTGCTCTGATGATGATGCTGCAGGAGCAGGCCCGCCGACAGGAGGAACAAGCTCGCCGACAGGAGGAACAGGCTCGTCGATTGGAGGAACAACTCCAGCGGGACAAGGAGGAACAGGCTCGTCGGTTGGAGGAACAGCTGCTGCGTGACAGGGAGGAACAGGCCCGCCGTCAGGAGGAACAGGCTCGTCGGTTGGAAGAACAGCTCCAGCGCGATAAGGAGGAACAGTCCCGCCGTCAAGAGGAACAGGCCCATCGATTGGAAGAACAGCTCAAACGGGATAAGGAGGAGCAGGTGCGCCGCCAGGAAGAGCAAATGTTCCTCATGAAGGACCTTCACGCAACCTTCGGGAAAGACATGAAGGAGGTGAAGGAGAAGGTTGCCCGGCATGACAACCGCCTGTCAGAAGCTGAAACTCAGATCAGCAAGTTTAATGACGTCATTGCTGATGTGAAGCAGGAGTTGGGTAACCTTAAACTTGGGGATGGAATCGCAGCTCCCGTAGCTACAACACCTTCGCTACGTGGATTCAAAGTGCCACCGTTCGACGGTACTTCTTCCTGGTCGGCCTACAAAATCCAGTTTGAGGCTGTCATGAAGGCGAATGGGTGGAATAAAAATCAGGCCATGACTGCCCTCACCCTAGGCCTTCGCGACCAGGCCTTAACTGTTCTGGAAGCTCTCGGTAAGGAAGTGACTTACGAGCAGCTCCTTGAGGCATTGGAGGCTCGGTATGGCGACGCTCACCTGGAACACGTGTTTCGTGCGCAGCTCAAGGATCGCGTGCAACGCAGTAGCGAAAACCTGCAGCAGTGGGCCCTTGAAGTGGAGAAGCTGGTTCGCAAAGCTTACCAGTCCGTACCTGCGCTTATTGATGGAAACCTGGTGCAGGCATTCATCGACGGCATCCGCGACCTTGAAGTGAGAGTTGCTGTGAGGCTGGGTCACCACGGGACGCTTAAGGACGCCTTGGCCCATGCACTGGAGGTGGAAGCTGTGCGGCAGGATCATCGTTCCCATCGCGTCAGGGAGGTTGCAGCGGCTACAGTTCGCGACCGCAATAAAGGATACAGCCCAAGGTGCTACGGCTGTGGGGAAAGGGGCCACCTTCGATCCAGCTGCCCTAAGCGAACTGCAGAAAGAGAAGACGGCCGATCTCCAGAGGGCAGTGCGGCTAACAGCACCGCCCAGCACCAGCAGCAGGGAAACGAGTAATAGCCAGGACTGCGGGGCGGGTGCTGGCTGAGGTTCAAAGAGCCCCAAGGGTTTCGATCACACAAACCCATGACGGGAACAGCCTAATCATCAAGGGCGAGGTCAACGGAACGCCGTGTAAGCTGACCATAGACACTGGAGCCTCTCGCACGGTTGTCAGTTCCCAATTAATAAGACGGTCCCTTGGGGACTCCGCATACAACCGAGAACGCATTAATTTGGTAACAGCCACCGGTCAGCGCATACCCGTCCATGGAGAGAAGAAGATGGAGTTGAAGCTAGGCAACAGAATCTACCTGCATAATGTCATCGTGGCCGATATAATGGACGATTGCATCCTGGGCCTTGACTTTATGAGGAAGAATTGTTGCGAGATTGACGTCAAGCAAGGCGTTTTGAAATGTGGACAAGAGGAACTTTTCGTGGAAGGGGCGTTACCAGGGAATGTGTACAGCCTTAAGAAGATTGTTCTTCCGCCGAGATCGGAAACTATTGTGCCGGTTAGTCTTCCTCGGAATCCTGGGCAGACTCATCGTTGTGTACTCGTGGAAAGGGTAGACAATGACCTTCCATGGAAAGTGGCACGAACTTTGGTCAGAGCCACCGACATCTCAGGGGTACGTGTGCTGAACCTTTGTGATCAGGAACAGACTATAGAAAAAGGCACACTAGTTGGTACTTGCGAGGAAGTGGATTGGTTGCGTCGATGCCAATATCTATCGACTGGGACCCTCAGCAAGGATGCACAAACGAAAGTGACCACACTCTTAGAAGACTGCCGCAGCGCTCTGTCCCAAAATGAAATGGTCAAGGCGAAGAAGATGTTACTCAAGTACGCCAATGTTTTCTCGTCAAACGATGCTGACATCGGGAAGACTGGCTTAGTTCAACACAAAATAAACACAGGAGAAGAACTGCCTATCCGTCAGCGGCCAAGGAGATTGCCGGTAGCACGTGAAAAGGAAGTGGAAACCATGATTGAGGGAATGGTGAAGGATGGCGTTATTGAACCTTCATCTAGTCCATGGTGTTCACCTGTAGTGCTGGTAAGAAAGAAGGACGGCAGCATGCGGTTTTGTGTTGACTATCGTCGTCTGAACGACGTTACAAAGAAGGACAGCTATCCTTTGCCAAGAATTGATGACACGCTGGACATGCTTACTGGGGTAAAGTGGTTTAGCACGCTGGACCTGAAAAGTGGCTACTGGCAAGTTGAAATTGATCCTAAGGACAAGGAGAAAACTGCATTCTCGACAGGAAAGGGTCTGTGGCAATTTAAAGTCATGCCGTTTGGATTGTGCAATGCTCCGGCAACGTTTGAAAGGTTGATGGAACTTGTACTTACCGGACTAATTGGTGATGCCTGCCTGGTCTACTTGGATGACATCATCATTGTAGGCCGCACGTTTGAAGAACATCTTCAAAACCTGGAACGCGTGCTCATGAAGATCCAGAGTGCCAACCTCAAGTTAAGTCCGAAGAAGTGTTCACTATTCAAACGACAAGTTAGCTTTTTGGGATATGTAGTGTCTGAAGAAGGTATCCGCACGGATCCAGAGAAAATCGCCGCTGTCAAGGATTGGCCAGTTCCAAAAGACAAGACGCAGGTCAGAGCATTTTTGGGTTTGTGCTCCTATTATCGGCGATTTGTCAAGAACTTTGCAGACATAGCCAAACCCCTGCATAAGCTAACCGAGGAGAAGCGACATTTCTGCTGGGATGAAAGTTGCGACATCGCATTCCAGGAGCTAAAGGACCGCCTGTGTAAAACACCTATTTTGGGGTACCCTGATGCGAGCAAAGAATTTATAATTGACACAGACGCAAGTGACATAGGACTTGGCGGTGTGTTGTCTCAACGGAATGGTGATCAAGAGGTTGTGATAGCGTACTTCAGCAAGTCGTTGTCAAAGCCGGAAAAGAACTATTGTGTCACGAGACGGGAATTGCTTGCTGTGGTAAAGTCATTGCAGCATTTTAGCAAATATCTTCTGGGGCGCAAAATTCCACGTACGAACTGACCATGCTGCACTGAAATGGCTATTGCAGTTCAAAAATCCAGAAGGACAAGTTGCGAGATGGATTGAGCTACTGCAGGAATACGACTTTGTGGTCGAACATCGCAGCGGGAAATCACATGGCAACGCAGATGCATTGTCAAGAAGACCTTGTCCTGAAGACTGCAAGCATTGTACTAGGCAAGAAAGTAAAGAAGTCGTACCTGTGAGGATGCTCAAGACAGACCTCAGCAACGAGTGGAAGGAAAGCCTACAACGTGCACAGCAGGAAGATTCGGACATCAAGCCGATTCTGGAGTGGATGAAGGCCAGAGCTCCTAAGCCTAGGTGGAGTGACGTCTCAGCGATGAGTTCGATCACAAAAAGCTATTGGGCCCAATGGGACAGCTTGGTGATTCAGGATGAAGTCCTGTGCCGTAAATGGGAAAATGCTCGGGGAAACAGCTGTCATTTGCAAATGGTTGTCCCTAAAGCTCAAGTACCGGATGTTCTACGGCTGTACCATAATGGTTGTTCAGGAGGTCATCTGGGAGTAAAACGGACTCTACTGAAGATACGAGAACGGTTTTACTGGGTCCACTGTCGGGACGATGTCGAGGACTGGTGTCGCAAATGTACAAGTTGTGCAGCTGTAAAGGGACCTCAGACTCGCAGTAGAGGTGCATTGAAATTGTACAATGTTGGTGCACCATGGGAGAGGATAGCTCTTGACGTTGCGGGGCCGTTTCCGGAAAGTGAAAGTGGCAACAAGTATTTCATGGTTGTGATGGATTACTTCACCAAGTGGCCGGAAGTCTTCGCCATTCCAAATCAAGAAGCTTCGACAGTTGCAGATAAGTTAGTTCATGAAGTCTTCTGTCGTTTTGGAGTACCTTTAGAGATTCACAGTGATCAAGGAAGGAATTTTGAGTCACAAATATTCCAGGAAACTTGTCGAGTTATGGGTACTCATAAAACCAGAACAACTTCTTACCACCCACAGTCGGATGGAATGGTGGAACGATTTAATCAGACATTGGAGAGGTACCTAGCCAAAGTTGTGGAAAATCGGCAACGAGATTGGGACAAGCACATACAACCGTTTTTGTTGTCATATCGAAGCGCTGTTCACGAAAGTACATCGGTGACACCAGCTTTCGCAAACTTTGGAAGAGAATTACGGCTGCCTGCAGACCTGATCACCGGAATACCACCTGATGCCCCACGCAGTATAACCGATTATGCGAATGACTTGCGGAACAAAATGAATGACATTTATGAGCACGTCAGACAATCGGGCCAGCAAATGTCTGAAAAGATGAAAACCCGTTATGACCGCAAAATGAACAATAAAGGGTTCGACGAAGGTTCACTAGTGTGGTTGCACAATCCAGTCCGCAGCAAAGGGAAATCTCCTAAGCTTCAAGCTAAATGGGACGGACCGTACCGGATTGTGACAAAGATCAATGACGTAACCTACCGGATACAGAAAGGTGCAAGAGGTACTCCTAAGATCGTCCATGTGGACCGACTGGCGCGTTATTATGGGGCCGATAATGCTCGGGACGAGCATGTCTTAGGAGGGGGCAGTGTTGCGCGCCACAATTAAAGCCTGGTACATGGTGACATTAGTTACCACTAGCGCCATCTAGTATCGAGTAGCAGAACTAGTCGAGTCACGATCGTTCTAGAAAATTCGATACTAGAACTTTGTAGAACTTTCTCGAACTATCGACACCTACCTACCTACCTACCTAGTCGGTCGGGGCCGGTATGTACTCGAACATTCTAGATGTTTCTACAATGGAAGGTTCTAGAACTATCTGCGGCACTATATAAGGCCGGTGTGGGCCGCGTGCCGACACAGTTTGGATAAAGCGACAAGAGCGAAAACATCTAAGCGATCTTCAAGTGCGAATTAAGAGTGATCAGTAGTGTGATTGTGTTCTTTTAATTAGTGTTGAGTTGTAATTAGTGTTGTAAAATAAATTGTTATTTTTGGTTATCGGCAGTTTTTATTGTCACGAACCCGAAGCTCGTAACAGGAGCATAATTAGGTCTTAATTTTTTTATATGATAGGTGATTATTACCTTATTCTTTATGATTTCACTTAAGCCTTTTCCACGTTTTTCCACCATTTTGAGTTATTTAGGTGCTACGCGAAAGTTGTCTCTCCGTAGCATTTTGCTAGGAACAAATAGGAACCTCTTAAATAGGATTTAATTAAGTTTTGGCCCACTTATAACAGGACTTAGGAGGTTGCCCAGAAAGAAAAAAATCAGTTTTGTCAAAAGCTGTTTTGGAACTGAGATTTTAAGATATTGTAACGTTTTGTTATGTTTAACTTTGTATAGATGATTTATTTTGTTTATTTTAAGGGTTTTGTATAATTTTATATTAAGTTTAACAAACTTATGTATAGATTTGTAAAATTTTGAAGAATAATGTTTGTTTGTAATTTGAATTTTACTATTTAAATTTGTATTTTTAATTTATAATTGGGTAATATACTATATTTTTATTGTTATTTACATTATTAAATCGTTAATGCTCCATGTAACATGTTTCATTAATTCAATCCCAGAAATAAAGTAGTTTGTATTTTTGTCGCACATAGTATGGGTGGGGAACCACAGTGCGGCGGTGCGGCGTGCGGCGCGCGCCACACGCAAAATGGCAAAACATTGTTTTTATACAATGCAAATTTTATACGTAAGATTCGGATTAAAAAGGTTTAACAAATGCTATTACTCCTACGAGATCCAGCCGAGCCGCGCCGCGCCCGCGCTGCCTGGCCAAGCACTTAGGGTTGTTTTGTTTTACATAACAAAACCCACACCAGCACCCTAATCACGTAACACACGATTGCTCTTAATTTTAATCATTTTGAAGCATATTGCTAATCCATTGCTCCATACGTTCGAAAAGTGTATCTGCTCAACACCGTAAATAGCGCAATGAATGTTGTTGAACTGTCAAAAATAATTTAAAAAAATTAAACCGACTTCAAAAAGAAATAACTGAAAATTATGAAATAACTTTAATTTCGGAAGTCGGTGTCTTGGGATCTGTATTCTAGTTTAAGTTTTATGCCACCGACTTCCGAAATTAAAGTTATTTCATAATTTTCAGTTATTTCTTTTTGAAGTCGGTTTAATTTTTTTAAATTATTTTTATTTCGTACTTTTTAGTTTTTGCACTAGAATTTGACCAAGGTTTTGAGATGTTTTCCCTTTGACACTACACTCGTAGCTCGTATCAATAAGCCAGGCCGTCACACTTTCACGTCTTAGTCCATATCTTGAAAATTACTGAATCGATCTTGATGAAACTTGCACTGTTCCCTAAGTTGAAGTAAATGTAAGCCAATAAAAAAAGAATGGTCACGATCCGATTAATAGTTCCGGAGATATGCGTGGACAAACATACATACATACATACATACATACATGCATACATACATACATACATACATACGTCTATGAAATTTTGTATATTTGTTTGGAAGCCCTAATAGATCATCATATGTGAATATAATGCAATTCCAATAATATTACATACATACGTATCGAATTGATAACCTCCTTTTTTTTGAAGTCGGTAAAAATGAAACTCATTGCTACTGATAGTGTGTTACGCAATTGCCCTGCTGTTTATTTTTGTGTTCACTTTTGCTTTACTTTGTTGTATGTACGACTAACTTTATACATAACTTTATACATACTTACTACTATCAGTTAACGCAAATATACGAAGGGAAAGCAGCTTTACATTTTGCATTTACCAGAATAATACAAATATTGAAAGAGAATGATAAAATCTTTGAAAAATGCGATGAAGGTAATAAATACATATTTCCTTTAAGGGGGAAGCGATAAGGTGGCCCGCGAAATTAAAATTTTCTTAGGTTTTTTGCAATTTGCTGGTCAGTATTAAGTTGTACGTTGATTAAAATATGATTCGCGGTCGTAACAAATATGTATTTACAGAATTATAATCATTACAATCAGTAATACAACTTGTGAACTTAGTGTAATCCCCAAATGTCAAGATTTCATGAAATAGTCATTCTTGAGGATTACTTGGTCTTGGAGAGTTGTGGTGATGACTTTAATGATTATAATTCTGTAAATACATTATTTGTTACGACCGCGAATCATATTTTAATCAACGTAGGTACAACTTACCTAATACTGACCAGCAAATTGCAAAAAACGTAAAAAAAAACTGGCCAAGTGCGAGTCGGACTCGCACACGAAGGGTTCCGTACCACAAGGCAAAAACGCCGAAAAAAACACGTTTGTTGTATGGGAGCCCCCCTTAAATATTTATATTATTTTGTTTTTAGTATTTGTTAAAACAGAAATACATCATCTGTGAAAATTTCAACTGTCTAGCTACCGCGGTTCTTGAGATACAGCCTGGTGACAGACAGACAGACGGACGGACGGACGGACGGACAGCGAAGTCTTAGTAATAGGGTTCCGTTTTTACCCTATGGGTACGGAACCCTAAAAATGAATTTCGCGGGCTACTTTGGCGCTTTCGCCTTAAACACTTACTTACCTTTACCTTTTTGGACCGACGAAAAAAAAGTTCCCAAGTAGACACATCTATAATTTACTTTTTAGGGTTCCGTACCCAAAGGGTAAAAACGGGACCTTATTACTAAGACTTCGCTGTCTGTCCGTCTGTCTGTCACAAGGCTGTATCTCATGAACCGCGATAGCTAGACAGTTGAAATTTTCACAAATTATGTATTTCTGTTGCTATAACAACAAATACTAAAAATAAAATAAATATTTATGGGGCTGCCATACAACAAATGCGACTTTTTTGCCCTTGCTCGATATCAATAATGGCAACAGGTAGGCACTTGAAATATACACAAAATACTCAGTTGTATTTTTACTTTAATAATAAATAATAAAATTAATATAAAATAAATATTTAAGGGGGGCTCCCATACAACAAACGTGTTTTTTTTCGGCGTTTGTGCCTTGTGGTACGGAACCCTTCGTGTGGGAGTCCGACTCGCACTTGGCCAGTTTTTTTTATCATGACCAAGCATTACTTTTTACAGCATAGTCCGATTTTGACGATTCTTTTTCCTTGAAAAGGAAAGGAAACCTCGAAGCTCCTATTTAAAATTGAAAAATAAAATCCATCCCTAGGAGTAGAACATAGGCAACCCCTATTTTTCTACGATTATGATTTTTTAGCTACTGAAATATCACTTGTTAACCGATTCTGTTGAAACTTGAAACATATTATGTAGTTCTGACGACACAACATGAGACGAATGACGACTGTGTTCCTTTGGAGACGGATGACAGTCGAGAGAGCTCTTCAACTGTTTCCAGCAGGTAAATCGTCTTTGGCCTTATTTCATTAATCTAGACGAAAACTTTAGACGTATTGGTCCCATAGTAAAAGTTGTTCGTCATAGTAAAATGAGTACAATGATCTCTTAAGAGGTTGTTAATGTTTTACCAATAACCCTGTATATGTCGCCGCCAACTGGCTTAATCAGCCATTCCAGAATGATATTCAACCATTCAATCAAACAGCTAGGCAAAATTACTTGGATCGATGATGTTTAACTACTTGCCTAGCCCAAACTTTAAATTTAGTTCCATTTTCTGCCACCTGGCGCTTAAACGCAATCTGTCAATACGACGTCGACAAGCGACAATATTTTTGATGTTTCTCATAGTATAAGAGCCCTCTTACATTTTGTCACTATTAAGCGCGCATGTTTTTTTTTTTTTTGTTATAGATTGCATTTCGCAATTCAAACCTATGAGGTTGTCGTCTTCTTAACCGGGATTGCCTGTGGATGACTAAATAAATTAAGGCCTCCAGCCAGGGCGAGCGCGCATCGCCAGCGCCAGTGAAATTTAGAGTACTACATTTTGATACTATGAAAGACTATAGTGATTAAAATAATGCCCAGAGCTTTTTTTATTTCCAGACAGCGAAGAACTGCCATGGACTATTACTTTATGAGCAAATACGATATGATGAGAACTGCAAATGAAGACAATTTAGTTTATAAAAGACTCGCACCAAATGCTGCTACATTACGTAGGTATTTTACCTAGAGAACAGTACTATTATGTCTTATCAGATATCCATAAATCGTGCGCATATGGTGAGCTAGATAAAATACTGTATGACTTAAAAAATAGATACTGGTGCCGATATCCTTGTGAACAAACTAAATTAAATTAATCAGCGCCTGACACTACTCCATACAAGTTTAGACGTGATTAAAAACTTGCCTACTAAAATTACGTCAATTTACATCAGGCGCTGATTAATTTGACAAGACTAAACTAAAATTTATCTTCGGTCCTTTTCTTAATGAAATAGAAAGAACACACTGCACTGAACTTAAATTTAGTTTAGTTTGTGAACAACAGAATCGGCACCACTACATTCCAAAGAAATCTGTAGAGAAGTATTTGTGTCTCTTTGTCCTATACCTATAAGTATGTGAAACTAAAAGAAAAGCTCCAAGAAAAGACATTCTGACGAAGCTTTTCGAGATTAGAACATTCTCTTCGAGAGGGGAATGGGCTGTAATATACCACGCGGGCACAGTGCGGGTTGTTAGATGTCACATGACTTCGAATTTTTGGTTGTAGGACATGCCGGTTTCCTCATTGCATTTTCCTTCATCATTTGGAGAGCAGTGGTGAAGAAATTAATTATATACACAAAGTAAAGCGCCTGGCTGGGATCGAAACCAACAACCTACAACTCATAAGTCAGGGCTGTTAACACTGGGCCACCACTGCTCTCAACAATCATCTCACATGATTTTAATTTAAGAGGACAAGTCAACCTTATGGATTTTCAGTCCTGCCAGGATGGAGAGTTTAAGTGGCTCTTAACTATCAAGCTAAAACAACAAAATTTCAAATCTGCATCTGCTTAAGAGCCTATACTACATCAGCTAAAATTCACTCTTTATCTCGCTCGCACGATACTGCTCGCGGACTGTGTGAAAGCGAGACAGAGTGCGGTGCTGGGCGGGAGGCAGCGCCAATAGTTTAGGTATTTGCTTTTTACGGTGAAAATAAAGGTAATTCAAAAAAACTAACTAACATAAGACCTGCTTTATATTTAGTTCAGTTAGTATGCAAAGTTTCATGATCTAATTTGAAGTATTTTTTGAATACCAGCGGTTTATTGTTCGGTTTGGAGGTAACTTTGGAATTTTTTTCTATGGAGAAAATTTTATGGAATCGTGTTTTCGTCTAACATAAGACCTTACATTAATCCTCAACTTTAGCATACATTTATTTCAAAATTAATGCTGCAGAATTTTCGACATAACGGAGGATCATGTTAAGCCATTTGAGGTAGTATAGGCTCTTAAATAAAAAAAAAAAGCTGTTGAAATTGCTTCCGAGCTCATGGAAGATTTTTAGGCACCCTAATTTTTACAATCAGACATTGGCCATGAGTTCACATGCAAATGTAAAAAAAGAATTAGTTGCAATGTGGCCTGACTGTTAAAATTGTTGATATAAGGAATGGTGTTCATAAATTTGGAACTAAATACGGTACTATAAAAAATTTGTTTACATGGCAAGAGTTGCAGTACTCAGATACAAACTATGGCGACGAAATTTCTGTAACTCGAATTTCTTTGGGAGAGGCAAGTCAGTCGCCTTTCGGAACCAGGGATTCCAAAAAATTAGTTGTAAGCCTGCTGTAAATCAGTGTCGCAATAATAGATGTGCGTGTTTTAGAAACAGTCCTTTGCAGATCCAAGTGCCATGGAAGTTTAACTTGCGTTTACAAATAATATTTTAATTATGTACTTAGTAATTAAGTTACACTATCTGATCTCTTGTTTACCAAATAATAAATAACTAATTTAAAACAAACAGTTGCTATCATCATTATACTTCATAATATCATCATTTTACTTCATCATTATCTTTTGTATAAATCAGCCAGCCAGTTCATTAAATGATGTATTAAATGAATTGCCTGAATATAATTCAGGCCGCTAGTTGAACGGCGTCATTTAGTTAAAAGGCTAGGCGGTTAACTGAATGGCTAATTAAACCATTTGGCTGCAACATTTTATAACATAATATTGATGATAGATGATGCTGAAAAGATATTCTGTACTAAATTTATATAACCATTAAATAATATTATAGTAAATGTTTTTAGATTTACTAGAAGCCAATATTAACATTTAATTAAATATAATCCTACTTATTACAAAATAAAACAATTGCATTTCTGATAATGGAAAACAAGTAACATAACAAATAATAAACTAGATAACTTATCTTCCAGTTCAGTGTGATTAATAGCATTTTACAAACCAAAAGTACATAACCTGCAATGATAAATATGTAAGGTACACTAAAACATAGATAGACCTTAGGTTGAACACTACAAACAACTAAGATACAAATACTAAATAACTTGTACTTTTACTCAGTTTGAATGATTATGTTGTGTAAATAAAAAAACATTACTTTCATTGCATTTTTCAAAGATTTTATCATTCTAATTCAAAATTTGTATTAGTCTCACATTTGCATTAACTGATAATTGTATCTATAAAGTTAGTCATACATAAAACAAAATACAGCAAAATCGAACAAAAAAATTAACAGTTGATTGGGATTATGTTATATAAAACATAACAAACCTAACAGTATATTGTTAATAACGCTTTACCTTGTTTCATAGACAATCAAATTATCAATTGTGATGAAGAATGTTTATAAACCTAGAAAACATGCTTTCAGGGCAACCAGTAAGCATTTATTTTAATGATTCTAAATTTGAATAGCTTAAACCACTTACACTACCCAATAAGTTTGTAAGTTCACAATATAATTAAGAAGCATGTCTCAGGATTTGTTACAAATTGATTCCACGCACAGTATGGGAAATATTGATGTAAAAATAATAATTGTTACTGTTCCATTCAACAGCACTCTTTTCTTTGCTTGTATAAAATTAATTACAATGTAGAGCAAAGAGACTACATTGCACAAAAAGTAAAAACACATGTGAGACTTCCCATTTCGCACAAAGATGTAAAATAAAGGGACATTCGCTTTGCTCTACAGATAGCTAAAGATAACTGATATGCTCTACGTTGTTTCTGATGAATCAATTGTTTTTAACATTTGAATGTCCACACTTGACTTGTAAGTATATTTTGCATGTTAAATACAGTAGATAGTTATTAATGAAATGAAAATAATGAGTGATTTAGTGCTTACAACATATAATACAGTATGTAATACTTTTAAACTGCAAAAGAATTTAAAAATATTCATGCAAAATTGTCACAAACAATGGTTACTACAAGTCATGTTGCAGCAAAACAAATAAAGCCTGCCAGAATGCAATGTAAACTACTTGTAAGTTGGTCCACAACCAGGTTGGAGCTAACACCAACCATACTATTCGGTTTATAACTTACTTACATGAGTGGCACTAGTAACAACATTTGTATTTATTCGCAATTGCGGTTCTACCGATTGCTGAAGTGGCATATATTACGTAAATAAAATAATACAAACTTTATAAAACACATTTAAGAAAAAGGATACGGTCCGGGTCCTCGCTGATTCGGCGCCAACGGCACCTGATTCCCGTTGCTACTCATATTCTTGGCAGCATAGGTATCAGGACACGTACACCACTCAAGGTGGCACGTAAAATCGCCCTAACCGATTGTAGGACACATCCGGCACATAGGTAGATATACCGACGTCAGTTGACAAGTCACACGATTTAATTTTTACCCTTAGAAAGCAAAGTTTCTAGCAAAAACATTGTACACCACTTGTGAAGTCACAATATATATTTCCTGGATAATGCTATATTGGCATCACTAGGATAGAGCCCCAGTCACTAAACAAACGACAGTACAAAATGGCGGATGTTAACCAATAAACAAACGTGACTGTCACTGATAGAGTCAAAAATTATTGCTAATCACTTAATTTTAGCGTTGGTGCCGAAGTTTATTTCGTTTAAATAAAGATAAAAAATGTAAAAATATTTATTTGCAATATGAATATTATCACGTATTTTTGAAATCTTAAAACTGTCATTCGATCGTTCACGTCTACTCACGTCACGCATGCAATGCTCCGCTAGCATGTCATTTTTTTTCTATCTAGTGATAGTAGGCATCAGCATGACATAGTGTTGGGAAAAATGTACCAGTTGAAAAAAAATTAGTAGAGTAGTGACGAGTCAGTCTCAGATTGTATGTTAATAAAATTGAAAATTGATTCGCAATTTACAGATTTATAATATTTAGAATCGTCAATACCACTCTCTAAGTTCATATCACCCTACTGAAACAACTCTATAAGCTCACTGAGTACTGGAGGTCAGGTGACAACAGTACGCAGTAACAACTCTAGCTTTTAATATAGAGTTGTAGTGAGTAGTACGTAGACAGAGTAAACTATAGACTGCTGCATATCTTCTTTTTCATTCGCACAAGAAAAAGAGAAATATATTAAAGTCACTTGCAAAGAAAAGAGACAGAGAAAGAATATTTCTGTCCCTTACTGCGTGTCGGCTAAGCACATCAATGTGCACAACAAGTTTGACGTTTATGAATGAAATAATAAAAATTATGAATGAATTAATAAAAACTACACCGCGATTAAACGGAAAATGATCTTTTTCGTGCATAATTGAATAATAGTACATTTGCGCAACTGTGAAAATGGTAAAGTGTAGTGTAATATGCTGTAAAAATGATAGTATGATGAAGATTGCCGGAATTTGTTGTCCCTTTCGGTGACACGGATACCATGAGTCTATAGATTACTCTGTCTACGGAGTAGTAACTCACTAGTAGTCAAGAGATGGCGCGAGTGGTAACTCACTAGTGGTCAAGAGCGCTGACATAAAACTGCAATATTCTACACCGCAGTGCACAGTGCTATAATTTTCTGACGAAAATAGGCCTCGCCGATGAAAATTTAAAAACATATGATGGTGGATGAACCCTCAGTGCGCGAGTCCGACTCGCTCTTGACCGTTTTTTTTTCGTATCTGTTTCAATTTCATGGGGCCGCCGCCGCAGAAAAACTAACAAAACTTTAAAAACACAGTTTACCTAATTAAAAACTGTACACGCTAGTTACCGTTGAAATTTCGCCCAGGGCGCGTAGTGCTAAAACCGGCACTTTGGACACTGTATCAAGAGGAGAGGTGGAGCGACCTACGTCGTTTTTAGTGTTCCGTAGTTCTGACAAGGAGGGTCCCTTGTCAGAACTACGGAACACTAAAAAAGACATAGGTCGCTATAGTTTCTTCATGTCCGTCCGTCTGTCTGTCTGTCCGAGGTTTTCTAAGGTTTCTTTTTACCGTTAGTACTACAAAGCTGTAATTTTGTAGGAGTGTGTATATCAATTACGCCGACAAAGTGGTAAAATAAAATTTTGAAAAAAAATTTTTTTAGGTTAGCTCCCTACATGTGAAGTTTGGATGAATATTTTTTTCGTCGTCTACCCCATCGTGTGTGTTATCGTTGAATAGGTCTTCTTAAATGACTTGGGGGTTGCTAAAATTATTTTTCGATTTAATTCTCCCTTTACGAAATAAATTTGTTCCAGTAGGGCGTCCCACCCCCTCTAAAAGCTAAACTGCTGTCTTGAAAAATTCATGATGATAGTTCATTTCATGAACTTTAAAGGAAAATTATAGCGGTTAAGATAACTTTATTAGTTTAGCAGTAATGGTCGTTGAACTTGGGTGTTGGATAATTTTGTACCAAAAATACAAAATCCTTAGCATTAATCCTTTAAAGTGACTAAGATGAAGTAGTTGCTTGGTTATAACGGCTAAAGACTTGCATTGAAAAACAAAATATTAAATAAAAAAACTAAAAAATCCATAATAATTTATCATAAGTTTCACAATACTGCCGCTAGATGGCGCTGTACTAACGGGTTACGTTTTCATTCGAGTACTTAGAGAAGTCACAAACGAACTTTGTTTAATTTTCGAATTACAATTTTGTGAATTGAAATAATAATTTGGCAGCAATCGTACTCTTATTTTTTAGCTTTAGCAGGAAGAAAGTGGTTATTATTGGTTAATGTCTTATCTGTTTAAATAATTATGTTCGAAAATCAATATTTTGTCATTAGTTTAGTTAAAGAGTAAAGTAACTATATGTTTATTATCGCTATTCGATAACATATGGCGTTGTGCCGTGACGTCCGCGTCACTTTTGTATTTGTCAAACACAGAGTACTTTGATATGTTGTCAAATTTAAAGTCGATTTTTGTTATTATAACCATTAACTCCTAATATCTTTACCATTACGTATATTCAGAATAAAGTACAACAGAATCGTACTATATTGTGATAACGGGCTACTACGGAACCCTACACTGTGCGTGGCCCGACACGCACTTGGCCGGTTTTTTATTTAGATGAAATCTCGTATCTATTTCTAATCTATTTATAGGTCGTCTGACGTCGAAATTGATATACTTATAGTAATAAAAATGCGTTGTTACATAAAGAGGGATTTTCCTTTTTTTTTAACTCTTCCCTAGTCGCTGGATAGATGGCGATGGCGCTGACCTTGGTAAGTTACTGCAAGGAACGAAAGTTCACTTGGATGACTTGGATGTAATTTTGAGATCGTAAAACGAAAGTGTCAGTCAACGAGCGTATGTGACGCGACGCAATGTTTTTTTTCCAAGCGTTTTGGCTTTGGTACCTAGTAACGTAGTCAGTACAACGCCATCTACAGAGTTCTTGGAAACTATTTTTTTTTAATACTCAAAAAGAAAACCTCTCATTATGTTTTGATTTTATGAACCGTTCAAAATACCCTATATTACTACTTGGTATTACTGAACAGTGCACTATTTTTAACCGACGAAAAAACGGAGGAGGTTCTCATACTACATTACAATACATATTAGACCAACCTAACAATAGCTTTTTTAGTGATTATCTGTGTTATTAGGTTATAATCGTATTTCGCAGTAATCCCGTTAGACGTAGTATAATTATTACTACCACACTGTAATCTGTTTATTTAAATATATATAAATAACTAAAATGCCCCTAGATTTTGTTGATGTGTATCTGTGTACCTACCTACTTAAAAAAAGTTTTTATTTGCCCGGGTAGTGCCTACACTACACTGATAATATTAAGTACATACAACGTGAGAAGGTAATGTTGGCGTGTGGCCATAATCGGAACGATCACCATCTTGTTTTGTGAACACAATTACGAACAATTTCACAAATGTTTCCAACAACGCCCCCTAGTCCAAAGGTTACATGCTCTGTGCCCTAGTCAATGTCATTCAGGCGCCAAAATATCTTGGTAGCAACCCAGGTACAGACGCCAACACATCAAGCTACTACAATCTGTCAAATTTCTTTAATAGATTTTCAACTTTATCGCTACAACATAAGGTTCAAAGTTGATTGGGAAAAATTTACAGTTTCAGGAAGCTTGATGTGCTGGCGTCTGTACATCTATACTAATAATAAAGCTGAAGAGTTTGTTTCTTTGAACGCGATAATCTCTGGAACTACCGGTCAGATTTGAAAAAATCTGCATTTGATAGCCCAATTCTTGAGGAAGGCTATACATAGGCTATTAAATATCACGCTATGACCCTTAGGAGCCGAGCAAAAAGAAAAAAAGTCAGAATGAACGCTAAGCGAATACGAAGACTTCGTATTCGGGTACAAGAAATTTCACGCGGACGAAGTCGCGGGCAGAAACTAGTACCTAATAAAAGGTTACATGCTCTGTGGTACATACATATGGTGCAGTCAGGGTGCTATACACCCGCAAGTAGGAATCCTGGCCCGCAAAAAACGTGGAACATTAATTATTTATGGTCTTACTATTGTCCCGAAAGGTTAAGTTATAGGGGTGTAGATACGGTACCTATTGTAAATACCTACAACCACACTTCGCCTTTGCTCTTATTAAGTTTTTAATACATAGTTTTATCGTTGAAAACAGATAGGTACTTAAAATGGCAATACTGATTATGAATTAATTAATATTAGGTAAATCCACTAAAGGCATTCCTAAGAATATAATACCTATTAGACCTACCTACTAATAAACTCGCGTGCCTACTGTAAAACAAAACTTGTTTGTAACTTACCTGTTCGACAGCAAACAGGAGCTCGTGAACATGTGTAACAGGTACAGCCTCGTCGATGGTCATCAGTTGCACCGTTTGATGATCCGATACCCAGTAATACATCCAAGTCACCAAGAATTGGAATGGGACTAGAACTATACCTACAGAGTTCTAGACTTGATACAGAAGATTGTCTACTAAGTGACGAATCATCTAAATCAAATAAGTACATGTTTTCAAGAGATGTAAATCTTTCCATGATGAATTAAAAAAAATAATAATTAATTTAAAAAATAAGTTACTTAATTAATAAAATCTATGGCTACCACTTTGAAAATAATCACTACGTTACACGCTAATGACTATAATGAGCAGAATCAAGGTATCCGCGAGAAATATTTGTTTTTTTTTTTCAAGTACCTTCCACAACCGTTTTTTCCATAGATTTTGTACATCTAGGTGTTTTCGTTTCATGTCAGGCACCGGCAGAACACCAGCACCGCACCTATAATGCGACCGGCCGGCAAAGATTGCGGTAAAATCTTTAAAATTAATTAATGGCTGATTTTCCGAACGCCCGCCAGATAATTTTATCCGAGGAATAGTTTTGAATTTTTGACAGTTCTTCCACACAATTTTATTCTTCAAATTATTATCTGTCGAGTGTAAAATCGGCCCTAAGTAAAATAAGAATGAATTCATGTGTACTAAATTTTTTACTACCCTGTCTTACTAAAGCACGATCTACACGGTTTAAAACGGTGATTTCAAACCTAAGTTTAAAACAGTGTAGACAGTGGTTTGAAACCAAATTCGTATGACCTTTAAACGTCCTTGGTAGTAAGGCCTGCGTTGCAAACCAATGGCAGAAGAAGATGTTGGTTTTAAACCATGTAGCAGGCATCTCGCCACAACAAAAACTTCAAGGTCATCTTGGTTTGTAGACTGGTTTAAACCGTGTAGATCGTGCTTAACCTATGATCTTTAAAAATCGGTACGTATACTTTTATCGTAACATTTAACAGGATTACGGTAAGTACTCAAACTAAACAATTTATTTCTAATAATCAACTCCGAGGTATTTAAGTACTAATCTACCGAAAAGGAGAAACTATTTAAACACGATCTACACGGTTTGAAACCAGTCTACAAACCAAGGTGACCTTGAAGTTGTTGTTGTTGTGTGATGCCTGCTACACGGTTTAAAACCAACATTTTATTCTGCCACTGGTCTGCAACGCAGGCCTTTCTACCAAGGACGTTTAAAGGTCATACGAAATTGGTTTAAAACCACTGTCTACACTGTTTTAAACTTAGGTTTGAAACCACTGTTTTAAACCGTGTAGATCGTGCTTAATAGTTGGTCCTAGTCTGCGGGGTATAGGGGCGCGGGGATAGGACGTGAACTGGGACCGGGAGAGGTGAGGGCGGCGGGGCGGCGGCGGCGGGCGCTCTTAGCGTGATACACAAGAGGCGAAATGTGCACGGGACAGTTCTTAAGACATGTGACGTCACAGTGGTTAAGTTTCGTCAAAATATAAAATATGTCTTCCTTCTCTACGATATTTTTAAATAATATTTAGGTATTTCCACCTCCACGGTGTTATATTTGGCTGTTCGTTAAGGAGTTTCCTTTTAGATCCGCATTTCTTAAAGGACAATGCTCTTGGATGTATGGAATCCCGTACCATTTTGCGTCAAAGTCAAACTTTGTTTTTTATAGACTACTATAACATATTAACTCCTACAAAAGTTATTTTTGTAAACGAAACCCGGGTTTCAGAGATTTTCAAAAAAATCAAAATAACCGAAAGACTAGGCACCTACTATATTTTGTTTGACATGTCATACACGAACGGCAAAAATCGCGCACACACACACGGAAAATATTAATAGGCTATTTGACAATGTAAAAAATAAGGTCATAATTATTGACACTCGTATAGATTATCGCTTTTAAAATCGATTTGCATTAATTTTACTACAAAACAATGTATTATTTATGAAAAAATCCCGAAAAAACTTCATCTTTTTAAATCTGGCGCCACGTAATCGAAAACGGTCTGGATTGGCTGAACTTAAGATGGCGTCATGATTTAGTAAATTTCTGTCTATCGTTGACAGAACAGATGACTTTTGTCTAGTATCTCGACCGTTTCAACGTTTGTTTACGTGAATCGTGACGTCACGACGACATATTGTTAAAGATAGCTTTTGGCGGCTTATTTAAACAGTACATTTTTATTTACTATTTTTTAAAAGAAATACATTATGCAATTTGAAGTAATAGGTTTTTGTGGGCTCGTTAGACACCAATAAATAATCAGAGATGTTTATCAGAAACCAGTCAAATAGCCTATTGACAGTGTCAGATAGTGATCAAATAATTATGGCATTGACGACCATATCCGGAATTGAATCAATTGAGTGCATAAACAAAATATTTTCTTTTTATTATGATTTCGTGATACCGGTTAGACTTTATTGAAAAAATCGACCATTTTAAATGATAAATTGATTACATTTTTTTAAGTATAAATAAAACTATCTCCAATAAATGTTATCAGTCAGAACAATTATTGTTCTGAAATTGATCATATCATTTGAAACGGAACGTCATGTAAAGAGAATAAAACAATATCAACACTTTTTTACTTTAATTTAAATTCCCTGTTCAAAAATCAAATCTCCGAAGCGTAATGTCGTAAAAAAATATGAAAATAATTACTATAATATTTTGATCTTGAGGCATGAGACTTTTTGGTACCACAATCGGTCATTCTCCTTTAAAACCTAGATAACGTAATAATAGTCTTAAATATTCCCTGCCGTACATTTTCTTCTTTAAGTACAGTATTCAAAGTGTTCAGAGTTGGTATTTTTTTATTGTGTAAAACCAAGTGACTTTTCTTCTTACTACGCCTTTTGTGAAATCGTAAACTTCCACTCTTTTTCTGCGAATCTGCTGGTCGATTCTGTAAAAATCTCATCGTGAAAACTTAGGTGAAGTGAGTTTGGTTTTGCTTGGAATTGACACTATTGACAGCTCACTCCACGCTTCCTTCACCTAAGTTTTCACGGTGAGATTTTTACAGAATAGCACCGCTGTTTTGGTTTTCTCGGTGATTTAAAAACCGGGCAAGAGCGAGTCGGACTCGCGCACCGAGGGCTCCGTACCATCATATGTTTTTAAATGTTCACCGGCGAGCTACTTACTAGATCTCGTTCAAACCAATTTTCGATGGAAGTTTACATGATAATGTAGGTACATCAAATATTTTTTTTTGTTTTATCATTCTCTTATTTTAGAAGTTACAGGGGGGACGCACACATTTTACCACTTTGGAAGTGTCTCTCGCGCAAACTATTCAGTTTAGAATTTTTTTTTATTAGAAACCTCAATATCATTTTTGAAGACCTATCCATAGATACCCCACACGTACGGGTTTGATGAAAAAAAAAATTTTGAGTTTCAGTTCTAAGTATGGGGAACCCCCATAATTTATTGTTTTTTTCAATTTTTTTGTGAAAATCTTAATGCAGTTCACAGAATACATCTACTTCCTACCAAGTTTCAACAGTGTAGTTCTTATTGTTTCGGAAAAAAGTGGCTGTGACATACGGACGGACAGACAGACATGACGAATCCATAAGGGTTCCGTTTTTGCCATTTGGCTACGGAACCCTAAAAATGTGAACTCATACAGGATAGTCATTTACTCATACGCGTCAGACTGACATTAATATTCTCATTACGATGATCACATTTTAAGGGGGATGAGCTAACTATGCGTTTGTAATAGAAAACATTCAACATGCAGGAGATGTTTGGAAACATCACATGAAACTAATCTCATAACTTGTTTTGTTGAATATATTATGCGTTGGCACTACCAAAATACGTACCAAAATGATAAAACGGAACCCTTATGGTGAGACTCGGTCTGTCTGTTTGTCTGTCTGTCACAGCTGAATATTTCAGGAACTACTAATGCTATCGACTTGAAATTTGGAATAATTTTAAGATGACGTTTGTCCAACTATTTTGCAAATAAGAAAGAAATAAAAATATATGTATATTTTTTGAAAAATATATGTATTTTTTCTCAAACATTTTTTCTTTATTTTTTAGGCCGCATAGTTTTCGACTTTTGATGAAAAATGTAAAAAAATACCGTTCCCCCCCTTATCTCCGAAGTTTGCAACGAGAAATATCTGAAATTAAAAGAAGTCTCTAAATAGCACACTTTTTGTTACTTATTGTTATGTTAATCCAGGGTGTCAGCTACCTCCATACAAAATTTTATCAAAATTGGTCCAGCCGTTTGAGCTTGAAGAAGTAACAAACATTAAACACACACACACTCACAAACTTTTGCCTTTATAATATTAATGTGACTAGCTGTGCCCCACGGTTTCACCCGCATAAGTGTTGATCCTGTGTGAATATCGGGATAAAACCCTATATGTTAATCCAGGGCGTCGGCTACCTCCATACAAAATTTTATCAAAATTGGTCCAGCCGTTTGAGCGTGAAGAAGTAACACACACACACTCTCAAACTTTCGCCTTTATAATATTAGGGTGATTAGTAGGATAGTAGGATTTTAACAAAATAAGTACTTAGGTATTTTATTTGTTTACCTCGTTAATGAACGATTGCTGTAAGCATATTTTTGAGACTTGTGTAGATTACCTTGTTTTAGTCATAGGGTGTATAGATAATTAGGTTTCCGACCTGTGTAGAAGGTTCGGGTACTGAGGGTTTGCTTCGATTTTGTGGAAAACAATTGATACTACGTTATATAGCTTTACATGGAAATGGACAGGTACACTATTATGGAACCATCCATGTGTGTAGATAATAAAATGGTTCCTTTTCCATGTATACATCTTTTTGGGGCTGACTGCACAATATGTATACAGATTGAAATACAGGAAGCGATTAATTTTTGGGAAAGATAAATAAATAATACAACGAGAAACATTTTTATTTATGTAGGTACCCTATTTATTTATTTGTGAAGGTATAATTTAACACATAAGAGGTAGGTACTTGAAAGCTTAGTTTTTATTTATTTCTGCCCAGTAAGTTATACTTAATTATAAAATACATAATTCAACTTAAATAAATATATACAGTTATTACTGATCACAGATATTATTGTTTTTTTCCTACACGAGACACGGTCGTGTCTCTGCGCAAAGGACACTACCTAGCGACCAACTCACCCGCCCAAATAACGAAACGCACATTCAATTATGCTCGACCGAAATCTTACACCAGAACGATATTATTATAAAGGTAGGTAAGGTACGCACGGATAAGTTATAGGTATATAACCATAATTAAGCTGACTTCTGATTGCACGAAAAACCTATAGGTATCAATGCGAGGTCAGCTAAAACTGGAAATGTATAGCTTGATGTTTCCCCGTGTGTACTTTATTTTGGGCTATAATGGTGTTAGCTTGTAGGTCAGCGTTATTTCGCCATGATGAGCTGTGGCGTACACCATTGTTTGCCTTGAAAATTTTGAATGTGTGGCAAATAAATAGGTACGACTGATTTATTGATTCCTACATTGCATAGTCAGAACGCGTAAAAATAAAGTTTCTAGTACCTACATAGGCTATGGGTGTCACAAAGTCACAACCTGGGGGCCTAAAAAGGATAAAAGAATAAAAGGATAACATCATGAATATAATATGCCGAAGACAGTCTGTGTTTTTCTTTCTTCGCTGCACTACGTAGATATAATCAAAGAGATTGAGATCGGATTTGGATTGGATTGACTGATATTTTAGCACAAAAAAAAATAACTGAAAAATCCTTCAACGGTTCATTATTGACTCATACTAAGTGGCCTTTTTAGGCCCCGTTTACTATGTTTTTTTTTTCATTACTGCACGGTATTTGCATGTGGGCGTGGTCGTTCATAAAGTGGTAACTACAGTCACAAAAAATAAAAATCATTTTTTATTAGTATTTTTCCGACCTAGATCGAGTAGCTATGTTTGGACCTTGGTCTTATAATTTATTGTGGCTTGCAATACTACGTGCGTTGAACTGAGGCTTGAGTGTTTATTATAATATTGAAGTGTCTCCTTCGAATGTAGGATTTGAAGTGCCTCTCAGTTCATGCATTCTTGACACATCTCTCTTCGGTTTTTTCTGCAAGTAAAAAAGCTGCTTAGTTTGTTTATTTTTCATGCAAGCACTATTTTGAAGGAAGTTTTACTGAACCAAAAGGAAGCTTGCTTCGAGTGGAAGACCACATTACCTTCCTTTAGGTCGTGCACTAAGGAAGGCCAGTATTACAGAACCTCACTCAAAACTCAAGCATTAGGTACTTAAAAATCGTTTAAACCCATTTGTTGGCTGAAATTAGTTTTAAGAAAGTAAAAGTAATGCTTGAGTCTCTATGATAAGTCCTTGAGTCATAATCCTGGTAAGAAACGTCTACGAAGTAGGACTTTTTCTCAGATTTGCCTTCAATTTATTAAAGCATTATGTATGCATCTTTATAGGTACCTACTTGAGTCTGTACTCAAACCCACATTACCCACATTACGCACAAATATTTTCTAACTACAATGCATTTTCTGCAACGCACTTAATAGTGTAGGTACGAGTATCTAAGTATTAGGTACAAACCTGAGATTTGTAAACTTGATTTGTAAGTTTTGTTTTTCCAGCATAATGATTTTCAATATCATTCAATCTTTTGCCTTCGGTCTCAGGTAAAATGAAATAAAATACGATGACACCAACAAAACTGAAATAAAATAATAGGTATTTTAATGAAGAGTTACAATGCATTATTCATTCTTCCCATTACTTACGAATAATGCAGTTTAATTCCTTCTGACTTTCTATAATTTCTTCTTAGATGGATTTGACCTTTTGTATAATCATAATATGATCATCAGACTCCTCAACAGGTAGATACCTCTAAGCGAACCTACTGAGGCCGTGGATACCGACACATCTCTTTTACTAAGGCTTTGACACCAGCCAGGGGGTCTACTCCGAAGTGGTTGATTGTCGTGTCGGCCGAATGTTCGGTCATTTTCTGATTATGAAGTTTGTTTTTTTTTTCTTTCTAAACTACCCCCTGAAGGGGGATTGGGAGGCGTCAAAATTTGTATGGAAGAATTTTAACGCGCGGTCTGATTAACTCTAAACTCAGTCAGTAAACTAGTCGCGAGCTCGAATTCACTGGAGTCACTGGTGGTCGTAGCCAAAAAGCACACGGTCTCACATGGCTTCGTGTCCGACAGAGCTACTACGAGTGATGAGCAGTTATACGCTAGTCTACACGAGCAACGTCTAGTTCTCACGCACAGAAACAACGTTCCGAACTGAAAAGCGCGTAAAAAATTTTTAAAAGTGCTTCAGAAAATCGAGTTTTATGAAAAAACCACTGCTTAAATCCTATTAAAACTTTTTCCAAAAAAAACAACCGACTTCCAAAAAACACTATAAAGTGAAAAATAACTTTAATTTCGGAAGTCGGTGTCTTTGGATTTGTATTTTTGTTTTTTGCCACCGACTTCCGAAATTAAAGTTATTTTTCACTTTATAGTGTTTTTTGGAAGTCGGTTGCTTTTTTTGTAAAAAAGTTTTTATTTTTTACTTTTTAGTGGGTCAGTTTGTAATTTATCTAAGTTACAATAGCCTTATGTCAACTGCTGATCACCTTTTACAAAATATTGCTTTTCCCGATGCATGGAAGTTAATTGTTGAGGAGTTCTCCTAGTATTCCACTCTCCTAGCTGATAATCCTGGCTGCAGCATCAGGCCAGACTTATGTCAACATTGCATTGAACTTAAAATTTAGTCCTGTTTAAAATGAGCCCAAACACGACTACGGTGCTGTAATTTCAAGGTTTGTACATTTTCTGATGCTCCTGGCTTCAGCATCAGGTCTCTATGTACTTCGGTGTTCCTCATTAACAGTACGTCTATCCACACATCGAGCCCTTTTCAATGAGCCTAAACACGATATATCTGCTGTTAGTTGTCGAGGAGTTAGGTACTGTGCAGACTATCCTGACTGACCAAATGTGGTAAATGCCCTATCAAACATCAAAACAATTTACTAAAACAGTCCTTGCCTGTTCGAGTAACTTCTTACTGTTAAGGAGTTGTACCTTCCATCATCAGCCCAGCTACCTGAGATGGTGACAACCATACGCAAATACACAAGATACTTCATAAAATACGCAAAAAACAATAAGTGAGCCTATAAAATTTGAGGGTTGCCCTCGATTTCTCTAAGATTCCATCATCAGATCCTAACTTGGTGACAGTGGGACCACCTCAGAACTATCTACTTTCGAACAAAAAAAGAATTTTGAAAATCCGTCGACAATTGGCGGAGTATTCGATGAACAAACATAAAAAAAAAAAAAAAACATACAAACATCCGAACATAGTACCTCCTCCTTTTTGTGAAGTCGGTAAAAAAATAAAGTTTATTAAACTCTTCGATAACTGAGCTTTGTCGACACGGACTTGGTTTTGAAGATTTTACAGTTCTTTAATTACCTACTTATTTACACCCAAATTTACGTTAAAAATAGCAAAAAAAACGAATCTTTGTTGGCTCATAACTTTTTAATGGCTTTTTATTTTAATATTCTGTTTTCGTACCGACAAAATTAATAATAAGTCAAAACGATATCATGTTTAACTTTGGATGCACAATGTCAAACAGTGTAGTAAAACTCTCCCGAAATTTGTATGCAAAAAATATCGTAGATTAACTCGATTGGTATAAATGTTTTAGAAACATTCCAGACGATTTTTCAAAATTCCACCCCTGTGGGAATAAAAAGAGGGAATACAGTTTATATTGAAAATTCATTTGGTTATTATACTTGAAACTTGGCAATATTTGGCGCTAATTTTTAATTAAAGATTACTACTTTTAGTTTAAAAAAAAAACGGCTCACAGAGTGGTCATGATGACAAAGTTGATACGTTAGAAAAATAACGTAACCCGCTCGAAACACGGTAGGTACTACTAAAACATAAATAAAAAAGTACCTATGTGTTTTACGGTTTTAAAAAAATCGACTATTACCAAGGTGGAAAAGGGTAATAAAGTTTAAGGGGTGGATTTTACTGCTTGCTTCCAAATGGGTATGGATCTTTGAGTCAAGTTATGAACACATCCCAAACGATGTTTCAAAATCCACCCCTGTGGAGGTGAAAAGGGAGAATACAGTTTATTTGAAAATCTGATCCCTTTGATCTATCAACTTAAAAATTGGCCCGAATACTTATTTAGCTAAATAAATGATAAAGATCATAAACATATACATTTTCGAAATAGACAACAGAAGCTAGTACCTACATAAAAATAAGTAACTAAGTCAAAGGTGCCTCACCAAACAATGCCGTAGAAGCCATAGGTGCCCCATATTGACAAAGTATCCACCATGCTTATGTACATCTTATTCGTCAAGAACCCGAATAAGTAGCCGATTGCACTAGCGACGCCTGCGCCGCCCGAACGGGTCTTCGCACTGAACACCTGAAAACGAATAAGAGTAAATTGTCATCGACCCCGTCATTATCTCCCGTCTCCCGTCGATCTTAACGTGCTGGTTTGAATTGTTTTATGTCACACACCAACAACTTCTGTTAAAAATAAGGTACCTACCTACTTATTGTTATGAACCCGAACCCGGGAAGACATGCACTTTGTGCTATTTATTTCATAACCACTACTCTCAAAAGGCAGTAGAAAAACCTTTTTGAGCAAACTGTCCTAGAACCGAAAATTCAAAGACATGATTGAGCATCCACCAACCCGCACTGGGCTTGCGTGGTGTATTACGGGCTACGGTCTCTCACAAAGAAGCCTGTATCCCAGGAGTGGAAACATTACCTATAGACTGATTATGCATACCTTACCTCGCCGATGAGAATCCATGGCAGCAATCTCAAACCCGTGTGGGATACAAGAGCTAAAAGCATCAGCAGTGTCATAGGCATCCAGGAGTACGGGTTCCGCTGCAAACAATAAATAAAACAAGCTAAGTTGGTCTGTGCAAGATGCCCGGCGCACCTGCAATACCTAAGTATGTAGTACCTAGTAAATAGGTAGGTATGTTAAGCTACAAAAAAAGTTTTAGATACCTAAACATTTTTGACAAAGTATTGATTGCAACAACATCACTCGTGCGCAACTACTTACATACCAGACCCAGTACATGTACCTCCCTTTAACAAGAACCTACATCTAAGTCCTCAAATACAGAACCTTACCGTTTCCTCGTGTATGTTAGCTGACGTAGCGTTCATGGCAGTCAAAGTGGCATTCGTTACTTCCATCGTTTCACCAAAACCGTTCTGGAAATGTTAAGTTTAATTTATATTATAATGAAAATGAAATGCTGTTCGTTGGTAAGCGCATCACTTAAGAACGGCTAGAGCGATTTGGCTATTTATTGTTTCAAAATGTTCGTTATGTCCGTGTTTATACTTACATAGAAATAAAAATTGGAAAAGCTGTCCCAAAAATTGGAAATTCGAGAAAAACTGTAAGAGCTTTTTTCTTTAGAATTTTTGTGGGTAGTTCTTCGAAATTTGATTCTTTGACTGATCCATATGGCCAAAATTTAATTTCACTTTTAGCTCTTTAACACATGTGCATATGAAAATAGGTATACCAAATAACATATATTTGAATGAGGGACTCATTTTTATAAAGTAGTTTTCAAGATATTGATTTTGTGCCCAGATGAATCAGAATTTGTTACAGATGAATCAGAAACAGAAATAAAAAGTATTATATACACCGTTAGTTATAAATGTAAATTCTAAACAATAATTATTAATTCTTAAATAGGACTAAGACATATCAAAAGTGTCATATTTAGAACAAGATTATACTCCTGTCATTTTTTAATTATTCAAAAGGTTATAGCTAAGTAAATAATAATAAATAAGACTAAAACTACTGACTTTTAGACGGTCAAAAATTGGACAAGGAGAACTACGCAACAAAAGCGCTCCTTTCGTGCTGGAGAGGGGAAAAACAATTTTTTTTTAATTCATATGGGGTTTTGACCATACGAATCAGGCACAGATGAATCAGGATTTTGCCTACAATCATGCATAACTCATCATACATACAGACTTCATTATTTTCATTTTTCTACACGAATCTATAACCCAAAAGCATCACACGAAACACAGATTGAAGTTTTAAAACAATAAAATAAATTTTATAAAGTAGGCATTGTAATCAGTATGCCACCTGAACCAAACACAGATGAATCAGGTATTTTCCTTCGTAACACCGGGATCTAAGCCAACCAGCCGCACGTCCACCTTCCAGGTCGTCCGTTGCGCGACTGGCTTCCCCCCGCGCGGGAAGTCAGACTCTCATTATTATTACCCGACCAAGTACGGTCAAGCGCAGCTTACGCCACATTAATCAGTATTATACGCCGGACACTTCTTTTTTACTTATTTATAAACAGACTAACGTAGTTATAACTAATACACATTTTTTTTGTAAGAGGACAACTCATTTCCTTTCGATATAATTATAATTTATATTGATGTATCAAAGGGAAAATGCGACATCGACCATTTTGTTCCGGAAAATGGCAAACGGACGCGCTATATGAATCAGAAGAACGACCTTCAAATATTTTTATTTTGTACCTAGACAGCAATTATTAAAAAAAAATCATTTGTCCCAGTAAGGGATAAAGCTAAACTATACAAAAAAAAATATTACATGCCGTTTTGTTAGTTGGTTACAGAAATATACCCACAGACATCGAAAATTTTGTCCCTGAAGAACTACCCTTGTATGAACTCAAGACTTTCAGTCTATCAAAAAGTACTCTGTGCTCAAGACCTACTGAAATTTTGACAGGGCAACGTCTGTCGGGTTATCTAATCTTAATAAAAACTACTTGTACAGACGCACATCAAGCTACCCGAAACTGTAAAATTTTCCCAATCAACCTTGAACCTAATGCTTCAGCGATAAAGATAAAAATCTATTAAAGAAATTTGACAGATTGTAGTAGCTTGATGTGCTGGCGCCTGTACCTACCGATACAGCACAAACAGCTTAAATAAAAACTTAAATTTTGGATAGTAAGTAGTTATGTACCAAAAAAAAACTAATCCTAAAAATCAACCATTCGCATGAAGTATCAATTAAGATTTTTCCCCTATTCTAACTCATAATTATTAGTTAGAATAGGGGAAAAATCTTAAGTGATACTTCATGCGATAAACTTGGCACGAATCCCTTTAAGTATCTATCAAGGTTTCATTGTTGATTATGTATCTACCTACTACACATCACAAGCGGTCAGACTTCTCAGAGTGGCTCTGTTCTTACCATTTTGATATAAATGTCGTAACTCGCAACGAGTATGCAGCAGACTCCAGCTCCCCCCGTGGAAAAGAGAGTCAGGGGTCGCTTGCCTGTGTAGTGCACCAGCAGGACGCATGTACCAGCGCCCACTATCTGCAGCACGCCAAGAATTAACGTTGCGTAGTACTTATCGATAGGCGCCTTCAGCATTTGGAATATAGACACTGCGTAGGTCTGCAATAAAAAGATACATTAGTAGGTTCGGCGACATGGGCTAATAGCCAAGAACCTCGACACCAACACCTGAGGAGGCTCTCGTTGGGGAGCTGGATCAAGAGCTTGATTCAGAAAGCGGTACTTCTGGACACGGCTTACATTGTCAGGAGGTTCCTCTCTCTAGAGTCGTGACCGCCGATAGCTTGGACCCTATTATACCCGATACCGGTGGGCTACTATTTTTTATATTTTTAAATGTTTTTATATTTTTTATACCTACTCTTATACTAGCTGACCCCGCGAACTTCGTACCGCATCAGATTATTAGTTATGTTTTTTTTTCGTGAAATTTTCCCATGTTTTAATAGTTATTCTGCTATTCGAGGTTGAGGAAAATCCAACAAATCAAATGTCTTAAAAATCGGTCCAGCCTTTCTTGAGTTAAAAATGGGTTAACTAACCCGACTTTGTTTTATTAATATAGATTTTAAAAAAGATAAAAGAAATAGAACAAAATAAATTTATTTATTTTATTTTAGTTGTTTCTAGTCTTACCTAAAAGTACCTACTTAGATACTAATATTATAAAAGCTAAAGTCTATTAGCTTTACACGCTTTTAAACCACTGAACTGATTAAGGACAGGACACTAGCATATAGGTTACTTTTCATACTGTACGAGTATAACATAACACATAACGTCACGACTTGTTTCCCCGAAAGGTTGGGCAGAGGAGTATGTATAGTACACTCACATTTCGCCTGCATGTACTTACTTATTGATAGTTAAAATAGTTGAATCGGAAATAGGAACATAACTACACGTTTATTTACCTGTAAGGTTGTCATGCCACTAAAATTGCCCACAAAAAAACTGAAAGTCACCAGGAAGAATGGCAACATAAAACTTTTTCTCATGTAATACGACATTTTTTCAGACATTGTCTCATCAACGTCAGTTAGATCTGAAACAATAGTACATTTTGATACATGTTTGCTATGTTGATTATTATACTCGGGGCGGTATTATTCGCGCGAGTATTTCATATTTTGATCAAGATACAACCTGACCTGAAAATTGCAAAAACCTAAGAAAATTTGAATTTCGCGGTCTACCACTGCGCATTCATCTTAAATTGTCCGTGGTCCCTGCGCATTCACCTTAAGGTAAATAAATATAAGTTAATTTTGGGACCATGGACAATAAAGACTACGTATGTAAAAAAAAAGGGAAATATGGCCCACGGATTTCTTTTGGCATGAAGTCTCTTTGATGTGATTAAAAAAGCGCGCATCTCTGACTAGTAAATAGTTACTTATCTGTGGCGATAACGCACTAGTAGATTAACATAAATAAAAAGGACGCGTTTTTAATACACTGCATTATAGACCTAAAAGCTGTTTAATAAGAGCCACTTTCCGAGCAAGTGTGTTGAAAAAACTATTACTTTAGACTCCCTTAGACAAATTATTATAAGTAGTAGAAAACACAGTAAGCGATCATAACCTTTCTTCTCCGTTTTAAATAGAAGTTGTATGTCTTTCAGTTCATGTTCCACAGCGCTAGGGGTTGTCCATCCACGGAGCCATTGCAAGCTCTGAAATTCATAATTAGGTAACACCATCAAATTACAGGAATTATTATTTAAGTATAACAAAAGAACAACCGAACAACCGGCCAAGTTAAAGTAATGAATCAGTTTGATCGTACCTACCTTCCTAGCATCATCGTAGCGCTTCTTCGACACCAGCCAATGCGGGGACTCCGGCACGAAGAACAAGGCGATTACTGCTAGTATCTTCAAACAAAAGTAAGGATCATTGGTTATTTGCCAAGGAGGTATAACTAAGCAAGTTGCGAAGACTCTGGTTCAAACACATGTTAGCTTGTCTATATTTTTACTGTGTCATCTATTTAAATAAAATTCAAAGTCCTGGCTGACTGATAAATCAACGCACAGCCTAATCCGCTGGTCCTAGATACATGAAATTCGGAGGGTGTGTTCTTTTTGAAGAGTGAAATTCCACCTGAATCGGGGGAGGGTGAAATTTCACGCGGACGAAGTCGCGGGCAGACGCTAATAAGTTTATACGTTTATACATTCTACATAGTAACTAAGGGTAATGTACACCACATACTTTTAAAACATAATATAATATTTATATAGAGACCTATAAGTTCCAGTTTATGTGTTTTTCGCTTCGATCAATAATAAAACTATTGATCGAAGGTTTTTCGTCATGGCTGTGATGTTAAGTACCATTCGACTGACACTTCTGTTCATTCAATGACAATCACGTAAATTTGACTTTGACGCATTGAATGACTCAGTTGATAGCACGTCGATAGTAAGTGAGGTCACAGCATACGTATCAAATCGGAAAGGTATCGGCACCGCATCGCCTTTCGCCTCGCCGTCAAACAGGCGTCAGCCTATACGTCAACTAGGCTACGGATAGGCGACGCCGCGTTTACGGCTCGCCGATCGCTGGTTGATGGTGCAGCAGGCAGGCCGGAGGGGTTAGATTGTCACCCTTGCCCCTCTCACCGTGAGAGGGGCAAGGGTGGACGAAGAGACGTAAGCTCGGGTACGGAGAAACGTAAGCGCGGGGACGACGAGCCGTAAGCGCGGAGACGACGAGCCGTAAGCGCGGGGACGACGAGCCGTAACGCACCGCACCGCGGTTCGTGAGCTTGTCCCGAGGCGAGGCGATTACGTTACGATTCCCATTAGTGTGCGTTGCAGTAGGGAGTTTCATACAAAGAATACTGAACGGCTCGAGTAGATAAGGTGATCTCTTTCCGCTTTGATACGTGTGCTTTAGAGTCATAGATATTGTTAAAAGTTGTACCCAATTAGGTAAATTGCTGGCTGGAAAAATTAAAATTAAAAAAAATTATGTGTCGTGTAATAATTATGCAACCTTACTTTGATTTAGGGCTGATTTTACCAAAGTCAGAAGGCCAATTCCCGTAATTAAAAACGTTCAAACTCTAGTCGAATGTCAAAAAATTGACAAAAATGTAGGTAAACCAGAGGTAGGTATTTTTGGCAGATTGAGACTGAGATCAGACTGTGAACGTTGTTAAAGTTACGAGAATTGCCCCTAAGATCTTTTAACCCGTGGATTGAAATTGACGTCTGACAGTTCTAATATGGAAAAACTGTCAAAAATTCAACATTTATGCTCAGGATAAAACTTATTCTAAGTATAAAAGTTTGGTAGAATTCGCCCTTGGGTAACGAGTTATAATTTCTTTTTAACTTACCGTAAATGCGATGTTGACTAAAGCCACAGTTCTCCAGTACATGAATATTCCGAAGAGGAACTGCGTGAACACTCCAAGTATGATGCAGAGCGAGCTGGTGGCCGTGAGAGCACCTCGAAGGTGTGGCTGTGTGATCTCTGCCACGTATGTCAGCACCTAGAACGATCAGCTTAAACGTCAGTATAAGGGTTGATTGTCTTTCAACTGCAGCCCCAGACTGGAACCTATCCCAGTCCACCGCTGAACATAGGCCTCTCCCAAGTCGCGCTACTACACCCGGTACTCCGCTTTATTAATGATTCTTATAAATATCTTTCTAATGTGATAAATGCATTACAATTTACACAATGAGTATTAATATAGTATTAATTACTACAAGCTCATTTATTCAGTTCGAGGACCGTTTGATGTTTACTCTTTTATATTGGAAATAAAATAATTATTTTCTATTGTAACTGGGTCGATCAATGCCGATAATTTACAACCTCGTAAGTAGACCTTACATAAAGCTTGCAGTGGTTATTTAAACTTTTCCTGAGAAAAAGAAATAAATTTATTGCTTTATAAAATGGAAGACTGTATGGGAACTATCTTTCAATCTAATTATTAAAAAAAAAATTACTAATTCATTGCATCGAGTTCAAAAAATTTATCTGCTCAAAATATTAAATAACGCAATTAATGTTGTTGAAGTGTCAAAATTAAAGCCATTGCTACTGCAGATAGTGTGTTGCTGCTGGTCTATTCATAAGTTATTTTACTACAATATTACAGTAACTTCGACGAGCTCTTATGAGCGGAAACAAAAAGCGTCTTACCCTAAAAAAAACGCACGTAATATTAAGTATATTGTGAGCATGATAAAGAAACTTACAGGTGCTTCTAGTAATCCTCCAGCTAATCCGGTTAAAAATAGGGCTCCGTATAAGTGCCCCGTAGTTGTCGAAAAGTGGAAAATCAGCCAGGCTATGAAGAAAGGTACGTTAACCATCTGCATCGCCCTCCGACGGCCTATCGGAGATGTCACTACCCCTGATAGGGCACATCCCACAGGCACTATAATGAGGTTAATAGAACCTGCAAAAAAGAATAAAAGTACTATGAGAATTTATCGCAAAGAAACTTGTTGCACAAACCATTGAATTCTTTGAATATATTATTTATGTGCTTATCTATTGTGCCAGGTTCAGGTTCCTTTTCAAATAAATAAACGTGTTGTGAAGTACTTTCGCTTCTACCACAAAATACAGAGAGTACAGAAGGCAATCACATGTATGTACCTACTTCGCTTTTCATACCTACGCTCAGCGGTCGCGCTAGGGTTGTCAAAAGATTATCACACCAGTATTTTGCCCTATTCGTTTTAGACCTAAACCTATCAAATGACACTAAAAAGCAAAAACAACATAATATCTACACAAACAAAAATCATGTTTTCAACTTACGTAATAGTTGGTGGCGTGAATTTACCTTACAAAAAAGTTACTTCGTTTATACTGATTAAAAATAGGAAACTATTATATATATCGAGCTTTTTTTTTTGTGGATGGGAAATCATCAAATGACCCCTCCCGCTCCCGCTGGGTGGAGCGAAAGGGAGTGTCAGACTCTTACTGACTAAAACCCACCCGTGTTCCTTCCTTAGCCCTTAATGTTCCGGGCCAGCGGTAACCCTTTCGGACAATCCCGCTGATATAAATCGAGCTTAGATAGCCATTTTTTTGTTGCTCCATTTTTGCACTTCACAGACGCGTGTCTCAAGCGGATGGCACTCGCGCTCGCACTAGTCCCAACCAGTCCGAGATAACGTGTCCGTGAGCGGTGTCGATGTGTGCGTTGCTCGAGCGCACTTTGTATGTAGATTGCCTTTTGTACTCTCTGTATTTTGTGCTTCTACCTACATTGTTCATGTTTTATGACAGTTCCAAACAGGTAAGTGATGTTGCATTGTTTCGTACAAAGGAAACTTGATAATTTTCATCTTTAGACCGGTACCCTAATTTCGTAACACACTTTCAATCACAATCTAAATCATTTATATGTATACAGCAGTATCCTGGAATTCCTGGATACTGCTAATCCATTGCTTTATACGAGTATGTTAAAAATTTGTGTATACGTAAACAACTACAATAACGCAATGAATGTGGTTGAACTGTCAAAATGAAAGCCATTGCTACTGATAGTGTTACGCAATTACCACGCTGAGTGGATTGAAGGTGTACCTTCTATTTCAATACTCTATTATAGTGACTTATCCATCTCACGGGACCGGCCAGGAAAGGCCAGCAACTAAGAACTGAGAGGTTAAAAAATGAAATCAAATATATTGCCGCGCATAATACAATCTAAAGAAGTAGAATATGCGGATGAAGTTTTCGACGTCATATTTTAGTTAAGTTAGAATATTTTATTGTATAGGTAAGTATTTATTGTTTAAGGGTTCCGTTTTTCCTTTTGAGGTACGGAACCATAAAACCCTCTTCTATAACGCAAAATAAGCTTGTTAAAATGATAAAATGATATAAAATGTTTTGGCTACTCGTACCTACAAGTTAAAACAACTAGGTAGGTATGGTTAGTTTATTCTGCAAACGTGACAAACACACATGGAAGTTCAAGTAAGGTATGCCTTACTACAAACTCATTAGGTACTATGCAAAAATATCGTAAATAGATAAATGATGTCAATGTTCTTGCATAGGTACCTAATTGGTGTAGAACTGCAGATTACTTAAATATTACAAATACCAAACTTACTTATCCATGAAATCTCTGACTTGTTTAAATGTAAAACTTCACTATCTTTCGGGTTTTGTACAGCTGGCATGAGAATTGTGGAGAACCCAAGTGTCATCCCATATCCTGAAACAATCAGGGAGGTTTGGTCACGTATTTCGTGGGGGGACTCTTACAGCTCTTTATTACTCTTTATTTCTAATTTATACAGTGTTCCTAAACAATTGTAATTGAAGTCCATTTAAGTACAAGTTTCCACTGATAAACACTAAAAATAAAAAATAAAACATAAAAATTATCTAAAGTTTCTGGCAATCTCCGCATGCATAGCCTTCGATTGCTAAATGTCTCTTAAACATTGTACGAAATTGAAATTGATACATTTCCTGCTTATTGTTGACGACATCTTCTAAAGTCTATGCCACAGAACACTATTACTCTTAGAGGGTACTGGAAGCCCCATATCAAACCCACCTAATGAGCCAACCAATCCAAACACAGTTGACTCCACCTGGTCTATGTATGATGCTTGAAAGGTGAAGTCTGTATTTATTTTGTGACAATTTCAGAAAAATAAACTTTTGGGGACAAGAAAATAATCATTAGGTACACGAAATTTTCAATGATCATGCCAATGCCACAGAAGAAATAAAAAAAGATCCATGTATTACCCGGAATAAGAACTGCCTTCAGAAAGAAAATCATAGTTTTGGAAGTCGATAACCTGACCAAGATTATGTCTGGACTTTAAAAGAGACTGTGATCTCTGAGTTTGTTTCGGCCTTTCTTCTCAGAGTAGTCAGATAGGAAACGCCGACTTCATCTAGTTTAAAAAATAAAACATGATTGACGTGTAAAAGTGTTTGTACAAACCTACTTACAAAAAATAAAATCATTTCATTTCATTTCGATATGCAGTCTGATTCATTGAATTTGAGATGGAACAGTGTGGAAAAACTGGCACTTTAAGGCCGCGTCCTATGTATTTAAAAGCGATGGTCGCACGTATACGTCATCGTCGCGTTCATATTATATGTATTACTAGCTTCCGCCCGCGGCTTCGCCCACGAGGTATGTCGATAAAAACTATCCTATGTCCTTCCCCGGGATGCAATATATCTCTCTGCCAAATTTTATCGAAATCCGTTCAGTGGTTTAGGCGTGAAAAGGTAACATACAGACAGACAGACAAACAGACAGACAGAGTTACTTTCCAATTTATAATATTAGTATGGATGTCACTTTTTGTTCGGTGAACCTGAACGCGTTGTCCCGCCGACATTACTCGCTTTCGTGTCGGTAAGTGACTTAAGAAAGCGACGACCGCATATTCGTGCGACGATGGGGTAAGGCCCGGACATGGACATGACAATCTCAAGGACCGACTAAAAACGGTCCCGGAAAAGTCAAGATTCACCACAATAAACCACAGCGATGTAAAAGAAACTTACCTAGAAGAAGCAGGTTCTTTGCGCTAACAGCCAGAAACTGTGGTAAAGCAGTCCAGAAATCTTTCTTGTATGTATAATCGTCACCGTTCTTGTGTTCTCCATCGGCAAATACCATGGCTTTTTCACCCGACATCTGAAGAAAATACAAATAGAACTTAAGATCGCATTTATTTGCATGTCAAACTCCAGACAAAAGAAAAGATAAGACGAGAATTTATAATGTCAATAAAAAGATAATTGAGTCTTGTTCTTTGTTGCTTATTATTACAACAGGGTTTGAATCTTCGCCATAGTTGCGTTTATTATTGATTAAAAAAACGTATTTCTGTCCTCTTAAAACATTTTTCTTCTTTTTTGAAAGGTGATTCTGGCGCATTCGCTGTTATATGGTCTACCTATACTGTCGATCATGTCATACAATAAAGTAAGAACACTTGCTTTGAATCTGGGAATAATTTAACAGATCGCATTTCTGTCCTCTTAAAACATTTTTCTTCTTTTCTGAAAGGCGATTCTGGCGCATTCGCTGTTATATGGTCTACCTACACTGTCGATCATACAATATAGTAAGAACACTTGCTTTGAATCTGGGAATAATTTTCTGTCCTCTTAAAACATTTTTCTTCTTTTCTGAAAGGTGATTCTGGCGCATTCGCTGTTATATGGTCTACCTACACTGTCGATCATAAAATACAGCTTTGAATCTAGAACCTATCCGCATAACTTTAGTCAGTAACTATTTAGTAATCTGTGCTTTAGTGGCAAATGTGGATAATTTACTATAAGTCGACCGCTTAACTAGGACGTTGCCTGAGGAAGCAGCGCGGTCCAGGAGGGTTGCGCCGCCCGACTCAAAATTACTTAGGTATACACCTACACATTAGTTTAAGAACTTAGTTTTAAGGTTGAATAAAAAAGGTTTACCTATTATTTTTTGCTTTTCGGTTTTTTCGGCGGTTTTGTTTTTGTTTTTTTTTATGTTTTTTCATTCAAAGCGAACCAAAATCCGTTGCGTGGCAGGCCGAGATGATTGGTCGATTCCTGCACATCAGTGGAAATATACCCTGACTCAGTTATTCTCAGTGGATTAAAAATCGCAACCATGGGCATCTAGATTTTGAAACGGCCGAAAATGTCACAGCCACATTTAATAGTTGTGGGAATATGTTTATTTTCGGTTGTTTATGGAGCAATGCACGGCTTGCTTCTCCTTTACCGGCCGCTCGATGTCAGCAACGAGTGCGCCTTCTCCGGACAGCTGCGCTACGATCTATCATTCGGCATGGGGATGTCAGACACCCTCACATTGGTATGTCAAACGTAACTTGTTCAATTACTAAGTACTAAATCATGGAACCATGTAGGTACGTCAGCACATAACTCTTGAGACAGGAAACTAAACTATTTTCTCGTTGCTTTGCCTTAAAAAAATGAAACAATTTAAAAACCATTCAAGTTATACGATCGTGAGATAACTACGAGTATGTATAGTTTGTTTGTTTGAAAATTTTCACAATGGATCAGAAAACGTACCGGTGGATGCCAATCTGTAGTGCCACTTACAAATTGATTTTTTGATTTCTGATACCTATCTACAGCTCATTATTAACTAACAAACTATTAAAATAAAAACTGGCCAAGTGCGACTCCGATTCGCACACGAAGGGTTCCGTACCACAAGGCAAAAACGCCGCCCGCGCCGATAAAAACACGTTTGTTGTATGGGAGCCAAAATATTTATTTTATTTTAATTTTATTAATGTAAAAATACAACTGAGTATTTTGTGAATATTTCAAGTGCCTACCTGTTGCCATTATTGATAAAAAGGGCAAAAAAATCGCGTTTGTTGTATGGGAACCCCCCCGCAAATATTTATTTTATTTAGTTTTTAGTATTTGTTGTTATAGCGGCAAAAGTAATACATAATTTGTGAAAATTTCAACTGTCTAGCTATCGCGGTTCTTGAGATACAGCCTGGTGACAAACAGACGGACGGACAGACAGCGAAGTCTTAGTAATAGGGTCCCGTTTTTACCCTTTAGGTACGGAACCCTAAAAACATAATAACCTAACATTAATAACCTAAGTATTGACAATATGGCGCCGGAAAATTCCTCCGCATCGCTGTCGACTGGTAGTGTACCTACCTACCCAAGAAACTGGCGGCAATGCTATGTTGTGTGGCCTCTGGCCAAGGTAAAAACAACTAAGTACCCGTTTGGAGGTTTCGTTGAACAATCCATAAGCACACCTCCACGGGTGAATGACCAAATGTTATGATTGATACCCGTAATACTAATGTTGTATTATTCTAGACTTGCATCCATCATATTCCCACTATGACTACAAAAGTCGTAACTATCTGACGACATACAGCGACGCTTCGCTTCCACTTAGCGTTGTCAGTTAAAATAATTCATGTCAAGTCAAAGTCAATAAGTAAGAATACATAAAATAGTGTCTACCTATATAGGTAATCGTATGTATCGTCTACCTACCAAAATGACCGCAAACCCATCGCAATAAAGCTTTATTTCTGCTTGGTAGTACACCATAAATAGTCGGAGTTTCTATAACGTCCTAATAATAAGGTAATTTTCTACGAAACAAAGTTGTCGAAGAGTTGAGTTGTAGAAGCCAGTTTTCCCTAGTCGTCATGCCAGTTTTTAGTTTTGAGTTGACATTTTTCTTAGTTCAATAAAACTTTCATATTTTGTGATTTATTCATAAACGTTGCCTAAAGTTAAGAGATGTTTAAACGTCAAAGCCAATTGTATGGTTAAATAGTCGCTAATCATTTATTAACTTTAAATAACATTTATGGTAATTCTGTACCTACTTTATCAGTTGTATAATTCAGTCTCTAGTGTTCCCACTCCGCTCTTCAAGATGGAGTGCGCTATAATATACCACGCGGGCCCAGTGCGGGTTGGTAGATGTCACATGTCTTCGGATTTTTGGTTTTATGCGGGTTTCCTCACGACGTTTTCCTTCACCGTTTTGAGAGCAGTGCTGATTAAAATTATATGAACAAAGTAAAGCGCCTGCCTGGGCTCCCACGACCTACAACTCGTAAATCGGGGCTGTTCCCAGTGGGCCACCTCTGCTCTTGTACCAGCTGCACCTGCCACCTAGCTATACTCCCACACTACATAATATTATTTATATATTTACTTTAATTAAAACAATGAACAAATCAATCACAGGGATAGGCAATGATTCCGTTCTTTTGCAGGTATTTCGTACATTAAATGAGATAGACTACGCATGCAACATTGAAATAGTCTCTCAGCACGAACAGAACGTCTTCGTCGTCGTGGTCATAAAGTTCCCCACAAGCATATCCAAGAACTGCCATGCAAACGGAGACGCCTTCAAAGTGATCAAGAAGAACAGGTGCCTCCGACTCTGCGATTTGATAGGAACCAGAGACATGTTATCATCATACTTCGTCATCACTGTCAAAGGAAGAATTCGATTCAGATTTTTGAGTAATAGCAGCATCAACTTGGATATAGATGTAAGCAAATTCCTATTGCGACAGCACAATTACAGATTATTTGCATTTTTCATATTCTATCCAAAAAACCAAAAGTTGGGTTTATTTTGACTATTATTAAATCTACACTGTCAATTAACCTTGAATCTATCTTTAAATTAAGGATAGTGAACAAACTCTTCAGCTTTATTATTAGTATAATATACACGGTGAATTTTCCAAGTGGGCGTGGATGGCCAAATCCGAAACTATGAGGAATAGCGGAAGTACTCAAAGGAGTCGCTAGCTCGATTTTGATGAAAACTAAAACTGCATCATTGGATTTTTGAAAAATCAGTATTTCTAGCTAGGAATCGAACCTGTTGATTTTGAAAAAAAAAAAACACACACCATTCGATAGTGTCGCTGATAAGGATAGAATTTTGAGAAAAATTACATACGGGAAACTAAAGAAACGAGCTTATTTTTAACAAAATACTTTTTTATTTTTCCTGTTACCTACCTATTAAACCTTAACTGATTAATTGTTCAAAATGATGACCATTATTTTCAATACATAGCTGGATTCGACTTCTCAAGGATTGTACTGCATTCAAAATTTTCAATTTAGAACAATCATAATGTTGTGAAGGTGACTGCGCTGCGGGGTGTAAGTATTGAGCATCATTTCGAACAAGCGGTGCTATTCTGTAAAAATCTCACCGTGAAAACTTAGGTGAAGTGAGCGTGGAGTGAGCTGTCAATAGTGTCAATTCCTAGCAAAAACAAACTCACTTCACCTAAGTTTTCACGGTGAGATGTTTCAAGAATCGACCGGCTGGTACAGGTAATGTCGGTATGAATACTTTAAAATAAGAAGCAGTTTATTGAAATCCAACATTTTCCTTAAGTTTGTCGTATGTCATTAACATGTACCTATTGAAAGATTTGATGCAACAACGCGTTAGTTTATGGATAATTCTAATACATGATTAAGGTTAGATTAGTTAAGTGAAAATTCCTAAGATTTGTTAATTGCAAGTTTAGTTAAAAATAGCCTTTACACATCTTAAATAAAACTTATTTTAAACTTATTTAAGATTTTACCCGAATTCCGGCAAAAAAAAATGTCGTCGTAAGGAAGTATCCACTTTCTGTCTCTGTTCTCCGAAGTTTAGGTAAATATAGTCTGCCTATTCCGATCAGTGCTAACATTGATTTATAAAAATCAATGACTGCTACAGTTCGCGTCAAATAACTTTCCCGCTCTGAAGTAGGCAACAAGTCACTGCGCAGTAATTAATCCTATGAACACAACAGCAGCGCACATGGCGCGGATTGGCGCCGCTAGGAAAAGAGCTTAGCTTCAGAGCGGCAAAGTTATTTGACGCGAACTGGAATAAGGATCAAATTCCGGAAAGTAATGACATACGGCAAACTTAAGGAAAATGTTGGATTTCAATAAACTGCTTCTTATTTTAAAGTATTCATACCGACATTACCTGTACCTTATTCGAAATGATGCTCAATACTTACACCCCGCAGCGCAGTCACCTTCACAACATTATGATTGTTCTAAATTAAAATTTTGAATGCAGTACAATCCTTGAGAAGTCGAATCCAGCTATGTATTGAAAAAAATGGTCTTCATTTTGAACAATTAATCAGTTAAGGTTTAATAGGTAGGTAACATAGGAAAAATAAAAACGTATTTTGTCAAAAATAAGCTCGTTTCTTTAGTTTCCCGTATGTCATTACTTCTCAAAATTCTATCCTTATCAGCGACACTATCGAATGGTGTGCGTTTTTTTTTTCAAAATCAACAGGTTCGGTTCCTAGCTAGATATATTGATTTTTCAAAAATCCAATGATGCAGTTTTAGTTTTCATTAAAATCGAGCCAGCGACTCCTTTGAGTACTTTTCGCTATTCCTCATAGTTTCAGATTTGGCCATCCACGCCCACTTGGAAAATTCACTCTGTAATTCTGTATACTAATAATCTCTAGCTTTTTTATTAACATAATTAATAATTATATTATACAAATAATAAAGCTGAAGAGTATGTTAGCCTGTTTGAACGAGCTAATTTCTAGAATTGCCAGTCGGATTTGAAAAATTATTTTTGCATTTGATAGCCCAATTTTTGGGGTAAAGGCCGCATAGTCTTATTTAACGTCACGCTATGACCCTTGAGAACCAAGCAAAAACAAAAAACGTCAGAAAGAAGCTAAGCGAAAAAAAAAAAATAGCGCGAGCGGGTGATCTATTGCGACGCGGTGGGTCGGGTCGGGATAACAAGCATGCGAATGTAGTCGCGGGCAGAAGTTAGTAGACAATAAAAGTGAGCTCACTCACAGTCAGCACTTAAGAGTAAACTATTCGCGAGCTCGAACTCACTGGTGGTCATGGCCAAAAGGCACGCTATCTCACCTGGCATCGTGTCCGACAGAGCTAGCATGTAGTGATGAGCAGTTAGAAGCTAGTCTACACGAACAACGTCTAGTTCTCACGCACAGAAACACTGTTCCAAACTGCTAGGCGCGTAAAAAAAATAAAAACTGCTTCGGAAAATCGAGTTTTATGAAAAAACCACTGCATAAATCAATCTATATATATAAAATGGTAAACTGACTGACTGACTGATTGTTGATATATCAACGCACAGTCTAAACCGCTGCTTCTAGAGACATGAAATTTGGAGGGTGTGTTCTTTGTGAAGAGTAGGTATCCATTAAGAAAGGGTTTTTCGAAATTCCACCCCTAAGAGGGTGAAATTTCACGCGGACGAAGTCGCGGGCAGAAGCTAGTAACAAATAAAGTTCATTGGAACTCTTCGATAACTGAGCTTTGTCGGTACGGACTTGGTTTTGAGGATTTTACAGTTCTTTTATTACTTATTTACACCCAAATTTACGTTAAAAATATCAAGAAAAATTATCTTTGTTGGTTCATAACTTTTTAATGGCTTTTTATTTTACTATTCTGTTTCCGTACAGACAACATTAATAATAAAACAAAACGATATCATGTTTAAGTTTGGATGCACAATGTCAAACAGTGGAGTAATACTCTCCCGAAATAATATGTGCATCTGAATTGAGGGCCCATTTTTTAAACCCTTGTGAAACAAAATAAGACAGGAAAATTAGTTAAAAATAGTAAAAACTTAAAGCAAAGGGCCATGAATTTCTTAAATGTGAATTAAAACTGTTATGATTAAATAATTTGGGCCCCCAATCCAGACTCGTGCATAAAGTGGCATAGCCTAAATTTCAGTAAGTACTATCTCTGGGTTAATAATTTTTATTTATGAAAATAGTTTAAAATATCTGGAAACATAATTTTAAAAGCTAACAGTATTAAAATAATAATATGTACAAGTATATAAAAAGGAGAGGAAATAATCAAAGGGCATCAAAAAATTCATCCGCATCGCTGTTAACAGGAAACGTGCCCAAAAGACTGGCAGTATTGCCACGTTGTATGGCAATGCCAACCCCAAACGGCTAGAATCTTAAATATTTTAAGAAATCCCCAAATCTGTAGAATATGACATTACAGATTTATGGCGGTTTAACTAAGGCCCTCACTTCATTATTGTCTGAACTGAGGAATCTGCAAAACATGAATTTATCTGAGGAAATACATAAATACGACTATAACATATTTTACTTAGACTTTTACTTAGATACCTATGTCCACAGATTTGGGAATTTCTTAAAATATTTAAGAAATCCTTAACTAATACTTAAATAAAAATTATTAACCCAGAGATAGTACTTACTGAGATTTAGGCTATGGCACTTTATGCACGCGTCTGGATTGAGGGCCCAAGTTATTTAATCATAACAGTTTTAATTCACGTTTAAGAAATTCATGGCCCTTTGCTTTAAGTTTTTACTATTTTTAACTAATTTCCCTCTAAGTCTTATTTTGTTTCGCAACGGTTAAAAAAATGTGCCCTAAATCCAGATGCACAAAAATATCGACTAGTTGCATCTTAAGTGGTTGTGACTTGAGAGTCAGTAACAAATCTCTGTTTTCACTGCGAATAGAATGTGTGTTTTAAATAGTAGTAAAACTGGTATATCATATCTGCGTGATATTATTATCATTATTGCCGCATCAATTATGTACCTACCTAACTAATGAATGAGTCATTAATATATACGAGATAACTGTTTATAATTTTCTGTCCGTATAGTATCTTCATCAGCACAGCACTAATACGTTCACTTCATACAGTGGTATCGTTTAACTTTAAAAAACCCACCGTACCACCAGAGGTACGGCCAGGGGGTACGGTGGGTCTGCAGTGATATATTAGTTAGTTTAAAACTAAATTTCACGCGTGTACCTTCTCGTGACCCTTATCGATATTTATACATACGTTGTACAATATTGAGCCATTTTACGTGGTATCACGAATCACGTATACCCTCTTTTTTGCTTTTGCTATCAAGCAATCATTTCCAGTATAAGTTGACTACTCATTGTGCGAAGAACCTATACAATGCGTGCTTAGCTAAAACTGGGAATAAGCTTGATGTGTCACCGTGTGTACCTCATACCACCTGCCGTAAAAAAAATCCTCTCATTCCCAGTCGTAAACGGTTGGGTGGTTTTTCTAAGCGAGAAACATGTTTAGCGTTCTCTTATACCGACATGTTGAGGTATTTCGAAAATACGAATCTGGAAAACTTGCTTGCAGGCGGATTTGTATCAAGTGACTGCAACCTCAGCAAGACTGCAGCCTTCAAGTAAATGCAATTCGCGGAACGAAACACTTTGTGTGATAGATCAACAAGATTTCTGCTTCACCAATGGCGTTGTGTGCGATGGCATTAAGAACTGCGGAGTCTCTGATTGGTTAGTCGAAAACTTTGCAGGGAATTTAATAGACTCGCATCACACCGACCTCTCGAACTCCGGGTAGCCTGGGACGTCGGCGATCTGTGGGTAGAAGAGTATACTAGACCATAACATTCACGCCTGGTTTGAAGAAGAAGAGTATTTGTGAATAATTAATCGATCGGTAACTTGCTTTACGTGCATTATTTTGATCTAAATAACAGGCTAGACTACTTTTCTTAAGTACATGCAATAGAGGCTGGAAGTTTACAATTCAGAATGGTCCTGGCATTGATATCTGACTTTGACCGTAATTACTTGATAGGCGATTCTCTTAAACCTGCTTAGATACTTCCCTGCTAAGCGCATAAAATGTTTCTCTGATCTTTAGGAAGCGTACTTTACTTGTAAAAACTACTCCAACATTTACAGCTTAAAGAATTTACTGAAGATCCGTTACTATTCTGTTGTTATGTTTGCATTCAGGTTGAGTATTGAGTACCTTTAATGAATGACAATTGGGTTATCATTCAATCATGATATGTGCCAAAGCTATTACGTTTGTAGAGCGTGCCGTTTTTTACAAACCGGTCGGTGCCGGTCTGACAAAACGCACTTGGCGATAGTTCTTAGGAGAAAATATTTACGCCTGAATAGTAAGACTGACTGCTTACACTGAAAGTCGTTCGTGATCACATGACAAAAGCAATAAAAATCTCATGTTGCAAATTCGCAATGTGATCCATTCCGGACTGTCTTCACACTTGGCGTTTGTCCAACACAGGCGTAGCGCTCACCACTTGTCCTCAGCGGCAGCGTAGCGGCCGCGTAGAGAACAAGTTGGTGTAGCAGCCACGTAGGCGTACCTAGTTAGAACGGCCACGTCGGCGTCGCAGCCGCACAGGCATAGCGTAATCGCATTTAGAAGACTTAAGCTTCGAAGTTTTTAAGTGTAGTTTTTTGGGCTTGAAATGGGTTTCTATTTAGTATGGTCAAATACGTCAAATCAAGTAATTTGGCTTGAAAACTGAGGACTTATTTATAATAATGCAATTTTTCATACCTGCTCCCCTGCTCCATAAATTTTTTTCGTAAACTTACGAAAAAATGTATGGAGCAAGGTATGATAAATCGGGATATCTCTGCAACTGTAAAAAATCCTGTTACATCCTTACGGAAGGTTATCATTTCAAGCCCAAAAAACGACGCTTAGACATCGAAGCTCTAATGCAATGCAATGTGCGCATTGGCGTAGCGGGCGCTCAGCCGTAGCGGCCGCGTAGGGGACAAGTTTGTGTGGCAGCAGCTGCATTGGCGTAGAGATAGCGGCCACGTCGTCGTCGGCGTCGTTGGTGTAGCAGCCGCTACAACCGCTACGATTCGGCGTAGCTGCCGCTTTGGCGTAGCGGTCGCGTAGGCGTAGCCAGTCGCGAGACCTCTACGCTTCGCTGCGTAGTCCGCGTAGGCGCATACCAAACACAACATGAATATTTAAAAGAAATCTGTTCACATTGTCAAATAACAAGGTGCATTATTCTGTTGACTAATATTTAAATGACAAATTTTAATTATAATACCTGTAAAATAATTCTGTTAGTTTTTTATTATTGTTGTAATAAGGAACCTTTGATATTTTGTATGCCTTTGCCTGGCGGGGTACAGCACGGATCTTGTGTATTATAACACCTTCTGTCATGGACCCGTGTTCACGAAATAAATGAATTTGAATTTAAATTTGTGGCGTCTATGCTGCGCATACGTTCGACGAGCGATTAGACGGTCTTGTTGAACATTTTGGTACATAACGATAACATATAATATATACTTTGATCGAAACTTTTACTTATGTCATAATTTAACTAATATCAGCGTACCTACTACAATAGTGCCCTGGACCTCTTCTATCTAAATACTTAGGTTTAGGACTCTTTTCGCTAACTTAGTCAAACAGTACCTACCTATTGTCACGTACTCGGTTTTGTTTGATACGCTCGCATTAGTTACAGCGGTGCTATTCTGTAAAAATCTCACCGAGAAAACTTAGGTGAAGTGAGCGTGGAGTGAGCTGTCAATAGTCAAAACAAACTCACTTCACCTAAGTTTTGACAGTGAGATTTTTTTTTTTAGAATCCGCCAGCATTTAGTACAATCAGATACAAAGTACGGTTCACTTTACTTCCTGACTCAACAAGTCGTAAAGACATAGATGTATCCGTTGCACAAATAATGTAAGTGTCTTCCGTAAACACAGCCCACTTACAATATTATTATCTTGTCCTCATTTCACGTCCATTAGTTGCCAAGTGAAGATAAAGTATTAAACTTATGAACGTTTTCCTTTTTTAGGTTTGATGAACGGAAATCGCAGTGTAGTTTACCCATAGAATACCTGGGCTATGCTCCTGTTATAGCAGTGGTTGGAGCGCTCGTGTGCGCCCTACTGGCCGGTGGGCGCCTCCTCATGCGGTGCCTCCCGGCTTCAGCCAATTCATTCTTCATATTTAATGCTAATGAGGACAACAGACTGTGCATCGATCCCAGTTTCAAATCACCTGCACATGTACCATTCGAAATGGATAAAGCTAAGAGGAAATCGCTCATTCCGGTTGGTTCATTTTGATCACATCAAGAACAGTCTAACAAAGGGATTGGTAGACAGACCTACCGTGCAACTACTTTTAACAATGTTTTGATTGTGCTTAGTGGTCAAGTCTTTTTTAGGGTTCCGTACCCAAAGGGTAAAAACGGGACCCTATTACTAAGACTTCGGTGTCTGTCCGTCCGTCTGTCTGTCACCAGGCTGTATCTCAAGAATCGCGATAGCTAGACAGTTGAAATTTTCACAAATTATGTATTTCTGTTGCCGCTATAACAACAAAAAACAAAATAAAACAAATATTTAAGGGGGGCTCCCATACAACAAACGTGTTTTTTTTCGGTGTTTTTGCCTTGTGGTACGGAACCCTTCGTGTGCGAGTCCGACTCGCACTTGGCCAGTTTTTTTTTTCGTTTGTCTTAAGCTTAAAGAGTTATAAAGCACAAAATTTAATTGTAATTTGAAAGATTAAGTTTTTTCCCTGTATCTATAGGTACCTAACTATTCGTTTGACTGTACATAATGTATCAGAAAGGTGTGGGCCGGCGGAGCATGCGTAGTTCATACAAAAGTAATACCAAAATAATTTGTAAATCAAACGTGTGTATTTATTCCGATTGAATTACAGAATATCTAGGTTCCAAAATACATAGGTATATATATTTTGAAAGGACACTGATTTAAAGTCGACGAGTTATGAGAAAAATAAGTTTCAGAAATTTTAAATTCCTCATAACTCGACTTTATATCATCAGTGTCCTATCAAAATATATATTTGGGACACTAGATATTCTGTAATCTAATAAGAACAAATAAATTAAATTTGAGCACACCTTTCTGATACATACCCCCAATAACATGAATGTATTAATCGTTTCGTGCCATTGCAGGTCTCCAGTTCATCCTCTAGCGAACAGTTGGAAGTCGTCGAACGCAATGAGTTTTATCCTGAACCACTTGAACAAGATGTGCCATCGTCAAGCCTATCTGCAAACGTTGCAAACGTGCGTAATTTAAAAAATATTATCCTACCTACTAATTAGGGTCCCGGGAACTGCTGGACTAACGGACTCCCTCATGATGTTTTCCTTCACTTTATGTCAGTGCAAGATAAACTTAGTAAGGTTCTTCATATGTTTATTTTTCCAAATTCATAATTACCTATGTCAGAAACTAGTTTTCTAAATTCATTAATTTAGATATCAGTTTCTGGAACCGCTACTTCTGTGGAAAACCGAGCACTAATTTCAACACTCCATTAGTTATAATTAGAAAAATGTATTCATCCTCACTTTTCCATTAAAAAAATGTTTTTTTTTAAACTATTTGCAAAAGAATGTTAAATTGATTAAGGGCTGATATTTTCAACGCCAGACAACTTTATAGAAGGAATAATTTTGAATTTTTGACTATACAAAAACTGTTAAACGTCAATTTTATTCGACGAATAAAAAATATCGGTCGATTGAAAAATCAGCCCTAAAGCAAATAATTAACACCTTATCAAAGACACCTCTTTTCTATTTTTTTCCAAAACCACACTTTTCCAAAAATGTTTAATCAAAACCATATATTAGCTAAGATTCTTATCATTTTTATCAGCCATTTGGTACAGACGCCAGCACATCAAGTTACTACAATCTGTCAGATTTCTTTAATAGATTTTCGACTTTATTGCTAAAGCATAAGGTTCAAGGTTGATTGGGAAAATCTGACAGTTTCGGGTAGGTTGACCTGCTGGCGTCTGTACATCAGATTGACTGAAACACTATAGGTTAAATGACACAACTAAAACAAAATGCAGATCTTGTAGTCAGTTAGTTATTTAGATTTTACTGTTTTCTCCATAATTAGAGAAAGTAGAAAAGTGAGGATTTGTTCTTCACCACCTCAGTTATAACTTATGCAGTTATATAACAAGCTCCAAAACACAATTCGCCGACGTCACCCTTAAAACAGCCAAGCTTAAGAATGGACACGTTCGGCGCATGTCGAACGAGTCATTGGCCAAATCTACCACTATGTTGGTCCCAGAAAACGTCCAGCGACATCGAGGCAGACCCTGAAGAAGACGGCGGGACGAGCTTGACGCTTACTGACAGAATTGGTCCACACTGGTCTTGAGCACAAGACAGAGAGGAGTGGAAGGAAGGCAGGCCTTTCTTTGCCCTGCAGTGGGATAACATAATTATGCTAAAAATAAATAAATGGATGAATGGTTTCAGTTGGACTTCGAGCAAAATAAGTAGAACAAGAAGTTTAGGTTTCAAAACTAAAACGATAAAAACATTCCAAATGTTGGAGCAACTTCGTCCGCCATAGAATTGTTTATATAATTCTGCCGGTTGATTCTGTAAAAATCTCACCGTTAAAACTTGGGTGAAGTGAATTTGTTTTTGCTAGGAATTGACACTATTGACAGCTCACTCCACGCTCACTTCACCTAAGTTTTCACGGTGAGATTTTTACAGAATAGCACCGCAGGTGTTGTATGGATCACTATAGAACCGTTTTTTCTACCGCACGATTTATACGCCGTGTGTATGCACCGGTCGTCACTATTTTATGGATCACTATGGAAACTTGTTGACAGACACCTTTTTTTACGGCGCAGTTTATACGCCGTACCGTAAGGAAATCGTACTGTAGGTACACAAAGGGCACTAACCTTCAACCCCAGAATAGCGACCCCTTTAGTGATGACAATTAAACAATAGGTTCATTGCGTTACTAAGTTTTCAAAGTTTATAAAACATATAATACGTAAATTTTCTTTTACCTTTTCCCTTTCATGGTATACCTAACAAAAAGACGGATGGAGAAAGATCTTTCCTTGCGAAACGAGTAGAGTGCGGGGTTTCAGTTCTTTCAGTAACCTTACACAATTGCAAATTGGATGCTTATCATCACTTTGATTTCAGGACACACAACAGAATGTGAAACGGACGTCTAAGATGAAATCAATGACTGCGAAGCTCCAGCAAAAGATTCGTTCTGTGACTGGACGTGGAAAGATCTTAAGCGCGTCCTTGACTGCTGGCGATGTTAATAATGTGGATGCCGAGAATCCATAGCTTAATGGTTATAAAGATACTCATCATTATCATCATCATCATCACCTCTCATCTTCTGCCTTTATTCCCAATTTATTTGGGGTCGCAACATAAAAGAAAGAAAGAAAGAAAAATTGTTTATTCTGTACAAACAAAACGCACATTACAAACAACATGTATTCTTCTTCCGTACCATAAACTAAACATGTATACTATCACATAATTAACCTATTGAAAACTACTGCCTTGAATATAACTTTAAAGTACTTAGCTGATAATAATTTACTATCGTTTTAATCACGCAACAAAATATCCAACATTGGAACTTTGAACCCAAACTTTTGCAAGATATTTAACTACCTGCTGCGACTGGGCAATATTATATATATATTCGTACTTCAAATGTTCAAGGTACGTACTGCGAGCTGACAAAAAGGTATCACGACGTATCAAATCGGAAAGGGATCGGCACCGTATCGCCTTTCGCCTCGCCGTCAAACAGGCGTCAAACAAGCAAGTGTTCAAAGCGGATCAGAAGCTCCGGGCTCGCCGACCGCTGGTTGATGGTGCAGCAGGCAGGCCGGAGGGGTGAGAGGGGCAAGGGTGGACGAAGAGACGTAAGGGTGGGTACGGAGAGATGTAAGCGCGGGGACGGCGAGCCGTAATGCACCGCACCGCGGTTCTGTCCCGAGGCGAGGCGATTACGTTACGATTCCGATTAGTGAGCGTTGCAATAGGGAGTTTCATACAAAGGATACTGAACGGCTCGAGTTGGTGCCGATCCCTTTCCGGTTTGATACCTATTTAATGTAAAACTAGCGACCCGCCCCTGCTTCGTTCGGGTTCAATGGCGACGTGACAAAACATCGAGATCTCTGTGCTAAAGCAAAAGCATAATCAGCCTATAATATTCCCAACTGCTGGGACACAGGCCTCCTCTCTTCGAGAGGGAGTGGGGTATAATCTACCACGCAGGCCCAGTGGCCCAGTTTCCTCACGAATTTTTCCTTCACCGTTTATACCGTGCTATACATAAACCTTCCGGAATAAAATAATGGTCTAAATGACAGGGTAACCCGCATCAAAATTCATTGCCATCCTAATTTATGCGGGCCACTCACGATCAAGTTTGCAGCGGACTTGAAGCCGCGTCCAGTAAACTTGACGGTGAACTTGATCGTGTGTGGCCCGAATTAGAAGGTCTAACAGAGGCAGCGAAAAACGACTTTATTTCATACTATGTACCTAACATATAGATACCTAATGATGATGACCAATGCTAATATCAATATAATATGTACCTAACTTATACGACAATAAATAAAATTGTAAAGTTATGGAGCAATAAATCAAACATGACCGCAGTCAGAAGGAACATTTCTTATGTTTTTATCGTGAAGTAATATACCTAGGTCGCGCTACTATGGTCACTTATGTAGTTTTGGCTACAGGAAACAGAAATAAGTATACCTATACTTATTTTCATCTACAAGAAAAAAGATCAATAAAAAAATGGGTCAAAACGAATGGGTAACATTTTGTATAGTCATAGATTAAAAAGCGTCACAAGGGGTTACAAATTGGCAAACAGCACCCTAATTTCGTAACACACTATCAATCTAAATCATTTTGAAGGATATTGCTAATCCATTGCTGCGTACCTATGTTCCAAAAATTTGTCTGCTCAGCAACATAAATTACGCAATGAATGTTGTTAAACTGCCATTGCTACTGATAGTGTGTAATGTGTTACGCAATTACCCCATTGGCCAATGACAAAGCCTATAGAAACATAAAAAGAGGCAACCTCTGCTCACAACCTCGCTACATGATTCTGAATACCCAGCGTTGAATTATCCGTTGGTTATTTAAAAAAAAAAATAGCTGTTTTGACCGACATACATTTTGACACTTTTATGAAACAGCAGATATGTTTTTATATCTACGAAAAATTTTAGTGTGAGGTGGCGTTCAGAATCATGTCATAACGGTCGATTAAAAATCTCGCCGTGAAAACTTAGGTGAAGTGAGTTTGTTTTTGCATGGAATTGATACTATTGACAGCTCACTCTACGCTCACTTCACCTAAGTTTTCACGGCGAGATTTTTACAGAAACGCACCGCTGAATCCATGGTAACAGGTTCTAAAAGTGATGCTAATAACATGTTTTGATCGCATTCTTTCTTTGCCCACCACGACCTTGATTAAATATAAAAACTTCATGTTGCGTGTATTATGGCAAACGAATATAAAAGGAAACTAATTACGATACGCTTGAATGAAAATTACTGCCTTCCGATAATGCGAAAAATCGTAACATAACAAAACGCGTCTAGATGTAGGTTTAGATAATGTAAATAATTGAGAAATTGTGGTAGAAAATAAGACTTTCAGACTCGTCTTGCATCCGGACATTTGGAAAAATGGAAAATTCTTAAGATTTTCGAAAATAAACCAAGGTACTTTAAAAAAATATATACGGGTACTATGTAGTTTAACCTGAGGTTTGAATTGGGATTTATTAAATTAAATTAGTTTACAAGTCATAAGCCTTCGCGGAGGCTTATGTCCAGCAGTAAACGTCTTTCGACGTTTACGAGTTACCTAAGCTATCACAACTAACATTAATTAATGTTATCTGAACTAAGGATTAACTCAACGTTTTTTCTTGCTTCAGATCTTACAATGAACAAACATGCAGTTTTAGTTTTCATCAAAATCGAGCCCGAGACTCCTTTGAATAGTTTTCGCTATTCCTCATAGTTCCGGATTTGGCCACCCAGACCCACTTGAAAAATTCACCCTGTGTGTTAATATATTAGTAGGATTATACTAGCAGCGCGGCGCGGCCCCGCGGTTTCACATGCATAAGTTTCGATCCAGTGCAGAATAAAAAGATATCGGGATAAAAAGTATCCTATCATGTGTGTTAAACGTTAAAATTTCCCTATTAAACCTTAACTGATTAATTGTTCAAAATGATGACCATTGTTTTCAACACATAGCTGGATTCGACGTCTCAAGGATTGTACTGAATTCAAAATTTGAATTTAGAACATAATGTTGTGAAGGTGACTGCGCTGCGGGTGTATTGAGCATCATTTCGAACAGGTAATGTCGGTATGAATACTTTAAAATGAGAAGCAGTTTATTAAAATTCAACATTTTCCTTAAGTTTGCCGTATGTCATTACTTCCCAGAATTCGATCCTTATTAGGGACACTATCGAGTGGTGTAATAATATAGTGTGTTTTTATTTTATCAAAATCAACGGGTTCGATTCCTGGTTAGAAATACCTATTTATTTTTCAAAAATCCAATGTTTTAGTTTTCATCAAAATCGAGCCCGCGACTCCTTTGAGTACCTACTTTTCGGGATTTGGCCATCCACGCCCACTTGAAAAATTCACCCTGTATATTACTAGCAGCGCCCCGCGGTTTCACCCGCATAAGTTTCGACCCTGTGGGAATATCGGGATAAAGAGTCTCCTATGTGTTAATTCAGGGTGTCAGCTACCTCCACACCAAATCTGTTCAACGGTTTACGAGTGATTGAGTAACAAACATCCAAACGTCTTCACAAAATTTCACATTTATAATATTAGTAAGGACTAGCTGACCCAGCGAACTTCGTAACGCTTCAGAATCAAATTATTATTTTTCTTTATTACTTTTTATTTTTCGAGAGTTTTTCCTTATGTTTTAATAGTTATTCTGCTATTCGGGGCGGAGACAAATCCAATTAGTCAAAGATCATAAAAATCGATCAAGCCGTTCTTGATAAATTAATCTTGATAATGAACTCACCCCACTTTATTTTATTTATAGATATATAGAAGATATTATATTATTATAGTAGGATTTATGTTTTCACCTAGCATAATATATTTATAATATCACCATCGCGAGTAAGAAATGCAGTAAGATAGTATCTGTAATTCTGTATCAAATCGCAGACACTATTGAAAATGAAAGCAATGTGTACAATAATCATAAATCAAAAGAAACGGAAAACATACATACACTCGAAAAACATAACCCTCCTTCTGACGCAGTCGGGTAAAAAGCGAATTAAACGATTAAAACAAATCCCGAAGGCTTAGGCAGAGGTGTAAGTAGATACCTATAGTACCCGGGGTAGTAACCGGGGACTAATCCAGGCTGCTACTGAGAAATGCGATATACAGGGTCATTGGAAAAACACCAACAACCTCGTAAGAGGTCATTTTACGCATCATTATGAACACATTTTTAAATGTAGGGAACAGCTGATTTTGACTTTTTTTTCGCAATTTCAATTTTGGTCCCGTACAATGACCTCTTACGATGCGTACAATGACCTCTTACGAGTTTGTTAGTGTTTTTCCAATAAGCCGGTATACCTTCATAATAAAATAATTGTTTCATCTTATAAGTACTTAATCACTTTTAATTGGTTAATGTGTTTCTGTAAATATTAATTCTAGGTACAGGATATTGTAGTATGAAAAATCCTATAAGTATCTTTTATGTTTTTCTAGGACTTGTAGCTGACTGAGCATATCCACATAAATAATATTTTAAATTTTATGTTTTTATAGGTAAGTCAGTACACGTTTTTTTTTTCCATATCTTAGAACGTATAAAACAAATCCGTAAACTAGTATAATCAATCATTATATTATGTATCTACATATTACATTTAAGTAAACGAACATAGTCCATTAATTTGTTGTAGAAAAACTACAAGTTACGAATTAAGTATATAATAGATAAACCTCCAGGCCGTATTTCGGTCGTGACAACCATTGGTAAACACAAACTATTAAACTAACCAGTAAAGAACAAGGTAGATGTAAATTATATTCGTGTGAGTAGGTACAGCTGTGCATATAGGTAATAAAACGAAATAATAAACCATGAATGTTTGCATCAAATCCATCCAAGCATCAAAATAATGATTATTATTACTGATTAATAATAGTTGAAAACACAAGGTTCATACATTTATTTCTATTTGGTGGTTTATAGTAGGTAACTAAAACAATCGCAAGTAGGTACGTGTGCAGAACAGCAATGACGCAAAGCAGGAAATAATAAAAGTTCACCTTATCGTATGTGAAGAAATATAAATTCACTACACTTACTTGGATGGTATTTCACAACCGACGTTTGACAAATGACGGCTTTTGCAAACGGCGGCAGCGACGTGAGCTGCAACACTCGATAGTTGTCGACACTACACTGAGTTTGCACCTTGCATCCGCAGTCGTAGCATGAATAGCTCGCCAGTTACCACCACTATTGTGTCAAGGCACCTCTCGCTACAGTCGGGTGAGAGGCACTGCTGCGAGCGCTTCGGCCCATCTCAGCGATTATACGAGTAGTTTTGTTATTCTGACCTCAAATATTTTTTTATGTGTAAGAATTATACACGGATACATCATTCCATCGCGTGGAAATTTTACTACCGCAGGTTGGCTCTTCTTAGAACTTACTGTTCACAAAACGATTGTCATGACAACAAACTGAAAAAAAAAAACACTACAAACTGAAAAATAACTTTAATTTCGGAAGTCGGTGTCTTAGGGATCATTATTTTAGTTTTTGCCACCGACTTCCGAAATTAAAGTTATTTTTCAGTTTGTAGTGTTTTTTTTTTCAGTTTGTAGTGTTTTTTTTGGAAGTCGGTTTTTTTTTTGTTAAAAAGTTTTTATTTCTCGCTTTTTAGTGGGTCTATTTATAATTTATCTAAGTTACAATAGCCTAATGTCAACTTGCCCATCGCCTTTTTATAAAATATTCCTTTTCTCGATGCAGGGACGTTAATTGTTGAGGAGTTCTCCTTTTATTAGTTTTTAGATTAGATGCTGATAATCCTGGCTGCAGCATCAGGCCAGACTTATGTCAACATTGCATTGAACTTAAAATTAGTCCTGTTTAAAATGAGCCCAAACACGACTACGGTGCTGTAATTTAAGGGTTTGTACTTTTTCTGATGCTCCTGGCTTCAGCATCAGGTCTTCGGTGTTCCTCAGTAACAGTACGTTTATCCACACATCGAGCCCTTTTCAATGAGCCTAAACACGATATATCTGCTGTTAGTTGTCGAGGAGTTAGGTACTCTGCAGACTATCCTGACTGCAGAATCAGGTCATGACTTGATGATCATGAGACCAAATGTGGCAAATACCCTATCAAACATCAAAACATTTTACTAAAACAGTCCTTGCCTGTTCGAGTAACTTCTTACTGTTAAGGAGTTGTACCTTCCATCATCAGCCCAGCTACCTGAGATGGTGACAACCATACACAAATACACAAGATACTTCATAAAATATGCGAAAAACAATAAGTGAGCCTATAAAATTTGAGGGTTGCCCTCGATTTCTCTAAGATCCCATCATCAGATCCTAACTTGGTGACAATGGGACCACCTCAGAACTATCTACTTTCGAACAAAAAAAGAATTTTGAAAATCCGTCGACAATTGGCGGCGTATTCGATGAACAAACATACAAAAAAAAAAAAAAAAAAAAAAAAAACATACAAACACCCGAACATAGTACCTCCTCCTTTTTGTAAAGTCGGTAAAAAACACGGCTGCGACTTTCTTAAAATAAGCTTACCTTTGGGAAAGCGCACAGAAAATTGCGAGAAATATTTTTTGTCTATAATCGAAATTAAACGCGAGAACACCGGGACACCACCTGAACCCACCTGAATTTCAAGAACACAATATGGTCATGTGTTCTTGACATTTTGATGTGACTATGAACATGATCTTGTGAAAGGCCAAGACTTAATCAACTATATATAAATATACTTTGAGTTCTATACATGTCACTCACTAGTTGCTTTAACACTATTGGTTATTAGGGTACCGTACCAAATTGGTAAAAAGGAACCCTTATGGTGCGACTCAGTCTGTCTATCTGTCTGTCCGTCCGTCACAACTGGATAGATATCTCAAGAACTCCTAATGCTATCAACTTGAAATTTAGAATAGTTTTAGATGACGTTTGCCCAACTATTTTGCAAATAATAAAGAATTCAAAATATATTTTTTTTGCAACAGGGTCTGAAAAGGAGTCTGAAAAATTTGAAGTGGAGCTACTACGGCTTGTGGGGTATCATATGAAAGAGCACAGTTTGCACATTCTTAAACACTCTTTTTTTTTAGGCCGCATAGTTTTCGACTTTTGATGAAAAATGTAAAAAATACCGTCCCCCCCCCTTATCTCGAAAGTTTGCATAGAGAAAAATCTGAAATTATTCTATCATGTGATAGAAGTTTATGTAAATATTACAGGAAAAATAAAACGATGTCTTTATATAGCGCACTTTTTCAGAAATCATCAACAAAAGTTACATTAGTTCAACTATCGGTCAAGAGATGGCGCTGACCTAAAACTGCAAAATTCTACACCGCAGTGTGTGAATATAGGCCTCGCCGATGAAAATTTAAAAACATTGATGGTACGGCACCCTCGGCGCGCGAGTCCGACTCGCTCTTGCCCGGTTTTTTTTTAATGACATCTATTTTAGTCTTTATGTGTATATCTTATCTAATCTACCGCCTCAAAAACCAGCATACAACGCACTCCGCGTCCTCAACTATGTTTCAGAAAACAAAACAAACCCTTTACATTGCTAAAGTGAGCATCACAAAGAACACATAAAGCCGGGCATATACGTCGTAAGACTCGTAAGTGCTGTGTGCGTAGGTACGACAGCGCGCCGACTGCCCGACGAGTCACCGACGACTAGGACGGCACTAAAACATAATTCGCGCAGTTCATTATAATCAGTTGATAAACTCTGACTTCTAATCTTTGTAAAGTAGTTAGTGCGTACCTACTTACCTACTTAGTGGAATAGGTGCATTTAGCTCGTTAAGCGGGCCACTCACGATCAAGTTCACCGTCAAGTTTGCAGCGGACTTGATGCCGCGTCCAGTAAACTTGACCGTGTATGGGTATGGGTACATATGCATGATAAGTCGACTTATTATTCTAAGTAATAGTTATCCCATTCTTTACTCATGCTTGTAGGTGTACGTATATTTCTACAGATTCCATTTGGTCTTGAACATGTTTTTAACCTTTTGACCGCCACACTTAAAAAAAAACAAAAAGAAAAACCGGGCAAGAGCGAGTCGGACTCGCGCACTGAGGGTTCCGTATTATCATGTTTTTAAATTTTCATCGGCGAGGCCTATATTCGTCAGAGAATTTTAACATTGTGCAGTGCGGCAAACTGCAATATTCTACAGAATATTGCAGTTTTATGTCAGCGCCATCTCTTGACCGATAGTGGAACTTTTGTTATGATTTCTGAAAAAGTGTGCTATTTAGAGATATCGTTTTATTTTTCCTGTAATCTTTACATAAACTTCTATCACATAGAATTATTTCAGATTTTTCTCTTTGCTAACTTCGGAGATAAGGGGCGGGGGGACGGACGGTATTTTTTTTACATTTTTCGTCAAAAGTCGAAAAATAAGCGGCCTAAAAGAAAAAGAAAAAATGTTTGAGAATGTGCAAACTGCAGTCTTTCATATGATACCCCACATGCCATAGAAGCCCCACTTCGAATTTATCAGACCTCCTTTCAGCCCCTGTTGCAAAAAATATACATATATTTTTATTTCTTTCTTATTTGCAAAATAGTTGGGCAAATGTCATCTAAAACTGTTCCAAATTAAAAGCTGATAGCATTAGTAGTTCTTGAGATATCCAGCTGTGACAGACAGACAGACAGACAGACTGAGTCTCACCATAAGGGTTCTGTTTTACCATTTTGGAACGGAATCCTAAAAACGTGCCCTCGGCGTCAAAGTCTGTCATGTAGTCGAACCGTGGCGTGCTGGGCACATTTTGGTTTGTCATCTATACATGACTGTGGCGGTCAAAAGGTTAACAGCGGTGCTATTCTGTAAAAATCTCGCCGTGAAAACTTAGGTGAAGTGAGCGTGGAGTGAGCAGTCAATAGTGTCATTTCCTAGCAAAAACAAAAAAACATCACCTCAGTTTTCACGGTGAGATTTTTACAGAATCGACCGGCTGTTCCAACAAATATTTCATCGGGATCATCAAAACAATAGGCGGTTCGATAGGCATCAAAAGATTACTAGCTGCGCACCGCGGTTTCTACCGCATAAGTGTCGATCCCGCGGGAAATATCGAGATAAAAACTATCCTATGTCCATTTCCGAGCCTCAAACTATTTCTATACCAAATTTCATCTAAATCGGTTCAGCGGTTTAAGCGTCAAGAGGTAACAGACAGACAGACACACTTTCGAATTCATAATATTACTAGCTTCTTTTTTCGCGAGGTATGTCGATAAAAACTATCCTATGCCCTTCCCCGGGATGCAATCTATCTCTCTGCCAAATTTTATCGAAATCCGTTCAGTGGTTTAGGCGTGAAAAGGTAACATACAGACAGACAGACAGAGTTACTGTCGAATTTATAATATTAGTATGGGTAGTATGGATTAGCTAATATTCGACTTCTAATTAGCTGCAGTAAAATGACATTCCTTAATGTCATTTCGCAAAAAAATTATAGGTATGTACCACTCTATCTCTACTAGTGATGTGATTAAAACGCTATGAAACATCGTTTTAGGACAGGATATTCGAAATTTACCAATTTTGATTAAACAATCAAAATATTCTTTTCAACACACTTGCTCGTAAAGTAGCTATTATTGAACCGCTTTTAGGTCCATAATGGCGTGTATTACGAACGCGTGCTTTTTCTTTACTTTAATCCACTTGTGCCGTAATACCACAGATAACTATTTACTAGTCGGAGATGCGCGCTTTTTTAATCTCATCAAAGAGACTTCATGCCAAAAGAAATCCGCGTGGTATTTTTCACTTTTTTTTTAAATAGTCTGGATTGTCATATTTATTTACCTTAAGGTGAATGCGCTGGGACCACGGACAATTTAAGGTGAATGCCATCGCAGTGGTAGACCGCGAAATTCAAATTTTATTAGGTTTTTTGCAATTTTCAGGTCGGTGTCAGGTTGTATCTTGATCAAAATATGATTTGTGGCTATAACAGGTACCTCTTTACAGAATTATAATCATTAGAATCATTAATACATCTTTCTAAGTTAGATTTGTTCCTTAAGAACAAATCTTTTATGGAAAAAAGTTCTTAAGGAACAAATCTAACTTAAGGATTCAATCCTAATGACTATAATTCTGTAAATACTTATATATTATAGGTAGTCGCGAACCATATTTGATCAAGATACAACCTGATATATAATAAAGTGAATACCTAAAATTGTCCGTGGTCCCTTCCGAAACCAAACGGAAAAGACCCTGACTGGCGATCTATTATTGCGGATTCTCACTGAACGAATGTATATTTCTCTATGCCAACAGTACCTACTTTCTAATTCCATACTAAATACACTACAATTTGACGTACGACAACACTATTACGATCAGTCTAAACATTAGCTATAATTTTTTTTTCTATAGGCTGTTTAACTGTTTTGTCAGTGCCAAAGACTAATATATTTAAAATGAGAGTCAATGCTGCGCGCGCATCGCTAGTGCTGGCTAGCACGGCGCGCGGGAAAACAAAACCAGCGCGCCATTTTCCATACAAGTTAATATTTAACGATACAAGTTTGTTTTTTTTCCTCGCAAGTGTGTTGAAAAACGTCGTATGAAACGTGTGTGCATTAATCAATATACACTCGGCTTTCTTATCGCTCTCGCCTGCGGCTCGCGCGAATAATATCGCCTCGAGTATAATGATGAACATAGCACACATGTATCATAATGTACTATTGTATTGATCGGAAAAAACATATGTTGTAGTTTCATTCACCGTTTAGATTATTTATAGTTCAAACCACGGTATTACAACTTTACCCGATCATAAAAAATACGAAGAAATGGCGATTTTGGTCGTTTGTCTAGTCATATTTAAAATAATTGTCAAAACTTTTACTCTCAAAAATCATGTCGACATTTAGGCAGAAGAGTTTTGAGGAGTGGTTCGCTGGAATTCTACCTAAACTGAAGCCGAACGCAAAAGTAGATAAGGGCAATGTGCCTTACCAGTTTACCACTCCAGAAAGATTAAAACAAGAAAATATATTATACTAGCAGCGCCCCGCGGTTTCATCCGCATAAGTCTCAAATATCGGGATAAAAACTATCCTATGTCCTTCCCCGGGACTCAAACTATCTCTATACTTACCAAATTTCATCTAAATCGGTTCAGCGGTTTAAGCGTGAAAAGAGGTAACATACAGACAGACAGACAGGCAGGCACAGACAGAGTTACTTTAGAATTTATAATAGGTATTAGTATGGATTACTAGCAGCGCCCCGCGGTTTTACCCGCATAAGTGTCGATCCCGTGGAAATATCGGGATAAAAACTATCGTATGTTCTTCCCCGGGATGCAATCTATCTCTCTGCCAAATTTTATCGAAATCCGTTCAGTGGTTTAGGCGTGAAAATGTAACATACAGACAGACAGACTGAGTTACGTTCGAATTTATAATATTATAGTATGGATACTATCCTTTTTATTATAATATCAATTTAACATTGATCGATTTTGAACTGAATGCTAATTGAATGAATCAATTCTTTGTCGTATCGCTATGTAATCAATACATTATGATACATGAGTTTATATTGATTAATGCACACGCGTTTCATACGACGTTTTTCAACACACTTGCGAGGAAAAAATAACAGACTTGTATTGTCAAATATTAACTTGTATGGAAAACGGCGCGCTGGTTTTGTTTTCCCGCGCGCCGTGCTAGCTAGCCAGCACTAGCGATGCGCGCGCAGGTGTAAATAAAACCATTGACTCCATATTGACTGTCATTTTTAAATATATTAATCTATGGCTCTGACAAAACCGCTAAACTGCCTATAAAAAAAAATATAATAAACACAAACTAGCTAATGTTTAGACTGATCGTAGTGTTGTCGTACGTCAATTTGTAGTTTAGTTAGTATGGAATTAGAAAGTACTATTGGCATAGAGAAATATACGTTCGTTCAGTGAGAATCCGCAATAATAGAACGCCAGTCAGGGTCTTTTCCGTTTGGTTTCGGAAGAGACCATGGACAATTTAAGGTACGGTATTCACCTTATTATATATCAGATTGTATCTTGATCAAATATGATTCGCGACTACCTATAAAATATATGTATTTACAGAATTATAGTCATTAGAATTTAACCCTTAAGTTAGATTTGTTCCTTAAGAACTTTTTTCCATAAAATATTTGTTCTTAGGGAACAAATCTAACTTAGAAAGATGTATTATTGATTCTAATGATTATAATTCTGTAAAGAGGTACCTGTTACAGCCGCAAATCATATTTTGATCAAGATACAACCTGACACCGACCTGAAAATTGCAAAAAACCTAAGAAAATTTGAATTTTGCGGTCTACCACTGCGCATTCACCTTCAATTGTCCGTGGTCCCGATATTAGTTCATTTTACGACCAAGGACAATACAGACTATTAAAAAACAAAAGTGAAATATAGCCCGCGGATTTCTTTTGGCATGAAGTCTCTTTGATGCGTAGACAGAGAATGCTATAGACAAATTGATGTCTTTTGTCGCATTCACACAAGAAAAAGAGAGAGTTACGGCGATGTCGTGTACAGAAATGAGACAGAACGATTTGATTTTTTGTTTCACGGCGCGTGCCACGATTTTGAAGGTTAGCATAGTACTTTGCTCAACAAAGTTTGACAGAAATCGTGCAGATTGTTAGCGTCTTCTTGTAAAATTCAGTTTTTATGTGCTTTATGTTTATTAATTTATGTTATTTTATGTTGTGACCAATTTAGACTTAATATTTCAACCATTAAAAAAAAAAAACATGGTGCGGTGTAGCGTTATATGGTGTAAAAGTGATAGTGGAACGAAAATGCCAGACTTGTTCTTTCATTCGTAAGTATAGCACTTTTTATCAGTAACTAGGCTATCAATAACTAATAATAATCAAGATTTTGTTTATAAGTATGTATGTATCTATCTATGTATTAGTATTTATTCTTGTATTTTATAGTAATTTCCTAGCTATTTATCCCTTTTGTTGCACCTGCCATGTTTTGTCTCTGCATCACCCTAAGGTTGACTGGTAGAAAATGCCTCAGGCATTAAGTCCGCCTTTGTACAGTATTTCTTTTACTTGTGCCTAAAGTGTTAATAAATAAAAAATAAATAAAAAAATAACATTTTACTGTGTTCATACATTGTGTATAATGTACCCTAGACGTATATTCATTGATAAAAACCACAAAATTAACAATTATTAAATTCTAACATAAGAATTTTGGTGTTGCCAACTTTTCCATAATTATTACCCACTTTTATGGGAAATATGTACCTATTCTGCATTAAAAAATGAACTTCATTCCATTGGCCTTGATCTCAATCTTTCGAAATGTGAACTATATTTAGCAGACAGTAGGTACTGACAGATATCTGACACTTCCCAAATTTAACGCAATAGCTCCAGAAATCAAAATTATTGAAAAAAGCTCTCTTCGCCTCCTTGGGTCTCCTATCTTTGACAATTCCTTTCCCGTTTTTATTGACGAAAAAATCCAAAATTTCAATGACGTTTCGGAAAGATTGTTCCAAATTAATATGCATTCGGCCATAATTTTAATTCGCTACTGCTGTTTCGGCCCTAAATTAACATATTTCCTTCGCGCTTCCCATTTATCGAAGCACACTCACCTTTTAAACAAAATGGACCAAATTATCAGGCATACTTAACATACATAATTAACTTCAATTTTAAATGTGGCCATGGACGACCGAGCTTGGGCACAAGCTACTATTCCCATTCGTATGGGGGGGCCTCGGCGTCCGCAAAATTTCTAGTATTAGTTTACCGGCTTTCATATCTTCGGTCCACGGCACTGATAAATTAATCAGGAAAATCCTAGCTTCCACACTGATTAATTCTGATGTGCCGTGTTTCACCGAGGCTATGGATGCCTGGAGACTAGCTTGCCTAAATACAGATCCACCCGACAATCCATCTTCCCAGAGACGGTGGGATGAGCCGCTCTGCAGAGTAGTACAGAACAATTTACTTGACTCGTCTGCTACTACTGCGGAACGTGCGCGCCTGCTGGCTGTGGGTAGGTGGGAGTCGGGTCTTTGACTTCATGCACTACCTTCGTCGAACATAGGCACTTTGTTCGACGACACTACTTTTCGCCTCGCTGCTTCCCTACGACTAGGCACTCCTTGCTGTTCTCCCCATCGCTGTCACTGTGGCGAAGATGTCAACAGCCTCGGACACCACGGCCTGTCTTGCAACCGAAGTGCGGGTCGCTTAGCGCGGCACGCGAACATTAATGACATCATCCGACGAGCTCTTGTCACCGTCGGCGTTCCAGCTGTATTAGAACCCAATGGTTTGGCACGCGACGATGGCAAGAGACCGGACGGTATGTCTTTATTTCCATGGAAGGTGGGTAGTAGGGCTTTCAAATACCGGATTTTTTCAATACCGGTATCAATACCGGTATTGGAGGTCAATACCGTGATCACGGTATTAATACCGGTATTGAACGCAAGTTTAATTAGGACATTAATAAAACCATTTAACTACGTGTTTTTATTTACGTGTCTCTCAATTTGGTAGGTATTGGTTGTTATATATTTAGGTAGGACTAGGAATTAGGAACGTAATCAAAACTTAACCTTAATCTGGCCTTTTTGCAGGAAGGCATTTCTAGACTTTGTAAAGTTAAATATTAAAAAAAATATAAACTTCTTACTATTATCGAAATGTCATCATGTCTCATGTAATCAACGTAAATATAAATATTTTTAGAAATGTAAATATAGCTTAATTAGCTAGCAATAATTTGGTGTCCATTTTAGCAACATTGTTATAAATATGCAATAAAAAAATCTAAAAGTAACAAAATAAGTCAAACAGTAATAAAATTTTCTGACAAACAGTAAAAAAAAAATGTAAAATTAAATAAGTAACACAATATTACAAAAAAAAAATTGAATTTTAGACGTAGATATTATTTTTTTATATTTTGAAAGTGTGATCGCAAAAAGGAAAGCGTATTTAATGTTGAATCAGACAGCGAACTTCTCAGCCTGGTACATAAACAGCCTACTGAAGAAAAAGCACGCTCTTCAACACTTGTACTGTTCCACCAATAGTCTTTAGGAGTTTTTTTGCAAAGGTTACACTTTGCAGTGAGTCGATCGTCAGCGGCAGTGAAATTATCCCATATGCCACTAGTAGGTAGTACGTTTATTTAAAAACTTTTTGTAAGTTTTCGAATCCGATCTCTCTGGAGTCGACCTAAACTATGAAAAGGTCTTATTACCTTCGATTATAACAGCAGGTGCTGGTCAAAACTAGTAAGAGAATATTTATTTAAACTTTATGCAACAAAAAAGTACATTGGCGGATTAAATAAGATCACATCTAATCTAATGTTTGTAATACCGTAATCACGGTATTGGGGCGTCAATACCGGTATTGAAAAAGGCCCATTTATAATCCGTGATCACGGTATTACGGGATCCCGGAATACCGGTATTGAAAGCCCTAGTGGGTAATCCTTTAGTGTGGGACGCTACGTGTGTCGATACTCTTGCGCCATCCCATCTTCGTGGCTCGGCATGCTGTGCTGGGCTGCTGCTGCGGCTGCGGAGAACCTCAAGCGGCGAAAATATAATAACCTCATCGGAAATTATATTTTCGAGCCGTTTGGGGTTGAAACCCTCGGGCCGTGGGGTCCGAGTGCTCATGGTCTTTTTAAAGATATTTCGAAACGGCTGGTTGACACTTCCCGTGACCCAAGGGCTGACTTTTACCTTGGCCAGAGGCTAAGCATCGCCATACAACGTGGTAATGCCGCCAGTCTCTTGGGTACATTACCAGTCGACAGCGATGCGGATGAGTTTTTCGACGCTATTTTCTAGTTTCTGTATAGTTTTAGTTATGTTAGAATTTAATTTTGTTATTTTTACCTGTCTAAATGAATAAAACTATATAATTGGAAAAAAATCTGCAGTGTATATCCTAATTCTATCTAATATTATAGATACGAAAGTGAGTTTATTTGTTGGTTTGTTTGTTACGCTTTCACGCTAAAACGGTTGAATACTGTACAGTACTGCACACTTAGTACTTTAGAAACACTTGAAATAGGGTAGGCCCTATTTCAAGTTAAACAAATATCAACTTTATTTTAAAGAAAATTAACTTGATTTCAGAGTACAGAGAGAGAACTATTGATAAAGTTATAAAAATGTTTGAAATTGTAGCGTAAACTGAACTTTACAGTGTGGGATTTAAAGATAATTTTCCATTAATTCATTTTTGTTTACATTTTTGGCAAATAAATCGCGAATGTACGTGTACTTAAATACAGTCAGTTACATATTTATAATTTAAGTACCTACTTAAATTGAATAAACCTGTAATAAAAGATCTATTATTTAGCGATGTACTGAATAAATACTCGACTAAAACGATTAATTTAGCATATTATATAGTCTCTGCGGTCTCTGCCATACATTGTTGCCACATGTCATGTCACCTGTTGCCACAGGTACAATTTCCTCTATAGTTACTTTACTCTTTGGGTACAAGTGGCCACCTTCCACGCCGTTCCATTCCACGCCGTACAACATTCAGCATAATATATTGTCTATGGCAAAAGAAGTGATGTAACTGCGATCACTCCATGCATGAAACAGTAAAATAGTTAGGTGGATTAATTTAGATTAGGCAATACGAAATAGGTACTTACCTAGATTGTTTAAAAAAAGTACAATTCATACCTACCATACCTATTAGTAATTTTCATTAAAAGAGGAGATTACTGCCAAGCTTTACCACTAGTGGCGCTAGTAGCACAAACAACATAAAAATCCCAATTATTTAATTTGTAGGTAGGTCTTATACATAACAATTAATTTACCTACATAAACAAAATACCTCCAATTACCTCTTAGAAAATCGATTCAGAAGAAACTAAATCTATCTATACTTATATAATGGAGTGTATAACGAACGCGTGATTTATCTTTACTTTAATCCACTTGTGCTGCAATACCACAGATAACTATTTACTAGTCGGAGATGCGCGCTTTTTTAATCTCATCAAAGAGACTTCATGCCAAAAGAAATCCGCGGGCTATATTTAACTTTTTTTTTTAATAGTCTGTATTGTCCTTGTTCTCAAAATGAACTAATTTATTTAAATGCGCAGGGACCACGGACAATTTAAGGTGAATGCGCAGTGGTAGACCGCGAAATTCAAATTTTCTTAGGTTTTTTGCAATTTTTAGGTTGGTGTCAGGTTGTATCTTGATCAAAATATGATTTGCGGCCAGGTACCTCTTTACAGAATTATAATCATTAGAATCATTAATACATCTTTCTAAGTTAGATTTGTTCCTTAAAAACAAATCTCTTATGGAAAAGTTCTTAAGGGACAAATGTAAATTAAGGATTAAATTCTAATGATTATAATTCTGTAAATACATATATAATTATAGGTAGTCGCGAATCATATTTGATCAAGATACAACCTGATATATTATAATAAGGTGAATACCTTAAATTGTCCGTGGTCCCATTCCGAAACCAAACGGAAAAGACCCTGACTGGCGTTCTATTATTGCGGATTCTCACTGAACGAATGTATATTTCTCTATGCCAATAGTACTTTCTAATTCCATACTAACTAAACTACAATTTAACGTACGACAACACTACGATCAGTCTAAACATTAGCTAATTTGGGTTTATTATATTTTTTCTATAGGCAGTTATCAGTAACCATAAGAGTAAAAGTACCATAGATTAATATATTTTTAGGAACCAGAAGTGGATTTTATTAAAAAAAGAAATAACGGCTACGAACTATTTTAATACAATCGAAAAATATTAACAAACAATACAAAAATAATTATGAGAAAAACTAATGCTAAAATGACACAGCTGAGAGTGTGAACGCTCCAACGTTTGGCGGGAAAAAAGGGACCTGTCATCAGTTTGACACTCCTTTTATAGGCGTGAATCGTGATTAGTAATATTTTAACTATGGACTCTATGGTGATGCTACTCGCTACTGTTCATTCCCAACACGGCCTCTCCTGATTGAGCGTCGTCCTCGACTGCATCCGATCTGGAGCTGGGTGCTGGTATAGGCAGCGCATCATGTTCACCGTTTATTTCTTCATCTGAAAGCCATAACAAAAATATAAAAAAAACACCTGAAAGTCAACTTCGTAGGCAACTCAAGCATTCATCTCTCAGTCAGCTAATTCATATGTCACATTTCATTTCCATCTCACAAAAATGGTAGGTAATTCAAAGATTCATCCATCCTCAACTATAAATCACCATTTATGGAGACGTCTCGCTTAAAAACACAAACCATACAGGGTCGAAGTCACCGTTGCGCGCGATTCAGGAACCTTTTGCTGCAAGGGCAAGTTCCTATACACACTGCCACAGGCCTTACAGAATAAACCTGCCTCAGTGTGTCAGTTAAGTGATCCAGTAGCATCTACATCGGACCATTACACAACACCAACCCAGTAACATCTACATCGGGTCTCCAATGATATTGATCCAGTAACATCTTACATCGGATCATCTATCAGCACAGATCCAGTAGCATCTACATCGGATCATCTATCAGCACAGATCCAGTAACATCTACATCGGATCGTTTATCGACACGGACCCAGTAACAACTACATCGGGTCTCTACGAGTAACACAGTCAAGTAGATAAACATCAGACTTAACCAGATACGCAACATAAATATGTGCAAACACTCACTTTCAAAGAACGCTGTACAGGTTTCAGGGCACCACTCCCCTCGCCAGGGTACCATATACTCAGCCGCAGCCTGACTAATTTTTCCGTAAGCTCCACTGAGTAACTTCAGTTCGTAGCGTCCGCTTGGCAGAACCTTAATAACTCTGTAAGGTCCGCGTATTCCTGGGTCTAGCTTTCCTGTGGACTGAGAATATTTAATGACGAAGACAAGGTCATTGACCTTAAACACACGAGGAGGACGCCTGTTCCGGTTGACACGCTGATCTTGCTGAACTTGGTTTTGTTTCAGCAACTCGATAGCTCTGCTTCTACAAATCTCTCGCCAAGCTTCACGGTTCGGTGGTGATCCGTCGACTGCTATATCACGGATTAGAGAGCGGATAACGGGTGTTGTTGCATCAGTGCCAATTAAGAGATTTAAAGCGGAGAACTGTGTAGTCTTCTGTTTTGTAATATTCAGAACAAGTTGCAGCTTCCACACGGTTTCAGACCATTCAGCACTCCTATGATTGACTTCAATCCTTACCATGTTAAGGACAGTTCTCATATAGCGCTCTACTTGTCCATTAGCCTGATGCATCTCAGCTGTGATGTGGTGCAGCTCTGATCCCAATCCTTTCATCCAATTGACAAACTCACCAGATTCAAACATACGCCCACGGTCCGTCACCAATAGTCTGGGCACACCGAACAAGGAGATCGCGTTTGTCATGGCCCGTTTTAGTTCGCTAGTATCCTGTCGATAGATCGGATAAAGAAGACAGTACTTGGTAAAGCTGTCTACCATGATGAGAATGAACTTGTAGCCTCTGGACTCCGGTAGTGGCCCCAGAGCATCCACATGCACTGTGTCGAACGGTACTTCAGGTTTTTCCCACGATGTGATGTTTTGATGTGGTGCACGGGGTACTCTTTTCTTCGAGATGCATATGAGACAGTGAGCGATGTACTTACTCACAAATTTCCGTAAGCCGGGGAACCAAAAATGCTTCAAAATGAGATCTAGCGTCTTCTCTGCACATATATGTTCGTGCTCATCATGAAACACTCTTAATAGGCTTAGCCTGTGCCCCGTCGGTATGTAGCACAGAAGGCGAGATGTCTCACCAACGGGACTGTAGCGATAACATAAAAGATCGTTTTGACGTACAAACCGATTAGAATCCAAGCATCCACTTTCCAGTTGTTGAATCAGCTCACGAGTCTCACCATCGGCAGCTTGAGCTATTTGAGCCCAGTTACGAGGCTTTGTGATATTGCATACATGGGCTGGAGCTGGGTTGCGACTTAAATAGTCAGCATGAGACATATTTATGCCTTTTCTGTACTCGATGGAGAAGGTGAAGTCCTGTAAGTATACCCACCAACGAGCCACGCGGGGTAGTAGGTCCTTTTTGCGCTCGGTAGCCTTTAGAGCGTTGCAATCAGTGAATATTTTGAATTGCAACCCAACCAAGTAGTGTCGGAAGTGTTGAAGTGCCTTAACTACCGCCAGCGTTTCCAGCTCGTAAGAGTGATACTTACACTCCGCAGCCTGTGTCACCCTGCTGAAGTATTCAACGACTCTTTTGTTACCATCTGTAGATGACTGCATCAGAACAGCACCGTACCCCGCACTGCTCGCGTCAGTGTGTACTTCCGTGGCTAAGCTAGGATCAAATATGACCAAAATGGGTTCACTCGTCAGGCACTCGATGATCCTCTGGCGAGCCTTCTCTTGTTCTGGTCCCCATGTGAACTTTTCATTCTTTTTGGTAAGTTTGGATATACAAGCGGTTTTGACTGCAAAGCCTTTTAAATACCGCCTGAAGTATCCAGCTAGTCCTAAGAACTGTCGGACTTGCTTGACGTTTTGTGGCGAACGGCTGTTTACCAAGGCTTCTACTTTGCGAGGGCTCGGCCTTACCTGACCCTGACTAACCACCCGGCCTAGATACTCCACTTCGGTTGTAACGAATGTGCATTTACGCAAATTAATAGAAAAACCTGATGTCGAGAGCGTGTGAAGCACTTTCCTAAGGAGTTCAAGGCCTTCCTCCACCGTATGGCTCATCAATAAAACGTCATCGACATAAATTAGGACACTACCCGCCTCTATAAAGCTATTTAGAGTTTTATTAATGATCCGCTGGTATACGATGGGAGAGTTCGTCAGACCATATGGCATCTTAACAAATTCGTAATGGCCTTCGGGGGTGACGAAACCTGTCCTGTGTATTGAGGCCTCATGGATTCTAATTTGGTGAAAACCAGTTGCCATGTCTAATGAGCTAAAATATTTAAAACTACCCAACCTATCAATATGGTCATCGATCAATGGCATCGGATAACGATCTTTAATTGTAATTTGATTCAATGCCCGAAAGTCAACGCACATTCTATCCGTGCCGTCTTTTTTCCTCACTAAAATTATAGGACTTGAATACTCTGACTGTGACTCCCTCACTATCCCCTTATCAAGAAGATCTTTAATTATGTCTCGTACTTTTAGTTTTTCTTGATAGGACAGTTTATACGGACGATAAACAATTGGCGTTGGGCTTGTTAAATTAATGTGCATTTCGCCAGTGGTAACAGTAGAGCTCGCAGTTCCAGAAATTAGGTACTCCGAAAAGTCATTAATGATAGACATGAGTAACTCTTTATGTTTACCTTTAAGAGGCGTAACAACATTGGCGTCTGTAATAATGGCGTTCACTTGACGTGATGAAGTCTTAGTAGCATTAGATAATGTTAGGTACTGCCTGTCTTTCGTACGTACATAGGTTACGCCATCGCGGTTAAGTATGTCGGTTCCAATTATTAAAGATGTAAACATACATGAGGAAGGTACAACTACGAAATCAGCTTCAATGGATATTTCGGGGAGCTCAACGGTCAAAGTAACGTAAGAAGTTGAAACTATTTCCTTTTCGCTGATGCCTTTAAGTACGTAACGTCTAGTCTTTGATTGGCATGACAGGTATTTTAAAACGTTATCAGAAATCAAAGAAGTATTCATTGCACCGCTATCAATTAGTACGTCGACCGGGATGTCATTACTCTTACGAGAATTTACTAAAGACTGATCAACTTCGTTACAAAGATTGATGTTACGTGCGTTACGATTTCCCGATCGTTCTTTTGCAAAACACTTACTTTCATCATGTCCGAGCTTTTTACAAAAAGTACATGGGACTGATGTATTTGAACTTGAATGTGATTTTTCCTCCGGTTTGTCAACACGCGGTTTCTTTTTTTGACAACGATAACTTTTATGTCCAGTTTGCCCACAGTTAAAACATTTGATCTTAGGTTGACTCGCATCATCACGCCGTTTGAATGTTGGTACGCGATGATCTTGTTTACCGCGGCTAGGCTTGGTGTATATCGATAGAAACGAAACTAAACTATCAGCAGTTAAGTTGGCGTTTGCTGCTGCAGCCCTCACCTGCGCGTCCGCTATGCCCCGAATAACTATATCTGTCATCAACTCTTCGCTCAAACCCTTGACTATGCGAAGCCGTAATAACGATCGACGAGCGTATTCGGCATACGTACTAAACTTATCTGACGTGCTATTTATGACATCGGCAAGTATATTAGCAAAATCGAGCTTACTTGGGCAAAGAGGTTTGAATTCTCGCTTAAAATTTGTCCAAGACCGATCGTTGGTCACCCACTCGTTTAACCAAACTTTAGCGTCACCTTTCAAACACTGTGCTACGCGTGACAAACATTCTCGGTCGCTCCAACCATTCGAATCCCGGGCTAGATCGACTTCCTCGCACCACGAATTTATGTTGTGAATACTGGGGTCGAAGTTCGAAACGTAATACTGAGATCGCGATGGAATTACAGATTTTAATGCTTCAGCTAACACTAAGGTACAATTCGTGTAAGTATCGCTCGCGGGATGGCAATCATTATTTTTATGTACACCACTAGTACTAGGCATAGACTTTTGCAATAATTCGCGGTTCTCACTAGTTACACGTACAGGTGTCGACATAAGGGCGGTAGGTTCCTCAGGACGAGACGGAGAACTATTATTCAACTGATCACAATTTAATTCACTTTCGAATAATAAGGGTTGAGTACTTACCGGATCCCTGTTGACGACATCTGCATGCGCCTTATTTTGTTCTAACACGTTCAATCGCGCCAGGATCACATCTAACGAATGTTGTAACTTTTGATCCTTAGAATGTTTACGACTAGTACTATGCCTAGCACGCGACCTATGTATAACGCGGGAATGCGACCGTGACCTAGTCCGCGAACGACGCCTATCACTATCACTGAAATGTTTTACCTGTCCACGAAAATCACGCGACCGACTACGAGAACGAAGACGCCGCGATCTACCCATAATTTTAAGAAAATTACGCGCGTAACAAGTGTTACAGAATTATCGAGTCGCGCCCTATTTAAATTTGAAAAAAAAATGGATAGTCCAAACGGTCAGGCTGTGTGTAGATCCTATCCCACTTCTGATTTTAGGAACCAGAAGTGGATTTTATTAAAAAAAGAAATAACGGCTACGAACTATTTTAATACAATCGAAAAATATTAACAAACAATACAAAAATAATTATGAGAAAAACTAATGCTAAAATGACACAGCTGAGAGTGTGAACGCTCCAACGTTTGGCGGGAAAAAAGGGACCTGTCATCAGTTTGACACTCCTTTTATAGGCGTGAATCGTGATTAGTAATATTTTAACTATGGACTCTATGGTGATGCTACTCGCTACTGTTCATTCCCAACAATATTTAAAATGGAAATCAATGCTTTTATTACACCTGCGCGCGCATCGCTAGTGCTGGCTAGCACGGCGCGCGGGAGAACAAAACCAGCGCGCCATTTTCCATTCAAGTTAATATTTAACAATACAAGTCTGTTTTTTTTCCTCGCAAGTGTGTTGAAAAACGTCGTATGAAACGCGGGTGCATTTATTAATATAGCACACATGTATCATGTACTATTAATCGCTCGCCATTTAATTCAATGGACTATCACACACGAGTTCACACGACGAAGATAATAAAATATAATAATCTATAGGTACTAATAAAAATCTATTTTTTGTAATAACGTAAAAGTTAAAAATGGTTACTGTGGGTTATCGATAAACGTATACTTAGGTATGTACCATCGCGGACTTTTTTACCGATCTTTTTATGATGTACAATTCCGTGGTATAATAATTTGATGTACCTATCTCATAAAGTTTTGCCAGCGTTTGCAATGTAAGCGCACAAAAATATTTTTGTTTCGACATCACATTACAAATCTTTAAATTTCTCGGCTTTTCTCTACTATAAACATAAAAACCTTCCTCTTGGGTCACTATATCGGAATATCGCACAGCTTGCGCGTGATAGGTAGTAGCTAAGCAAAGTTATTATTCTAACTATATGCACACAGATTTTCGTGTTTGTAAATAAATAAAAAAATAGTGTTGTTTTTCATATTCTCCGAAATGTGAAAACTACAAGACGCGTCACGGTAGAGGAGCTCTGACCGGCTACCTGGCTACAGTAAAGTTGATGATGATCTTAAATGACTGCCAGCTACATCTAGTGGAGGAATGACAGCCTAGACTAGCAAAAGGCAAAAAAAGTGAATGTAGGTATATCATTCCGCTTGGACCAAAGCGATTCAGTTAGCCACTAATAGATGGCACCAAACGTCATGAGCAATATCAGCATTGCACAGAATTTGTTTAATATATAGGTACTAGGTGGCGGCGACAATACGTTTAATAAAAAAATAATTGAATTAAAATACCGGCCAAGAGCAATTCGGGCTCGTCCTTATCAAGCTATACTGAGCAGCATAGACTACTCTGAGCAGTGAGCACTCTTTACAACGGTCACCGGTCTGCCGTACGTAATTAACTAATTACTGTAGCGTAATTTAAATTTATAAAGGGAAATAATATTGCCTATTATTACTGTACCATAAAACGCTGCAACTCCAACTAAGCCCAAGTTTGCCTATTTCGTTTCAATTACGATATTTCGCGTTTGCTTAGTTTTTTAGGGTTCCGGACCCAAAGGGTAAAAACGGAACCCTATTACTAAGACTTCGCTGTCTGTTCGTCCGTCCGTCCGTCTGTCTGTCACCAGGCTGTATGTCAAGAACCGCGGTACCTAGCTAGACAGTTGAAATTTTCACAAATTATGTATTTCTGTTGCCGCTATAACAACAAATACTAAAAACAAAATAAAATAAATATTTAAGTCCCATACAACAAACGCGATTTTTTTGCCCTTTTTTGCTCGATATCAATAATGGCAACAGGTATTCACTTGAAATATTCAAAAAATACTCAATTGTATTTTTACTTTAATAATAAAATAAATATTTAAGGAACAAACGTGTTTTTTCGGCGTTTTTGCCTTGTGCTACTGAACCCTTCGTGTGCGAGTCCGACTCGCACTTGGCCAGTTTTTCTTATTTTCTACCATTTGGTAGTGACGTTACATTAATAAGGCAACATATTTTACATTTTTTGTAACGGTACCTTCATTGTTATTCTTACTCTGACAGTTGTTTCTTGTTTCAGTCTATCCACAGCATGGACGTAATAATATAGAGCTATATATTACGTCCATGATCCACAGAGTACTTTTTGATAGACTGAAAAGTCTATCAAAAAGTACTCTGTGTATGGCAACAAACAGACGTGCGCCCGCCCGCTACCTACCATCTTTGCAGGTAGCAGTTCGAGTTTTGTTTTCAAAAAATAAAAATAAAGTATTAAAAAATCGCAGATTTACAATAGGCTATTTGACAATGTAAAAAATAATGTCATAATTATTGACACTCGTATAGATTATCGCTTTTAAAATCGATTTGCATTAATTTTACTACAAAATCATTTCATTATTTATAAAAAAAAATCCCGAAAAAACTTCATCTTTTTAAATCTGGCGCCACTTAATCGAAAACGGTCTGGATTGGCTGAACTTAAGATGACGTCATGATTTAGTAAATTTCTGTCTATCGTTGACGAACAGATGACTTTTGTCTAGTATCTCGACCGTTTCAACGTTTGTTTACGTGAATCGTGACGTCACGACGACATATTGTTAAAGATAACATTTTGGCGGCTTATTTAAACAGTACATTTTTATTTACTATTTTTTAAAAGAAATACATTATGCAATTTGAAGTAATAGGTTTTTGTGGGCTCGTTAGACACCATTAAATAATCTGAGATGTTTATCAGAAACCAGTCAAATAGCCTATTGTAAATCTGCGATTTTTTAATACTTTATTTTTATTTTTTTAACCGACTTCCAAAAAGGAGGAGGTTATATGTTCGACTTTATATGTTTTTTTTTTATGTATGTTCACCGATTACTCGAAGACGGCTCGACCGATTCCAAAAAATCTTTTTTTGTTTGAAAGGGTATTATACTCTCGAGGTGGTCCCATTATCATAAAGTTGAAATCTGATGAGAGGATCCCATGGAAATCGAGGGAAACCCCCAAATTTTATATGCAAACCTATTGCGATTTGAGTATTTTTTAAAGTAACTTGAGCATTTTGCTCTCGGAAATCATCATTTGGTAAAGCGGAACTGATGATGAAGACCACAGATAGCCATCGGAACTACTCAATGACAAATATTTCACGGGTTGCGATTCGATTACTTTAATATGGTTGCTAAGCAATTTATGCTCGTCACAATGTTGTCGTATGGTGAGTAGTTGTTGAGGAGTTCTCCTGGTTCTTACCAGGAGAACTCTTCAACAATTAACGTCCCAGCATCGGGAAAAGCAATATTTTGTATTATGTGATGAGCAGTTGCCATTAGGCTATTGTAACTTAGATAAATTACAAACTGATCCACTAAAAAGTGAAAAATAAAAACTTTTTGTAAAAAATTTTTTTATAAATCGATTGTACTATCAAGACTAAGAAAAATAAAATAAGACAAAATCATTTCGGGAAAACAACCATTAACATTTCACGCTGTATAGCTGAAGAGTATTTTCATAATGCGCTAATCTTGGAACTTCCAGACTGATTTGAAAAAGTATTTTTGCATTTGATAGCCCAATTCTTGAGGAAGGCTATTTCACATCGCGCTACGACTAAAAAAGAAAAAAATCGGGAAGAGAGCTAAGCGAAAACGACGTAGATAGCCCAGGCGGGCGATGCATCGAAATATATGATTAGGAAGATGATCATAATGCTTCCAGTAATGGGTGGAAGGGATTGGAATTTGTAGGAGAAAATGCGAAAGTAGTCGCAGGGGAAGTTCTAGCTTCTGCCCGCGACTTCGTCCGCGTAAAACTCGGCCACCGAACCATCACGTCGCGTCCCATCGCCTGACCGTGCTATTACTTCGTTTTCGCTTCGCGTTCATACTGACTTTTTTATTTTATTTATTTATTTGTTTTATAATTTATGTACACACAGTAAAATACATAGGGATATGACATAATTATAATTTGAGTACAAAGGTACGTTTTAAGGTCACGGTAAGGTAGGTTTTTTCTTCTTGCTCGGCTCTTGGGTCGAGCTTGTTGTTAGATAGCCTTATATATATCCTTTCTTAGGAATTGGACTATCAAAGGCAAAAAGAATTTGAAATCCGACTGGTATTTCCAGAGGGTAGCGCGTTCAAACAAACAAACTTTTCAGCTTTATTATTAGTATAGCCTTTTTATAGATTGATCGAACTTCGAACCCTTAGGTATATGCCAACATCTTATTTTTTTAAATATTGGTCTTTGTCTGGCGATCTTTGTGCGCGTTATCGAGACCTATGTAGGTATGCACTGCGACACATCAAGCTATAGATATATTTTCAGTTTTGGCTGTCCTCGCATTGTATAGGTTTCTCGTACAATCAGAAGTTAGCTTAGGTATATGGTTATGTACTTGTAGCTTAATGTGCAGCCGTGCATACCTACAACTAATGTCAAAATTCTAATTCCTAAGTTGCATAAATCTCAAAATCATTAGAATCATCAATATCTACAAGTCTCTGGATTGAATGACTCATGAAATCATGATATTTGAAGCCAATCGGTGAATTTCTGGAGTATCTCATGTAGGTACCTACAGCTCCGGGTTAAGGTACTACCAGCACGACTCTCAGCACGTACTATCAGCACGACACTCTGAAGAACGACTCACACTAGGTACTTCTAAGGACGAAAAGAAGAAGAAGACAGACGTCACACCTAGAGCTGGTGACGTTTTGTAATGATGGGAGTCGTTAATCAATCATCATTATTTTAACCGAAAGACGTTCACAGCTGGAATAGACCTCCCCCAGGCGTCGCCACGTCGACGAGCGGGGTAATTGCGTAACACATTATCAGTAGCTATATGGCTTTCATTTTGACAGTTCAACAACATTAGATAATTGCGTTATATATAGGTACGATGTTGAGCAGACAAACTTTTCGAACGTATGAATCAACGGATTAATATCCTTCAAAATTATTTAGATTGAGATTGATAGTGTGTTTTGCAATTAGTTTGCAGTCTTGTGCTTCTTGCGTCCAGCGGATTCCTACGGCCTTCTCAAGATCATCGGTCCAAATTGTTCAGGCGTTCAAAGTTTCAACGCTGTGCTGTCTGGTACGCGGTCGCAACTCCAGAACCTTGGTGAGTTAATGTGGGTGATTGCAAACACTAGATACTCGACATTCCTCCTGAAATTCATAATGTCTAAGCTCTACACCCACTCTGTCCTCGGGTATGCCTGGACTTTTCATAAAACATTGTCCCTTCTGTCTGAATGAACGTAGGATTGATAGGTAGGCACTTCATCCAGCCGAGGCCTCGTCTTCTTGTCAATACAAACACATAATATCTGGTACGTACCTCTACCTACGTAGTTCCAAGTTTCAACTCAAGTTTGAACTCATCGTGTCATCCTTAATATAGAACATAAATTGGTGGTCCCGACGGAGAGTGTATCAATTTATTCAATTGGATGCACTGGCCATAACTGCGCATAATAGCGCACTGCGCAGTTCTACTCGCGTCAATCAGTAACTAATTTAGAACTAGGTAGGTAGGTACTACCTTGAAGATTACACTGGTTCATTCAATATTAAATGTTAACAAAAAGCGCTCGGAATTGCGAATCTTTGCGGTTTCTCAACACTAGCTTGCTGTTCAGAATCACCTAACCTAACCAAATCAAAGAGGCTAACATATTTTGAGGGTTCCGTACCCAAATGGTAAAAACGGGACCCAATTACATTACTAAGACTCCACTGTCCGTCTGTCCATCTGTCACCAGGCTGTATAGGATCTCTGACCGTGATAGCTAGACAGTTGAAATTGTCACAGATGACGTATTTCTGTTGCCGCTACAACAAATAATGAAAACCGGCGTTTTTGCCTTGTGGTACGGAACCCTTCGTGTGCGAGTCCGACTCGCACTTGGCTAGTTTTTAGCTACATACTTTAAACCTAGGTACCTTATTATATCATATCACATAATTTTATAGCCTTTTTAACGGAATCTAAGATGGTCCCAGCTATAGCAATCTTGTCACAATACGCACACACACGTCACCAAAGACTACAATATGATGCTGTATAATCACGTCTGTGTTTCTCAAAGGGTAGCCCACATTATATTGTAGTCTTTGGGTTAGCCAGAGGCGGTGGTGTAAGGTGTAATAGTAGGTACCTACATCCACATTTCTCCAGACTCCGGGCTGCTACTGAGAAAAACCCAATAAATAACACTGCCAGACCCTGGATTGCTATTCTGTAAAAATCTCACCGAGAAAACTTAAGGTGAAGTGAGCTGCTGCTGTTATGGATTACCACTATTATTGACAGTCACATCAACTAAGTTCTCACGGTGAGATGTTTACAGAATAGATATGTCGGCTGGGTAGGACAAATCTAATTTTTTTTTATCTTATAACGTCAAAGAGAATATTAGGTATATAGGTATAATCTAGTCTTTGGTCTACGTAGATTTCCAGCTGTCCCATGACAACCGTTTGCGGAAATACCGGTAGGTAAGTATAATAATGTCCATTCAGGTTGGATTTTTGAGACGGGGCAGTAAGTCATTTTAGGCATTTTTGTTGAAAAAATGGTACCTAGGTACCTCCTTTTTTGATGCCAAAATTGCCCTGCTCCCTAATTGCGTAACACACTATTACTCTCAATTTAAATCATTTTGAAGCATATTGCCCATATGCATTCATTGCTCCATGTTCGAAAAATGTGTCTGCTCAACCACGTAGGTAAATCACGCGAGAATGTTGTTGAACTGTCAAAATGAAACCCATTGCTACTGATAGTGTGTTACCAGACTACAATATGATGCTGTATAATACGCAATCACCCTGCTGCTCCCTAATTGCGTAACACACTATCAATCACAATGTGAATAGGTACCTAGTTTTGTAGTAGTACCTACTATCTATATTTTCTGCACAGGTACCTACCTGCATCATTGTGAGAACGAGCAGTGCACCACCGGCGCAGGTTTCCGCACAACGAAGGAACCATTATTGATGTTTGCAGGCTGAAGTAGATTCGGGCGGGCCGCACGCACCGCATTGCATAAATCCCCCTACTTCACTGATGATTGTTAGACTGCGCTTTAGTTAGGGCTAGCAAGCAGGAATGGTTTCACGAAGAAGTAACTTTTCATTCTCATACTCGGAAAGTAGTTTGTTTGATCTGAATTAGCAGGTGGAAGACGGACCTTTCGGTGGGAAGGAATTTTAAAAATAAGTAGAACTTTTGGTTGGGTACATACCTAGTCAGCTACGTTTTTAGGGTTCCGTAGTACCTACAAAGAACCCTTATAGTTTCGTCATGTCCGTCTGTCCGACGTTTTGCTAAGAGATCGTTAGTACTAGAAAGTTGTAATTTATTTTTTATGCATTGCGCAAATTTCACAGGATGTTGAAAATTTGCGCAATGCATAAAAAAATTACCTGTATAAATTACACAAAGGCTCCATTTACGAAATATTAAACTTTTAAATGAAAATTTTTGTTCCAGCGTCCCCCCCTCTAATTGCGATGCATGCGCAGCGCACGGCGCTCATCGCATGATTCGCAATGTGTGGACGTTAGACGTGACATTGGACATGATGTTCCTAGAAGAGCGGTGGCCGTCACATAATGGCAGCAGTGAACAGGGAACCCACATACATGAAAGCCACATGAGTACATTACCCTAGCTTAAGTAGGTGGTTCAATCTTCTAGCTGTCACTGTGTACCTAATTGTTGGCTATACATTTATGGAAGGACTAGCAAGGATTACAAACATTAAAATAAAATTATTATCACACAGGTAAAAAGAAGTTTTTATTTCTGAGAGTGTTGTTTACAGAACTAATGATTTTATTACAAATAAGACTTGTTAAAACATACATCCATATAAATTTATAATAAAAGAATCACCATTCTTTTTAAAATACACAATCAATTGGGGCGAAGGAACCTGCACATCATTTTCATTTTCTAAAACATTAAATTGCACAGTTGTATTATATCTTGGATATCCAAATTGTATAAGAATTAGTTTAAAAATACAATACACAATCATGTTGTAGGAACAACCAAAAAACTCGTAAAACAATACATTATTTAGAATAATTAAAATATCACATTTTTGATCTATGATACTATGCAGTTCCAATAAAACCTTCCCCTGAACATTACATTCCAATGAAGATGATAAAAGTGCAGACTTTCTTAGATGTAATAGCTTCTGCAACAACAATTAAAACAAAACACTCTCCAGTTGTACAGACAAGACAAAGTTGTGATGGATATGTGGCACAGCTAGAATTAACATGCACTACGTAAGGATGTGCCACACTGTGCAGCTGCCGGGTGTTTAGGCCTGGCTCTCATTGGTAGTGGTCTCAATGGTGGTACCAGCAGGCTTGGTGGTGGGTTTTGGCTTGGCCTGCTGCTGTTGAGTTGGTGAAGCAGCGGTGGCTGGGGCCTCTGCCTCCTGACCATTCTGACGCGGTGCTTGGATAGGCTGCCCGCCAGTTGGGGGTTGCCCCTGACCCGGTGCTTGTCCCTGACCCGGAGCTTGGCCCTGTTGGAAGTTACGTGGGCGCACGCGACGGTAACCCCCGCGGTTCATGGGTCCTGGACCGCCACCACGGCGTCCACCACGGAAATTGCGGCGGAAGTAGCTGAAAATTAAAATACATCAGCATCTTCCTATATTGGAATGATTATATATATAAAACAAACTCGTCTCACATCTATGATCCCTTACCTGCGCTGTTGAGGTGCTCCGCCTGCCTCCTGACCTTCATCCCCCTGTGCACCCCCCTGGTTGGACGGGGGCCCACGACGTCCCATTCCACCTCTACGTGGAGCGCCCTCCCCGCCACGTCCGCCACCTTGACGGGGATAATACCTGAAAATTTGTTTAATTAAAACAAGAGTAAAAACAAAACCAGCTTGAACGAGTCCACTGAACATTCACTTACTGGCGATGGAAGCCGCGGCGTTTATCAGCTGCGTAGGGCGAGCCCTTTACCGGCTCACCACCGGGACCAGTCACTCCGGCTGCTTCATAGCCTTTCTCCCCGGCAACCACGGCAAACTCCACCGCCTCCCCGTCGCCGACCGAGCGCACAGCCTTGCGAGGGTTGTTCCGGGCGATTGCAGTTTGATGCACAAACACATCCTCCTTGGTGTCATTCCTTACAGGGACAGATAAAAAAATATTATAATAGTAATATTACTTAAAACTAGTCTAAAAATATATAATAATGTGTCATGAAATGGTGAAATTAATGCTAAACTTACCTATTGATGAAACCATATCCACTCTTCACATTAAACCATTTGACGGTTCCCGAAACTTTCTCAGCTGAAAAAGAAACAAGTTGTTAAAATAAGAATACAAAAAAAAAAAATTAGATTGAAGAATGAAGCTGAATAGTTTCTTATTCAGTTTCATTCTTCCATTGGAATGAAACAATCAATTCACAAATTACACCTACTTATGTGCTGGTATCTTTTTAGCACATTAATATATTTAATAATCATAGATAATGTATTGTATAGATAAGCTGTAAACTTATACCTTAGGAGATAGCAATTGTCTTTGATAATCACGTGTAAACTGGTACCAACTAATGTAGTCAGGTAATACTTTCCAAAGAAACTACTGTTACAGCCATTTTGTTGGGCCCCACTCGTTAACCAAAACGGTTGTATACCCTAAGGAGATAGAGAAAATATATTTCTATCTCATATACTCTTACTAATAAATCTATAAGTGTGTCCTTGGCTCATTATTACTCATATTTAACAGTTGTCTATCACTTTACCCTTTCTATATAACTGAATCTAATGTACAGACGCCAGCACATCAAGCTACTACAATCTGTCAAATTTAAAAGGCTTTCAACTTTATCACTAAAGCTGTAAAATTTTCCCAATCAACTTTGACAGTTTGGCAGTTTCGGGTAGCTTGATGTGCTGGCGTCTGCTGTACTATACTGGTCATCAGAATGTTTGATGATTTTAGTAAACATTAGGGATAAGAGACTAATTATTGCTCCTAATTGAAAAAAAAAAAAAGTTTAGAAAATCTTTAATATTTTTACTGTATTATCAGTGTTAAATTCCTGTTTTACTAAAAACTGGTCAAGTGCATGTCAAACCACACAACACAATGAAGGGTTGTGAACTTTCACTTACTGGCGAAGGGATGAATATTTATGCATTAGTATCAATTTTATCAACCACAATAATAAGTTTGTTTTATAGTATTTCTCGAAAAACTAAAAATGTACAAAACAATGTTGTGTATTTGGGTACAAAACATTGTATGATACTGGTATCAGTACAGGGTTTTTTTAAACACTTTTTAATTTATTTTGATAGAATGACAGATTTTTTTTCTATCCACTTACATTGTATTTTCTTCTCCTGAATGAACTCTGATACATTACAAAGGGCTGATTTTTCCAATGCCAGATAATTTAGAATTTGACAGTTCTTCCACAAAAAAACCACCAAGAAGTAAATTTTATTCCAAAAATAAAAATCTGTATTTTGAAAAATCAGCCATTGGTCACATGTTTCATGATTCAGAAACTAAGATTTATTTTTTTGCTTTGACACAGTTGAATAAAACCTCGAGTTTGTCGACATGTTTAGCATCAGTCTTGTCATTGACATTTCTTTGTTTGTTTACATTTATAACTAAGATTAAGATGGCATAGAATAAAAGATTTTTTTTTTTAAATTCTGATTTGTATTATTCAATCTTTTACTTAAGTGAATTGGAACTGCTAGGCTGACTAACAAACAAGGTTTGGTATTCCAACACAACCCAATTTCTGAGATTTAGGAGTTATAATGAGAATTAGAGTTGCTTAGTGTCTGATTGGACAAATAATTTAAAGCTATGTTATTTCCCCAGCATTCATATTAATATTTGCAGGAGCTGCAAATCAATCCATCAATGAATTATTGTAGCCCTTTGTTTGTTTTCATAGTGCATCTTGTAGTTTTATTTATTGTTCAGTTCAAATAACTTAAGTACAGAAGATATTGTTATCTTTTAAGTTGTTATGATTAATTTTTGCTGTCAAATGTTTAAATAAAGTTAACAGAATATTGGCAGTCGACTCCCTCGGACCACATTTATTTTAGTTATCCATCTATTACAACAATAAGGAAATACTACATACTATAATAATATGTATAAGTATGTGCGAGAATACCCATAACAAACACACACAGCCTTCACAAAGGACAATGGTACCTAATATTTAATATAAAATTCTGAAATGTTATTTATCTGCCAGCAGTCATTTAATCACATTAAAAACTTACTCCAGTATGCACAGCTCAACTTTTATGTCTACTCCACAACAGAACTACAAATTAAAATGTGCGTTATGTTTAGGATGCATGGCGTTCGACACCGCCATCGATTCATGTAGACGCACTTACGAAATTGGTAAATGACACCTACACGCCCCTAAATAAAATGGGCAGAGGTGATGTCAATATTATTTTTAAAGTTAGGTAGAGCAGGAACATCTTAATCATAACGTACATTCGCAACTAAGAGAATAAGAAAAATATTATGGCCAAGCAACTAATTACACAATTACAACATTCCAATAGGAAAAAAGCGTTGATGATTATTTCATACAAAATGGTTGAAACCCGGTCCAGAACGCCACGCCGTCCTCCATTCCGCCGGCGATTTTATTGATTCGTTCGTCGTTACTCGTAGATATGTAGATAGTTCTACAGTGGGGTCAACATACGATCAATAACGCCGCCGACTAGAACGCCCACTTTTAAAAATCAAATAATTCTAATGGATTATTTACATTTAAACGTTGCGATCCATTATTTTTGTCACATCGCATAGATAATACGGCCAAAAATTATAAGATTCCGCGATTTAATGAACATGTGCTTTTGATAAATTTAATGCCGGGGACACGCAAAACTAAGATGGCGTAGCGACACTTACCAATGACCTGCTTTTGTTTAGCCGCTTTAGCTTGTTGCGGTTGCTGTGGGGGTTGTTGCTCTTGCTGCTGCTGTTGGGGCTGCGGCTGCGGCGCCTTTTCGGTATCAGCCATGGTGTAATTGGCGAACGGCGATGGTGGCTAGATGGTAAATTCCTCCACGACCTCTCCTCGATGTTCACCGGTCTTAGTCGTCGTTACAATTGACTATGACTATCTGTATCTGTTGAAGTTACGTTAGAGCTTGAAACCGACTGTCCGTTTTTATCGATGAAATCGATTTAGTAAAATCGCCTTCGAATTCGCATAATGAAATAGCTCTATGTAATTTTATTTATTTTAATGCCTTATTAATATAGCGAATATATAGATAATAGTTTATGAAGCTGAGGTAAAAAGCAAAACTTAATTTTCATTCGGTTTGACTTGTTGTAGTTAGTCGATTGTGTGAATGAATTTTTTAATTGAAATACATAGTTTTTAATATCTTATTTGATTTTGCAATCGTCAGTTAACTTTCATCTGCTTTAGGAACAATAAATACATTTTAGATGCGGTGTAATAAATAATTTTATTGCCTTTTAATAATTATTATTTTATGACTTTTTCCAAAATAAATAATGATAAAAAAGTAAAATTAATTTTAAAAACAAGGTTCTAGCGGTCACTTTGCCGGCGATTCGGATGTGAGATTTTGAAATCGCCAGCGAGTTGCTAGTGAATAAAGCAGTTACGTGTGTACGTAGCATTATTGTAATCGTTTAGAATTTTTTCATCGATAATATTATTTAACCGTAGACAGAGTAAACTATAGACTGCTGCATATCTTCTTTTTCATTCGCACAAGAAAAAGAGAAATATATTAAAGTCACTTGCAAAGAAAAGAGACAGAGAAAGAATATTTCTGTCCCTTACTGCGTGTCGGCTAAGCACATCAATGTGCACAACAAGTTTGACGCTTATGAATGAAATAATAAAAATTATGAATGAATTAATAAAAACTACACCGCGATTAAACGGAAAATAAGATCTTTTTCGTGCATAATTGAATAATAGTACATTTGCGCAACTGTGAAAATGGTAAAGTGTAGTGTAATATGCTGTAAAAATGATAGTATGATGAAGATTGCCGGAATTTGTTGTCCCTTTCGGTGACACGGATACCATGAGTCTATAGATTACTCTGTCTACGTATTTAACTATTAAAGCATTGAGTACTCTATTATAGTTGTAATAATTGCCAGGAGAAAAAAAAAAGTAAACACCAAGCTTTAAAAAATATAGCCTGTTTATGGGAAAACAAATCGTATCAATCTGTTATAAAACGGTAGAAACTCATAGTTTATTGTGATACGGTAAAGAGGTGATTCTTCTATTTTGTCTGGGTTAGTTCTTAGCAACACATGAGATTTTTTGAGACAAACGTCATGCTTATCTAAGATCCCATCCATTCCGTGGCCTTCAATCTGAACGTCAACAAGCATTTTTATCTTCAAGGGAAACCGGGAAACGGATGTCGCCTAGGTGTCACATGCCATAATAAAGGCTCTTACACACAGGCGCGACGCGACAGTGCGACGCGATTCTGCGATATATATCCATAGAACAATTTCTATGGAAACGCGCGCGACACTTCAGACAGGGGCGACGCCGCGATATCGCCGCGACACCATACTAAATGTTCATTTTGTATGGTGTCGCGGCGATATCGCGGCTACACGGTGTAGCGCTTGTGTGAAAGGTGTTGCGGCGCGATAATATCGCAGAATCGCCAGGCGACACGTCGCGCGACAAGTCGCGCCGGTGTGTAAGAGCCTTAAGTCGTCCAGGGGTGACCAACCAAAAAAAAACAAGAATTCACTACGAGTAGTACGAGTTCCTCAGAGCATTGAGAGCATGGAGAATAGTGTAGTCCCGCCATAGATTATGAGTCCCTCGGCGGATTTTGTCATCCTTTATCCGCTGCCGCGCTGTAACAAATCACCATCTGTCTATCTCTTTCTAAACTCCATCCAATGATTGCGCCAGGAATAAGCTCTGAGATAGCTCGCAAATTTTACGCTTAAGGTGAAAGCGCCAGGGTAGCCCGCGAAATTCAATTTTTTTTTTAGGTTTTTTGCAATTTGCTGGTCCGTATTAAGTTGTACGATGATTAAGATATGATTCGCGGCCGTAACAAATATGTATTTACAGAATTATAATCATTAAAGTCATCAACACAACTCTCTAAGACCATGTAATCCCCAAGAATGACTATTTCATGAAATCTTGACATTTGGGGATTACATGGTCTTAGAGAGTTGTGTTGATGACTTTAATGATTATAATTCTGTAAATACATATTTGTTACGGCCGCGAATCATATTTTAATCAACGTACAACTTAATACTGACCAGCAAATTACAAAAAAACATAAGAAAATTTGAATTTCGCGGGCCACCTTAGAGCTTCCCCCTTAATAAACGATGTAGGTACGTCAAAATGCGGTCATAATGAGTAAGCAATTTAATAACCATCTAACAAGTTTACCTAATTGATCAATCTACCCCGTGAAATTCAAATTGTCTTACGTTTTAGGCAATTTGCACCTCAGTATCAAATGTTATGGTAGTAAAAATAATAAAGGACTGTATATATATATATTATATCTTAAAAATCACTAATACAACGCAATAAAGGAAAGAAAATGGAAAGAGACAGATCAGGCAATTCCTATAAATACACTTGCAAGCTGTGACAGCTTGCTGACCTATTTTTGTGAAATACAATCTTAAGCGCTAGCAGTGCACGATGTCGATAAATATAGCTCTGTCCAGTGATCGGATCACCATCACCATCCCATCATTAGATATGTACTCCACAGAGTACTTACATTACAGACCGGTTGTGCGGGTTGTGCCTTGCAAATTTTGTTTTGATAAACTTTACTCACTACTGCCATCTACCGACACAACGTTTCGATTCATTGAAGATGCGCATGTAATATTGTTTGATTTGATAATCTGGTAACTTTACTCACTACTGCCATCTATTTAGTATTTATTTAAATAAGAGGCTCATGTTTCTATCACCAGATGTCACTCACTACCCATAACTTAACAAATTATCACGACAAGTCTCCGAAGAGGTGAGGTAGGCAGAGGTCAGTAGTAACACCCACATTTCCTCATTTATGTTTAGGTCCCCACTCATGTAGTAGGGCTAAATCTACATCTGTGCTTAGTCCTATTGCTAATTAGGTATACCGTGCATAAATCCAGACTAAGAACTTTCCCAAATGGAAAATCCAATAACATTTTGCTGATGCGGGAATCGAACCCAGGACCAGCAGTCGTACTAAGAGTGTGACAGGTAATCACGGGAAGGTGACGGCTTCCATCAGCCAAATACTCTACACTCAGTCTGCCTATATAGCCTTTTCCCAACTAAATAATATTTTTTTTTTTATGTTGGGGTCGGTATCCAGTCTAACCGGATGCACCAGTATTTTACATGGTGGAGCGTCTGCCTATCTGACCTCCACAACCCAGTTACTGGGAAGCACGATACCCCTTGGTGAGACTGGTTGTCATACTTTCGGTCTTCTGACAACTCGTGACGACTGTCAGAGATCCAAGAATGACAGCCGGTACCAACGGCTAAACGTGCTTTCCGAAGCACGGTGCGGTCTCGGTATGTAAAGATGGTCACCCATCCACGGACCGACCGTGGCAAGCGTAGCTTAACCTGATCGATCGACCCGAGCGACTGTTTTTACTTAGCCACGAGCCCCTGCCCCAGGTACTGTCTATCGTACAAAATTCAATATTATTGTAGATTCGTTGACAAGAAGAAGCAGAGATCGTCGAGTCTGACCATGACATGACCATGACATGTGAGACCAGCGGGGTAATTGCTTAATAGTTATTAAACGTCTTTCATTTTGACAATTCAACAACATTCATTACGTAATCTAAGCTGTCAAGCAGATGATTTAAAGAAAAATGAAGCAATGGAATTCCTTTCAAAATCCTTTGGATCATGCTTCGATCAATATTGATCGAAGGGATCATGAAAGAAAGAGTGTTACGCTATTTGGGTGCAGTGTACCACGGTAAAACAATGAAACTATAGTAAAAGTGCGCAGTGCTGCACACCCATACCTACCCTATTTCATGTTAAACAAATATCAACTTTATTTCATTAATGATTAAGTTGATTTCAGAGTGACTAGCACTATTGAAAAAGTTTAAAAAATGTTTGAAGTGGTAGCGCAAACTGAACTTTATTGTGTAGGAATTAAGTAAAGTTTTTTTCCATTAATTCATATTTGTTTACATTTTTGGCAAATAGATCGCGAACGCAGATTAACTATTTTATTAAAGTCCTCCGTCGTCGCTCTGATTTCCTTTAGCGATTCACCCTATATAATAATCAATCGACTCAGCCTATCGCAGTGGACATAGGCCTCTCCCAGGCTGCGCCACAACAGCCTGTCCTCCGCCATCCGCATCCAGTCCCTCCCAGCCACCTTCGTCCATCTAGCTGAGGAGTGTCCCACACTTCGCTTGAGGGTTGCCTATATTAATGGTTTCAGGAACTTGGAGTTGGTATCTGAGTTCCTGAAACCTTTTGTATAAAGATTATTTCTAAAATCGGAGCTCAGGCGAACGAAATCGCGAGTCACTACAAATACCCATACTACAATGAAAGGCTTTAGATAAATAATTATTTTATTTTACGAATACAATATGAAACTAAATAGGTACTGTAATAATAAAGTACGTTAAGCCGTTGGTCCCGGCTGTCATTCTTGGATCTTTGATAGTCGTTACGGTTAATCAGAAGCCCGAAAGTCTGACAACCAGTATTACCCAGTAACTGGGCTGGAGGTCAGATAGGCAGTAGCTCCATGTAAAAATACTGATATTCAGCTGCATCCGGTTAGACTGGAAGCCGACCCTAACATAACTGGAAAAAGGCAGACGTATGAGGAAACATTGCATGTGACGGAGATGAGAATGTTGAGATGAATGTGTGGACGGATAAGGCTGAATACCGTAAGAAATAAGTATTCTATAGGAAGTTTGAGAATGACGTCGCAGAAATAATAATGAAAGAGATATTTTTTGACGTGACAACGTCTTAAATTAGGTTGCGGCTGGGAGTCACTTATGAAAAAGTGTAACGCTCGGTAACGTTACGATGAGTCACCGAACGAGAGAGAGAAAGACGTTGTCACGTAAAATCTTCGCCCGTAAAACCGACTTTACAGGCAACCATTTTTTTTTTCTTGGTAAGTATATTCATGCGATGAGGAGGACTAAAAGAGTGATGAATTATAAATGTTGCTGGAGACCAAAGAAAAGATAAGATGGATGGATTGTGTGGGATGATCATAGATCAATGAAAGAAAAAGAAATGAATGATAGATAGGGTGATGGCTGACAGAATGTAAGAAAAAAAATGTTGTGCTGACCCTAAATAACAGGAGACATGGGCAGGAAGTTGATGAAACTATGAAACTAAATAGATAGGTACCGCAACTTAAAATATAGTTTTAATAATTTAATGCTATTTATGCCTTTGTACAGACGCCAGCACATCAAGTGGCCCGACACTGTCAAATTTTCCCAATCAACTTTAAACCTTATGCTTTAGCGATAAAGTTTAAAATCTATTAAATAAATTTGACAGATTGTAGTAGCTTGATGTGCTGGCGACTGTACGTTTAGTAAGGGTAAACAAAAACTTTGTGCAGTTATTATTACTTATCTGCTTGTTTCCTTTATGAATTATATTAATTATAATTAATAATGAATTTAGGAAACGAATAGCAAATCCCGGCTGTTATTCTATGTATATAGCTAAAAATAAATTTGCATTAGTAAAATGTTTAGGTGCAATTCTTATGTATAATACATTTACATAACGAGTTCATAAAGTTTGACGTGTGGTTTCCTTGAATATGATGGCACATTGAGAAGCCATCGATTGCTACGTCTAATTCCCCATCCGACTGTTGGATAAAACGGGCTGGTATTTGTTTTTCCCCAAACGAAAAATAAAGGTTCCCATGAATGTTTACGATATCAGACTGGACTATTTTATCAGTGTTAGGCTTTACCAAATCAACATTAGAGTTTGATTCGCTACTTGATGGCGTTGATATATTACTATTATTTATAAAGTCTGAATTAGGAATATTTTCATAACCATCCACTACACTCACGAGGGTGCCATTTGAAAGTTCTTTTGTTATAATTCGTGGTATTGTCATATCTTTTTCACTAAATTCTATCCGATAACCTGTTGGATCGGTAGAAGCCGACAGATTTATTTTGTCGTACACTGTCGAGTTCTCATAAAAGGATGAAGTCGAGGTAATGTCATTGTTCTTCTCTAACAAATCATTGTGAAACAAATTATGATTAGCATGTTCAAAATTTTTTTTATCAAATGGTAATTTGTCCATTTTTTCGGCAACAATGTCAACAGTTTCGGTTGCAGCATTGTAATTATCATCTGTAGGAAGAGTCGTGAGTGCGTCGGGATACTTATCACTCGTAGCAGCATTTACATGTCCAAATTCGTTTGGCGCGTTTTGTGCTCCTATCTCTTTGTTAGAATCAGCAGTATTAACTGTCTCTTGCACATCCTGCGTCAACTTAGTAGTTTTATCCTCCCTTGACAAAACTTGTTTTATTTGATAAATGCTTTTTTTTATGATACTAGCAGGCTGATCACACTTGCTTTCAATCTGTGTTAGCTGTTTTAAACTTGATAAGTTATCATGTTGAACTTTTCGTCCCCAATTCGTATTTGTTTTGTTAATGGTATCAATATATTTTGAAAATATGTAAATGTGGAGGTCGATGCATTCTGATAAGTTTTTTTCAGCAGCTTGAAAGTTCTCAAACATATTTTGTAGCTCTTCAAGTTTTGGGCTATTATTCGTTTCTGAAGAAATGTCTATATCCAAATATAAGGGAAGTGGAAGTTCTTTTGTTTCATCCACCAGCTGTGGAAAATAAGTATGTCTTTTTTTGTTTTTACTGTAAGACTTGCTATCAGTCTCATCATTGTTATCTTGTTCTTCGAATGATTCACCTTTTTTTGCACCGTTGAATGTATTTGGTTTAGACTTGAAAATTGGATTAATACTTAACATGTGCAATGTTTGTTCATCAAACGATGAATTCTGGGAAAAATTCAGCTTTACCGGATCATAATGAATTCCGGTATCTTTTTTATCTGGAAATGTCGCGATGTGTTTTGACGTCGTTGAACGAGTTTTCCGTAGGTTATGAATAGAACAGTCGCATCCAGGTGGGATGAAAGAATTTTCAGGTGAACTGTAATGAAATATTTTTCGGAATTATTTTCAATGTATGACTTTGGCTCTAAGTTGAATTTACTGGCTGTGCGGTAGAGAAGAATTCAAGTGCAATAAATAGTGTTTTAAGTTTACAGGGATATAGTGCAAAATTGAGGATTATTCTTTTTCAAAATCACTGAGTCTCTGAGATGTTTTTTTCAATATCGATAAAAATATTCTGCGGTCCCAAAATAATAACCATGAAGTCGACTTACAAATTGCAGTAATGAACACAATTGTGTGGTAACCCTAGAGTAGTCTTCATCACCATGACTGCGATGATCATGTATATTTCCACTGCGCGCATCATTGGAGGAGCGAACTACTTGTATGACGTTCCACAAACTCATTAAGTGTGTTCACCACGGCCGTTGTCGAAGCGTGCCCGTGGCAACGCGATCCGTCACATTAACCAGCCATTAGAACGATAATTTTAATTTACTGCATAAAGCATGCCTCAGCCTTTCGTCGTCAGTTTTGTGTCGCAAGCCGTAACGCTTTACAATTAAGTTCGAAGAACTCATTGTTGCACTTTTGCAATCGAAGACGCATTGTGTTTTACTTTGATTGATTCGTACTTAAGAACAGTCAGGGCTCAGTGGTATTAGCCCTGACTTATGAGTTGTAGGTCGTGGGTTCGAACCCAGACAGGCGGTTTACTTTGTGTAAGTAACTTCATCACCAGTGCTCTCAAAACGGTGAAGGAAAACATCGTGAGAAGCCGGCATGTCCTAGAACCAAAAATTCTAAGACATGGGACATCTACCTACCCGCACTGAGCCCGCGTGGCAGATTACACAGCCCACTCCCTCTCGATGAGAGGAGGCCTGTGTCCCAGCAGTGGCAACATAGGCTAATTATATATTAAATACCTAGACCAGAATTATTAGAGCGTTGTCTGGGACTTACACATAGATATATATGAAAGGTGACTAAAAAAGATGGAATTAGAAACAAGCAAAAAATAGAATGTAGACCAAATTGTACCTTATAAAATCTTTTTATGGCCTTATTGTAACCTTAAGTGACAACGGCGCGAAATGTTATCTACTCTCTTCACGGATATCGAGGGATATGGCAAGGAGGTGTGGCGCGTGTCGCCTGGTTAAGTTTAATCTGACCATATGTTGCTATGCGCGACGGGCGTGGCGTCGATAAACACCGTTGTCATATGTTTGCATCGGAACGTGTAGTGTTATTTCGTATTTTTACAAACTGCCGAATTGTTCCGTAGTTATTTGCAAAAATAGAGCAATCACAACAAACCTTAAGACTAGTGGCGTGTTCTACCACCGGAAAGTAAAAAATCACTGGACTAATTATAATATTTATGAATTTTACCAATATTTCGTTGTGAAATATTTTTGAGATAACATGAAAAAATTGCCTAGCAACGGACCCATGTCAAATAATGCACTAGTGATGCGTAGCGCTGAGATATGAATATCGATAATTGTTAGTTTTTCTAAATACGAAATTATATTAGGAACCTATTTTACAAGAATTAATACATTTTATTTCAGTTTCCCAAAAGATCCAGAAATTAAAAATGGATAGAAGAAGAAGAAGTTGAAGTGTGATATCTGTGTATCTTGCCGCGGTTGGTCCATGGATGGGTGACTATCTTTACATACCGAGACCCCTCCGTGCCTCGGAAAGCACGTTAAGCCATTGGCTCCGGCTGTGATTCGTGGACGTTTGACAGTCGTTACAGGATTTTGTAGATAACCGTTTATACTTTGTGGCCGTCGAGTAGAAAGTTTTCTACTGCATTATATTGTAGTCTGTGGCGATTACAAAATCTCTTATACAACTGTCAGTTGTCAATGTGATTTTGACAGTTGGGTTAGAAAAGTTTCTTCTGAAATAGTCTACATATAAAAGGACCTAGACAAAGATCGTTTGAAACGAAAGACAGAATGACAGATTATAGAAGGATTTTTAGGCGGTATGTCAAAAATGAAGAAAAGAAATGTCACTTTGTATAGAAAGCAATGTGTCTACTCTTGCTTCATCATTCAGTGTTCATGCTACGCGTGCTGAGGATGTAATTAGTAATTTGTAGGAAGATGGAAGGGGGTTATTAAGAAAATTGTCTTACCTAAAAATAAATTTCGAGTTACTTCAAAGTTCACAAAGTCGTTGCTAGTTCCAAAAGCTCTTAGACACTTTGTCGGTAGAAATATATTCTCATCAATTGATTTTCACCAGTTTGAGCAAGACCCGATGGATAATCATATTATCCAATAGACAAAATGTGTGATGGAAAAACATTTTTTGGTTAAGAATTTAACACCTAAATTAACCAAAAAACACTTCTCTTTTTTGTAGTTGATTTCTATCGATATTTTTATCGATCAAATATTTCTATTAACCCATCTTCCCTAGCTGATGCTAGTATTGCATGTGTGCATTCAGTGACTCTATCTATACTTTCTAGTGCCCGCCCCTTTTGAGTATGTGTGCAATAAGATATCACAAAAGTGTTACTCTTGTTTTCTTGTGTGCGTGCGAAAAAAGCCGCCCCTTTTGATAATGTGTGCCGTTTCTATTTCTTTTGTTTTTGTGGGAGTTTCCGAGGCGGGGAAAATGTGGCGACACTTGAACTTGAACAAATATGCAGTGAAGGCATATCTCCGGATATCTATGACTCTCTTTCATTCTCCCTCTCTGTCATGCTTCCGATATCATTCTGCCTCCTTTCATTATATCCCTTTTCATTTTATGTATCATACCTCAGTTCCTCACAAAATCCGTAGTTTCCGCTCACTCTGTTTTCATTCATTACTTTTTTATTCACATGCGTTTCATATCTTTTCATTCCTTAAACTGTTACAAACTACAAGAGCTACTTTCAGACTTCCCTCAATGCCATTTCTTACTTTATCCATTCTCAATTTCTCACCCCTCTTCATTACACATCCATTTCAACATTCTGCTGTCATCCGTCTTCTTCAAGGCCCAACATTCCATTGCAAGTGATAGGTATGTCTGAAACTTAAGGGTGTAAATCTCTTCCAAGTTCTCGACAGTAATGTTACCATGTCCAATCATTGTGTTACGTAGCAATCAATCTTTGTTGAACTTTGTTACTGAAGGTTTGGCAATGAACTTGATTTGGTCATTGTTTGATTTTACTTAAAAATGTGAGTAATGTTCCTATCCAAGTGGGAAATATGCTGACGTACTAGTAAGTCAACAACTTCAAGTAGTTAATATTTATTATTCTGTAAAATATCATTGCTTTAAGGTCATTAACCAGAAAGAAAACAGGCGAGAGCGTTTCTTTGGAGAAACGACCACCCGCATTTCGTCTTAATATTACCTAATTTTAGTTTTTTTCTTTCAACATGTAGGTTCTTATTTGCGGATCTATTCTGTAATAATCTCACCGTGAACACTTAGGTGAAGTGAGGTCCAAGTGAACTGTCGATAGTGTCAATCTCTAGCATCGAATTTTGCCCGCTGGCCCGGAACAAAAGGGCTAAGGAAGGAACACGGGTGGGTTTTAGTCAGTAGGGTCTGACACTTCCTTCCGCTCCACCCAGAGCGGGAGGGGTCATTTGATGATTACCCATACGCAAAAAAAAAAATATACAAAAATGGTGTAGGGCGCGCGTTTTGGGGGACTGTCTGTAATTTAGACGTTCGAAAAGTGCTGAGTCTCAGCCTAATTTGAATAAGTAAATGACTTTGTTTTTCTAAGATTACCTTCAGTTTATGTTAATTATGCTACTTATTTCTACTACCTACCTAAATTATGTAGGCAGGTCATTGTACGTAACGTATGTGTATGTTTTTATTCTAAGTATTCAAGGGTGAACGTGGCGGTGAAATCCTAAATATATTACAACATTAACATTTGATTACTATAAAAAATATTTCCTAATGTTCGTTAAAGTTAAGTACCTAATTGGTTTGTGTTATAATTAAGTCTGAAATACGTAACTTGTGAAGGTGTTGTTTACTAAAATAAAATAATTAGGTACATAAATTAGGTACTTAAATTTTTTTTATATAATATGTAGGTAGCTACTATGTTGACGACACTGAAATTTTATTAATTTTACAATTCATTGCCTATTTTTTAATTCAGCATAATTACCTATGTCATTAATTGATTCTTTACGAATGCAAGTTAGTTAGGCGAATGTTGTATGGTACATACATACATCGGTACCTATTTGGTTGTTTTGAAGACAGTTACCGGGATAAAAATAGCCTATGTCCTTCATAGACTAGGACGAACAGATTTGGACGAAATTTGGCACACGCATGTGTTCCAAATTTCGTCCAAATCCGCATAAAAAAAACCGGGCAAGAGCGAGTCGGACTCTCGCACCAAGGGTTCCGTACTATCATGTTTTTTTTCATCAGCGAGGCCTATACATTGTGCACTGCGGCGTTCAATGTTTTGGGAGGTTAGCACTCTAGATTTCTATGGCTTATTACCCTCGGATAGTCGCTCACTAACTTTGAATAAGTAGTTTGAAATATCAATGTTGTGTTTGATTCTCACTTGTAGCATAGGTACAATATATGCTGACACTGTCGACGGCTTCTTAGTCTTGCTTAATTCTTTGAAATAGTTAAGAAATACGGACTCTGAGAAGGAATTGGCGCCATTCGTGGTTTTCCAGTCGCAGAACAAATTGTATGTTTTCAGGTAGGTACAACTCCCGAGGTTTTGGCGGCAACAAATTATCAACTATAATAGCTGCTTTATTTCAAAATGATTCCGGAGTCAGTGTCTCATTTTCGTCACTGGAAATGAGTTCTCATTTTATTAACCGACTTCCAAAAAGGAGGAGGTTATATGTTCGACTTTATATATGTTTTTTTTTTAATGTATTTTCACCGATTTCTCGAAGACGGCTGGACCGATTCCAAATTTCTTTTTTTGTTTGAAAGGGTATACTCTCGAGGTGGTCCCATTATCATCAAGTTGGAATCTGATGAGAGGATCCCATGGAAATCGAGGGAAACCCTCAAATTGTATAGGCAAACCAATTGCGATTTTGGTATTTTTTAAAGTACCTTGGGCATTTGCTCTCGGAAATCATCATTTGGTAAAGTGGAGCTGATGATGAAGACCACAGGTGGCCATCGGAACTACTCAATGACAAATATTTCACGGGTTGCGATTCGATTACTTTAATATACTTAGTTGCTAAGCAATTTATGCTCGTCAGAATGCGTATGGTGAGTGGTTGTTGAGGAGTTCTCCTGGTTCTTACCAGGAGAACTCCTCAACAGTTAACGCCCCAGCATCGGGAAAAGCAATATTTTGTAACATGTGATGAGAAATTACCATTAGGCTATTGTAACTTAGATAAATTACAAACTGACCCACTAAAAAGTGAAAAATAAAAACTTTTTACAAAAAAAAAAACAACCGACGAAAAAAAAACGACCGACAAAAAAAAAACACTACAAATTGAAAAATAACTTTATTTTCGGAAGTAGGTGTCTTTGGTTCCGAATTTTCGTTTATTGACACCGACTTCCGAAATTAAAGTTATTTTTCAATTTGTAGTGTTTTTTTTGGAAGTCGGTTGTTTTTTTTTGTAAAAAGTTTTTTTTTAATAGAAAATAACCTAAATTGGCGGGATATTTTTTTTTTTATTAAATTTTATAGCTCTATGGAATAGCTCCATAAAGCCAGCCAGTACATACATAAACAGCACGTTTTAGTTATTTTTGTACATAAAATTCGTATATTCATGCTTGTTCCAAATTTAAAATGTTTTTATTCCCTCAGTGACTAAAAGAGAGTTTTATTCACTGATAACGGTGAATAAAATGCCCTTTATCGAGTGGCAATGGTAAAACGATATTTACGTTTATTGGCAAAAAAATCAGCATCGCCATACAACGTGGTAATGTTGACGGCCAAAAGGCTAAAGGATAAAGGCACTTTTCCTGTTAATAGCGATGCGGACGAATTTTTTAATGCCCTATGATTCTTTTCCCTCTTTTTGTAGTCCCATATTAATAATTAAAATTATTTTATGAAATACAATGTTTATTGATCACAATACCTATATTTATTTACACTACATTTTTAGGTACCTATTTATATATTTTTAAGGCTTAAAAAGGATATAATGCTACTTTCCGAGATAAAAAAAAACGCATATCTTAACTAGTAGGTAATTATAGTTATCTGTGGCATACTTTCCAGCTCTAGAGCGGACATGCAAAGTAAAAGGCAGGCGTGTTCAATACACTGCATTGTAAACCTAACTTCGGTGCAATAGGAGCTAGGTTATTAGCAGGTACATTAATATAATTATGTTGTAAAAAAATTGTGTGATTGCGTTGAGTGACGACAGTAATTAGTATTTGTAGATAATACGACTAATTACTCAAATATCACAATGATAGCTCGGTTTACCATTTATTTAGGACCAACATGTTTACCCTAACATTGACATTCTTATCGAAACAAAATAAGTTAATTTCTATTAGTTTAACCATTGAACTGCGATCTTTTATGGGCTTTACATTATAGGTAAATGGCATGTTTAAAATTGCACTACTTTTTTGGGGACTTACATCATATCTCATGCCTTTAAAAGCCTAAATTTCTTGTACCAAGTAAGTATACATATAGATATAGATAGGACTAGGTACACATTAAAGCCGATAGCTAAATACCTAATAATCGAATGATTGATAACACAAGTAGGTAGGTACAATATCATTGTTATGAATGCTATTTAGGTAGGTAGAGGTGTTAGATAGTGGGGAGGTCGCGGCTAAATAATAACAGCCGCACAGCCCGCACTGGTCTATAAAAGGTTTGTGGATGACTGACCCGTATTAAGACTAATTTATTTATTTATTTATTAAACATACACACACTATCATTACAGGATGCCCCCAATACGAAAGTGGTTTGCAGACACACACCAAATAAAATGAAAATTAACTTACGGCTAATACTTAAAAATCTAAACTTTAAAATACAAAACAATTTTTTTTAATGCTATAAAAACTTAACCTTAAAATATAATAAAATTAGACAACACAGAATATTAATATTTAAATATAACTAACAAAATTCAACAAAACTTGCGAATTCACTCAAATTACACGAAAATATGTCAATTCTCTCATACACATATTGTGCGGATGAGGGGTGTTTTTGACAGCAGGTTGGTTTTGGCAGCAGGCACGGCCAGTAGTGGCGGTCGCCGCCGCCGCCTCCACACGTACCGATCTGGCACGCACAGCTTCAGGTGACGCAGCACACCCGGGTTATGAGCTACTCCACGCAGGAGCTTTAGCGCATACGCCGCTAGTGTAAATTCCTGGCGCACTCTGAGTTCGTTGTACCCCACCATACCCACATCAGCGGGTAAAATGGGTAAACCCCATAAAGTTTAAAATACAAGTGTCTTGTAAATTTATTCTGTACTCGCTCCAGCATGACATTGTATTTCGCTTCATGAGGAGCCCAAATCACACTGTGTTCCAATTCCAAGTGACTCCTTACCAAAGCGTCATACAGCACCCTGAGCGTGGTTACGTTTGTGAATCCCTGCGACTGTGTCAGCACGAAACCCAGGTTTCTGTACGCCTTCTTGCAAATATATAATCACTAGCTTCTGCCCGCGACTTCGTCCGCGTGAAATTTCTTGTACCCCCATCCCGTCGCAATACTTCGTATTCGCTTAGCGTTCTTTTTTCTTTTTTTTCTTTTTATAATTTTATTCTGACTTTTTTTCTTTTTGCTCGGCTCCTAAGGGTCATAGCGTGATATTAAATAGCCTATAGCCTTCCTCGATAAATGGACTACCCAACACTAAAAGAATCATTCAAATCGGACCAGTAGTTCCAGAGATTAGCGCGTTCAAACAAACAAACAAACAAACAAACTCTGCAGCTTTATAATATTACTAGCTGTTCCCCGCGGTGTCACACGCTGCGCGGCTCCTATGGGTCGTAGCGTGATGTTATATAGCCTATAGCCTTCCTCGATAAATGGACTACCCAACACTAAAAGAATCATTCAAATCGGACCAGTAGTTCCAGAGATTAGCGCGTTCAAACAAACAAACAAACAAACTCTGCAGCTTTATAATATTAGTATAGATAAGTATAGATTAGTATTAGTATATTAGTATTAGTATTAGTATATTAGTATTAGTATTAGTATATTAGTATAGATAATTGAGTCGCTTTAGTCCCGGCTGTCATTCGTAGATCTTTGACAGTCGTTACGGTTTGTCAGACGGTTGGTTTCTGACAACCAGTTAAGGCTGGTTGTCAGATACGAGACACCATATCCCTTGGCCATCCCTTGGCTTACCAAAGGATATCGTGTTACCCAGTTTGTGGAGGTCAGATAGGGACTGCCTAGCTCCATGTAAAATGCTGGTAAGTATTCAGTTGAAACCCGCACTGGGCCCGTATGGTGGATTATAGCCCGCTCCCTCTCACAGAAAGGAGGCCTGTGTCCCAGTAGTGGGAAAGTTATAGGAATTGATGTTCAAAAGTTATAGGCTGGTTATGGAGACTGGAAGCCGACCTCAACATATTATGTAATTGGATTATTAGATTGGTAGGTACCTATTGGCGGTTGGAAATTGATATTGAATTATATATAAGTAGGTTTAAGTTAAGGATCCCGAGACGAAACAGTAAACTGAGTACCGGCAGCAAACTTTTAATAAAGTGATCTTGAAGCCAGTGTGGCTTTATGGAATTCAACTTTGGGGAAGCGCCTGTAGCTCCAGCATTAGCATCATACAGAGCAGCGGCACGCTATTTTGAGGTCAATTAGTGGCGTTGTCACGAACGCTGAAACACGCAAGAGGTTATCATTAAGTACGAGTTCAAGAACATCACAAAAGGTATCAGGAAAAACTGGAAAGGCACCCAACAATCTGGCTGTCGCTCTGAAAACAAGAAGTTACATGAAAGACATAGTGCAGTCCACCCACACCTGTGCGAACCTAAGCTCGAATACAAAATAAATGGCTCGCTGGAGTCACGCTCTTCTCGCCAACATTGCAATGTTTACCTCCAACTCATCCGCTAAAAGTATAAAACTGATCGCGGATTGCCACAGAAGAGAAAAAATAATAATTTAGGTAGGTATAGGAATTTTTATCAGTATTTTTCAATACTATCGCACTGTTGTGATGCTACCACACTTAAACAAGTAGGTAGGTATGAACATCGTCGTGAGTAAATTGGCAGTGACCTTCAACAAGGTTGACTCTGCTGTTGTGTGGCAGCATACATTTTAATATTTTTACCTACTCATCGTCGCCGCTTAATATTTATCTACCTACTCATTGTGTCACAAAAGTATTTTTCGTATTGTTAACTTGAAGTTATTCTCTTTGAATTCACACTGGTATCCATACTTATTTACATAAGTAAGTATTTTAAAAAAATAGTTCCATTTACAATAGAATACAGTCAAACGTAGCTTAATTAAATAGATAAAACCTGATGATGTTGTATTCTACTGAGGTGGGAATCCGAGCTTTCTAGAACATTCTAGAGTTCCCACGATTATGAAGCAGTGTTTAATTTTACAGTTTACGGTATCATCGACTGCATGCATATTATAAGTATGATTCTTTAGCATGTTATGATTAGAAGGTATGCTGCCTGCGAGAGCAGTCATGTGGGCCACCACATGACTGCTCTCGCAGGCAGCATGCCTGAGGAAACAGCTACGACCCACGAGTCACGAGTCAGTTCTTCGGCTCGAAATGAGACAGGCACTTTACTGTTGCTAGTTATTTCATCACTACTGCTCTCATAACGGTGAAGGGAAACATAGTGAGGGAATCGATACGTCCAAGAACTAAAAACAAATTCGAAGACATGTGCCAGTGACATCCACCAGCTGCCTCCCGTGGTAGATTGGGGCTGGTCATCACTTAGCTGCCTCGGCTTATTTTTAATTATTTTATTTTTGGATTGTTGTTTTCTTACTATTTGCTGTACTCTGGACGCTTTTAACGCGTACGTCTTTTTTTACATCGTTCACACATATAATTATAAATTCAACATTATGATGTAGGTACCTAACGAATATTTTTGTAAAAATATAATTTAAAAGAGTGTCCATGGAGTTCCTTGCCCGTTCTTCTCCATAGGTACCTAGTACCAACGCTTTGGAATGGGCAACTAGCTTCATATTTTCTGACTGACCGACTTCTTGACATTCCAAAAGTGCCTGTTGAAAAAGTGCTTTGAGTTTGGGTTTCATTGCGGCCCACTCCATCTCGCAGAGGCATATAATACGTAAGTATGTGTCCCGGTCCCAGCAGCAGTGGGAACTTATTATAGGCTGATTGTGGTTAAGGATATGTACGTCTCGTTTACGCCTTTTCAGTTTTTTAAAGGGGGTCTGAAAAAATCGAAGTGGGTCTACTAGGGCATGTGGGGGTATCATATGAAAGAGCGCAGTTTGCACATTCTTAAACATTTTTTCGTTTTAGGGATCCGTACCAAAATGGTAAAACGGAAGCCTTATGGTGAGACTCAGTCTGTCTGTCTGTCTGTAACTTGAAATTTGGAATATTTACGTTTGCTCGGTCATCAAAATTGAGCACGCGGTTAGCCTGTTTGGGTTCTCTGTCGCCTAAAAGGTTAGAAAGCAACTTTGCACTTTTGTATAACAAATACCTAACTATTAATGTCCTGTAATGTTAATTACTTTGCATACCTAGTATTGTCGCTGAATAACTAATAGTAGGTACTTGCCTACTTGTATTGTATATAATCAAGTATTTTCTAACTGAACAGATAGCTGTGCTGCTGGGGAGTTTGTTGCGCTATTTCTTCTCCCCAGCGAAAGCACTAGGAAGTGGTGAAGCGCGGGCGTTTTGGGGACTGTCTTTAGTAATTTTGCCGTTTGAATAAATGACTTTTAATTTAAAATAATAATAATATGTACATTTATATGAAAAAATAAGCAAAATGATCATAGGGCATCAAAAAATTCGTCCGCATCGCTGTCAACAGGAACAGTGCCCAAAAGGCTGGCAGCATTGCCACGTTGTATGGCAATGCTAATTCTTTGGCCAAAGAATAGGCTAGCCCTCTGGTCACGTGAAGAGTCGATTTACCGCTTGGCGATATCTCGAAAAACCAAGTGGGCACTCGGACCCATGGGGCCCTAGTGTTTCAACCCCAAACGGCTCGAACGTATAACTCCCAATCAGGTTGGAATTTTAATTTTGGGTGTCTAATCATAAAAGAGGAATGTTGTACGTAGCGCCATTGCCTATTTGATATAGAAATAAAACCAAGCACATGAAGACATCACCACATCACACATGTATCCATCAACAACACATGAATGATGTCTTGATGTGCTTGGTTTTATTTTTTATTTCGGTTGTTTTTATTTAATACTAGCTGCGCCCCGCGGTTTCACCCGCGTAAATATCGATCCCTTGGGAATATCGGGATAAAACGTAGCCTATATGTTAATCCAGGGTGTCGGCTACCTCCATACAAAATTGTATCAAAATTGGTCCAGCCGTCTGAGCGTGAAGAAGTAACAAACATAAACACAACCCCACACACAAACTTTCGCCTTTATAATATTAGTGTGATTTTATTTTTAATTTATTTATAATACAACATGGCTACGTTGGATGCGAGAAGCACAGAACCGCAGGGTAATTGCGTAACACACTATCAGTAGCAATGGGTTTCATTTTGACAGTTCAACAACATTCATTGCGTTATTTGCGTTGTTGAGCAGACACGTCTTTTGAACATATGGAGCAATGGATATGCTTCAAAATGATTCAAATTGATAGTAATAGTGAGTTACGCAATTAGGGTGAAGTGGAGGTGCTTGGGGGAGGCCTATGTCCAGCAGTGGACGTCTTTCGGCTGAAATGAGGATAATGTTAATGATAGCTACTAGAATTTGATCTACAATAGATCATTGTATGAAAATTTGTAATAAATTGAAATTGATAAATAATATATGGTATATGTAAAATATACTATGTAGTTGTAGTATCAATCTGCCTAGCCTTACCCATAAGTCTGTGCCTTACCCCAGCATAGTTTGGGTCGGCTTCCAGTCTAACCGCATGCAGTTGACTACCAGTACATGGAGCGACTGCCTATCTTACCTATCACGATACCCCCTGGTAAGACTGGTTGTGAAACTTTTGGGCTTCTATTCTACCCGTAACAACTGTCAAATATTTACGAATGACAGCCAGGACCAACGGCTTAACGCGCGTTTCGAGGCACATAGGAGTCTTGTCATGTAATGAGTGGTCAGTCACCGATCCGCGTATCGACCGCGGCAACGACCTTGTTATTATTTAGACACGACCTATTACTTCTGACAACTTCGTGAGTTAAGCTAAGCAGATTGGTGGGCAGAAGATTGCGGCTTATTAAATAACGTGGCGAAATTAGATTACGTACCTACGTTACTTACGTTACGTACGATACGTTACCTTGCTGTTAGAAAAATATTAATCGTGACGTAAGTCATCTGTGAGCGTCAAGATACGGCCAAAACTTGATTTAAAACCGGTTTAGCGCAAGTGCAGGTTTTAATAACGAAAACAATTTTAGTATATTTTTTTTAACAAAATGGGACCACCGCAATGTATTACCTACCTTTGTGAGTGACTGGGTATCCCTTATCATTTTAATATAAAAACCAGTCATTATATTGAGTTGCTACATTTATCACGAAGTCATACAAAGTGTTGTAGTAATTGTAAGTATTACTACAACACTTTGAACGACCCTTTACGTACCTACTATAAAAATTGAGAAGGTACAGGTATTTTGTGGTGTTATCTTAGCTCCTGATTGCCTAACTACCTATCATAATCTTCCAGACTTTGGGGGCAATCCCTGAACCATTGCGTCTTAGGTTTGAAAAATTCGTCTTCTGACAACCTAAATAACCTAAATAAATTGTCAAAATGAAAGGAATTACAATTGTGTGTGTCAATTAGGCTGCTGGTTCTCATTGCTTGATTGCGAAACCTTCCTGTGTAAAATGCTGGCCATATTTAATTTCAGAGATAAGTTAGGTTCCTAATTTGCCTGGATCGTCAATATGCAGTGCTATAGGCAGTTTCATCTCCTGCTTGTTTTGCTGTTACAGCAAAAAAAAAACAAATGACTAAATCTGAAGGACTCATTCATTCATACCATTAGCTAGAAGAGGTCATCAATATCCATGACATTTTAATCCATCCAAAAAAGATCTCGGTTTGATATTTTAGTCTAGATAAAGAGTGTTAGAAGTAGAACCATGAGACTTATGTAACTGTAACATTGCGCAAGATTATATTGTACAGACGCCAGCACATTAAGCTACCCGAAACTGTCAAATTTTCCCAATCAACTTTGAACCTTATGTTGTAGCGATAAAGTTGAAAATCTATTAAAGAAATTTGACAGATTGTAATAGCTTGATGTGCTGGCGTCTGTACACACTCGTGACTCGGTCTAGTCATGATCATGAACCATTATCGTATCTACCGATATTAAGGTCAGTGACTTTATTAGAAAAGTAAATCTGGTTTGTCCACCTAGTCACCCAGCCAACTAAGTTTCTTTTAGCATTTATAACAAGGTTTAAGTTGTCATTTATTTTTGCCCTAAGGACACCTCTAAGGTAGGTAGGTACCTACTTAGTACCCTTACCATATTTTTTGTGAATAGTAATTGGTAGGTAGGTAGGTAGGTACCTACTTACCTACCAATTACTATTCACAAAAAATATGGTAAGGGTACTAATAATAAGATTATACAAACTATCTGTACCTATAGATAGTTTGTAGAATCTTATATTAGCAAGCTGGTTATTCGAACAAATGTGTGATTTTGATCAATTTAGAAAAATAAAAACTGTTTAAAAACAAGCGAACTGGAAATACCTGTTTAATAATTATGTTTTTGCGTGTAAAGATTGACAACATTCTGTCCTTAATCGAATATCCGTTTCTCCTTTATATATACCTACCTAATGGTAGGTTATAGGTACGATATTTCTTTTTCATACAGTCAACACTACTAGGTTGTTTTTGGGGTCTAATCATAATCATAGGTGGACAAAAGATTATTCAGAGAAGCCTACCTTCTACTATACATATATCTTGATGTTATAAACAAACGCCGTCTGTATTTTATACGAATCGACTGCAACTAAATTAGAGGGAATTACACGGACGGATATCTATGGGGAATTACGATACAATACAACCGCACACGGCACTTTGCATGCTGATGGACAGAATTTAAAACAATCTGACACCAGAAGGGGGGGTACTTAGAGGTCCCCTCGTATACCTACTTAAACTTGACACAATACTTAACCTTGCAAATCGATCAGATTGAGGGTGGGTGAACCCCACGACAAATGAGACTTCATTGACAAGAAATTCAAAGAGGTCATTGTAGGGACGGGTTCAACAAGGAGAATTGACAACATAGTCAATCAATCAGGGCAAGAGAAATTATCATTTGATGGACGAAGTGCATCTTATCGCTATTTTATGCATTTTTAAAAAGGCCTCCTGATGGAATTTCGGCTACGGCGGCCAATGCCAGCGGAGACTAGCCCTCGGCGCCGGTTATATTAATTATATTTTAAGGGAAAAACTCACGTGTGTGCTCAGACACAGGTGCACTCTCTGCACCGGCAATTCTTCCCTCATTCTCACAGATAGTCCGACGCAACCGGAGAGAGATTGGTACGGTCTAACACACGACCAACTTCGAAACTTCGGGTACTGAGAAATTGCACCACTGATTACCAGATGTACTGCAGTGTACATTCCACTTTTGGTTGATATCCCGATTCCCGACCTGTCGAACTCAGCCTTTCTCCTCCACACAGCCAAAGTGTGGAAACTCCTGCCAGCATCTGTGTTCCCTTCCACATTTATCCTCTATTTATCATCTATCTCTGCCTTCAAAGCAAGAGTGAACAAGCACCTTCTGGGCACACTCGTTTTATCATAGACTTCATGCATCGCTTTCCGTCAGGCGTGAAAAACCAATAACTCTTTTGCCCAACCTGGGAATCGAACCCTTACGCTTACGACTACGAGACCCATGGGGCAATTACCTATAAGTATAGTTGTAACTACTTAGCTAAGTTTGTGTAGTACCATACCTATATATCCTAATTTTTACTTAATATTATAAACGCGAAAGTTTGCGAGGATGGAAAGATGGATGGATGGATGTTTGTTACTCTTTCACGCAAAAACTACAGAACGGATTTGGATGAAATTTGGCATCCTACAGATAGTTTATAACCAGGATTAACACAAAGGACTTTTTATCCCGATTTTGCCACGGGATCGAAACTTATGCGGGTGTAACCGTGGGGCGCTGCTAGTCACACTAATATTATAAAGGCGAAAGTTTGTGAGTGTGTGGATGTGTGTGTTTATATGTTTGTTACTTCTTCACGCTCAAACGGCTGGACCTATTTTGATAAAATTTTGTATGGAGGTAGCTGACACCCTGGCACCGAGGGTTCCGTACCATCATATGTTTTTAAATTTTCATCGGCGAGGAATATATTCATCAGAGAATCCTGTGCACTGCGGTGTAGAATATTGCAGTTTTATGTGAGCGCCGCAGCTCTTGACCGATAGTGGAATTAATGTAACTTTTGTTGGTGTTTTCTGAAAAAGTGTGCTATTTAGAGACTTTATTTTATTTTTCCTGTAATCTTTACATAAACTTCTATCACATAGAATAATTTCAGTTTTTCTCTTTGCAAACTTCGGAGATAAGGGGGAACGGTATTTTTTTTTTACATTTTTCATCAAAAGTCGAAAACTATGCGGCCTAAAAAAAAGAAAAAATGAGAATGTCCAAACTGCGCTCTTTCATAAATATGATGCCACATGCCCTAGTAGCCCCACTTCGAATTTTTCGGACCCCCTTTCAGTCCCTGTTGCAAAAAATATACATATATTTTTATTTCTTTCTTATTTGCAAAATAGTTTGGCAAACGTCATCTAAAACTATTCTAAATTTCAAGTTGATAGCATTGATAGCAGACAGACTGAGTCTCACTATAAGGGTTCCGTTTTACCATTTTGGTACGGAACCCTAAAGGCACGCGTTTTTATTAATACCCTGCATTATGGACCTAAACGCGGTTCATTAAGAGCCACTTTACGAGCAAGTGTGTTGAAAAAAATATTGACATACCATATTATATTTACAACAGTAGGTATCTAAATTTCAACTGGCAACAAAGAAATTAGAATATTTTAGTAGATACGCACATAAGTTAGGAGTCATTATATTATACCGACAGATAACGAGTGGAAGTATTTATGTAACTTTAATGAGTTAAAAGTAAGTATATTTATACATGAAAGGCCAATTACTGCGATTTGACCTGATAATAACTAGGTATTCATTCCGTTCACTTGAATTTCGTTCAATTTCATAATATTTTTTCCATTACACTCTAGTAGATAACGTTCAATATTGTCGACGTGTTTTAAACTTACAATAAACTTTTTATATTATAGTTCTTGAACTACTAATGCTATTCAACTTGAAATTTGGAATAGTTTTAGATGACTTATTATTTCTCGTTTGCCGAACTATTTTGCAAATATAAGAAAGAAATAAAAATATATGTATATTTTTTGCAACAGAGACTGAAAGTGGGTCTGAAAAATTCGAAATGGGGCTACTAGGGCATGTGGGGTATCATATGAAAGAGCGCAGTTTGCACATTCTCAGACATTTTTTCTTTTTTTTAGGTAGCATAGTTTTCGACTTTTGATTAAAAATGTAAAAAAAACCGTCCCCCGCACCCCCGTTATCTCCGAATTTTGCAAAGAGAAAAATCTGAAATTATTGTATGTGATAGAAGTTTATGTAAAAATTACAGGAAAAATAAAACGAAGTCTCTAAATAGCACACTTTTTCAGAAATCATTAACAAAAGTTACATTAGTAACGTAAGGAAAAAGAAACAAACAAGTATTTATAAGTATACTAATGCATGGAAGAGCGGAGTGTCCTAATACAGGCTTTATACGCGGAGGCTCCAATCACCAATGATGTAATATGAAAACTTGTGATTCCAAAAAAAACTTTTTTTTAAATTAGTTCCACTATCGGTCAAGAGATGGCGCTGACATAAAACTGCAATATTCTTCACCGCAGTGCATACTGTTTAAATTCTCTGACAAATGTAGGCCTCGCCGATGAAAATTGAAAAACTTGATGGTACGTAACCCTCGGTGCGCGAGTCCGACTCGCTCTTGCCCGGTTTTTTATATTATATAAAAGTACGACATGAAAAGGCCTTCGCCCTATTAACACTGTTATCACCTCTATGAGTACCTACTACGTTAGTACTATTAGTTATTCTGCTGTTCAGCCCACTATCTTCAAAATATTAATTAGCGTGATGTGTTTGTGCTTGTAAAATAATAACTTCATCAATTCAGCCGAAAGACGTCCACTTCTGGACATAGACCTGCCCAAAGCGACGCCATTTCGAACGGTTCTGTGCTTCCCGCATCCAGCGGATTCCAGCGGCCTTCGCCAGGTCATTAGCCCACCTTGTACATCATCGTCTTCCAGTACGTATTATTTAACTCAGGCTAAAAGGGTCAAGTCATAGGGCATGACTTTAGGTAGGTACCTACCTAAGTTATAATTAAAATACATTTGCATTTGACACAATCATAGGTATTTTTAACGATTGTCAGATTGCAAGTAGGCATCGGCCGATAGAGCTATCATTGACGTCAGTAATAAAATGAGACGAAATTAAACAAAATAATGATAACCCAGATAATAGGTATGAAGCATCCATACGATAATACTAATAGTGCATCTATTAGTATTATTGTACTATTCGAAAATGTTCTCTACTAACTTTTTAGACCTTTGTATCCTGCTTAAGGTCTGCGCAGACTACGGGACTTTTGTTCGCGGACTTAGAATAGATCGCTTTGTACGCGGTAGGTACTTTTAATCCCTCGTTTGCGTTACTCGATATCGATACAGTTGTAAGCGATCTATTTTAGCGGACAAAAAAGTCCGCGGACAAAAGTCCGTCGTCTGCTCAGGCCTTATTGCGTATGAAGTTGCATCATTCATTTTGAAAAATAAGGTCTTGAAAGTTTGTATGAAATGCCGTACGGTGTAAACGCTCTTAACTGTTAAGTTAATCGTATCAAATCCCATTGGTGAAGCAATTTTCAGTTATTTTTTTGTCTGTGCTAAAATACCAATCAATCCAATCCAAATCCAATCCCAATCTCTTTGATTGTACCTACGTAGTGCAGCGAAAAAAAGAAAACGCCACGGACTGTCTTCGCCATATTATAATTCGTAATGTTATCCTTTTATGATTCTCCAAAGTGGCCTTTTTAGGTCCCCAGAAAGGACCATCGAACTGAACCCTTTTACCATGTTGGTCCCATGGAGAAAGTTGTTCAGTTTGATGGTCCTTTTAACCATACCTTTCTCAACACAAGCCCATCCATCCGGCCCGGTGAAGGCGTGCGGCGTCTCTGGCGGTGAATTTTGTTTTTCATTATCACACATTATTATCAGAATCCTGAAGAATAATAAAAAGGTTTTACATTGCATAAGTACCTATACATCTTCGATCAGGCACTTGGCAAAAATCGCGTGTTCACGGTTGTTTGTGGGCGTGGTTATTATTATTTATTAAATAAATAGCTGATGACGACTCCGTGACTATGATGAAATCTAATGAAACGATTTTATACGTCACGTAACGCTAGACCGTGTGCATTGTGCACTAAGTAGGTATAATAATTATACTAGTTTTGCTTATTCAAATGAATGAAGTCGAAGTCCTTAAAACGTATGAACGTTGTTGTTATGTCACTGAGTTATTCTGATTATTTAAAGACGTAAGAAAAAACACAATTTATATCAGTAGCTTATCTGCACAAGTAGCCCCTCAATATCTTGTCTTTAACCTAAACCTCCAGTCTCCGTATAAATATGAGCAATTGAAAAATTCGCGAGTCACTCGGCACTCCCATTCCTAAAACCAGTGACAAAACATCAGTAGAGGAATGAGGAACACATCGCTATCTATCTATATAAATAAACCAAATATCCCAATGGGGCGAGGAAGGGCAAGGGAATGATGATAATAATAGGTAACTCTTTTCCTGCGCTTGGCTGCTCCCTTTCATCATCATGCACGAGTCTACCACAGTTTGCTTGAGTCTGACCAAGAAGATAGTTAAAAGTGGAGGCAACACTCTAAATAGTAAATACCAGTGAAGACTATAACTGTGGTCGGACACTCTCTTTCTAAATACATACATATTATTATGACAAAGAAAACACATATCACTGTCTTGTTCCTAAGTGTGTATTTAGAAAGAGATGTCTGACCACAGTCGTCTTAGCTTTGGTATTTAGAGTGTTACCTACAAGTTTCTTGAGTCTGACTTACCTTACACCAAAAAGGTATACTTGGATAAGGATAGAACATTATTTTAATAAACAAAAACCTTGTTTTCTTTTTAATTATGTAGGTAGTTAAGAGCACTGGCGAAGTGGCGACCCAGTGTTAAAAACCCCGACTTAGGTACGAGTCGTGGTCGTGGGTCTGAACTCAGGTAAGCGCGCTCTTTACGTTGTGCTATTTATTTCATTACCACTTCATTACCGTTCTCAAAACGGTGGCGGAAAAAAGTATATGCCTTGCCTAGTGCCTAAAACTATTTACTTGTGACATATCTACCCGTGATATCTAATCTACCAACAGTACCAACCCAAAATGAGCCCACGTTATGGATACGCTACGCGGCACGCTCCAGTCTCTCTCACAGCAGGTGTGCGGGGCCCAGCAGTGGGAACATTATAGGCTGATTATTCTGTCCCATAGACTAGTTAAGAAAATATAAAAGTAATAAGATAGAATTATAATAATAAATATGTCAATAGATATTATCATTATCATGCCAATAGATAATACCTACAGGGTCAACTTAAATTAGCTAGCGAAACTCAACCCCCGACTGGCCCGCCACTGTGGGCCTCGTCGGGAGGCGGGCTGGAAAAGGTTCGCCCTCCACCGACGCCCGGTGCGCCTGCTGCGGGTCGGGTGAGTGGACGAGATCTCCCTCACCCTTTTCGCAGCCTCCTTCTGCGAGACGACTGTTTCGCAGAAAGAAACCACCGCATCCCAGGATTCTTCGCTGTCGACCATCGACACGACCACGGCCGACAGCGACTGGTCACTGCCTTCTTCTGAGATGAGGGCACGGCGCGGCTCCTACCAAGCGGCACACTCTGCCAGCGTATGCCAGACGACCAGCGTATTGTGACGAGGCCGGCGGAAGGGCGTGAAAGCCTGATCACACCTAACCTAACCCCAGGGTCGGACTGAGCCGAAAGGGCCCGGGTGGCAACCCACAATAGATAGATGGGATACTACCGGATTATAATAAAATATACAAATTCTTAAATTTAATTTTTAATAGGTAAAAAGAGTTCTAATTAAATAAATCTAAATTTAGCCAATCAACATTTTTTTTTAAAGAGGAGAAGTGTCAGCTGAGCTGTCAATCACTCGATTGTAATAGCTGCTATGCTCATCATCCTTAATTAGACAGTAAAGACCGAAGTCGCGTCTTAATGCGCTTCAGCGCAGAAAATCGTCTCTCACAAGTCACTTATTGTGTGAACGAAATGGTGAGGATTGCACAATAAGCAACATATAAATTGGAGTACGCACTGATGTGCATGTTGTGTTGGCACAAAAGTAGGGGCACGCGCAGGCTAGGGCCCGGCTGGCAAATGCCACTTCGACTATATGGCCAGTCCGACCCTGCCTAACCCATTTGGTCGGGGTGCCCTGGCTTAGTTACTGCGACCAACTCGGTTCTCGCGTGATTGGTTACAGTTCCAAACTAAATTAACAACTAACTAATATTGAATATCATTCAGGGGTCAACGACCGCAGTTAGTGTAGGAGACACTTGTAATATAAGTTTAAAAATACAGTTTTTATGTAAACTCCACAGACGTGACTGGTATATTTCTCAATACCACTATAAAACAAAAAAAAAAACATTTTCTTATCTCATACTTCAAGGTAACAACTCTAGAAGCGGTCGTTGACCCCCCAAAAAGAATAAGTACATCAAACCTGTTTGATTTTTATTTTAACGATACCCATCACGTTTGCTGAGTTTTGCTAGCTAATTTAATTTGGCACTGTATAAAGAATGCTGGAAATTTATCATCATTCTCTTGCCCTTTATCCCAATTTATTTGTGGTCGGCGCAAGATGACTTCTCTTTTAGTTGATTCACACTATTTACCCCTTTCTAGCTACGAGTATCTTTCACACAAATTCATCCCCATTCAAAATTCAATTCATTCTTTTGTCTTCCCCTACTCAAGCTTCTTAGTTTTTCTCTAGCCGCCATTTCTTACATGAGACAGAGGTAATGTTTGTAGGTATGTTGTAGGTACTTAGGTGTTTTAGGTCAAAATAATTGATTGAAAAATAAAATTAAAACCAGTAAAAAAGCTTAATTCTTAAAATTACCGCAAGTATTAAATAAGGCTTAAGTCTGAAAAAAGACAATTTGGGGTTTTTAAAAATGACCCAATCGACCCTTTCAAAGTACTTTACCGTCAGCTTAGCTCAGCTCAAAAAGGGGAGCCAAAGGCTAAAGTCTTTTGGAATAACACCTACTGGCCGATAAAACATAACACACCTGTATTCCCCAAAACTGGCAATAAATGGCGTATAGTAGGTACATACTCTAGATTTAGAGCACGCTACTATAGCGGCGGTAAGACCTTGTGAACCAGTGACTGGAGAGACGGCATGGCGCCCTTACTTTCTGGCTGACACAGGTATTTTCCGGACTTCTGCTTCGGGTGCTTCGGAAATTACCTGTGTCGCATAGGCCGGGAACCTGCAGCCAGTTGCCACCATTGCAACTGCCTCGACGACACGGCGCAGCACACCCTTGAGGAATGCCCTGCTTGGGCAGTGCAGCGCCGTGACCTCGTCGCGGCGGAGGACGCGGAACGATCTCCGGCCGCGTTAGCGTGAGGCCTGCAGGCAACATACCTACTTGGGGAGTTTGTTGCCTGAAAACTGAAAGACCCGAGACAGCGGTGCGCCGTGTTCCGCGAGCGCCTCTCTCTATAGGAATGGTGGCCGTATGCGGCCGCTGAAGGTGACGGGGTCCGCATGGATTCCCGTGGTCCAACACCTGGCCAGGGGAGTGTGACGAAATGCGCGCATGCACTCCAGCACCCCGGCTAAAGGTAGCATCAGGACATCGTGTGGTTTTAGTCAGTAAGAGTCTGACAGACCCCTCCACCCACCCCAGGGTGGGGACATCCATGAGGATTTCCACAAAAAAAGGTAAGTAGGTACATACTCTATTTAACATTTCGCTAGTTATGTTTTAGCTCTCGTTAGAGAGTAGTATATTCCTTGTGTTTTAGATAGGCAATGGCAGGGGTCCGTGCCTCGGAAAGCACGTTAAGCCGTTGGAATTATAATATGTGTCGGCAGACACATTGATTAGCAGCTGTGAGAGACGGCGACTAGATGGCGCTAGTGGAACGTGCACCAGACGCAAATCATTCACTCTATCGATCATTTGGCCTAAAGGACTTGGTATCCAATCCAGTAAAATATTGTAACGGTTTCCCCCCCACTAGCGATCGCCTTTATAAGGAGCTGCGCTGTTTGATCGGTACGCATTTCCAACGGTTGCGTCGTGGTGCACGGACCACTGTCTCTCGACAGTCAGTACTGCCCGATTATTGGATGTGGAACGCTGTCTCTGACAATTAGTACTATCCTTATTGCGGTGGGTGCATGGACCACTGTCCCTGACAGTCAGTACTGCCCTATGTGACCGCCTTTTGCCGTTATTAGTTTTAGTATTTCATTTCTGTATTTTCTAGATTTAAGATAACTGATTGTTCAATTGAATAAACTTGTGTTTTACTTCTGATGTCTGGGCCAATCCGACATCAGAAGTGGGATCGGATTGTCCGCCCACCTCTGGCACTTCATTATCACAAAAATGGCCAGAAAAATATTCCGCTACCCTCAAATAATTTAGAAGCATTTCTTTCATAATTAACTGATGCTCTACTACCCGGTCCAATGCGCCACCACAACCATTCAGTGTTGGTACCATTTGATCCTGATTACCCCAATTCATACGTAGAGGGCTGTCAGACACCATAATTAAAAGCAAAAATTTGAAAGGTGTCAATTTAATCATGACGCTGACCTTGCCTTCGAGGCGGCGCAGCCACATTACTGATCAAGATGCCTCTCAGTCATTATCAATGGGAAGATATACGGGAGACTTTGAAAGCTCAGTTCTCTCGCCCTTTGGCTTACGCAATGCCTCTTCCATTTTTCTATTAATATTGCTTTAAAGCCGATGAATGATGAAAAGATTTTTAGTTTTCATGGATGTACTGTACATGTACTTTCAATTTCAAAAGATATTCATGAAGGGCTTAACCGTTTAGACAAATTACTTAAAACTCTGCCCAATGCAGGATTCTCGTTTAATTTAAATAAGTGTTCAGTTTCTGAATGTCCAAACCTAGTTCCAGCTGGGGAGATTAATGCAAATTAAAAAAAAAAAAAAAAAAATGTGATTGACCCTTCCTTGCCCATTGAACTCCATACCGATGCAAGTACTCGTAGTGAGGGATATAGTGCAATTCTTATCCAAAAAAACATAATGATACCCTTCATGTAGTAGCGTATTATAGTAGGAAGACCATAGATGCAGAGACACGATATCACTCTTAGGAACTGGAGATGGATGGCTCATGCAGATTTCTTGTCTCGCGATTTGTCAAACACAAATTATTCTGAACCCCGTAAAATAAATTATCTTGAATTAGATAAAGGTTGGTTAATTATAGAACAAGAACGCAATTCGTAACTTTCTGAAATAATATCAAAATTCCGTAATAATCATTTACCTGATTGCGTACGTATGTAGATATGATTTAAGACAAGGAATATTTTAGAGGAAGGTTAATTGTTGTGAGGTATGTAAAACTTTTAAAGGCCCTTCAGGTGCATAGCAAATGCAATGCATTCAATTCGTTTGGCACACAATTCATTTAGATCAAACTTTCGGGAAAAATGATAGAAAAGAATATTGCTTAGTTTTAATAGACGCCTTTACAAAGTTTGTACTGCTTGAAAATACTCCGGCCTTAAGTTCTTCACACGCTGTAAGAGCAATTAAAAATCCTGTAAACTTATTTGGTGCTCTGAAGCACATTTGATTATCGCAGGTAAAGGACGTTGTTATAACTGCGCATTATCGCAGGTAAAGGACGTGGTTAAGACTGCAGTGAGTTGAACAATTTTGTAATGATAATAGAATAGAGCTCCATTTAATAGCAACTGCTTCTAGTAGAGCTAACAGACAGGTTGAGAAAGTCATGTAAAGAATATTCTTCCAATATTGCCTGGAAGGATGAACTAGGAGAGATTCAACTTGCTCTTAATAATACACGTTCCAGGACCACAGGTTTTACGCCTATGGAACTGATGTTTGGCATCAAAGGTTCCTCAGTTAATCTAGCTAAAATAACTCCTAGTTCTTTTGAACCAACTGTAATTAATGTTGAAACGGCTCGTTCATCTGCATTAAAAAAAAAATATATAATAATAATAATTCAAAGAGTGGCTAACGCTGACACTATCATCTGCCTGGCCTTTTCCCGACTGTGTTGGGGTTGGCTTCCGGTCTGGTCGGGTGCGGCTGGGTGCCGGTGTTTTGCGTGGAGCGGCGGCCTGTCTGGCCCCCGCGCCCCGGTTGCTGGGTGGTGCGGTGCCCCTTGGTGGGACTGGTTGTCGGATTTTCGGGCTTCGGGCGCCCCGTGGCGGCTGTCGGGGATCCGCGGGTGGCGGCTGGGGCCGGCCGCGGCGGGCGTGGCTTGGCCTGGTCGGTTGGCCCGTGCGGCTGTTGTTTCCTTGACCACGGGCCCCTCTAACGCTGACACTATGTTCTATGGGTTTGGCTTCCGCACTTAGTCCTTCAAATGGACCATTGTGCCTGGGCCGTGGTGGTCGTCGGTGGTTGTTCCAGCCAGCCCACCTCCCTCCGGAGGCTGATTGGCTCTCCTGGTCTGTTGAGAGCTTCTGTGTGCGGTCTGGGTGTCCCGAGGGTTTCTGACCTTGCCTGGGTGAGACCTCTGCTCTCAAGGAGCACATGTGCGGTGGTTTCATCGGCCTCCATGCGAGCCCTGCACAGGGGACTGTCCGTTGTGCCTGTTTTGTTAAAGTGTTTTATTGGCGAGCGGTGTCTCGTGGTGGTCCCCGTCGCCGGGCGCGGGCCTTTCCTGTCCAGTCGTGGTGAGCGCCTGGTTAGCCTGCCATCCAATGACGGCGTAGCTTCTTTGGACTGCCTGCAGCCTGGTGACGATATCTACGAGCTTTCTGCTTGTGTGTGGGTGTGCTTCTGTAGCCACCTGCGTAGTTGGTTGAAGGGGATGGGCACGATAGGTGCCGGACCACAAACTGATATACTGGATGCATTTCTGGGCAGCTCGTCAGCTGAGTCGTTGCCTAGTGATCCACTGTGCCCTTTTATTCATTGTAGTGTCACTGTATTGCGGTTTGATACAGTTACCCGTTCCAGCACATTGTGACATTCTAGTAAACGCTGACACTGTACGGTTTAATAAGGGAAAAGCCCGGATTAAACCTTTTGCAGTTGGTTAATTAGTTTTTGTAAAATGCGAGGAACGACACCAAAGAAAATTAGATGAAAAAAAATAATAAGGGACCTTTCAAAATGACTAGTTTTAGATAACGATCGTTATTAATGGATCTATAGGTTTACAAGTACGCACATGTAAATTTGAGAGAAGTACCTAGAGGTCAACAAAGTTTTCTTGAAATTTCTGAAAAATTATGAGTCTGATGACAATGAACGGTGATAATGTATCTAGTAATATAAATGATGATTTACATAATACTGTTTCAGGCGAATTAGTGGAAAACTCTTTGCCATATTTAGGAGATCATAGTTCTCAAAACTTAAATGTCAGTCGAGTCTCAGAATCCGAAGAAACATTATCTATTGGTTCACAAACGGCAACTATTAATTCTGAAGATACTTTATCTATCGATTCTGAGGCGACTGTATCCTGTGATTCAGTTCTGTATAGCCCAGTACCGGAACAAGGTTCCTTGCTGGATGACTAAATTAGTTTACACTGTAGGGGTTGCAAGAATTGTAACCTAGCCCAGTTGTAGCTGAAGGGGTTTCACCTGCTTTTGTGGGTTGATTACCTAGTCCAGCGCTTTGTGAGCTGAAGGGATATCATCCATGGGATGATTATCTAGACCAGCAAATATGTACTGTAGGGGTTGCAAGAGTATTGTGACCTAGTCCAGTGAGCTGCAGGGATTTCATCCATGGGATGATTATCTAGACCAGCAAATATGTACTGTAGGGGTTACAAGAGTATTGTGACCTAGTCCAGTGAGCTGCAGGGATCTCATCCATGGGATGATTATCTAGACCAGCAAATATGCACTGTAGGGGTTACAAGAGTTGTGACCTAGTCCAGTTGTAGCTGCAGGAATCTCACCTGCTTTAGTGGGTGACGATTTAGACCAGCATGTTTGAACTGTAGGGGTTTTCTATTGTAAAGAAATACCTAGACCAGTGATATTTGCTAATTTGATATGTAACGATGATGACGATGTGAATTGATGACGAATGAATGCACTCGAGAACGAGTGATTTATCAGGATGGCCGTGTCGGCAGACACATTGATTAGCAGCTGTGAGAGACGGCGACTAGATGGCGCTAGTGGAACGTGCACCAGACGCAAATCATTCACTCTATCGATCATTTGGCCTAAAGGACTTGGTATCCAATCCAGTAAAATATTGTAACGGTTTCCCCCCCACTAGCGATCGCCTTTATAAGGAGCTGCGCTGTTTGATCGGTACGCATTTCCAACGGTTGCGTCGTGGTGCACGGACCACTGTCTCTCGACAGTCAGTACTGCCCGATTATTGGATGTGGAACGCTGTCTCTGACAATTAGTACTATCCTTATTGCGGTGGGTGCATGGACCACTGTCCCTGACAGTCAGTACTGCCCTATGTGACCGCCTTTTGCCGTTATTAGTTTTAGTATTTCATTTCTGTATTTTCTAGATTTAAGATAACTGATTGTTCAATTGAATAAACTTGTGTTTTACTTCTGATGTCTGGGCCAATCCGACATATGCATAAAACATTCAAAGAGAAAGAGCATCAAACGAAAATATCGTTATCTTCACTGTCGACGGGAATAGTGCCCAAAAGCCATCCAAAAATTATGCGTATTATTATCGATTTTTTAATTCATGAATGCATTAAAGATTTACATGACATTTGTAATACACGTCAGCTGTCTGTGACCTGTCATTGTCATAATAAAAATCTGTCTTTTAACAATCAAGTTTCAGTTTTTATTGTCCTAGTTTGTAGCTATTTATATCTAATTTTTTAAATAAGTAAATTGGTTTTTATTAAGAATTAATAACGGCTTTCAGCCGGTAGAGTTATGCAAGATCAACTGACATAATTATTATTGAAACAGTTGTACAGGGCAAAGGGGAATTTTAAAAACAACTTTTGCTGGAATATTTTCATAGTACCTATGTACTGCGTATACGTATATAGCTAGATATAATATATAACATATCGGTCACCAGTCGCACTTGTTTGGCATGATAGTTGTTTATCGCTGGAAACTCTATAAAAGAGGTACGCACGCAGCCCGAGCGGTATTTGTGTTCACGGTACGCGTCCAGTGAGCCGCTCCGTTCCGTTGACAACGAACGCTTACAACCAAGCAAACCAAAATGGCTTCAAGGGATCCTGCCACCGACCAGCTTGTTAACTTCAAGAAAACTCTTAAAGTAAGTTCCAGTTTTACTGTTAGTGATTAGGTATGTAGGCAGTGAACAACATTGTAATAAGTGCTTCGTTTACGCGGACTGTGTTTACTCTTGTTAAATTGTGAGCTAAAACGACGAATGTACTTTAAACTTAGGAATATTAAATTTGACATAGCTATTTGCATTAACTTTTTACTGTGTAATGCTGAGCATTGTGTGTATATTAGTGATACTCATGTCCCACGTCAATAATACATTGATCTTTGTACCTCGACTTGGATTATCAAGAATTTGGTTGAACATTGTTTTACACTTTGATAAAAACTGTATGATTGGTTTTTCACTTTGATAAATCATACATTCCTATGATTTTGGTGTTAATTGAAATGCTGCAGCACATAGTACCTACCTACCTGTAATTAGTGAATGAATTCTAGAACATGTTTATTTTAACATCAATTACACCTCTGGGTGTTCACCTTGTAATGCATTGCGAATTAACATATTACTTAATACTGTGAACATGTGTGACAATTTATCTTACTGAGTTTTTATTTGACAAAATTGTCTTTAATATAGGTGTTGATTTTACTACTTAAGTATACTTTTACAATGTTTTTTATTTGTTATATTCCAGGATTCTCCTGGCTACATCACTACAAAAACTGGAGCACCTGTTGGAGTCAAGACTGCTATTCAAACTGTTGGAAAGAATGGACCAGCTCTACTGCAAGATGTCAACTTCCTCGATGAGATATCTTCATTTGACCGGGAGCGTATTCCAGAGCGTGTTGTGCATGCCAAGGGTGCTGGAGCATTTGGGCACTTTGAAGTGACTCATGACATCACAAAGTACTGTGCGGCTAAAATATTTGAAACAGTTGGAAAAGTAACCCCAATGGCTGTGCGGTTCTCCACTGTCGGAGGTGAAAGTGGCTCTGCTGACACAGTCCGTGATCCTAGAGGATTTGCTGTAAAGTTCTACACTGATGATGGTAACTGGGACCTTGTTGGTAACAACACACCCATTTTCTTCATCAGAGATCCCACTTTGTTCCCTAGTTTTATTCATACTCAGAAGAGGAACCCTGCCACTCATCTTAAGGATCCTGATATGTTCTGGGACTTCATCACATTGAGGCCGGAGACAACTCATCAGGTGCTATACATGTTTGGAGACCGTGGTATTCCTGATGGATACAGGAAAATGAATGGATATGGTTCTCACACTTTCAAACTTATCAATGCCCAAGGAGTGGCACACTGGGTGAAATTCCACTACAAGACCAACCAGGGAATTAAGAACTTGCCTGTTGACAAGGCTGGTGAACTGGCATCTACAGACCCTGACTATTCTATTAGAGACCTTTACAATGCTATTGCCAAGGGTGACTTCCCATCATGGACAATGTACATCCAAGTCATGACAATGGCTCAAGCAGAAAGCTGCAAATTTAATCCATTTGACTTGACCAAGATTTGGCCCCATTCTGACTACCCTCTGATTCAAGTTGGCAAAATGGTCTTAAACAAGAACCCCAAAAACTACTTTGCTGAAGTTGAACAGATTGCATTCAGTCCTTCTAACTTGGTGCCAGGCATTGAGCCATCCCCTGACAAGATGTTGCAGGGTCGTTTATTCTCATACAGCGACACTCACCGTCACCGTCTGGGAGCCAACTATTTGCAAATCCCAGTAAACTGCCCCTACCGCGTCACTGTGGCTAATTACCAGCGGGATGGACCACAAGCTATAAGCAACCAGGAGGGAGTCCCCAACTACTTCCCCAACTCATTCTCGGGCCCTCAAGAGTGCCCGCGAGCGCAGCGCCTGCAGCCCAGGTACAACGTCAGCGGTGATGTTGACAGATACGACAGCGGCCAGACTGAGGACAACTTCTCTCAAGCTACAGAACTTTACAAGAAGGTGTTTGATGCTGCCGCCAAACAGCGCGTTGTCGATAACATTGTAGGTCACTTGAAGGATGCCGCAGGCTTTATCCAAGAGAGAGCTATTAAGATCTTCACCCAAGTTCATCCTGATCTAGGTAACAAGATTGCTGCTGGCTTGGCCCCATTCAAGAAATATCATGCCAATTTGTAATTAAATATAAGGAACTTAAGGGTGCTATTTTATGTTAGATATTAAGCAACTAGATTTTTTTTATATCATCTTGTGGGTAAACTTGGGTCTTTATGAAATATGAACATTACGGTACATATTACACACAATTCCATTTTAAAATACTTTTAAGGTGATTTACACTTAAACTACTGCATAATAAAACTAACTGTTGTACTGATTATATTGTTATTTAAAATATACCATTTCGTAAATACAATGGCATGTTGTTTTATTGAATTCCAAAGTAATCAACCATAAAATCACGCCTGCATTCGCCGAAGAGTTATTTATTTATCAATTTATTTCAGGCATCAAGGCCCATATAAAACATACAATACAATTTAATAACATAAAAATACTATAAATACATACAACATTATAATTAAGTACACTAAAAAACTAATGAACACGAAGTGTCTGCGTCGTGTTTCGCTGACTGGTGTCATGTATTCGGCCACGAAACCGGCGGTACACAACACCCTGCGGCCAGAACTCTTCCTTGAGGAACTTCTCGAGATGATGTGTCGGAACGCGCACCATGAACGACTTGAAGTTCGTGTTGTGACGAGACTTCAATTTTTCGACCCTCAAGGTCCAGTTGGTCTTCACACGCATGTACTCCACGATCTCCTCAACCTTCGTGGAGTGGTGCAGTCTGGACACGTACAGCTGCGTCGTCGGGATTGCTGGACGCAGCAGCATGTTGGGTCCTGCCAGCGCGGTGCCGCACTGGTTCCGACAAGGAGGCTTCTTCTTCTTCTTCTTCTCCACCTTGATGAAACCATCCTTGTCGCACGTGTCTTTCTCTGGATCCTCTCTTTTCAAAACCTTGTTGGGTTTCGACCGGCTCCGTTTACCCCCTTTTGGTTTTTCCGCTAGCGTTACCTGCGATTTTTGCGACTCAGCATATGCGGGCCATACACGATCAAGTTCACCGTCAAGTTTGCAGCGGACTTGAAGCCGCGTCCAGTAAACTTGACGGTGTATGGCTATGGGTATTCATGATAAGTACCCATACACCGTCAAGTTTACTGGACGCGGCTTCAAGTCCGCTGCAAACTTCATCGTGTGTAGGTACCTATGGCCCGCATTACGCAGATTTGTACCTATAGCACACCCACAAGTTATGTTATTCTCTAAAATTCATAAGTACTTATATCTAGTTGTCATGTGACCTTAATTGCTATTTATTATGTAACTAGCTCCGCCCCGCGGTTTCACCCGCATAAGTTTCAATCTCGTGGGAATATCGTGATAAAAAGTAGCCTATATGTTAATCCAGGGTGTCAGCTACCTCCATACAAAATTTTATCAAAATTGGTCCAGCCGTTTGAGCGTGAAGAAGTAACAAACATAAAACACACACACTCACAAACTTTCGCCTTTTTAATATTAGTGTGATGACAATTTTATCACTGGGTTATCTTTTTTTTCCTTAGTCTGAGGTTATCTTTCGAATTCATGATTAAGAAATGTGTGCTTAAAATACCTACCTATTTAATTAATAAATAAGCTACAAAAGTACAGCAATTATGTTTTAAAAAATCTCACAAATAGAGAAAAGACGATCTCAATCAGAAAAATCCAAACCGGACACCAGTGTGACTACCTATTTGAAATGCAAATTACCTATTTCGTTGGAGCTGATATTACAGCTAACTTATATTGACGACAAAGGAATCAATAACATGCTGGGATTGCGATGAAAATTGCACTGCAGTGTGTTGTTATCAGCACAGCAAGACAATAAAATATTATCTACATTGCAGTGTAGGTATTGTTTTGTGAGAGACGTGAGAATGTAGGGAATTCACACAAAATATAAAAATAAGATGTCACATCAAAGACAGAACCCAAGTTTTTCAGAGACCTACCTAGCCCCGTTACATACGTAGTATCACGTGCCCGTTGCTAAGGGGGATGTGCTAACTAACTGCTACCTAGATAGCCCGCGAACATAAGTAGGTACAACCTGACAGTCCTGACTCCTGACACTGAACTGCCAGTTGCAAAAAACGTAAGATAATTTAGAAAGAAAATACATTTATTTAGCACAGACTAAAAGACACACAATACACCAGCCAGATAGTCAGATAATAATCGAACCTACATCAGATAAAAACAGAAAATATAAAAAAAAACTGGCCAAGTGCGAGTCGGACTCGCACACGAAGGACGCCGAAAAAAACACGTTTGTTGTATGGGAGCCCCCCTTAAATATTTATTTTATTTTTAGTATTTGTTGTTATAGCGGCAACAGAATAATTTGTGAAAATTTCAACTGTCTAGCTACCGTGGTTCTTGAGATACAGCCTGGTAACAGACAGACGGACGGACAGACAGCGAAGTCTTAGTAATAGGGTTCCGTTTTTACCCTTTGGGTACGGAACCCTAAAAAGGATAAAAATAAAAAGTGCAAAGTCCGATGTAAGAAATTAGCAGGAATACCTCACGGCTGCGCCAAAAAGGTCCAGCCGGTCGATTCTGTAAAAATCTCACCGTGAAAACTTATAAAGAAGGTGAAGTGAGTTTGTTTTGGTAAGAATTGACACTATTGACAGCTCACTCCACGTTCACTTCACCTAAGTTTTCACGGTGAGATTTTTACAGAATAGCACCGCAGTTCAGCAAAAATGCCAGACAACTAGTGCCTGACGCTGGTTTTCAACTGGACCTGATGTGTGAGGTGACGGATGTAAACCAGTTTTATACTGCAACGTGACGTGTGTATGCATTAAATAAAAATAAATTTGTTTCACATAAAAAACGATTTCGAGGGCTAACTAGCACATCCCCGTTAAAACATGTAAGTATTCTATCGTTTAGGTACCTAGCTACACCTAAAACTATAAGTAGGTAAATAGTTGTAAACGCGGAGTTACCTTCATCAGACAGAACAGAAACATTATGGGGATTATATAAAAACGTTGCTTAAAGTTATGTAATGACTAATAATGATAAGTGGTTTTGACTTTGGGTATGTGTCCACTAGCAACATATCCACAAATGTCATTAATCGAAAGTTCTGGCAAAGCTATGAAAATTATGTGAATAACTGAATAGGTTAGAGGTACCTACTTACTATTAGCATATAAAATTTGCATAGGCACACTACAGTAACCTAGGTACTGTTTACCCTGTTTACTTATCGATAGGTTTGAGTTTCCCTCTCACGGAGAGGAGGCCTGTGTCCCAGTAGTGGGAACATTATAGGCTGATTATGATGATTATGTCTATGAGGTTTTAGATACTTTTTACTAAGAATATCGATCTCTTGTTGAAACAGAAAATTACAGATAAGTATTATGTTGGATATAATTTGACCTTCGCTGTATTCATTAGGTAGGTACATACCTACTTATTTTTATTGTGTTTCATTATCATTTGTACGGAGCGATAAAACTAATTGAAGTGAGTGTCAACTTTTATTTTCTATCAGCTATCAACGTGTTTGTAGGTCTAGGTACCTACTGGGGACTGACCACCACTCTATCACTAAGGCGCGGCGCCCACTATCGGTGAGCATCGGTGCGGCTCGGTACAGCTCGGGCGCCTTATGGCGGCTTCGGGCGCCTGAGAGCAGCTTCGGGCGGCTTCGGGCTGTCTCGGCAGTCGTAAGCATACCTAAGGACGCCGACGCTATCTTCGGGCAGCTCGGGTGGCATTTTCGTGGCAGACACGTCGCAGAACAGTAGTAAGGCCCGTAATTCACCAAAGCGGAGAGGAGAGGTCTCATTTTTCTATAGAATTTCGTGCCGCTTGCTCGCACGAAATTCTATACAAAAATGAGACATCTCCTCTCCTCTCCGCTTTGGTGGATTACGGGCCTAACGTTCACCGCGCGCGCCTCCTTTAGCTTGGCAACACCCAGAAGAAAATAAAACGCAACAGCCTCATTAATTACACGTATAGGTTCGTTTTGCTTCCAAAGCTTATTCGCCCAATATCTTCTATTTTGCCTTAAAGTTCCAAGTTTCTCTTTTTCTTCAGCAATCTTGCTGAAGAAAAAGAGAAACTTGGAACTTTAACAATGAGAACAATGAGAACTAAGTCCCAATCCACCATTATAAATACACACGCACAACAGCTGTTTTCTCGTAACGTTACGACTGCTCTGCGACGTGTCTGCCACCCGAACTATTCTTAGTTTTGCCGAAGCTACTCGAACAGCCTCGGCGTCCTTAGGTATGCTTACAACTGCCGAGGCAGCTCTCAGGCGCCCGAAGCCGCCCGAAGCAGCTCTCAGGCACCCGAAGCCGCTCGAAGCCGCCGTAAGGTGCTCGAGCTGTACCGAGCCGCACCGATGCCCACCGATAGTGGGCGCCGCGCCCACTGCATGCACTAGCAATGCAGTCACTATGCATGCACTAGTAATCTGAAACATTTTTCACAGCACTAATTGCGTAACACACTATCAATCTCAACCTGAATCATTTTATAGGATATTGCTAATCCATTGCTTCATTGTTCGAAAAATGTGTCTATCAAAATGGCTTTCATTTTGACAGACACATTTTTCATAGGTACTACGCAATTACCCCACTGGTCGCTTTACCAACTGCTACCCATCATTCATAGGCACTCCATACCACCATATATAGGCGTCTCTGCTTGTGCCAATCTCCGCGGTCCTGTGCGTCTTATCGCGCTGCTGGCATGCATGACCCAGGATTCGTTTAGTTTTGGCTAAAGAAGCTGGCGCTGGAGACCGTAAATCTGTGTAAAAAAATTCTATCCAATTTCATGACATCTTCTTTAACAACTATCATTCAGGCTGCTAATTGAACAGTGCCGTTTAGTTAAAAGGCTAGGCAGTTAACCAAAAGGCTAATTAAGCCAGTTAGCTGCGACAGTGCGACGGATAGATTGAATGCGATGGATAGATGATAAGGCCCGCACCCTCTTTGCGTAACACTATCAGTTCAGTTGAACTTGGTATGGTACTTGGTACTTTATAATTTTTCAGTCCCTGTTGCAAAAAATTTACATTATATTTTTATTTCTTTCTTATTTGTAAAATAGTTGGGCAAACGTCATCTAAAACTATTCCAAATTTCAAGTTGGTAAAAAATATATTTAGGTATGTAATGGCGACGGTTAGTTTTCACGGATTTGCGTAATGAAACAACTGTGATACTACGGTACGATTATAATCCTTGGGTAAAACACAAGCAAACATGGGACACAACTATCGTAGAATACACGTTAAGTAATCAGAGTTCTTGTAAGAAATTAGGTATCGTCGCGGCGTTCGCAGAACGCGCGCGCATAACGAACGATCGTAGGCGGCCGACTGTCTGCGCGGGCGGATCGCGGCAGTGGGGAGCGCGAGGCGTGACTTTACATCATCGGCGTAGACGCGATCGGTTTGACACAAGCTTGTTGCGGCGCGCGTAACCTTGCAACGCTACACACTCCCCCTCTAGTTCGAACATAGCGCCCTCGCGTTCGGGCTAGCAATCATAACGACGAGGTCTACCACGCTTGCGCTTCTCTCTAACCGGGGGCTCAATATCGCCAACGAACGGGGTCAGATGGGAAACATGGTACCGTCCAACGTGCTCACCTTTAGAGATCCCTTCTATCAGGTAAGTAGTAGGGCTCACTACTTCGCGTATGCGGTATGGGCCATCCCTTCGAGGTATGAATTTCGCAGACTGTCCAGGGCCTACGTCATTCATACCTTGCGTCCTCAATAGAACAAGGTCATTTACCTTATAATCCGGGGGCACACGTCTTCCTTCATCAGCGTGCTTCTTCTGCACAGCCTGTTTATATTCGTGAACGTCTCGGGCGTCGAGGAGTACTGTCGACAACTTACGCAGGTAAGGTGTAATGTTGTGTACGAAGTTATCGTTCTCAACGATGGTCTTCATATCCCCTACAACATCCGATGGAGCGCGTAATTCCCTCCCAAAGGTAAGGTATGCGGGCGAGAATCCAGTACTTGCTGTGACAGCGGAATTCATCGCGAACCTAATAGCTGCGAGGTGAGTATCCCAAGACGCGTGATCTTTTCCTACTAGTATAGCTAGCTGAGGTTTTAGGTCACGGTTTTTCCGTTCCACGGGGTTCGCCTCAGGGTGATATAGCGGCGTCAAGGACTGTTTGATACCCATCACATGACAGACCTGCTGCATGACTTCAGCAACAAATTGGACTCCATTGTCGCTGATCATCCTACGTGGGACTCCGAACCTCATGAAAACTTCAGATATTAAAAGCTCAGCGCACTCGACGCTGGTGGCGTTCTCTAACGCGAACAGCTCGACCCAATGGGAGCAAGTATCCTCCAGAATTAAAATCCAACGGTTACCTTTGGATGTTCTTGGCAGGGGTCCAAACAGATCGACAGCCACAACTTCGAAACGTCGGTTCGCTGCAGGAGTTTGAAGCAATCCTGTAGGTTTTCTATTGTCAATCTTGTATCGCTGGCAAGCAGTGCAGCGTTTAATATAATCGGTGATGAATGATCTCATCCCTGGCCAGAAGTATCTCGCCCTGATGCGCTGCAGGGTTCGTTCGGCGCCGAAGTGACCTGCTGTGGGGGCGTCGTGGAATTCTACGAGCACGGCTTCTCTCTCATGCGCGGGCACTACGAGACAGGCAGAATCTTCATCTTCGGAGTCAGGTGCACACCTGTACAGCACACTATCTGATATCACGTAACCTCTTTCTGACCAACCCCTCCCCCTGAAGGGATCGCCGGTCGCTTCCAGATCCTCGATGATCTTCTTCAAGTCCGGGTCTTGGAGTTGGTTGGTGCGCACTTCCTCAGGCATCCTGCGTGGCACATCTACAGTCGCTAAGCACATCTCGCAACCACCTGGGTTTTCCTCACAACAGGCTGGGCGGCTAAGTGCATCAGCGATTACGTTCACCTTCCCAGGAGTGTACTGGATCTGCAAATTATAAGCCTGGAGGGTTAGTGCCCACCTGGCAAGACGACCGCTGGGAGATTTTAGGCTCATCAACCAACGCAACGGTTGATGGTCAGTTTTTACTATAACTTCCGATCCTTCGATGTAGCCCCTGAACTTCGTCACAGCCCAGACGACGGCTAGGGCCTCTCGTTCTGTGGTGGTATAGTTGCGCTCAGCTGGCTCTAGGAGACGGCTGGCGTACTCTATAGGTCTCTCATCGGGGCCCTCCCCCTGCATCAAAACAGCGCCGAGACAGTAGCCACTGCTATCTGTCCGGAGGGAGAAAGGCTGGGATTCGTCGGCTTGGCGAAGAATGGGAGCAGTGATCAGAAGCTCTTTGATGCGCTCGAAACTTGATTGCTGCTCTTCATGCCACCTCCAAGAGCTGTTCTTCTTGAGAAGGTCGGTCAAGGGTTTAGCAACTGCGGCGTAGTTGGGTACGAAGCGCCGGAACCAGCTGGATGTTGCCAAGAAACCTTTAAGCTGCCTTTCGTTCTTTGGGGCAGGCATGTCAGCAATGGCCGAGGTCTTCTCCGGATCCATCTGTAGTCCACCTGGAACGATGATGTGACCGAGGAACTTCACTGAGTCACGGGCGAAACAGCTCTTCTTCCGGTTGACTCGAAGGCTGAACTTTTCGAGTCTGTCGAAAACTGCTTCGAGGTCCTCCATGTGGCTCTCGAAAGTCTGTGATAAGATTATCAAATCGTCTAGGTATCCTAGAATAGTCACAGGTCTGCCACTTTGCGGGTTGGAGTTCGGTTCTTGGTTGGCTACATGAGGTACATTTAAGTTCGACTTGAAACGGTCGATTAATCTTTGAAATGTGGCACCTGAGTTGCGGAGACCCATCGGCATTCTTTTAAATCTATAGGTGCCAAACGGTGTCACGAATGCGGTTTTGTCACGATCCTCTTCTGAGACACACACTTGAAAATATCCAGAGTGGAGGTCCAGGGTGGTCATGTAGCCGGTCGTCTTTGCAGCGTGAAGCACGTCTTCTATGCGCGGGAGCGGGTATCTATCTGGCTCCGTCACCGCGTTGAGCTTCCGGTAGTCCACGCACAGGCGGACGCCACCATCCTTCTTGGTGACCAGGACGACATTAGCGGCCCAAGGCGACTCGCACTCTTCTATGACATCAGCTTCCAACAGCTTTTCAAGTTCACCTTCTAACAACTGTCTCTTACCCTGTGACATTCTATAGGGTGGTGAAGCAGTTGGTTCTTGCTTCTCGTCAACCCGAATGCGATGAGTAGCATAAGTTGTAGGGGGGCCTTCGGTGGCGAAGCGTTCAGCCCTACTGGTGATGAGCTGGTTGAGCTGCATTCTCTGGGCCGGCGACAGCTTCGTTCCTTCATCTTCTCTCAGCGCCGGACTGGTGGTATTCACTTGCATCAGTTCTGCCTCGCTGGCGGATGTGAGGCTGTATGTTTGCACGAAAGTAAACTTTTGCCCGGGGGAATCACAAAAATGCCAACAGTTATGTTGGAGATCCAATAATATACCTGCTCTAGCGATGAAATCTTGCCCGAGAAGCGTCCTATTATTGGCTTCTGGTATCACTAGGAAAGTGGTGGGGATAATACGTCCCTGAACTGTGACGTTCGTATTACACGAAAACAATTCACGTACCTGCCGCGTGCCGTCCGCGAGGCCGATATTGCGGTGCGTTCTTGTGAAAGTGTTGCCACTGGCCAGCAAGACTTTGTATAGTCCGGGGCTGGCAAGACTCTCGGTAGCACCTGTATCTAGCACTGCAACACCTACCAAAGATGCAACCTCTATCTTTATGGTGGAGTGTGTCTGGTCGGTCACATAGGTAACAGCACTTTGAAAACTCACCTTGTCGGCGGTGGCGGGGGGTGTACCCTTACATGTCGGACACTTCGACCGTATAACACCTTGTCGACCGCAACCGTAACACGACAACGGTGCGTTTTCAACTAACTGCTCCTTCGATTTTTCTTTATTTCTACACTCATCTACTGAATGACCAAACCGTTTACAGAAAGCGCAGCGTGGCCTGACACGTTTCGAATTCGCGACAGTACTTGTTGTGTTCGAACTAGAGTCGGGTGTCGCATGCGAAGGGTTATTTTGAACAACAGTAGCGTTCGGAGGGTTATTATTATCATTTCGTGTTTTGTTAGAATTATTATGATTACGAGATGAATTTAATAATGATTTGGATGGACTTACTTCGTTCAGCGTCTCCTCTACATACCTCGCGCGCTCGAGCAGACAGTCGACACTACTTACACTATCGCGTGACACTCTTTTTCGGATTTTACGATTTAAAAGGCCGTAAATAATATCTAATTGCATTCTTTCAGTAATACTATACGGTATACGCGATAAGTTGGCGCGCACTCGCGATATAAACGAATCTACACTGTCACTTTCACTCTGGTCTTTCGCGAAGATCTCTCGAAGGATCCGGTGAGGGGGGCGCGGGGCGCCGTACATAAATCGTAGACGGCGTATTGCTTCGTCCCACGACTCCACGGTAGATTTGATGCCTTGCCACCACACGGCGGCGTCCTCCGTCAGCAGCATGGATAACCCTCGAAGAGCGTGTTCGTCGGATACGTTTGCGCACTCTTTATATACGAGGACGTTCTCGACGAAAGCTTCTAAGGCTTCGGCACCGCGTGCGGCTCCGTCGAAACGGGCCGTGCATCGCGTGAAGTTGCTATGCTGGTTTGGCGCTCCGGTGTGTATGGTGGTAGGATGAGTCGGTCCCGTAGACTCGCCATTCGATGACGTCGGCGTCGGCGTCGCGACGCTTCGCATAACATTCGATAACAATCGTGTCAGTTGGTCTTCGGATATCGCTATCATATTACTCCCACGTTCTGCTGTAGGCGTCGCCGAGGTGCTTGCACTAGCGCAGTTCGCCACCGCGTGGTTCTCCTCGTCGTCGCTCGCGTCGGAAACATCGTGAGCGTTGTCCTTAGACGCGTGCTGGCGTGTTTTTGGCGGCATTTTCTCGTCAAAAGATTATCACGACACGAAGATACACAGTTAGTCCACTAGAATAACACAGTCGCGTGGGTTTCGTTCGCACTCGCGTCGGTACTGTAGGTATTAGCCGTACGGAGCGCGTGCCACGAGTTGGGCGCAATTTGTAATGGCGACGGTTAGTTTTCACGGATTTGCGTAATGAAACAACTGTGATACTACGGTACGATTATAATCCTTGGGTAAAACACAAGCAAACATGGGACACAACTATCGTAGAATACACGTTAAGTAATCAGAGTTCTTGTAAGAAATTAGGTATCGTCGCGGCGTTCGCAGAACGCGCGCGCATAACGAACGATCGTAGGCGGCCGACTGTCTGCGCGGGCGGATCGCGGCAGTGGGGAGCGCGAGGCGTGACTTTACATCATCGGCGTAGACGCGATCGGTTTGACACAAGCTTGTTGCGGCGCGCGTAACCTTGCAACGCTACAGGTATAGTTAAAAATATAAAAAGTTGAAAAAAATATATTCAACCGAATTGATAACCTCCTCCTTTTTTTGAAGTCGGTTAATAAAGTACATTTCATGTAGGTAGGTACACTGGTTGGAGTTACGCATTTTAAAGTCGTTAAATATGTATTGTTTCCTTCCACCATAGGTGTAGGTAATATTAGGTACCTACCGGATAAAACGCGTCGTGTTACTAATATGACTCTTGTAGCTCTTGACTCTTAGCGTGTTCTACATCAGTTAAAATTAGCATACACAGGTACTTTCAGTTTGTTTCGCTTATTAAAAAAAAATTATAAATAAGTTTTTAAGTAGTCTTTATTTTAGTTTAGTTACTCGCAGTGTTTATGTATGGCGGCGTCGCTCATCAGGGAGACCTTAGGCAAACGAGAGCAGGATAGCATTTTACATGAAGAGAAATTTGGTGCCCTTCATATACTGCCACATCATGTGTAAGGTAGGACGCCCTCAGGCTAGGTGGAGCGACGGTCTTCGCAGGATGGCTGGTCGCAGCTGGATCAGACAGAGTTGCCGAAAATCGAGTTGAATGGCGCCGTGGAATAGGAGAGGCCTATGTCCAGTAGTGGACTGCTGTAGGCTGATGATGGAGGTGAAGTCCCAAATTAAACAGTAAATTAACGGCTAGACGATAATATAATGAGGCTACGATCATTATTAAATTACTTAATAAAATCACACTTTGCACCGGTAGGTAGGTACCTGCATAATGATGTCGTTATGCTATTCATTACTAACGTAAACCAGAATGTTCTATCTAATGATGATAATGAATGACCATAATATCTACCTTCTATAGACTTGTACTATTATGTAATCTGTGCTACTAGTAGAATACTCAAGGTAACCTGCGAAATTCATATTAATTGCAAACTGCAAGAAACGTTTGTACCTACATATAGGTACCGTATGTACCTATATGTAGGTACAAATGTTTCTTGCAGTTTGCAATTCAATGTTAGGACAAAATATATATTATGCTCATTAAAATCATCTAGATATCGCCTTGGAAGTTGGGTAGGCTTTTGGTGTAGGATGCAACCTGTGTCGACACCTTCGCGCCATCCCATCTTGATGCTGCAGGAGCAGAAAACTTCCAAACCTTGTTGGGAGCTATATGTTTGAGCTTTGAGGTTGAAACACTAGGGCCTTGGGGTCCGAGTGCTCAGCGAATATTTCGAGACATCGCCAAGCGTTTGGTTGACTCCATGTTTAGCGCAAAGAATCAGCATTACCATCCAACGTGGTAATGCTGCCAGCTTTTTGGGCACTTAATCCCATTGACAGCGACGCAGACGATTTTTTTAATGCCCAATCAGCTCCTCCTTTTTCTTTTATTTATTTTTACCGACTTCAAAAAAAGGAGGTTATCAATTCGACACGTATGTATATAATATTATTGGAATTGCATTATATTCACATATGACAATCTATTAGGGCTTCCAAACAAATATGTACAAAAATTTATAGACGTATGTATGTTTGTCCACGCATTTGTTCGCAACTATTTATCGGATGGTGACCATTTTTAGGGTTCCGTACCAAAATGGTAAAAATGGAACCCTTATGGTGAGATTAATTCTGTCTGTCTATCACAGCTGGATATCTCAAGAACTACTAATGCTATCAACTTGAAATTTGGAATAGTTTTTGATGACGTTTGCCCAACTATTTTGCAAATAAGAAAGAAATAAAAATATATGTATATTTTTTGGAACAGGGTCTGAAAAATTCGAAGTGGGGATACTAGGGCATGTGGGGTATCATATGAAAGAGCGCAGTTTGCACATTCTCAAGCATATTTTCTTTTTTTTTTAGGCCGCATAGTTTTCGACTTTTGATGAAAAATGTAAAAAGAAATATCGTTCCCCACCCTTTATCTCCGAAGGTTGCAAAGAGAAAAATCTGAAATAATTGTATGTGATAAAAGTTTATGTAAAGATTACAGGAAAAATAAAACTAAGTCTCTAAATAGCACAATTTTACAGAAATCATCAACAAAAGTTACATTAGTTCCACTATCGGTCAAAAGATGGCGCTGACATAAAATTGCAATATTCTGCACAGTGTTACAATTCTCTGATGAATATAGGCCTCGCCGATGAAAATTTAAAAACATATGCTGGTACGGAACCCTCGTTGCGAGAGTCGGACTCGCTCTTGCCCAGTTTTTTTTAATTGGCTTACATTTACTTCAACTTAGGGAACAGTGCAAGTTTCATCAAAATCGATTCAGTAATTTTCAAGACATGAACTAATACGTGTAAGTGTGACGGCCTGCCTTATTGAGCTACGGGTGTAGTGTCAAAGGGAAAACATTTCAAAACCTTGGTCAAATTCTAGTGCGATATTTACAACAAAACTATTACATACTTATTACAAACAAATATTCCAGTTTTTACTTAAAACTAGAAATTACGAAATAAAAAGTAATTTAAAAAATTAAACCTAATTAAAAAAAAAATGAACTCAAAGTTATGAAATAACTTTAATTTCGGAAGTCGGTGGCAAAAAACTAAAATAAAGATCCCAAGACACCGACTTCCGAAATTAAAGTTATTTCATAATTTTGAGTTCATTTCTTTTTGAAGTCGGTTTAATTTTTTCACGATTTAATGCAATAGGTCAACAACGAAATTAGAATTACATTACACTATCGTTTTTTTAACAGATAGGTAGATAAACCATTTAATTAATAAATCATCATCAACATTCTCAGCTGAATAAAGTCCATAGTCCTGTTAGATACAGGCAATCACAGTTTTACAATCCATAGAACTGTGCAGAACTCATAGTTTGTAATGAATGGCCGATGGGAAATTTAAACACGATCTACACGGTTTGAAACCAGTCTACAAACCAAGGTGACCTTGAAGTTGTTGTTGCGAGATGCCTGCTACACGGTTTTAAACCAACCTTTTCTTCTGCCACTGGTTTGCAACGCAGGCCTTTCTACCAAGGACGTTTAAAGGTCATACGAATTTGGTTTTAAACCAATGTCTACACTGTTTTAAACTGGTTTGAAACCACCGTTTTAAACCAAAGTTTAAAACAGTGTAGACGTGTAGATTGTGTTTTAGCTAATCCCGCCAACTTCGCGCTGTTTCATTGTGTCACAGAGAATAGGTACGTCATGCACGAATTAATCGACTCTTGTCGCCAACGTGTGTGTCTGTGTAGATGGAATACCTACCTATAATCTAGAAGGCGTATCATCTGGCTGGTACTCGTAGATAAGGTAGGCACAAATGTTTGTCCACTTGATTAGATAAATAGGTGATTACGGGATTAGTGTAGTGCTTTGAAAGGTGTATAGTGTTATTTTTAATGTTTACTACTTACTTTTTAACCGACTTCAAAAAAGGAGGAGGTTCTCAACTGTTTTTGAAGTGAAAACTTCTTTAGCGGCGTTGTACACTTTTTTGTAATGGGTACAAAATGTTAAACTCGCGTCAGGACACGTGACCTGATCGAAAATTCGTAAGACGGATGGAGAGTGCTATGGCGTAGGTCAAACTGTGCTACGGCGTAGCTCACACTATGCTACGGCGTAGTTCACCATACCAGCATACCAGCGAATATGGCTGTTTTTTGAATAAAATATTTCGTTTGACATTTTGAAGCTTTTTTTAGATTCAAACTATTTTAAATAGAAATTTAGTTTTAAGAGCGTTTACGCCGTGCGGCATTTTATACAAACTTTCAAGCCCTTATTTTTCGAAATGAATGAACCGATTTTAATGAAACTTCATACGCATAAGCAGGATACAAAGGTCTAAAAATACTAACTTTTTAGACTTTTGTATCCTGCCTAACTCGCGCCACTGTTACCGTAAGCGACGCCACGCGTGTTTTCTTTATAAGACGATTAAAAAAAATACCCGCTTCGGATGTGTTCGGCTGTCCTCGGGATGTACTCGGTTTTAATGTATAGCCGATATGTCAGTGAGTGATGGCAAAGTATTCTTTTTGTGTTTTGTTTTCACTTCTGTCGGCACTCCCGGAGTGCCACTGTTTTTTTTTTGTATGTATGTTACGTGATATCTCCGGAAATTGTAAATCGATTACAAAAATTATTTTAGAGGTGGTCCCATATACATTTTATTAACTAAGCTTGGGTAGTTTTTGAGTTAGCTTCAATTCGTATTTTTTCCACACACTTGCTCGTAAAGTGGCTCTTATTGAACCGCTTTTAGGTCCATAATGCAGTGTATTAAAAACGCGTGCTTTTATTTAAGGTGAATGCGCAGTGGTAGACCGCGAAATTAAAATTTTCTTGGGTTTTTTTACAATTTTCAGGTCAATGTCAGTTTGTAAGTTGATTAAAATATGATTCGCGACCGTAACAAATATAGCTTTACATAATAATAAATTAATAATCATTAGAATTAGCAATACAACTCTTTAACTCAGAATTAGCCTCAAATAAAGAAATCATGACATTTCAAGAAATAGTCATTCAATAGGGTAATAATTATGAACTTAGAGTGATGTATATGATGTAGATGATAATTTTTATGATTATAATTCTATAAATAAATATTTGTTACGGCCGCGAATCATATGAATCATATTTAGATCAACATACAACCTGATACTGACCTGCAAAATGCAAAAATCTTGGAAAATTTGAATTTCGCGGGTTACCCTGACGCTTTCGCCTAAAGCTGAAAGCATGAAAATAGGAAGGGGTGTACAGTCCACTATCTACTCTCAAATCGCACGCCTTTCGTCTCGATTTTTGGCAAAGAAAGAAGACTTTTTTTATAGAAACGCCTTTTAAATTGTTTGTAGCAATGACTGACTAGACAATGGAATGCAATGCAAATAATCAAAACATGATTGGTTGCCCGTCTTGTCTGTCCGCTGGATGCGGGAAGCACAGAACCGGTCGAAGTTAAGAATAGAATAGAATACTCTTTATTAAAGTCTCTTTGTTAAGGTGCTTGGGAGAGGCCAATGTCCAGCAGTGGACGACTTTCGGCTGAAATGATGATGATGATGGTTGTTTCTAAAACCTACACTGTACAAAAGAGGAACTTACATAGATTTTAGGTAAAATTCTACAAATAGGTTTCCGGTTTAGGTTAAAAATATGTTCGCCTTATCTTTGAGCAGATAAATCTAATTCTTCTCTATTGTATCACTGGCAAAATTAAAAATATATGACATGTGACATAAGTCTACGTTATCGTTACATATTTACAATGTTTTGAGGTGTTTTTGTAGATTCTTATTTATTTTTAGTTTATTTTATAATGCTCTACAATTTGTGCTTCTTTACAAATTGTTTTTTTTTATGTATGCTTTGGCGCAAATTATACGAAAAAAAATCTGAAGCAATGTGATTTGTAACAAAATTGAACTTCTTATTCAGTTGGTAATTTGCAGTTTTGCAACTCTTCAATATTGACTCCGTGGTCTCAAATACGCCCACGGAAATTGAACAAAGGTATGTCATCAACATCATCATTATCTCTATTGTCACCTAATTCTACATTCAAGTTATCATAGAATGCATAGAATAGAATATTATTATGTCTTTGCTAGATACCTAGTACCTACTAATTGTCAACAAATTGGAAACCTTTTGATTTAAGGCATGCTCTGTGATTTAAGGTAGGACATTCACGATCCACGTTAGATAAGAAGAAAAGAGGGGCTTGTGGCTAAGTAATAACTGCCGCACGGGTCGATCGATCAGGTTAAGCTACGCTTGGCGCGGTTGGTCCGTGGATGGGTGACCATCTTCACATACCAAGACCCCTCTGTGCCTCGGAAAGCACGTTAAGCCATTGGTCCCTGCTATCGTTCGTGGATCTTTGACAGTCGTTCCGGGTCGTCAGAAGCCCGAAAGTCTGACAACCAGTCTTACCAAGGGGTATCGTATTACCCAGTAACTGGGTTGTGGAGGCCAGATAGGCAGTCGCTCCACGTAAAATACTGGTATTCAGCTGCGTCCGGTTAGACTAGAAGCCGACCCAAAGAAACTGTATTTAAGAACTAGTTGTAAAATGGCTAGGAGGATAATGACCATTACATTACAACACAAATATTCTATACAACTTTGTGGGTAAAACACAGGCTTCGGGGTTCTGCCGGCCTACGAATATGACATTATATTATGCCATTTGGAAATCGGTTCTCATGGTATGTGAAGCGGAAGGATGAGGAAAATGTCTTGAGAAAAGTTTTGAGTAGCTGTGAACATGGATGGCTGTAGGATGGATAGACTTTATGAAAGATAATTATTGTATATAAAGGGTGTGACTCCCGGGATGACGATATGATATATGGAAGAAAAAGACATATTTCGTCGAACCCAAATAAAATTGGATAAAGGCAGGAGATTGATGATTAATTATGTCATATGAACCTCCTGAAAACTAGGTAGGTAAGACTAATAGAAGTCATACGCGGCATCATTGGCAGATAGATTAGTGATCCAAGTACTGAAGTCGTTGTACAGTGTCTGACAAGAGGTCATTGATTCCCATCATCCCTGAATCACCATTTATGACGTATGGTGCATTTTTTGATGAACAGACACAGTACATCCAGTACGAGTACATCATTAATTAAAGGTACCTGTGCCGCTCAGTTAAATTAAGATATTCAGTTATGATTTCAGGATGATATGTAAACGTTGTCAGCGGTCACTTAGAAGTGGCGAAGGTGTCAAATGTGGAATATGTGAGTCCTGTTTCCATATGAGATGTGTCAATGAATCTGTGAAGGAGCAGCGCGATTGTGGAGACAGAGGTTTTCAATGGAAATGTTCTCTCTGTCAGAACTATGTCAGTACTCACGCTAGCGGTTCAGACTTAAGTAAAGACAAAGACAAGGAAAAAAATAGCCTAATGCAGGCCGTTACTACACTAAGCGAAAAGTTTGAACTTGTAAATAAAATTCAATTACCGAAATTGAACAGCGATTTGGCGCAGATAAAAACTGTGGCAGATCACATTGTGCAACAGAACAATGATTTATTACGGAAAATAGATGAAATTGAAGAGAAAAGAAAGAACGAAAAGCAACGCCTTATTTCAACTAGTAGGTACCGAAGGAGGAACCTAAGCCTAATCCCTAAATCAACGCATACGCCAGAAAAAGTGGAAGACCCAACTATTTCGACGAATGAAAAAAATGTAAGATATAGGACACGAAGACGGTCATATCTTTTGCACAGAATATTTAATATTTTAAACAGAAAAATGAACAGAACTCAGTCTCCAAAATAATAACGGTTAAAATGACGTTCTAATAAAAAATATTTACCTAATTAACTTTCTTTTAGTGCCATCACCACCACCACGTCATGTTCACCACCGATATCATCAGCGGCATTCAGCGGATCTTGACATTCAAAAAGCCTCACTCGCTTCGTTCGTTCGTTAACACATCCGTCAAAGCAGACATTTTGTACTAAGTATACTTTATGGAGAGCGTTCTAAATCAGGTAGGAATCCGAAAGGATCAGTAATCGTATTACATACAGATATCTATATAATCTCCTTTCCGCGATCAACTGTCCAGTCTCAATCTTTCTACCAATGTGTCTACGCCCGAGTAGACTCAGGCTGAAAAAGTTTATATCCCTTTGAATTTGCTGACATCCTGGACAGCTACGAAACGGCTTCCATTGCTCCATACGTAACATTAAAGTGTGTAACCACTTCAGCAACCTCATGGGTCATGATGAGTCGTGTCCAGTGGCGTAGCTATCGGAGGACTAGGCGGTGCCAGGCCCCAAAGCTCAAGGGGCCCCTCGGCCCCTGACCAGCAAACCTCGAACTGACCTAGCGAAAAAATTCTTCCAACTTCAGAACATAAATATCCTAAATTCTTTCTTTTGTGTTAAATTCTTCTGTTTAGCTACTTCAATCAATCGGCTGTTTTGCGACCGATTTATGAATACTAGCTTACTCTACTGAAATATTAGTAATAATGGACGTCACTCCCTTTTTTGACAAAATTCCATATCCTTGACATCTTCTACAAAATATTGTTAAGGTACTCCTAAACCCTAAAGTATTTAGTATTTATGTTTCTTACTTGAATTAAATAAAACATAACCAGTTTATATAGAGTCCCAACTTTTTTTCGCACCGGGGCCCCTGGTGACGTCGTAGCTACGCCACTGGTCGTGTCTGAATATGGTGCTGCGTGATGGGCCTTCTTGTATCCATGTCTACAGTAGCTGGGTGAATATCCCCACAGCAAATTTTACGCGTCCACGTTGAGAATCGAGGTGTTAAATGATAGGATGTTTCTTATTTTTTTTTTATAGTGAACTACGTAACTTGGTTCAATTAGGGCCACATTTTTTTTTTTATAAGTGTGTATTTAAATAATCAGGAAAAAAAAAATCGCCTTGTAATTCAAGTTAGGTGGCTTGTCCCAGCTCCATTTTTTGATATAAATGCATTCACCAAAGTAACAATTTGCTATAGAATAAAAAATAAACAAATTCGTTAGTGTATGCTTATGACACATTATCTAAAAACAATTAACTATATTAGAAAATCTAATTTAAAAGCACAGGATACTCGATCAAAGTTTGTCCAAGCAAAAATCAAAATTTTGGTGGCACATATTCAACATACTATAAAATGAAGTTTCGTGCGTGTGCGATCAATCGCGTTTTATTATTTCACATCTCTCTTACTTGCGCGTAACAGGTGTGTGATAAGTGCTCTGATTTTCCGCCAAAAACGTAATTATCATCTTGGGTGGCACGGGGGACAAGAATTGTTCAATTTTTGGTGGATCGATTTGCTGTTAATTTTAAAGTGTTTTAATAGTAAGGTACACATTATAGGTAGTGATTTGGGTTACGCATAAATCAGTGATATTAAATAAATTGTAACTTAAAACCCCTATTTTTAAAGATTTTTTTTATATCTGGTTTCAATGTTGGTGGCTCAATTTTGGTGGTTTTGGTGGCGTTTTCACGCCACCAAAATTGAAAACGAGCCACCAAGTTTTAAGTATATACTGTAAGTATTGTTTGTACCTATAAAGCCAGTTTTTAAGTTGCAAGTCAGTTTGATTAGCAAACAAATAAATATTATGTACCTACTTGGCAGTACCTAAGTGGTCTATTATTATTATAAGGACCTAGCTTCATATTTTTAGAAATAGCTTCATATTTTCGGACTGACCGACTCCTTGACAATTTAAAAGTGCCTGTTAATGGTTTAATTGAAATAAATGCTTTGAGTTTTAGTTTGACCAAGTTTCTTATCATTATATTTTTATTTTGTTGCTTTTTAGAATGCCAAAACAGACCACCGAAGAGAGGCTGCTTAAAAAGAGAATGGCAGAAAGAAGAATAATAATAAATAATAACAATAATAATAATGCAGTCATGCATGTAAAGCGAGGGGAGATTATGGAATCCGAGAGAATTCAACTCTCCGATTCCATAAGCCTCAGATCCCTCTCCTCATCCTAAAGCTATAAGTATTTGGGTATGTCGGAAGCGTTAGGCATCAACGATGCTGACATGAAGCAATCGTTGAAGGAGCGCTTCTTTTGTCGCCTGAAGAAGGTATTAAATAGTCTTCTTTCGGGCGGAAATAAGGTGCGCGCCTTCAATGGTTGGGTCATGCCGGTTTTGATGTACTCTTTCGGCATACTCAAATGGACTCAGACCGAACTCGACGCCCTGGATAGAAGAGTCCGTACACTACTGACCGCAAACCGGATGCATCACCCACGATCATCGGTGATGAGACTGTATATCCCGCGGAAGTGTGGGGGTCGAGGCTTTTTAAATACGAAGACCCTCCACAACTGCGAGGTGTGCAGTCTCAGGGAATATTTTTTTAAAGCCGAAGTGGGTATGCACCGTGATGTGGTCGCAGTGGACAAGGGGCTCACCCCGCTCTCCATGGCTAAAGAGAACTGGCGCAAACCTGTAGTACTTTCTACTGATGACCGCAAGAAGGTATGGCAAAGCAAGGAGCTTCACGGGCGCTGCTATCGGGCTCTTCATGACCCCGGTGTAGACTTCTTAGCGTCCGTATTCAGTATACTATAATGTACTCTGTGGTCCGTATCCTGGCTACGTTTTGGTGACTTTTTCGGGGAAACTGAAGGTTTTTTCTGTGCAATTATGGACGAAGTTATCTTAACGAATAACTACCGGAGACATAATTATGAAGGACGGGACGGTTGACGTGTGTCGGGCATGCCATTGTCCGGGTGAGTCTATCAGACATATTATATCTGGTTGTTCTCGTCTGGCTAACGGCGAGTACTTGCACAGACATAACCTAGTAGCTAGGATTATTCACCAGCAACTTGCTTTGAAATATAAACTTGTGGATTCTGAGATACCGTACTACAAGTATGTGCCCGACTCAGTTCTTGAAAATGTACTGGGATCGGTCTATCATTACTGACAGGACTATTGTTGCCAATAAACCTGATATAGTAGTGATAGACGAGATAATGATTGTCGATGTTACCATTCCACGTGACGGGAACCTCGTGAAAGCTGAGAAAGAGAAGCAAATTAAATCTCGACTTAGCACACGAGGTTGTTGACATGTGGAATGTGAGAGCTCGGCTATCATTGTGCCGATTGTCGTATCGGCCAATGGACTGATGGCCGAAAGCCTCGATTAACATCTATCGAGGCTCTCGTTAGGCGGTTGGGTCAAGGGCCTGATTCAGAAGGCAGTACTCCTCGATACGGCTCGCATTGTGAGGAGGTTCCTGTCTCTGGAGCCCTAACCACCGGTATCTTGGACCCTGCTCCCGACATTTTTTTATATTTTTAAATGTTTTTTATACTTATTTTATATTTAAGAAATATTTCAAAATACAATAAAATAAGATTATGTAAATGAATAAAGGAAATAATACATTTTATTTGACATAAAAAGGTAAGTACACAAATACAGAGTGACAATTTAAGCATGCGAATATCCTGGTCCAAAATAAATGACCAATGACCCCCGTGCTAGGCAAAACCTTTGTTACAGGGGTCAAGAAGAAAAGCAAGAATAAAGAGCAATCCCGAACAGGCTGAAATAATATTTCCCGAGATATCCACCTTACATATTGTTTCAGATTCACCTTCTAATCCAATTTTGGTGCCACTGATTTTCAATTTTGGTGGGCACTTTCGATTTTGGTGGGCGATTTTCAATTTTGGTGGCCACATTAGACTTTGAACTAAAATATCTCAAAAAGTTATCGAGATATTCTCAGACCTCTTGAAGATCCTTCCAGCTTGGACTTTCTATTCTTATACCAGGTCATTATTTTTCACGAAAACTGAAGAAAAAAATTCGCCACCAAAATTGAACAAAAAATCACTTTGTTGATATTGACCCAGCTATATTAGTCTGAGTATTTTAACAGTACCTATAATATTCATAATGCAAAATACGCGCTTTGGCGTGGAGTTGCGGAAACCAGCCCGTATTACCTATTACCTAATATTCATAATGTAGGAAGGTATTATTTATCAGTTCGATGTACCTAGTAATACAATTGTATGCACATAAAAGTTAGTACCGGGTGTAGATCTTTAACTTTAATATTACAGTCCGTTGACGAATTAATATGTCAAACATGTATTATGGCCTCTTAATAAAATCGCCTAGTCTTCATACAACCACCTTAGCCTTCTTCACACCCAAACTTCAAATTTCGTTTTATTTTACCATACAAATAGGTTGGGATATGCATCGAACTGTCGACGATACTATATCTATATATCCTTGGAAAACTGTCGTTTCCACTTTGTTCAAATTGCAGATGACTCGTGAAAAATATAGGAAAGCCTAGTGCCATTCTTGAGATGAGACACTGTGTTATTTGGGGATTGGGGCAAGAAAATATAAGTTATTCCAATTCGGTCCTCCAAATCTGATCCAATAGTGGAAATAAACTAGCGTTGGATCTAATTTGTAGATCAGATTAGAAATTGCGCAGCTTCCCGAATGTTATCCAACCGAGTCAGATTCGACGATTTATTTCGTAGAAGGCTTGCCCTGTATGAAGTGACCCCTCTTTTTTTCGTAATTTATACACACCTGGATCACTGGATGTCGTCATGGTAAACCAGTAAATGTTATTTGTTACATTTAAATTGTTAGAATACCTACTGCAGATTTTCGGCTGTGAGACGGGAGAACGAACAGACAGATAGACATGCACTGTACAAGTTACTGTACAATCATAACGAAATTCAAAGCGAAAAAAACAACGCAAAGAAAATTGATCGGTCTGTTTAATATTCAACCTGCGATTCTTTGAACAGAACGACTATCTATCGTCACAGCTTTTGGCGGTCCCTGACCACTTCTTAAAACCCTATTACGACGTAGTGAGAACGTACCTACTACCTAAGCGAGTGCGCAAAAAATACTGATGGTAATTTTATTTATGAATTCCTTACGTTTCTTACCAATACCCATACTAACTCACGTGGATAAGCCGTGAGTAAACTAACAAAAACCAAACCGATCGTGTTAATATAGGCATAAACTGAAACCCTAGTGTATTGTGCTCAATTGTGTGAACCGATACAGCGCCGATAATAACGCTTACTTAATTTCATAGCATTGTTTTATGTAGGTACTGTGCAGGTACTATACTAGATTACGGTGACTATGTAATCTTTGGCTTGAATTTAATTTTAGGCGATTCATTAGCTGTTCTGCTTTTCGATTTAAGCTAATTGAAATCCAATAGGTACCAAACTAAGTGCTGGGTTTTTTCTGTGTAGTTTGCAACCTCCACGTCACTCTCTCCAGTACCATTTGCTAGCCCTTTACCTCTTTTACATTAGTTGGTCTATGTACTGTATTCTCGATCTTTCTCGTTTTCTCTCTTCCTGTCGCATTATATCAATCAGCCAACATCACATACATAACGGTAACAACAAAATCTACAACAAGCAAGACGTGCAACGAAAAATTTGTACTACCAAGTGCTATCGACATACTACCATAACTTTTGTTTTTTATTCGAACACGTGCTGAAAGTGGACACTGATGCCGATTCCCTTGTTCACAAACTAATCTAAATTTAAGTTCAGTGCATCTTTTTCTTTCTATTTCATTAAGAAAAGGACAGAAGATACATTTTAGTTTAGTCCTGTCAAATTAATCAGCGCCGTAAATTTGTACATGCGGAGTAGATTCCTCATCCTCAGAAATAGCAGTTTATGGTCGAGAGATAGAAACCAAAAAGTTTTAAAAATTCGATATTTCTAGAACAACCCATTTTGGACCTCAAGTTACCGGGGTCAAAATTCTAACCTTTTTCGATAGTTATTAAAATTACTATTGTATGATATCTTGACTCTTGACAAATTGTGTCTGACACGTCTCGGATTGATGTCGTAAGGAAGAACTTCGAAAGCAGATAAGTAACTGTGGCAAACACAATTTATTTATGTTTGTAGGAGCTCAAATTCTAGACAATCCCATTCCCAATCATTGATTGTTGCTTAATAAGTGTGGCACATTGTTCATAAATACAACTCATGTCAGTCTGATCCCTTGAATGATAGTGATCTATGAATTTTACAATCATTAATCCCTCTGGTTTAGCTACACGTGATGAAGCCTAGTTTGTGTGTGAGGAACTATGAGCTCGATTTAGGCCAGTCACCATAGACACCACCGTAGACCACGTTAGGTCGCACAAAATTGCACTGCAGGTACCTACTTACTAATTTTTTGGGATGTTGTTAGGATAGATACCAATAGTGTAAAACCAAGTTTGCAGCTTCGAAAGACCTATGCTAACTGCGTGGTCTTCGAAAAGCCTTGAATTTTTCGGACTTCTTTAAATTTTTGACTTAGAACTTCTAAAGGTACATCCCATGGCTCGAGAGAAAATTCTCTCACGAAAAATGTTCTCCGATGAAGAATATTCTGCAATATTTATTTTGACGGAGAATTTTGTCGGAATATATACATATACGGAACATATACATATAACATATATAGAATTTAAAATTAAAATAATTTAAAAGTAGTAGTTAAAAGATCGGCAGGAGGTAATGAATGTGTTCTGCAAATACCAAGTATCGACCAAAACGTGTTAAATTACAAAATCAAAGTCTGTTCCAAAGAATTCGTGATTGGTCAAAACTATTCTACTAACTATATAAAAGTAAATCGATACAACAGACATTCAATTATTTAATTCTCTTCCAAAAAAATATTCTTGAGAACTTAAAATAGGTAACGGTAAAGTTCTCGCTAGGTGAATATTCTCGGGAAATTACCATCACTAATCAAGACCTCTCCGTGCTTCGGAAAGCACGTTAAGCCGTTGGTCCCGGCTGTCTTTCGTAGATATTAGACAGTCGTTAATGGTCAGATACCCAAAAAATAGGAAGTAGTATAGGTATTAGGTAGGTACTGCTCTACTTGAAGGTACACTACTACAACACATAGTATAAGACTAATAGATAATTTTATTAACATCCAGCACTATCCACGTGTGCTATTATCATCGTTAGCCATCGTAATTTATCGCTGTTCCGACTAGCGTAGCTCTACCTGGTTATTATGGAAATATCCCACATGACCACTCTATTACTCTGTACGAGATGTCGAACTCATGTCATTAAAGTGGTCTTGCATATTATAACAATATTTTAAGACCATAGGGTTTTCAAAAGTGTTTACGATGATCGGTTAATAAAATCGGAAGGAAAATATTCATTAGGTACATTTGTGTTTTCCTTCACATCAGAATGTGTAGGAAAAGCCACATGCCACAACGTAACGTGATACAACAGTGTAAGTTAGTTCATTAGCTACGGATCGCTATATAATAAAAACCTGAGACACACTGGCGTTTGTTATCATTTCGTGTTTGCTTTCGAAGCGGCACGATCATCTTGATGTGCTCATACCAAACAAGTTTCATTTATTTGACGACTTAGAAAAATGTGGAAGTCCACGGTGACGTTCGTAACTTTAAATTTACTTTTAACATTGTATGTTCGTGATGTGAACAGCGAGAATCAGCCGGTGGTGCGGACCCCGCTTGGTGAAGTAGCAGGTTACTATATGCAAACCAGGGGAGGACGCCAAATATCCGCATTCACCGCTATTCCGTTCGCGGTCCCGCCACTTGGAGATCTAAGATTTAAGGTACGTGAATATAATTATATTACCGCACAGCAGCGTAATGAGATCTCTTTATTTATTTTTTGTGTCCACAATCGTATGATATCGGTGATAAACGCAGTGTTTGTGTTATTTTGTATTGCTATTACTCAATTAGAAATACTTTAAAAAAATATTGATAAAGTAGTTGTGAAATGAATACTTAGCATATTTTTTATTGTGTTCTGATTGTATGTTCCTTTATATATGCAATGTACCTACATAATTATATAATTACACCAATTAAGAAATTGAGCCTAGGTATACATATGTATAAGCACATACAATTTACAATCTCCATTTCTTAATTGATTTAATTTAAATCGCATCAAACCTAATTTATAATGAAATTAGGACGTTTATGTAATCATGTACAGGTAGGTTGCACAATGCCAACCTGTTATTATTTATGTAGAATGTGTTTTTCTTTTTTTCATGAAAACGTCATCAACACATTCGGGCATTAGGTATTGTAGAGAACTATGTTTTTAATTTTTTACATTTTTTGGGTGGGAAATCATCAGATGATCTGGGCGGAGCGGGAGGGCTTTGTTGATGTCAGACTTTTACTGACTAAAACCCACCCGTGTCCAGTTGCCTGTGCCAGGGGCCTCGGTAACTCTTTCGAACAACCCGCGGCCTGGCAGGACACACCGACCACCAGAAGCAGAAATTGACATCATATCATCAACATTATTATCTAATCACCATTATTATCTACTTTATCAATATTTTGAAATAACAAATTACAACATAATAAATGCGAAAGTGTATGTCTGTCTGTTTGTTACTTTTTATGACTAAACTTCTTAACCGACGTTGGTGAATTTTCATTTATGGATAGCTAATTTCAACCCAGAGAAAAGATAAATATGAATAAGTAAAATACATATAAAAAACCCTCGAGGAAAAATGGGAAAAAGTTGAAATCCAGTCGGATAGCATCGCGGGCATAGCGCTATACAAAAGCTTATAATTAAGTTGGTGTGACTTTAGCGGCATATTAGTAATTTTATAATAGGTGAGTAGTTACCTACGTGAAATGCAACCTCGCCGTGCGTTAATGAATAATTTATAAGTATGCTGTGCGTTTAAGTTCATGGCGTTGCGCTGCTGCTCTTTGATGACATATAAAATTAAGTAAATTAAAAATGTTTCACAGGCTCCTGTTCCAATAGGACCATGGCAAGATATATTAGATGCGACCACTGTAAGTCCTGTATGTGTACAGAAAAACCCTTACCTTCGCCAAAAGGACATCGTGGGACAAGAAGACTGTTTGTATCTCAACGTCTACACACCAGTTAAAAGTAATGTGCGTATTTAAATTGATAACGACGTTCTTCAACTTTCGGTTTATTTACAAAATAAGGTTTTTCTTTTGACACTGTATAGTGTATAAGCCCAGTTTTTGGAACGAAGTTCCTCATCGCACTTTATACTCTGCACACTTGTCGAATGAGAGCCAGACCGAAAAAAGTGGCAACTTTTTGATCGTTACGACACTTCTGCTATAGTTTGTGTAACAAACAACAACAAAGGCAAACAAGCGTATGTAAATGTATAATTATATAAGTATATTATTATATATTACTGTCCTATGGACGTGTGGGATGCGCGTCAGCAGTTTTATTTTTTCATTTAGTTGCTCTCAAACGTTGTTACTTATTTTAAGTGTGCCTTAAAAGGTTGCATGCTCTGTGGTGTGCCTGCAGTTATTTAATACATTATATATACCCTGGTGTCCCACGACACTGCTCGACTTTTTGTAATAAGAACGTAATTTTGATTTGTCATTTCTCTATATCCCCGATTCTCGTAATTTTATTAATGATCTCAGTTTCTCAAAAATACCTTTAATTTCCCAACATTTTTGTCAAGTTTTTGATATTGATTGTCGCTGAAATGAGATTGCGACTAGACTTAGATCGTTTTTTATTACGGGAATTGGCCTTCATTAATGAACTGACAATTTAAGTCCGGTACGAAGTTGTTAATTTTGTGTATTATGACTAAGCTTTACTGTATTCTGAATAAAGTTCGAAATTTGAAAATGGCTCCACGGTTTAAGCCTGTGTTTGACTGAAGATAAACCTTGGTTTGTAAAGAGTCTCTTCCAAACGACTGAAGGACAAAGCCAACGAAGTAAAACGGAACGTAATTGTAAGGCCATTTAGGTTTTTTAACACTGGCCGCTCAGATTCCGGTTCTGCGAGTTCAAAGTTGTACACAAACATGAATTGAAATAATCAAATAACCTGCGTCGGTTTTTAGTAGAGACGCCCATTCATAATACAATATTTTGAGTGTCAACTAAATTTATAATTGTAAAATTCGCAGGATGTCGAAAAGAAACCTTTACCGGTCATGGTGTTCTTGCACGGTGGAGGATGGATGTGTGGAGACGCCACCACAGAGATGTATGGACCACAGTTTCTTCTGGATAGAGATGTTGTATTAGTAACTACAAACTACAGATTAGGTTAGTATCTAAACAACGAATGGCATGTAAAACAACTACTTATAGAAGATGTTTAAATTTCCAAATAAATACCAAAAACGATACGCTCGCACCTTTTAAAAAGATTCATAGCTTAAAAATGTTGACTTGCTATTTAATAATAACTACATTTTGTTAAAATTGCAGGCCCATTAGGTTTTCTATCTACTCAAGACGAACAGTGTCCTGGTAACAACGGATTAAAGGACCAACAAGAGGCTCTACGGTTCATACAGAAGAACATAGAGAGTTTTGGTGGAGATAAGAACTCCGTTACAATATTCGGAGAAAGCGCTGGTGGAGCCAGTGTGCACTACCACATGATATCGGAAACTAGCGCCGGTAAACCAATGTTTTTTTAAATCATTAGCCTATTAACGAATACCGCTGACGAAGGTTCTTGTACCTGAAACGACCAACCTCAAGCATATAATGATCTCTATGTTAGAAGGTTTGGTTTCCGCACTCCGTCCTTCAAGTGGACCATTGTGTGTGGGCCTTCGGTGGTTATACCAGCCAGCCCACCTCCCCCCTCCAGAAGTTAATTACGCCTCCTGGCCTGTTGAGAACATCTGTGTAAGATCCATCATCCCCAGATCTTGCACAGATTAGGTCAGAAACCCTCGGAATACCCATATCCCGAGGGTTTCTGACCTAATCTGGGTGACGCCTGTGCACTCAAAGAGCATATGCGCAAAGGATTCCTCAATCTCAGACTGTCCGTTATGCCTATTGTGTGGATAGGCATAACCAATAGGATAATGATCTTTTGTGATATAGGTACTAACAGAGCGTAAGGGATTATGTATCGGGCCTGCGGGCGGAGAGTAATGGGTAGCTCACCGTCCGATCAGGACCAGGCCCGTGCCGGACGGCACGTACGTGTTCCACGCGCGCTTCAAAGAGATGTCAGCATCGAGGAGGGGCCCCATAGGGCCGAAGCCTGCCGGGTCAGCGGGATTGTCCGAAAGGGTTACCGCTGGCCCGGAACATAAAGGGCTAAGGAAGGAACACGGGTGGGGTTTAGTCAGTAAGAGTCTGACACTCCCTTCCGCTCCACCCAGAGCGGGCAAATGACCCCATTTGATGATTTCCCAACCAAAAAAAAAACAAAAGGGGTTATGTATGTAACGGATTACATACATAATCCCCAAGGCTGCCAACTTTTAAAGAACATTCTGGAGAGATAGAGACCTGCGCATAGATCGGCCTTGCCAGATGTGTGCACCTTATAAGTACTTAGCAATCACATCAGTTTAAACTTAACAATTCGCTTAGGGAAATTGTATTAGGAGTCCGGACATCGTTGGTGTGTGCGGACTTTGATGATGTCAGATTAATCTGAATCGGACCCTTAAATAATGTAGCTAATAAGTAGTAACTAATAAGTAGTGTAGTTGACATGAGTGAGGCACCTGGAAATGTTTGGGAACTATGGTTAGCTCTAATAACGATGTTGAATCTAACCCATTCACAAAAAAAATTCTAAGTGATATGGATTAATTTTAAAGTTGGAGCAACTTAGTTATACTGATATCGACTTGATTAATTTATTTAGAAGGTGCTGCGCACATTTGCGTCCAGATTAACGCTGTTGTGAGAGTTCAAAGAACTTCCAACTGTTGTGGTTGAGAATGGAAAATGTGAAAGTGCTAGCTACAAAGTTTACTCTTGGAGCAATATCTTATGTACGCTTACTACTATGAACCAAATGAAATTCGTTTGGTACATGTTACATTGTTTTTTATTCATCTATCTCTAGTAATTGGGTGTGCATGATTCACTTAAAGTCATAAGTTTGCATTGATGAAATACTAGGTCTGTGATTTGCGCAAAGGCGGAGCGATTGGCTTCTGCAAAACAAATGAGGTTTCAATTTCCATATGAAGCAAAATTTAGTCTCTACTAGTATATCAAAATCCCAGGGTTTGTGTATCTGAAATGGAGCACCTTTATTGTGGAAACTCTTTCGTTGTTTCAGCTTGAAATCATAAAACATTATCCCAGTTTGGAACAAAGCATACCTATAATAATGACAACATAAAGTAACGAATTTATTAATGATTTAAAATGATTTCAGGACTATTTCATAAAGGAATATCGGAGTCGGGTACTGCTCTGGTGCCATGGGCTGAGGCTCCACCTGGTGAAGCCCTCCGGAACGCGTTTCGCCTGGCTAAGTTTATGGATTGCCCACAGTCGCCTTCAGAAAAAATGATCAACTGTCTTCGCACCAAGGACAGCTATGATATCATCAACACTGAGTTTCGTTTTTATGTAAGTCCACTTTGCCTGCTTAAATACCACACAAATATGCTTGCATTACCTACGTTATTAATTATTTTTTATCTATCACTAGCATCGCCCCGCGGTTTCACCCGCGTAAGTTTCGATCCCGTGGAAATATCGGGATGAAAACTATCCTATGTCCTTTCCCGGGACTCAAACTATCTCTATGCCAAATTTCATATAAATCGGTTCAGCGTTTTACGCGTGATTGAGTAACAAACATCCAAACATCTTCACAAACTTTCACATTTATAACACTCGTATTAGTAGGAAGTAGGATAGTAGGATTGTGTAATGCTGAATGGGAATTTTCGTTTTGAGACCACGTCTGTCATGTCATAAACAACGGGTGTAAAAAGACACTAAACGAAGCCGTGAAATACTTATTATACTCCCTGTCATTGCAAAATTTTTTTTTGTACTGGAGCATACCCTGGAAAACTTCTGTGGTTATGGAGATATTAAAGGCAAAAATTCCAACTTTTACTGACGTTTTTTTTTACTAAAACAAGTTTTTAATGTTATAACACATCTTCTCTTGTTCTGTTTCTTTTTCTTCTCAGAATATTTAGGTAAATTCTAACTACTTAATTACCTTTTTAGGAATGGGACTATGAGCCAATGACCCCATTCAAAGCGGTTGCGGAGCCTGACCTCCCTGGGGCATTCATCAAGAGGAGTCCTCGTAAAATTCCCGATGTACCAGCAGTGCCCTGGATGACAGGCCTCACCAAAGATGAAGGGTGCTTGAAATCAGTTTGTAAGATTTATTAATATAATTTTCTTATAATTATTTATAAATTTCTTATAATTATTTCTGATTTGCTGGTTTCGTTTTCTCCTCTACCGATATTTTTTTTCTCCTCACAGTTAATTATTTTTGTTTATATGTATGTATGTATCTATCTATGTATTAGTACTTATTCTTGTATTTTATAGTCATTTCCTAGCTATTTATCCCGTATGTTGCACCTGCCATGTTTTGTCTCTGCATCACCCTAAGGTTGACTGGTAGAAAATGCCTCAGGCATTAAGTTCGCCTTTGTACAGTATTTCTTTTACTTGTGCATAAAGTTTTAATAAATAAATAAAGCAAGCACGGTTGTGTAGCGTGCCAACTTGCTTGATATATTTCACTGCTGTATTTTTCTAAGTAGTTTTGATATTCCATTTTTGAAGTATAAAGGAACCAATCCAAGTCTGAGATCGACATTAAACTTTAATTCACCTAATTATATGTTCTGTGGTCATAAATTAAAAAGTACGCAATGCAATTCGGCCATTACATAATATCGTCCCTCGCATGACTAAAAGTCCTATCTCATTTTTCTCATTTTATGGCTGATTTGGGTTGGGACAGCTACATTTTTCTATTTGTGATTCTTTACACTTTTCACTAACCTACAGGTACGACACCTCTATGTTATTTGGATCTCAAAATATAACTATTTTGAAAGGCAACAAAATGTAGAGAATCACGAATGGAAGAGTGTAGTTGTCCTGACTCAAATCGGTTAAAAATTTAGATAGGACTTTAGTCATGCGAGCGACGATATATTGTGAGATGTTTTTAACTGGCTAAACTGTTTTTGCATTCAAAATATGTACTTATGCCGTTATTACGTACCTAACAGTTAAAATAACCTACCGGTTTAGAGATACCAAATAATATTATGTATTTTGTTTTGTAGGGATCACAGCGAACTCGTCCAGATATGAAGAATTTATGTCAGCTTTCGATACTATCGCGCCAGTGACATTCTACTATGAGAATTCTCCGTACATTGACGAAATTACTGAGAACATACGTCAAAAATACCTGAAAGAAAACGACCCAGAGGCAACACAGCAAGGAATCCTCGAAGTAAGTTATTTAGACTTTGTCGCAAATACGATTGAACCTGCGGGGTACCTAATTGCGTACTGTAGCAATGGCTTTCATTTTGACAACAACATTCATTGCGTTATTTACGTTGTTGAGCAGACAAATTTTCCAACATTTGAAGCAATGAATTAGCAATATTCTTCAAAATTATTCAGATTGTGATTAAAAGTGTCCTACGCAGGGTGCCGATAGAAGTTTCATTATTATCATAGCTGTAGCTGCTCTGTTCAGTATTAAACGTACCTATTAGACAAGGTCAAATTAAATTATCTGGCGAAATAACAATCGTTATCTGAAAATAATCAACAGCCACCGAAACACCAGTAGTTACCAAGGAAACATTTTTTTTTGTTATATCTTCATTAGATTACCCATCACATTTGTGAAGTTTCGCCAGCGAAAGGAATTTGACTCTATATTGTAACAAAACATATAAATTTACCTAGAATTCTAGATGATCGTGAAATGGCAGGTAATCTGTAGGTAACTCTCCTATCATTATCAACGCCTTTAGTATCACATGTAAACTTACGTGGTATGTACCTCGTATCACAATGTTAATTTTCCTTAATCCAACTTTGACATAAACTAATAAAGTCTCCTTTTATATTAGGAACGTGAGTAGTTGTTTAATAGTTATAATGTATGTAAATATTACCAACATAGCTTGTAAGTGAATTGTTAATAACGTTATGAATCCGTGTTGCTCGAAGATAAATGTTTTATTATTATTATTTACTCGGGGTTCTACGCTAGCATTAATTTATTTCAAGTCAGGGTAAGAGCATGTAGGTTTGAGTCAGGGCGGTTTGCGTTATCCTGATCACGACTTATGACGCAATACTATGAGTTTTATCTACATTGGGACTCCCCTGATAGTCACAGTGCTCAGACAAAACCACGTAAAACACGGAGCTTGTGCACGGAGGAGGGATTTTAAAGGGGGTTGAAGATTTTTATATAAGTATTATGGAGTCTGGCATAACTACTGTCACGCCATTTTGTTTGTTTTTTTAATGGCAGCCCCGCATGGTACCTATAAAAATGTTTGTATCGATGTCAGCTATAGATTATTTCGGTTGCGGGGCGAAGATTCATCATGTGGGTTATACTTCATCATCATCAGCCTACATCAGTCCACTGCTGGGCATAGGCCTCTCCTATTCCACGCCATTCAACTCGATTTTCGGCAACTCTCATCCAGCTGCCACCAGCCATCCTGCGAAGATGGATATTATTATACCTATATAGGATTCATGAGTGGCCGCCATTTTGAAAATGGGGACAGGTAGGTAGGTATGCCACGACCCTCAAAGCCATTTAAAGTTCTTCTAGAATTTAGACTTGTACAATGTAAAACCTGGTTGAATTAAACAAGTTTCTATGACTTATTGGCATTTTATTGAGAATGAGTCATGTTCTGTGGTCTAGCAATACTATCTTATGGATTCATGGTATTGTTTTTTATTTGCAGATTTACACAGACTCGTATTTCGCATACCCTGCTTTAGAGGCTATTGAGCTGATGTTTAATTACACGAAAAATCCAGTTTACTTGTATGAATTAACCTATAGAGCCACAAACAGCTTTTCACAAGTATTCGGTGATCCAGAAGGAAATTACGGTGAGTTATTTTAAGTCGTGCTTCTGTACAAGCATGAAATATTTGTTCTAGAACATATGACGCTAAATGAGATTGGTTATCATTTTGATAAATGTGTACAGAATTACGATAATTACAGAAATGGCGTACGATTTGATAAAAAATAAGCCTGAACCTGAATGCTAATGGTATCCAGTAAAAGCTGATGATCAATCGAACATATTTAAACGGTTACTTACGTTTCTTTATTAATAACCTAATACGCTTAGTAGGAATAGTAGGTACCTATAGTGTTCAACCTTTTCCGAACGAATAAGTTAATCTACACCAGTCTAGCCCGTGAGAAAATAATGCTGTTTGTCCATTTCAGGTGTATGTCACGCCGATGACCTGATGCATCTCTTTCCGATCGACTTCCTTGAAAAACCATTTTCCCCTGAAGATATCAAGATGAGTGAAACTATTGTAACGCTATTTACTAACTTTGCTACTACAGGGTAAGTTTTTAAGAAATCTCTAATTTCTTGGTTAAACGTAATTTATCTTTTTAACTAACCGACTTCCAAAAAGGAGGAGGTTATAATAATATGTTCGACTTTATGTAACTTTTTATTTTTATGTATGTTCACCGATTTCTCCGTCAATTGTGGACCTATTTTGAATTTTTTTTTGTTTGAGAGGGTATACTCTCGAGGTGGTCTAATTGTCATCAAGTTGGAATCTGATGAGAGGATCCCATGGAAATCGAGGGAAACCCTCAAATTTTATAGGCAAACCTATAGCGATGATGTGGGTATTTTTTAAAGTAACTTAAGCATTTGCTTTCGGAAATCATCATTTGGTAAAGTGGAGCTGATGCAGACCACAAATGACCATCAGAACTACTCAATGATAAATATATCACGGGTTGCGATTCGATTACTTTAATATGGTTGCTAAGCAATTTATGCTCGTCACAATGCGTATGGTATTAACGTCCCAGCATCGGGAAAAGCAATATTTTGTAACATGTGATGAACAGTTGACATTAGGGTTTGAAAGAGTATGCTCTCGAGGTGGTCCCATTGTCACCAAGTCAGAATCTAAAAAGTGAAAAATAAAAACTTTTATACAAAAAATAAAACAACCGACTTCCAAAAAAAAAAACACTACAAAGTGAAAAATAACTTTAATTTCGGAAGTCTTTACTTTAATAAATAATAAACGAAAATGGGAACCATTGACACCGACTTCCGAAACTAAAGTTATTTTTCACTTTGTAGTGTTTTTTATTTTGTAAAAAAGTTTTTATTATCGAGTTTAGTGTAGTAGGGCGTTTACGCGGAGGCCTAAGAAAATCGATCCATCTATGTTCACTTCCTTTAAAAAAAATGTGCTGTTACATACATTTTGACCGCGTAGGTATTGCACTTTTCTATGAAACACCAGATTTTTTTTTTGACCGACAAAAATTTATAAGTACGCTAGAATCATGAAATGAATTCATGGTAACAGTTTGCGCGTCGATGTTCCTTGCCACCCGGTATTTAAAGGTACCTCATTATTTATTATGCTTTCAGAAACCCCAATAAACCCGTACACGTGCCATTTAAATGGGAGCCAGCGACTTCGGGACGTAATATGGAGTACCTAGAAATAGCAAGTCAATCGAAGATGAAGAAAGACCTCGCGTCGCGATCACGGTACTGGGGCACCCTGCCTTTGTGGCATAATGTGCGCAATCGCAGGTTTACCGACGAGCTATAGGTAATTTAAGTTGTGAATAAATATATGTATTAGGAAGCAATTTAGTTTTATTTCTTTAAATACCCATCTTGAAAAAAAGGACACTGTACAAATCGAAATAAAGACTTTAATACCTACTTAACTCACACGGAATCACATTCAAGAGATTATTTCCGCCATTGGTTCCAAAAACACCAAAATCTGACAATATTATAACGATCTATGTTTATTCAACAAATTAGCGTTAACAATACGCAGGGCCGATTGATTTCTTCTTGTATTGACCTCAATGAAGATATCGCTGCCAGAAAATTCAAGATTTAGCGAATGATCATGGTCTCTAAAAAAAAATTATGTGATTGGAATGATAAATATCATGAATAATCGCAGCTGGGCTTCGTTCGCACAGGTATCTACTAGTTAGTTAGTTTTATCGTTGTCTATTAGTTGTTGGCACAAAGTCCGGCAGGTGTCCACCAAGAACTGAAGTTCTTATAAATAGTTTTTTCTGTCATCAGAACTTCATCATTCACCATGGCACAGAACTTGCAGTACTCATCAGTTTCCGGGTTCTCCTGCCTCCGGCGAATTGTATAGTGCTTTCGCCATCTAAAAAATCGATAATATAGCTCACGGTTTTCCATGATCTCGTATATCTCCTTGGCTAAATTTTTTGCTCCTAAATTGTTGGCATTTAGGTACGAGCCAGGTGGCAAATACCTGAAATTAAAATATTAAATTAACTAAATACTACGCTTTACTAAGATATATATAGGTATTATAATAGGTAGGTACTTGCCTTGAATAATCAGCTCCACCGTAGACTACGGGTACGGTATAATGATCCAGGGCGTACAGAATCTTTTCCGAAACATAATCCTCGCTTATAGCATTCTCGAAAGCGAAATAAAAAAAGTAGTTTTTTTCCAACAAGTCGAGGCATCGAGGCATTATTGATTTCGGACATTGAAAAGCACCGCATGAGCCATACACGTCAATATTTAAACCGTAATCACTTATGTACGTTTGAAGTTCATTAGCGAATTCCTCTCTTTTGCTTAATGTGTTACAATTAGAAACGAACCAAGCTGCTGCTTTGTTTTTGGACGCCAGTTTTTGTTTAAAGTCTTTGTCAATAGGGGTCATATCGTCCACGCTCATCCAGTCTATAGCCGTGCTGGGTCCAATGACATGATTACTTGAGTTCATTATAACGATGGATCCCCAGATGGCATCAGAATTCAGTTTATACGTCCATGTCCAGTTAAAGAAATTATCCCAGGTATCTTTGCAAATGGGATAGTTAGCTGCTGCTTCAACATTTGCGTACACATATTTTTGACGAAAAGTTCGCAATCGTGGTAGGTCATCACTGCTGACTATTTCTACCAGTTGAGGTCCGTTAAATGCAATAATGTCATATTCAGTGTAGTCTCTTAAAAGTTGCCTGTTGCTAGTAACATAACAATTGATATATTCACATTTCTTCTTTTTGAAAACACTATTTCCTTCCCCGAAGTAAACAAAGGGATATGAATTAGGGTTAGTCCAAAGCAAAATATATTTGGTTTTAGATCTTGCTCTGACGCATTCTATTCCTTCAGTAGTTGTTTTATAGAAAGGCCTGTTTGTAGCACGCGAAATTTCAACTTCAGTTTTCTTTAAATAACTAGTGTTGTTTAAATAAAATATCACGAAAATTAATGTCACAGTTACGAAACAGTAGACTGATTTAATTTTAATACTCTTGAAATTGACGTGCATCATTCAAGTCTGTGCAAACAATGCGTGTCTTTCACAGCAATCGTTCAGCACTTGATTTTGTTTACAGACTACTTAGTCGTATCTGTTTTTCACAAGAATTGTTGGACGCACAATATGCCACATTCCTTAACATGAAATCATATCTTCATTATGACTCGGGAGTTAAAATTTTATTGTCACATTGCCACTAAGGGCCTGTACACACCACGTTTTTTAAACGCGCCGTTGACGCGCGTTTTAGCAACGTGGGTCGACGGCGCGCTTTTATCCTACAGAGCAGTGCCTGCTAGTATCTGACTCGCTTGCGTATCGCGTCTGTATCGCTAAAAACGCGCGTCAACGGCGCGTGGTGTGCACAGGCCCTAAGAAGTAAGGCCTTTTTTGGAAAACTAACTTGCTTAGCATATTGCAGATAGTAAGCGACGCAGATGTGGTACGAGAAGTTTTTAAAGATAAACATTATATTATACAGGGTTACTTGTAATTCGACGTATATCCGTCAGGAGCTGGTAGGGGGGCCAAAATGCAACAAATTGTACCACCCATAATATTTGGCCGAAATTCAATAGTTTTCGAGATATTTGAATTTTAGATCAGAAATATATGGTTTTTCGATATAATTCCAAATAAAAAAAATACTACATATTGAATGGGTACCATTAAAAAATGATATTGTAGCTGGCACTTCAATTAAGCTATGAACTTAATTAAAAGTACTTCATTCAACAAAATAATTAAAATGTTGAGCGATTTAAGAATGATATCTTACCAATATTTTTATTTTTATACGCTTCAAAAATGTTTCGCAACAAATTGAACCCCCCATATATATGTATGGCCGAAATATTTCGATTACGTTTTTAAAGAGTAAAATGAAACTATTGGTAAGATATTATTCTTAAATCGCTCATCATTTTGACTATTTTGTTGAATTAAGTACTTTTAATTATGTTCATAGCTTAATTGAAGTGCCAGCTACGATATCATTTTTTTATCGTAGGTACGCATTCAATATGTAGTTTTTTTTAAATTTGGAATTAAGGGGTTCAATTTGTTGCATTTTGGCCTCAGCTCCTGACGGATATACGTCGAATTATAAGTAACCTTGTATATGGGACGCGTCTTTGCATAAATTTGCGTTCTTTACGCGACTGAAGGAAGCCTCAGTTTGCTCTGGAGAATTTTCAAGTGACACGTGGAAGACAAATATAACACCTTCACACCTCGAAGGAATTAATGTTTTTGTCTGACTACAGTTAACTCTACAGTAGTGTACCTTAATTGCAATAAAATACTGAAAGTGTTGAGAAAAGTGGAAGGACGGACCTGAGACTGAGACCAATAATAAAAAAAGTAATAAAAAAAAATAAACAGACTTCAAATAGTTATTTGTGCAACAAGAGAGCAAAGTCGTTTTTTGCTGTGAGTGCTGATTTTGAATCCTAAACAAGCGAAGGATTCAAAGATTGAATTACGAGCGTAGCGAGTGATTCTAAAGTTGAATCCTGAGTGTGGCGAGGGATTCAAAGGCACGAGATGCAAAAAACTTTGCTCTCGTGTAACACACATAACTTTTCACTTCAGCAGCGAGAACACTTTGTAAGGCGTGTTCGGAAATAGCAACCATGATATTTTATTATTCAAAATATATTACGTAACATTATTGAAACTAGAAATAAATATTTACAGGTTAAATATCAGTTTTATTTGCAGTAAATACTTATTTTCGTTTAAAAAATACAACAATAAGTTAAAAATTCAATAAATTACATTTTAAGACATAATTATCTTCTTGCAAAAATTTCTTTAGTTAGGTAGTACGAAATTCCGAACGTGTTTGTCTTTGAGGTCGAATTCAAAATCGGAACTTCGAAAGGGCTGGTCTTTGTCTCTCTCTCTTTCTAATGGCGGGAAAGAGATAGAGTGTGAATGTTTCGAATTGTATGATTAACCCAAGGCTGAATAAAATATTCGCGGCTTTCAGAAAAAAATAATTAAAAAGTTACTTTGTCTCACTCAGTGAGCAAAATCGCATTTTGCTCACTGATTTCAGGCAGCAAAACCTACATGTTTGAGCTACTGAAGTGAAAAACAAATTAACTCAAAATTATGAAATAACTTTAATTTCGGAAGTCGGTGTCTTGGGATATGTATTTTTAGTTTTATTTTTTTGTCACCGAATTCCGAAATTAAAGTTATTTCATAATTTTGAGTTAATTTCTCTTTTTTTTACGGTTTAATTTTTTTATTTCGTAATTTTCAATTTTAAGTAAAAACTGGAACATATTTGTTTGTAACAGGTAACACACAGTTTTTGTAAATAGGTATTGCACTAGAATTTGACCAAGGTTTTGAGATGTTTTACCTTTGACACCTTCCTCCCATACTTACTGTAATTTGAAAATATTGTAAAAGCCAATTATTTTTAAAAAGAGTAACCGTGGAGTTTCTTGCGGGTTCTTCTCTATAGGAAACGACCAATTGGAACCGTGCACGTAGCTTCTGACGTTTCATAAGTGCCCGTGTAGGCTTATGTGAAATAAAATATTTTGATTTGGACACTACACCACTCGTAGCTTGTATCAATAAGCCAGGCAGTCACACTCACATGTATTAGTCCATAACTTGAAAATTACTGAATCGATTTTGGTGAAACTTGCACTGTTCCCTAAGTTGAAGTAAATGTAAGCCAATAAAAAAAATGGTCACGATCCGATTAACAGTTGCGAATGCGTGGACAAACATACATACTTACATATATCTATAAAATTTTGTATATTTGTTTCGAAGCCCTAATAGATTGTCATAAGTGAATATAATGCAGTTCCAATTTTATTACATACATACCTACGTGTCGAATTGATAACCTCCTTTTTTTTAAGTCGGTAAAAATTTTTTTTTCTGTTTGACAACCGATCAAGGATTATGTCTGTTTGAAGAGCAAATCACGAGGTGGTAACGACGCATTACAAATTAATTGGATTCAAATACCGTCGCGCAATACAATCTACTGTTCAAGTTGTGCTGGCGGCAATGTGTCCCTGGGAAAAATAATTTAGAGACCATCAAAGTTTCCTTTCAATTTTGATCACGTAGTTTGTATAATGCCTCAATGTCACATAATACGTATTATTGAGATATGTTTGGTTATATCACCTTTATATAGAGTTAGCTTTATCTCCGTAATAAAACAAACTTAACCTTAGTTGTCTTACATTTCAGTAAGTAGGTAAGAGGTAAACAACTCGTTTTAAAGCCGAAGTCAATTATGAGATTACTGTTTTATATAGCGTTTCGACTAGATTCACGGTTTTAACACAGACACTGTTTTCAGTGGCTTTAAAATGCTTTAAAGTACCTAGGTAATTGAGTCAATGATCGATTATCGTACGGTCTATCATCAGTCATCACCTCGTTAGTTTTCTTTATAAGAACTCATTTTCAAGTTTGGTCTTTGCTAGATGATACCTAGATTACAAGGCTGGTAAAAACTTTGTATCAGCCGTAAATATGCTCTAAACACTCTTATATTGAAATAAGGATTAAAAGGATTTATATCATATAAATGCTCATACAATTATCTCGTATATCACTGTTTTCTCAACTCTAAACACAGACTAGTAAGAGAACTACTTTGTAAGAGACAATTAAGTGATTAAAGTTCTGACTTGATCTCATAACAGTCTTTTAGGGCATACACATGTAGGTGTCTGCTCCTAGCTGCATAATATTTAAGATGGTATAACTTGTATAACACATTTTTTTTACTTTTTTTGCTGGTCAGTATTAAGTTGTACGTTGATTAAAATATGATTCGCGGCCGTAACAACTATGTATTTACAGAATTATAATCATTAAAGTCATCAACACAACTCTCTAAGACCAAGTAATCCCCAAGAATGACTATTTCATGAAATCTTGGCATTTGGGGATTATACTAACTTTAACAAGTTGTACTTATTACTGATTGTAATGATTATAATTCTGTAAATACATATTTGTTACGACCGCGAATCATATTTTAATCAACGCACAACTTAATACTGACCAGCAAATTGCACAAAACTTAAGAAAATTTGAATTTCGCGGGCTACCTTAGCGCTTCCCCCTTAACTGGGTTGTGTAGATCAGATAGGCAGTCGCTTCATGTAAAGTACTGGTATTCAGCTGCATCCGATTAGACTGGAAGCCGATCCCAACTAGTTAGGAAAAGGCTAGGCAGTTTATGATAAATTATATCACTAAACATCTTACTAACCCTGGTATTAAATACTATTTTAGGGAACTTCTTATGAATTATAGATATAACCTTATTTTATGCTCTGATTTTATTTAGAGAATTGTTAAGGCATCACTATGCACGTCATTTAGTTATTTATAGGGTGTTTGGAAGCTGGATGCAAAGCCTTTTTTTTGTTTTTGAGGTTGGGAAATCATCAAATGACACTCCCTTCCGCTCAACCCAGAGCGAGAGGGACTAAAACTTACTTACTGACTAAAACCCACCCATGTTCTTTCCTTAGCCCTTTATGTTCCGGGGTAGCGGTAACCCTTTCGGACAATCCCGCTAACCCGACAGGCTTCGGCCCTAACGGGCCCCTTCACTGGGGCTGACATCTCTTTGAGGCGCGCATGGAACACGTACGCGCCGTCCGACACGGGCCTGGTCCTGATCGGATGTTGAGTTACCCATTACTCTCCGTCCGCAGGCCCGCGCCTACGGTGGCCGGGAGTCGTCACGCGGCTCCCGACGCCTGGAGCGTCTCCCGCGGCGGCTGGGGCGTGAGGCTTTGTCCCTCAATCATCCCGCCACCTCCTGACAAGACTGCTTCGCAGAAGGAGGTGACTGCTTCCTACTCCCTCTCGCTCCTGACCATGGCTTGAACCAGGACCGGACGCGAGAGGTCGCCTCCGCTGCCGATCGCCTCTAGGAGGACGCGGCGGTGCTCCGCCCAAGCGGGGCAGACCTCCATCCTATGCTCTACCGTGTCCTCTGGGCGATCCAGGCAATGGTGACACCCGGGCGTTTCCTCCCCGCCTGATGATGTGCAGGAACCTCTCGAAACATCCGTGCCCGGTGAGGACCTGCGTCAGGCGGTAGGTGAGGGTGGCGTGACGCCTCTCTAGCTACTCCTTTTAGTGGATGCAAAGCCTTAAGAGCGTTTACGAAGTTCGGCATTTCATAAAAATTTCAAGCCCTTGGTTTTCGAAATGAATGAACCGAAATCAAAAATCAGTTCATTCTTGGGGTTATAGTTGACACCATTTAGAGTACTTTGAGCCATACATGTCTTAGACGAAGTATGTTTTTTATTTTTTTTTCCAGTTAAAATTGATACTTATGTTATTTATGACTAAAAGTTCGTAGTTAAAAATAAAAAAAACATACTTCGTCTAAGACATGTGTGGCTCAAAATGCTGTAAATGGTGTCAACTATCACTCCGTTAAAGCTTTGCACTCAGCTTCCAAACACCCTGTATATTAACATGTTTCATTATTTGTTATTTTGTTGGGTACACTGGGTAACGAAAATATGAGTACCTACCTACGCCATTCCGGTTTTCTGAGACGGGCTTTGAATGGTCAAGGCCAATTAATGCAAAATCATATACTTACTGGTCAAAGTCACAAATGTTTTGTTATGTATGTAAGTATGCATATTTTTTTTTTATAAATATACTCTTTTTGCATACTGCATGCATACATTTTTACAGATTGTTCAATAAACGTATGAAGCTAATATTTTTTAGGGAGAAATAAGCTAAAAATCCAATCCGGTACCAGGAGGTCTACTCCCTCAGCCCAAAATCCATAGTTTCGGGCGTAGTTCCGGACGTTTTCATCTTCTAATCACCTACGGACATAAGATTAGTTCTAAAAAGCGATTAAACAGTAAGTAATCCTACAATACTGCCGATTTTATAGGGTGGGCAAAGAAGTTTCTAGGGTAGGCATTGCCCACCCTTGCCTCCCCTGGCTACGCCCATGCCCCTGTGATCTGTTATTGATATTGTACTTCATATTTGAGATTTTGTGAAGCTTAAACAGCAGTTGAACAGTCAATTTGTATTGAGTACACAAACATGATTCGGAGGCGCGATATTTTTTTTTAATAGTCTACATGCAGCAGTAGGTACTTAACTCTATCATCAAAGAACCATGCTCTTGTATGACGGTAACAAATAAGATAACAGCTGTCGTTATAATTATGACCTTTATTGTGATTTCTTCAATAAAACAAATTGATAATAATAAAGTTTTAATCAACTGGAACAATGGGATATAAATGCTAAAAACAAGTAGGCCAATTCCCGTAATTAAAAAAGGTTCAAAATCTAGTCACCTCAGCGACAATCAATGTCAAAAACTTGCCAAAAATGTAGAGAAATTAGAAGTATTTTTGACAGAATGAGACAGATCAGACTGTGAACGTTCCTAAAATTATGAGAATTGCCCCTAAGATGAAACGATTCCATGTATTCAAAAGGGTAAGTTTTTGGAGGTGGTAGGGATTTTTGATCGGATTCTAGCCCCACACCCTGACGCTGTTGTCCCAGGAGCAGCTAGCCAATGCAACGCCATTGGGAGACATGGAAATGGAAGTCACGCGGTTCTCGTGAGCGTGAAGGGTACCTGAAATTAACACATTTTTATAATAACCATTATGATACGGTACATCACACTATCCACATTATGAATCTCCATTAACTGGTCATTCGTCGTTATGCAAAATGACTAATGGAGATAGTGGGACATAATCTATTGAAACAATATTCCCACTATCACCATGAATCATGACAATGGAGATAGTGGGACATAATCTATTGAAACAATATTCCCACTATCACCATGGATCATGACAATGGAGATAGTGGGACATAATCTATTGAAACAATATTCCCACTATCACCATGGATCATGACAATGGAGATAGTGGGACATAATCAATTGAAACAATATTCCCACTATCACCATGGATCATGACAATGGAGATAGTGGGACATAATCAATTGAAACAATATTCCCATTATCACCATGGATCATGACAATGGAGATAGTGGGACATAATCAATTGAAACAATATTCCCACTATCACCATGGATCGTGACAATGGAGATAGTGGGACATAATCAATTGAAACAATATTCCCACTATCACCATGGATCATGACAATGGAGATAGTGGGACATAATCAATTGAAACAATATTCCCACTATCACCATGGATCATGACAATGGAGATAGTGGGACATAATCAATTGAAACAATATTCCCACTATCACCATGGATCGTGACAATGGAGATAGTGGGACATAATCAATTGAAACAATATTCCCACTATCACCATGGATCATGACAATGGAGATAGTGGGACATAATCAATTGAAACAATATTCCCACTATCACCATGGATCATGACAATGGGGATACTGGGTTCAGGAACCTAATTGTGTAACACAATATTAATCTCCAACTGAATCATTTTGAAGGATATTAGTGGTGGTCTACTTAACAACGAAAATAACGCAATTTTGACGGCACGGTTGGCGCAGTTGACTGCTGCGCTGCGTGTCGCGGGTTCGATTCCCGCACGTAACAAATATTTGTATGACCTACAAGTAGTTGTTCCGGGTCTGGCTGTTTGTGTATGTGAGTTTATATGTTTGTAAACGCACCCACAATACAGGAGAAATTCCTAGTGTGGGGCAACGTTTTTATTAAAAAAAAAATGAATGCTGTCAAAATGAAAGCCATTGCTACTTATAGTGTGTTACGATCAATCACCCCGCAGAAGTAACAAAGGCTCGTCTTTTCTGAAGAAGCTCATAATTATGCAGACTTTGAAGAAAAAAAACATCGTTTCGTTTAGGTCCTTGGTCTCTTGATTTCTTTGTTTATTTTTATTATTTCACTAGCTTCTGCCCGCGACTTCGTCCGCGTGACATTTCTTGTTCCCCCGACCCACCCTGTCGCATCGCATCGCCTGCCCGCGCTATTCCTTCGTTTTCGCTTAGGTAACGTTCTTTCTATTCTTGTTTTTGCGCGGCTCCTAAGGGTCCTAGCGTGATGTGTCCCTAAAGAATTGGGCTATCAAATGATAATTATTAGTATAGATTAGTTGATAAGGCAACTCTGGGTAAGTTTTATTTCAGTGCTGATCATTTCGCAGTGAATTGAAAAATAGGGCTTTCTTTACAAAAATGTACCTATATGAAATATATCCCCTTCACCAAAGATTTAAATCTCTGTCATAAACAAAATGTTCGGGAGACCTTCTTAAGTTCGGATATTACCTCCATTGGTAGGTAAGTACCTACATGACGTATATGATGACATGATTGCTCGATGTACATCAAGCTACCCGAATCTGTCAAATTTTCCCAATCAACTTTGAACCTGATGCTTTAGCGATAAAGTTGAAAATCTATTAAAGAAATAAGACAGATTGTAGTAGCTTGATGTGCTGGCGTCTGTACCTAAAGAGCGGCCTTGTCATGATCTATAAGCGTACTGAAAATATAAAGCATATTAATTATCAGGCAATTCTGCACAAACAAAAGCATTAAAATCTGTTTATAATACTTCCACTGCTGTAAGAAGTGGGCCGCAACATATACAAGCTCAGTGTCAGCTGATGGATGTCCCATGTCTTCGAATTTTTATTTGATGTCGGCTTCCTCGCGACATTTCCTTTCGGCGATTTGTGGGCAGTCGTAATGAAAACAAAAACCTAACAATATGTATTAAATAATTGTTTTACCAGTGTGGCTGACTTTGAGGGTGTCCCAGGAATGTACGTCGTTGTCGTCTGACCCGGCGAGCAAATATCTTCCGCTTAGTGATAGTCCTTAACAAAATTATAAAATGAATTATCCCAGTTCGAGCATAGTCATAGATATAAGAATACATTTCTATGGGCATAGTGTTATTGGGTTATCCCATCACGCATCTCTCAGTAGCTCATAAAACGGGCAGAAAATCCCGGAGCCTGGATTTCTGCCCGTTTTATGGCAACAGGCTTTCCTCCTTTTAAGTATATGGGACTTAAACATAACTGCAAAATGTGGGTGTACTTTGTCTATAGTTAGAGACAGCTCTGCCTGCCTAACCCTTCGGGGAAACCGGGCGTGATATTGTAGGTTATGTTGTAATAATATACGTTGAACATTTTGACGCCCACAGTATATCGATATTTAAAGAGTGAAATTCGAGGAGTCCATGACTCAATATTATCTCCACAAATATACACTTCAGCTAAATTAAATCCTAATAATCTCTATGTAATATGTGCAGAGCGTCAAATTCGGTTTCCTAGCAACGCCTGATAATAGTGACTGGCAACGTACCGCAGCTGGTAAATCCGCTAGCGCCCGGCGGGGTGTAGTGTCCAAGCTGCTGGTCACTGCGTATGTCGAACAGTCGTGCCGTCTTGTCTTCAGACGCCGTAGCGAAAGCATGACCACTGTTGTGGTACTGTGAACATTTGGACTAATTAATCATCCGGATGACGTGTCTTCTTTGGCAAATAAGTAGTAGGTAGGCTACAGAATCTATTTTCTTCAGTGATAGTGCAGAGGAACTAGATAACTTGGAATAATAAGCCTGCGAAATTGCATAAAAATGTTTCACTAAGACACTAGATAATATCTATAGGGAGCACCAGGCCGATTCCTTTGTTGATGGGAACCAAGCATTAGTCCCGTACCTACGCCATGTGTGTTGTTAACATCTGTATTGTGACTGCACCACCCTATGGTACCCAGACTAGTAATATTTGCGCAAAAAGATTTTGTATACCTAATATTTTTGTTTATGGCGATTGCGAAATTATTTGTAAACGCTTTTATGTGATACTGGAGTGATCATAAATCCGTGTTCTAACCTTCGCAGCTTGGTTATCATCCTACCGTTGATAATGAATGTTTTCGAGGGTTAGTAGTGATATCATGGAACTTACACAAACGCTGTTGACGTCGGCGTCGTGGCCGAAGAAAGTTTGCTTCGCTTTCTCATCTCGAATGTCCCACAACTTGCAGGTCTTGTCCACCGAGCCAGTCACGTACGTCTTCATGTCTGATATACATGAATATTGTTACAAGTTTAGCATAATCAGCCTACAATGTTCCCACTGCAGACACAATCTCCATTATGTGCGAAGGAATGAGCTGGGATTAGGGATATCATCCGTCTGAATTTGTCCGGACGTGTCCGGCTTTTTAGCCCCTGTCCCGACTTTGTCCTGCTGGGGAGTTTGTTGCGCCACTTCTTACCAGGAAAAGTACTCGGAAGTGGCGTTTTTAGGGACTGTCAAATGTAATACCTAGATAGAAACATGCAATGCGTTGTTTAAAGTGTAATGCGACGGTTTTCTTGAAGTGATGAAATTACCAATCCCACCAAAACGTTTTCATGTAAAATGTTGCCAAGACGAGACCACATATGGCTCGCACTGTCAAAAAGTTATCAGATCTCATGTAGAGCCAAGCTTCCAACTCTACACGACCTAACTCTACAAGCCGTAACTTCACAAACTTAGCCAAACACCTAAGGTGTTTGGCGAGTAGTAGGTGTTTGTAACGAAACGTCGTTACAAGAACTATTGTATAACAGAAAAGTAATGAACAGTGAATAAATTTTTCACCTTACGCCCATGTGATAGTAGCGTAACGGCCAAGCCACATATTTTGACTAAGGTGTAGATTTCCAAAAAACGACGAAGCCCTTCAAGAAAAGGTAGGTAGTGCCCTTGCGCTTCGCTTATTTAATAACAATTGACGATTGTAGGTCTTGCTGCTACTGAAATGTTACCTGTTTTTGCAATCGTCACACAATTGTTTTCATCCAAACTGAAATGGCTAGTTACAATTTGCAAATACCATAATTATAAATGACGTGCTGTTTACCTGGTCCCAACGAAATAGTGACGACATCGCCAGCGTGAGCATCAAACTCCATCTCCCGTTTGCCTACTTCCAAGTCCCAAACGCATCTGCGACGAAAACTAGATTATAGCATATTTACCTACTATTATGTATGTATACAGGTGGATCCGTAGAGATGGGTCAGTCAGTATCGACAAATCTCAAACTAATAGATGGTCAGGATTAAGTTTTAAGGAACATTCAAAGATTTTCTGACTTTGATATAAGTAGTTGGGTTGGAATGTTAATGATGAGATAGGTTTATGTCGGATTTTATCGTGGTGATCACTCACATCTTCATGTCACCGGAGCCTGTGAGAATGTGGGTGTCGTCGAGGAACCGGCAGCTGCTGAGGAAGCCCTCGTAGCCAGCCAGCTCGCGAACCATCTTGGCAGCGCCGGTGGAGTCGCGGTTGTTCACGTCATACACAGTACACATGTTGTCCATCCCGCCACACGCTTCAAATATAATACAAAGTCATATTAAGAAATGCTAAAGATTTGACTCACGTCCTGGGAATTCCATTCAAAATAAATAATAACATCCCTAAGTGTTGTAGGCAATCGAATACTTGTCGAGGAACAAATGCCTGGGTATCGGTTAAAGACATTCAATATTTTAATGTCTTTGTTGTTAACGTGGAGACACGAGAAGGCCAATTCCCGTAATAAAACAAACCGGGCAAGAGCGAGTCGGACTCGCGCACCGAGGGTTCCGTACCATCTTTTATGTTTTTAAATTTTCATCAGCGAGGCCTATATTCGTTAGAGAATTTTAACACTACGCACTGCGGTGTAGAATATTGCAGTTTTAGGTCAGCGCCATCTCTTGACCGATAGTAGAACTAGTGTAACTTTTGTTTATGATTTCTACACAATTATTTACTATTTCATTAAAAACATTCCCAATTGGCTCGCTAAAGGTCATAGGAATCGGTAATACAGTTTCTTATCATATTGCCGAAAGTTGTAATATTAAAATTATCTCGCTTAATAATAAGTACAGTGCAAATTGCTCATGTCTTGTTTTAAAAGAATTAACCGGTTTAATACCAAAATATCCGGTTGATATTAATACATTAAACTGATGCATCGCAGCAGATTTTTCTCTTTGCAAACTTCGGAGTTAAGGGGGGGTTATGGTTATAGGGCCCTTATCTCCGAAGTTTGCAAAGAGAAAAATCTGAAATAATTGTGTGATAGAAGTTTATGTACCTAAATATTACAGGAAAAATAAAACGAAGTCTCTTAAATAGCACACTTTTTCAGAAATCATCAACAAAAGATACATTAGTTCTTCACACACAATTAATCTCAATCTGAATCATTTTGAAAGATATTGCTAATCCATTACTTCATACATGTTCGAAAAATGTGTCTACCTACTCAAATAAGTAAATAACGCAATGAATGTTATTGACCTGTCAAAATGAAACCCATTGCTACTGATAGTGTGTTACGCAATTACACTGCTGTTTAAAATTTATCTAACTTACGATAGCCTAATGTCAACTTGCTCATCGCCTTTTCAAAATATTGCTTTTCCCGATGCAGGGACGTTAATCTTTGAATTCGGTTAAAAACATATAAAGGGCGGTTGCCATTGTGCAATATCTGCTTTTTACATTCATCCTAAAATAAGCGTGGAGTAGTGTCTGAAACTGAAATAAACATCTAGGTACCATAATATTTGTTTCGCGTTTCTGCGTTAGTTATTCTGTGATTATACCTAAATAGAAGCATGGGGCAGTGGGATAGATTACATACGGAAGGCGGAAGATAAAGTTTTGTGTCGCTACTAAGGACTGCTGACCCTAATACAGGTTGAAATTGAAAACATGCGACAAACCGAAATGGGAGATTGTACTCATCATTATGAACAACTTTTACTAAGGGACCAAAAATACAATCGCGAAAAAAAAACAGCTATGCCTACATTTTGACGAGTTATGCGAACATAAATGTAGGGAACAGCTGATTTTGTTTTCGCGATATCAGGTTTGGTGGTGGAAGATGACAATCTCCCATTTCGGTTTGTCGCATGTTTTCAATTTCACCCTGTATACATATACCTATAATTATAGTATCCAGTATCCTGCCATAGTGGAGGCCAAAATACTATATTTCTAAGAAAAAAATATTGTAAGTATGCGAAACTACTATATTTTCATTACAATACAAAATGGCGAGATAACCGCAATAGGGTCATTATTAATCTCAATGGTACCTATTTTAAATGTAACCTTATTTTTGCGGTCACTAGGTACTTTGATACTAATAGGGAGTGTAAGTACAAATTAAGGTAGGAGGGACAGTGGACTTACCCACTGAACTTCGACAAACCGTAGTACGACAAGATTTTATTTCGACAATATGGAACTCCGACATGTCTTCATTTCGACAATATGGTCTCTCCTACCTTAATTTGTACTTACACATAATAGTACTTTTTTTTTTTTTTTTTTTTTCGGATGGGAAGTCATCAAATGACCCCTCCCGCTATGGGTGGAGCGGAAGGGAGTGTCAGACTCTTACTGACTAAAACCCACCCGTGTTCCTTCCTTAGCCCTTTATGTTCCGGGCCAGCGGTAACCCTTTCGGACAATCCCGCTGACCCGGCAGGCTTCGGCCCTATGGGGCCCCTCCTCGATGCTGACATCTCTTTGAGGCGCGCGTGGAACACGTACGCGCCGTCCGGCACGGGCCTGGTCCTGATCGGACGGTGAGCTACCCATTACTCTCCGCCCGCAGGCCCGCGCCTACGGTGGCCGGGAGTCGTCGCGCGGCTCCCGACGCCCGGAGCGTCTCTCGCGGCGGCTGGGACGGGAGGCTCTTTCCCTGAGCCGTCCCGCCACCTCCTTCGCTAGCATGACTGCTTCGCAGAAGGAGGTGACTGCCTCCCACTCCCTCTCGCCCCGGACCATGGCTTGCACCAGGGCCGGGCGCGAGAGGTCGCCGCCGCTGCCTTTACCTATCAACACTCATAAAAATTAATTTATTTTGTATTTTACCAACAAAATTTCCGGATGGGGCAAATGCGACGCTCATGACCCAGGCCGAGCGCAGGGGTATCACTTGCACCTTGTTGCCGCTCCAGGTGTCCCAAATGATCAGTTTCCCGTCCAGTGAGCCCGTGACGCAGTGCCTGTACATGACAGCAGTCTTTATTCATTACCCACGCAAACTTACAATGTTACAACATGTGCATCTAGCTGTACCATTTATCTTCATACAAACTTTCAAGCCCTTGTTTTTCGAAATGAATGAACTGATTTTAATGAAACTTTATACGCATAAGCAGGACATAAAGGTCTAAAAAGGTAGTTATGAACATTTTCGAAAAATAGTGTTACAGCCAAATTAAACCAATTTTATTTATTTCATAGTAACAGAGATTTCCAGTTATCTTTTTTTAAATAAGAAATTTCGAAAATGTTCTCTACTAACTTTGTAGACCTCTGTATCCTGCTTATGCGTATGAAGTTTCATTAAAATCGGTTCATTCATTTCGCAAAACAAGGGCTTGAAAATTTGTATGAAATGCCGTACGTCGTAAACGCTCTATAATTATTATTGTAAATACTGACACTTAGTATTGGTATTTAACTAGGTACTTTATGTAATATTTTATATAGTGTTCAAACTAAATCAAAACCGTCTTCACCACGGAATAAATAAAAGTAGGTTTGTTTGTTGTTTCGGTATCCTAACACTCGCTCCTAATATTTAATTAAAGTAGGTACAGCCCTAACAGCAGACTATCTCGGACAGAAAAAAAATGTATCATGGCACAGACCGAAAATATCTAACTATATTTAAAAACTCCGTATAATAATGCGATACGAGAAAATATGGCATGTTGTTGTTGATAAGAGCAAGAGAATGATGATGGATAGTAATTTTGATATTAAAATAATACTAACTAATTGGATTTGTATAGAAAACCAAAGTTTCTAATTAAAGCAGTTAGGAGTTACAGTTTCAGGTCTTGAATATACTAATAATGTCTTCTTTATACTTGAATCAAACAAAGCCGGGTTAGTTACACCATATATACCTACTATGGTTACACCATTTATAACTCAAGTACCTACGGCTGGACCGATATTTATGATCTTTGATTTGTTGCATTTGTCTCCGCCCCGAATAGCAGAATACCTAAACATGAAAAAAAAAACATGGGAAAAATTCACGAAATGAGCTTGATATGAGCTGTCATTTCATCTAATGGTAAGGCCACTTTTGACAGCTCACTTCAATCCCTAGCTTCAGGCGAAATAGACCGATTGCTAGTTTATTATTTTTGCATAAGGAAAATGTTCAAAACGTAACACAAAGTTAAGTACCTTACTAATAAAACGTTGAGTTACTAACGCATGAGTTCGGGGAATAACTATTAAAAGCAAACATGTGTCAAACCTAACGCTTATTAGCAAGCCAAATGGTACCATCGCACTTAGGTATTTATATCTTCGCGCAGCTCAAGAATAAGACAAATCTTCAAGAACATCGTGAAAGTTGTCTCTGACAATATTAATTGTCGCCGTAATCGATAAAAGACAGGATGCTGTGGAGGAAAAAACAATGTCTATATCAAACAGTGAGAGAGAGACAATGTTTTTTGCATAAAATTCAAAGAGGCGATCCGAAGGAGAAACCAATTGCTATACAGCCCGTAAAGTATATTATGTTGGTACTCACCTGGAGTCTCCGCTATAATGCACAGAGTTGACCTTGTTGATATGTCCTTTCAAAGTCTTCTTCGTCACCAGTCTTATCTTGGGCACGTCTCCTAAATCCCCACATTTTTCAGCGAGCTTCGTGTCAGCTAACTTTTCTTGATCAGCCTGTTGAAAGGTATTACTATTACGCTATTACGTAATATTTTTCAAATAACACCGAACCATAAAGTGCGTAGTGAAAAATATTATAATAGCTTTGACTTGGATATTCTGAAGATACCTTAACTTTGGCGATCAAGTCAGTTAGTTCTTTTTTGAGGGCCGTGGTCTCCGGGTCTTCCTTCGGCATGTTTCCCGTTGTACACTACGAAGGAATAGTTGTACGACTTACTCCCACGATTGGTATGAGCCACTAACTGAACCGAGCCCCTGTCTTTAATCTCATTTGCGTAAATTGGATTTCAATTTACTGCTCAACCGAAGCTTTATATGTGCCAACTAATGTGCTGGTAACCACAATTTATTATGTTAGTGGTTGAAGTAGGTAATAGAGTGAGAAAATTATCCAGGAATTTGATCATTAATACATTCAGCTGGAAGAGGAACCAACGTGCCAGAAATATTGTGTTTGAAAAATCTCACACAATCAAATCAATGGATTTGTTTCTGTATTTATAAAAAGAAGTACCGACTGCATCCGGTGAAACTGAAAGCCGACCCCAACATAGTTGGGAAACGGCTAGACAGATGATGATGAAAAGGAAGTACAGTCAATCCTCTAGGGCAAAATTACATGAAATAGATACAGCTACCGATCTGTGATTGTTGGAAATGTCAGTTTGGTCTTTATTTTTGAAATTTTGAGAGTTAACAGGTTTTGGTTTTCTCAGTAAGAATTTTACAATTTGGTATTTCAGTGCAATACCAAAGCGATACTTCATCATTTCATCTTAGTACCTTAAATTGTTAAGTGAAAATATCTGGCAGTGTATTTAGTACCTTAAATTGTTAAATGAAAATATCTGGCATATACAGAATTTAAATAATAATAATAAATACCTAATCCAAACTAATATAATTATAGATAATATTATAAATTCGAAAGTAACTATGTCTGTATGTTACCTTTTCAAGCCTAAACCACACCATGGCATGCTGGGCAAGGACATTGGCTACTTTTGTACCGGTACCACGTTCCCGTGGGATACCTCAATTCCCGACTACCCCGTGGGTATTACGTGGAAACTAGTAAAATTACAATATTTTAGCCTAACCGCCAGGACAGCCAGCGAAATTCATTTTTTTTTACGTTTTTTGCAATTTGCTGGTCAGTATTAAGTTGTACGTTGATTAAAACTATGATTCGCGACCGTAACAAATATGTATTTACAGAATTATAATCATAAAAATCATCAACACAACTCTCTAAGACCAAGTAATCCTACTGAATGACTATTTCATTAAATCTTGACATTTTAGGATTATACAAGTTGTATTACTGATTCTAATTATTATAATTCTGTAAATACATAATTATTTGTTAAGCTCGTGAATCATATTTTAATCAACGATTAAACGTACAACTTAATACTGACCAGCAAATTAATTATCATAATACTAAAATATACATATTATATAGTATATACAAGTATATAAAAAAAGAAGGGAAAAGAAAAAGAGAGGAGCTCATTGGGCATCAAAAAATTCGTCCGCATCGCTGTCAATGGCATAAGTGCCCAAAAGGCTGGCAGCATTACCACGTTGGATGGCAATGCTTATTCTTTGGGCTAAAAATAGGCCAGCCCTCTGGTCACGTGATGAGTCAACCAACCGCTTGGCGATGTCCCGAAATATTTGATGAGCACTCGGACCCCAAGGCCCTAGTGTTTCAACAACCCCAAACGGCTCAAACATATAGCTCTCAATAAGGTTGTGATATTTGCGCCGTTTGAAGTTTTCTGCTCCTGCAGCAGCCGCCCCAGCACAGCCCACCGTGCTAGGAACATGGGATGGCGCGAGGGTGTCGACACAGGTAGCATCCCACACCAAAGGCCTACCCAACTTTCAAGGCATTATGGTCATTCCATCTGGCCTCTTCCCATCGTCGCGTGCCAAGCCATTGGGTTTTAAAACAGCTGGCACCCCGGCGGTGACAAGAGCCCGACGGATGATGTCGTTAATGCTGGCGTGCCGTGCCATCCGACCAGCGCTCTTGCTGCAGGATAGGCCATGGTGTCCGAGGCAGTCGACTGCAGCAAATTGAAAAAAACGTAAGAAAATTTGAATTTCGCGGGCTTCCTTAGACTATTAACAAACTAAAATATGGCGCCGAAAAATTCTTCCGCATTGCTTTCGACTGGTAATGTACCCAAGAGACTGGCAGCATTGCCACGTTGAATGCTTAGCCTCTGGCTAAGGTAAACGCCAGCCGTTGGGTCATGAGAAGTGTCAACCAGCCAGCGAGTATCGAACCATGAGCCCTCGGACCTAGGGAATGCAAATCCGTTCTGTTTTAAAATCCGGATTTTTATGAACGGATTTTTGGTCCAATCCGGATTATCCGGATATTACGGATTTTTCATGAAAATAAAAAAATCTATTAATATGATGTTTTTATACAGTGTGTGTGAGTCTTCATAATGTGCACATATCGAAATGAGGGAAACTAAGCTTAATTTTATCGACGGAAAAAATATTTAAAAAAATCTAAAAAAAAAAAAAAAATCGCCACTCAATTGAGAATTATGTTTTTTTTTTTAACAAAAATCAAATATTTTTTCATCAATTTTTAAAATAATTGTAAAATTACTCAATAAAAGCCCCGACCCTTTTTGATTACTTTAAATTATTCTCCATCGAAACGTAAAAAAAACGATTCCGACGACGACGACGACGACGATTCCTCAATCACAACATTTCCTATCAACTGTTAAAGAAAGGCCTTGCAATCACCATACTTTAGCAGGTAAAGATCCTTTTAAATATTTTTTTTATTTTTTAAATATTTTTTCCGTCGATAAAATTAAACTGTGTTTCCCTCATTTCGTTATGTGCACATTATGAAGACTCACACTGTATTTGTGTAAATGGATAAAAATAAAAGCACATGAAAATCAAATCAAACGAGTTTTTTAATGCTTTGTTATTTGGAATTATTCAAACTATCATCATTAAATACCATTATTATGGTGTATAACCTGCCTCTCTACTTAGCGTTTGTGGACTACGAGAAAGCCTTTGATTAGATCCAGACATGGGCTGTATTGCAGTCTCTTCAACGGTGCCAGATCAACTATCGGTACATCGAGGTGCTGAAGTGTCTGTACGAAAACGCTACTATCTCAGTCCGACTCCAGGACCAGACCTCGAAACCTATCCTTCTGCAGCGAGATGTGAGACAGGGAGACGTTATCTCTCCGAAACTGTTCACCGCTGCACTGGAGGATGTCTTCAAGATTCTGTACTGGAAAGGGGCTGGCATTAACATCAATGGCGAGTACATAACTCACCTTGTTTGCCACCGATATCGTAAGCACGGCTGAGACCATGGAGGACCTCGGCACAATGCTCGATTACCTCAGTAGAGCCTCCGAAGGAGTGGGTCTTAAAATGAACATGGACAAAACGAAGGTCTTGTCAAATGTCCATGTAACACACACTCTCATGAAGATCGGAGACGTTACACTCGAAGTCGTGGACGAGTTTGTTTACGTAGAACAAACTGTCCAGTTAGGTAGGTCCAACTTCGGGAAGCTACGCAATATCTTCTCGTCCCACATACCGCAGTGTCTCAAGACGAAAGTCTTTGACTAGTGCGTGTTGCCAGTGATGACATAAGGCACTGAAATGTGGTCGCTCACAATGGGTATTATTAGAAGGCTAAAAGTCACTCAAAGGGCAATGGAGATGGCTATGCTTGGAGTTTCGCTGCGTGATCGAATCAGAAATGATAAGATAAAATAATTAATAGGTACAAATTAAAAGAAACTCTGAAGAACAAAAATAAAGACAAATAGACTCCTTGTCAAATTATTAAATATAACTTAGGCAAAAGTAACAAAACAATAATTTAACTTCACTTAAATCAACATAAATTTAACAACGACGTAAAAACTCTCGCTTCACAATTTCTTTCTTTACAATAAAAAAAATAAAAAAAAATTGAATTATTCAAAAAATCCGGATTCGATTTTCAAATCCGGATTTGGAAGTCTAGTAAAAATGTGCGGATATCCGGATATTTCGGATTACGGATAATCCGGATTGCATTCCCTACTCGGACCCAACGGCCCGAGGGCGTCAACCCCCAAACCAGTTGATAAATTAATTAAAACATTTGACAGCTAATTGCATCGTTGCCGAAATACTTATTTAAAATTATTGTAACTCCTGCTTACTTTGAATTTGTCCTTAAACGTTCAGACTGCACTATTTGCTATATCAATAAAAACGTTATTTCCTTTAAAGTTCCTTGCCTCCACAAGGAGCTGGCTTTATTGCGTATGAGCATGGTTGGATTCATTAAACTAGATAGACCCTCGGAGATGGAGACACGATCATACGACTGAGGACACATTTGCACAGGTGCGGTCGTGAGGAAGCAAGCAACCCTTTGCTCTGTGGCTTTGCTCGAGTTGACCGGTGAACATAGTATTTGCTAAATCAGAAAATAAGGCGCAATCAATATCTGCCCAGCTTTTTCCAACTATGACGGGGTCGACTTCCAGTCTCAAACCAGATGCAGCTGAATACCTAATATACAGGTTGGCAAGGACATGAACGCCCAAATTGTAACCATGCTTTCAGAACATTATTCTGAACCTGCGTTGAAATTTTTCGTCGGTTATCAAAATTGAATATGCTGTTTCATAGAAAAGTCCATTATCTACGTGATCATAACCTTTATGTTTTTTTTTAACGAACGGGAACGGCTTAGCTGACCTCCACAACGCACTTACTGCGTAATACTAATACGATACCCCTTTTTTTTTTTTTTTCGCATGGCAATTCATCATATGACCTCTCCCGCTCTGGGTGGAGCGGAAGGCGCTGGCAGACTCTTACTGACTAAAACCCACCCATGTTCCTTCCTTAGACCTATATGTTCCGGGCCAGCGGTAACCCTTTCGGACAATCCCACTGACCTTCCCAGGCTTCGGCCCTATGGGGCCTCTCCTCGATGCTGACATCTCTTTGAGGTGCGCGTGGAACACGTACGCGCCGTCCGGCACGGGCCTGGTCCTGATCGGACGGTGAGCTACCCATTACTCTCCGCCCGCAGGCCCGCGCCTTCGGTGGCCGGGAGTCGTCCCGTGGCTCCCGACGCCCGGAGCGTCTCCCGCGGCGGCTGGGATGGAAGGCTCTCTCCCTCATCCGTCCCGCCACCTCCTTCGCTAGCATGACTGCTTCGCAGAAGGAGGTGACTGCTTCCCACTCCCTCTCGCCCCGGACCATGGCTTGCACCAGGGCCGGACGCGAGAGGTCGCCGCCGCTGTCGATCGCCTCTACGAGGACACGGCGGTGCTCTGCCCAAGCGGGGTAGACCTCCACCGTATGCTCCACCGTGTCCTCTGGGCCATCCTGGCAATGGTGACACCCGGGCGTTTCCTCCCGCCTGATGATGTGCAGGAACCTCCCGAAACTTCCGTGTCCGGTGATAACCTGCGTCAGAGGGTAGGTGAGGGCGCCGTGGCGCCTCTCTAGCCGCTCCTCAAAGAGGGTTCTTATCGCCGCTAATACGATACCCCTTGGTAAGACTGGTTGTCAGACTTTCGGGCTTCTTACTACCCGTAACGACTGTCAACGTGGCACAACATGACACGGAGGGGTCTCAATATGTTATGAATGGTCACCCATCCACGGACCGACCTCGGCAAGCGAAGCTTAACCTTAGATCGACCCGTGCGGTTGCTATTATTTAGCACTCCAGAAAATATAAGATTTTATAGAAAATCGTCTTTTTATTCTATAATGATTCAAGTGAAGCGCGACATCGGTGTCCCAGAAACATTCACTTTCACTCGTTTCACTTCTTTTTGATCAATTTTAACTGTTTGCAACAGTCACTGATGAAAAACCAAGACTTCGGCACGAATCGAACATTTATTTAGGTACAGTAACTGTATTGTGTGGCAAATTGGACTGCTTAAAAAGCATTATCCGCAAGCACGAATCTGTTAAGATGGGATGCGCGGCTAACGGTGCCGGGGTTGAAAACATATTTATTTATTTATTTTATTTACTAAACCCCTTACTAATAAACGTATAGAATAAATAAAGAACGAAACGAAAAGAAAATTGCGTCTGTATCTATAGTTACACAACGCTTTGTCTTCTTCTTTCGAAAGTCAAATTACTGGTGACTGAAAGAGAGAAATCAATCCGTGTGTAACTATTCATCTGTTAAAATACGTTTATTAGTAAGGGGGTTTGGCATTAAGTCCCAATATACAAAACTCATTAAAATAAAATACATTAACATTCAATAAAATCATTAAGAAAATCAAATCAAATCGAGTTCAATGGGAGAGGCCTATGTCCACTAGTGGACTGCTATAGGCTGATGATGATGAAAATCATTAAGATAGAAATAAAAACATTAAATATCATTAAATTGTCACCTAAAATAAAAATATAACAAAATCTTTACCGTCGGCTCTTAAACATATTGCGAGTAAAGATATGCCTAGATCATTTACATAGAGGTACACTGGCACATGTGCACACGTTTCCGTTGCTATGTATCAATTTACTCTAAAACAAAAGTCTCTCTGCTTGTTTTGTTGCTTTTTTTGTATCGAATCAACCTTCGAGAGGGGCTCGTGGCTAAATCGGGTCGATCGAAGGTTAAGCTGCACCCTAATTGTGTAACACACTATTATTCTCAATTTGAATCATTTCGAAGCTTATTGCTAATCCATTGCTCCTTAAGTTCGAAAAATGTGTCTGCTCAACAACGCAAATAACGTAATGAATGTTGTTGAACTGTCAAAATGAAACCCTTTGCTACTGATAGTGTGTTACGCAATTACCCTGCTGCTCTAGCCACTTTGTGTTTATTTATTTCATTAATCAGAAATTCAATGGTGCTTCATTTTCTTTAGAGTCTAATGGGCCTCTGCGAGTTCGCTTCAGCCCCTCTTATCTATGTGTCTATGGTCCCGAGATAGAGCGAAAAGTAATGATTAAATGACAAATACTTACTCACCTACCCATTATCTCGCACCTAATGTACATAGATCTTGTTGATCTAGAATTCGAGACTATTCAAATCTGTGGCTACGTAAGCGATCTATATTACTATATTACAGTTACTTAAGTTTTCTTTTTAACGTCTGTCGTCCGCCGCTTTCATTTCACGGTTTAATAAGTTTTTTTGAAAGCAATAAAAATAGAGAACAACTCTCACCTTCCCGCTGTAATCAATTTGATAGGTTGTATTAGCGGTCTGATTGCAGTCGTTCGTCGGGAGCTTAGAGGGAAACATGGTTTTTAAGCGTCGGAGTTTCCCGTTTAAATGTTGCTGGCTGTTGGCGATATTTATTGCCCTCAGACAGGGCACATTATCTCAAGAATTCTGCGAGAAAAATGGTGAAGAGGACACCTGCAAACAACAGTTCCTGTATTCCAGAGGTAAATAGTTTTTTTGTATTTTGATTCTGCAAAGCTATGCGAAGTTGTGCCAAGTAATATGTTTACAGATTAAGCGTACAGTTATTATTATTATTATTATTTAACCCTAATGAACCATATCGCAACGGCCAGATGTGATAATGTTATTAAATTAGGTAGGCACTTATTATTTATCCATTTTGTTGAATAATAAGTATTATCTAGCTTTTTAATTAACAAAAAGGAATGAGGTTTCACCATGTTTTTGGATTCATGCATAACTCCCTATTGAATGGTTCCGATGTTCTGTGAATTAGGAGGAAAAGAAAGCCCGCAAAATTACTCATTTAAAAAAGTACATAGATGGTGATTTATGTACTTTTTTGTTGAAATTTGATGAAGAATTCCGGGAATAGAGTACAGAAGATTGTTCATTTATCATGATAATGTGGTGGATGGCAGAAAATCACCAGCGAATGTTGCAACATACTTAGTAGGTACCTTTATTTAAATAATCAAGCCTGTGCTGTTCCTCTGCAGGACTGCAGGGTAAAAGGCCTTCCTTCACGCTTGCAATGACACAAAAAAAAATTTGGTTAGGTGGATAATTTGACAAAATTAGAAATAACAACTTAGACCAACTTCTTAAATAACTAAATACCATAGGTTTATTATTATACCTCCTAATTGTTATTTCGGGAGGTAGTATATCTAATATTTTATAATATGACCTAGGTAGGTACCTAATTATTCGGTTCTAGTGTAGACTTAGGTACAGACGCCAGCAGGTCAACCTACCCGAAACTGTCAGATTTTCCCAATCAACCTTGAACCTTATGCTTTAGCAATAAAGTCGAAAATCTATTAAAGAAATCTGACAGATTGTAGTAACTTGATGTGCTGGCGTCTGTACATCGCTTTACAAAAACGTTGTGTTTATATAATATAGTAAACCCCATATTTATGTGTATACACTACAACACAATTGATACGGAAAACCAGTGTATAGGTACTTGATTTTTACGCTGATTTCCTCTATAAAACCTGCAACATTAAAATTAAAGTAATTAAAGCGGCTTATTTATATTGTTAAATATTTAATAATAATAAACACAGGCATAGAAACCGCACCATTTTTTATTCGACAGCAAAAAATCAATAATTGATACTACATTCAGATTAAAGTGAAATTATCGAAATGTGTGTAACGTTGCTGCAATCACTAGTTCCATCTGTCAAAAAACGGTTAGCCTAGTGGACAGAGTTTAGTAAGATACTGGTAAGCGAGCGGTTTATCCCCTCATACCGGCTTCGAAAATCGCTGGTATAGCAATAATACATAATAATGATTGAAGTAGGTACTTTCCCCTGCAGTAAGTGACCCCTGCCTAACCTTGATGAATAGGTACCTATGTACTGGCATTAACGATATCAGTCGTACATACCCCGTCGGTTTGGTAGCGATTAGCGTGGTGCAACATGTGCTTACGGTTGATTTTGACGGTCAAATGAGGCCCGTGTTAAACTATTCATTTTCATACGAATTAGCGCCCGTCCACGTGTTGTCGTTGTGGTTGTGGGACGTGTGTTCGGGCCCTTAGTGGTTCGTCGCGTCGAGTCGCGTCGCGTCTCGGTGGTGTGAACTGACTCTTAGTATATCGATGACAATCTAAATAGAGTGGTCTAATTTTCGATTTTCACTAGGTAGGTATTATAAACAGAATAAACCAGATAAATGTATTTTTAATCCTTTATTAAAAATAACGGTTTTTATTAGGTAATTAATTACAATCTAGCTTAGGTATAAAACTATTATAGCAAATATTATTCTAACAAATAAGACTTATTAAATTATTAATTTTTGCGGCGAGTTATTTAATTATTGCGGCGGTCCTTAATTATATTGAGTTATGGCAAGCACAAACGAAAATACAAAATCAATTACAACGAAACTATTTAATTTATTTTTCACATAAATGTACGTTTTTCTATAGAGGCTTTTTTTCTTTCAAAAATGTTTTTTGTTTTTTACTTTTTAGTAGTGGAACCTACCTATAGCTATCCCACACAAATTCGTATACTCGTACTTACCACTACTTGCTATATAAAATAACAGTGACAGGAAGCTATTCTAACATAATTAACATACCTACACTAAGTGCAAAAAATACGTAGCTACCGTCTACCCAAGCAAAGTTATTACAATTTATATGGGACCACTTCGCGAGCTTTCTAAACCAAATGAAAAAAGAATTATGTAGGTAAATCGGGCTAGTAATCACGGAGCTGCGGAGAAATCAGTGTAGCAAATCCAATGCGACTTTTTCAATTCAAATGTAGAATAGAAAAGAATAGAATACCTACTCTTTATTATGTACCTACACCATATAAATTACAGACATAAAAAAAAATGTACCTACTTTCAGAGTTTTTCTTTGAGCGTAGGTACTGACACAGAGTACTTTTTGATAGACTGAAAAGTACTGACTTCGGTGAAGGAAAACATTGTGAGGAATTGAGGATACGATTTATCTATACAACATGTATTATGACAATACAATCGTAGCGAAATGTAAAACTGTACAGTAATGGTGATGTTTGAAAAAAAAACTAATTGCTAAGTATGGGGATTGGGAACGATTCTAATGCCAAAAATATCTGGGGGCACGGGAGTGCGCCAAGACGAGTCAAGCGAAGCGCAAGGGCACTACCTACCTTTTCTCGAAGCGCTTCGTCGTTTTTTTGAACCCTCATAAAATAATAGGGTTTGGATTAGACCAGATAAACAAAATTTTCAGCATAATTATGATGTCAATAGTGGACTTATTAAAAATTTCAGTTGCATAGCTCTAGTTAGATTTTAGTGGTACCTATCTAAAAAAACCTTTCGTATTTTCGTCACTGACTGATGATCATCAAAACTCTTAGAATACTTCCTGAAGTCCTAGAAAGCTGAAATTTGGTATGTGAACTAGAATTAGTACTTACACATAAACAACAAAAAAAAATCCGAAACTTGGAACTTTTACCCCCAACCCCTTAAACTAGGGGATGCAAGTTTGTAAGAGACATCCGAAAATTTTGATGCTAGAGGTCTGAAAATTGATATAGGGACTCCTTGTTATCTATACATATAATAAAATAAATAATAAAATACATATTTCAGGATTTTTAGTAAAGAACCCCCAAAAAAATTTTTTTTTATTCCTTAAGCAACTTTCAAAAAGATGTGAAATCCCACCAAAAACATTTTCATGTAAAATGTTGCCAAGACGAGACCACATAATGGCTCGCACTGCCAAAAATTTATCAGATCTCATGTAGAGCCAAGCTTCTAACACTACATGCCCTAACTTCACAAACTTTACACCTTAGTCAAAATATTATGTGACTTGGCCTTTATACTTAATCAGTTGTTTTATTGTTTTGTTAGGTACACACAACTACAAAGCAAGCTTTACATTTCTGACGTCTCATTGGTTTTTGGCTTTGTGTGTACCAGGGTTACCAGATTGGGTATTTTTTTCGCAATTTTGGGTAAAAATTAGGCTCCTGGAGAAATTTTGGAGAATTGAAATACCTATTTGGAGAAATTTTTGGAGAGAAAAAAAATCATGGAGTATTTTGGATATTTTTTATAGTTTCAGAAAGACATTGGTGATAGTAATTATTCGATGATAATCAATGAGAGTACACACAGAGACATATCAAGCTATCAATTTCTGGTATAAGCTGATTTCTCATTGTACGAAAAGCCAGCTAAAACTGGAAATGTATAGCTTGAGCTTACTTATAATAAAATGAATCGAATAATAAGCCGTAGTTTGATAAATGTCATCGTGTGTACCTCTAATACCAAAAAAAAACCGGGCAAGAGCGAGTCGGACTCGCGCACCGAGGGTACCGTACCATCATTATGTTTTTAAATTTTCACCGGCGAGCTACTTACTGGATCTCGTTCAAACCAATTTTCGGTGGAAGTTTACATATATTTTTTTTAGTTTTATCATCTCTTATTTTAGAAGTTACAGTTACACACATTTTACCAGTTTGGAAGTGTCTGTCGCGCAAACTATTCAGTTTAGAAAAAAATGATATTAGAAACCTCAATATCATTTTTGAAGACCTATCCATAGATAACACGTATGAGTTAGATGAAAAAAAAAATTGAGTTTCAGTTCTAAGTATGGGGAAATTCTCTTACCAAGGGGGAAAAATCTACTTACCAAGTTTCAACAGTACGTATAGTTCGTTATAGTTTCGGAAAAAAGTGACTGTGACATACGGACGGACAGACAGACGAATCCCTAAGGGTTCCGTTTTTTGCCATTTGGCTACGGAACCCTAAAAACGATGTGCATCATGGTATATTATTATATGTATAATATACCTACTAGTTTAGTAAGAATACGCTTAAAGACCAAACTAATATGTTATTGCAAATGATTGATAATAATTAATAAAATCTGCTTAATACAGTAGATACTAATGTCTAATTAGGTTCAATCAAAGAGCGTGCAATGCCCTTTTATGATTATGTCGAAGTTGTGTTGTGTTAGGTAACTAGAATTAGGTTAGTCTAGTTATCAAAAACTGTGCCATAAGGGTTACAATTGCTTAATAGTCCAAACTTTTTGCCTTTGGGTAAAACTTAGATTTGGAGAAAAAAATATTTGAAATAAAATATCATAACTGGCAACCCTGGTGTGTACGGACGGTCGCGCTAGTCATCTCATCACAGAGCAGTGTTGCTAACCCGTACGATAATTATGGGGGCGTACGATAATTTTGGCAATGGTACGATGTACGATAGTGAATGTCTAACGTACGATAATTTTAAGTATTCAAGAAAAAAAAAAGTTCTAAAGAGTATTTGTCAGGCAAAATTGAACGCTATTAAAAAATCAACAAAATGTCAATGTCACGTGTGTCAATAAATGTCACAGTGTAATATATAAGTGTTTCTTTCTCTCTTTCTCTCACATTTCTTTCACTTGCGTTTCCATCCGTCCGAAACTCCGCGTTTTACCCTGTATTCCTGTGCTTTTAACAGATACCTTTCTATTTGCTTTTATCTAGCTATCTATAAGTTGTAGTCTGTAATGTGTTACGGGCACGTGTGCGCACAGGAAGAAATAAAAACATAACCCTCCTTCTGGCGCAGTCAGGTAAAAAGTAAATAAACACTCCTGTGATTTGTGATACATTCCATTACATGCTCTGTGATACATTCCGTCTGAGGTTGTGGGTGTACAGTTTGGCAGCGATTTGTTTATGAACTGTAAGTACACTAGACGGACACTAGTGGTGAAATTTGACACATACTTCCACTTTTTTTTTAATTCATTGTCGTTTGTTATCAATTTGAATTGATGTTTTACGTTTTTTTTTGGGTAATGTTTTTGGATAATTTGAACTTTTGGAGTTGGCAACACTGTCACAGAGGTTGTCATGGTGTATGGTGTGGATCTGTGGCTTGTGGATGTTATAGATCTAAAATATGTGCTATAGAGATATTATAATGATAGCACATCGCTGAAATATAAAACCATTTGCGTAGCTCAAGTGATCTCATACGAAAACGCGGCATCGTGAGCTCGAGGTGGCCGGACGTGGTGCCTATTATTGTTATCTATCAGAGTTTTAAATGTTGAATTGTATTTAAATACCTACATAGAAGCTTATCGCTTTCGGAAGCGGGAACTCGTATCTGGAACAAGAGGAACGTTGAACAAGTGTTTAGTTAGCCGATTTTAGTTTAACGACTACTGTTTTATGTGTATGTCGACGGAAGTCCAGTGAACCCAGTTGTCAAGCAATACTGGGATGCCAGCAATGTTCTTGCAAGCTTTAAGTTGCCTTTTACTGCTAGGTGGTCTGATTGAGGCGAAACGTGAGTAGTTAACTATTTATTTAATTAAAGCTAGCGAATAAGAAGCTGAGCTATTCTCAAAATTCTTTTTGTGTAGGTAACATAAATTGCTTTTCTCTAAATTGTGTTCTAGTTTGGCATGTTTTAGTCATTAAGCTCTGCGTTTTTTTTACTCATTAAAGTCTTATGTCTGTCTGTTAAACTAATACACTACTATTGTGGAGGATGCGAGTCACTACACCAATCATGTTTAGCTTTATAGTAAATTTGATGATGAATGACTTCCAACTTCGTTGATCGTTTTTATTATCAATTATTGGATCAGACACATTTATTTATTATTTTATTTTAGGATCTTCAAACATACAGACCTTGTGTGTTATTTTTCTTCTGCGCCATAAAGATGATTCCCTTTTATTATATTAATCTATACTAATATTATAAAGCTGCAGAGTTTGTTTGTTTGTTTGAACGCGCTAATCTCTGGAACTACTGGTCCGATTTGAATGATTCTTTTAGTGTTGGGTAGTCCATTTATCGAGGAAGGCTATAGGCTATATAACATCACGCTACGACCCTTAGGAGCCGCGCAGCGTGTGACACCGCGGGGAACAGCTAGTTTTAAATAAGCATTGATAATCATTCTTGTGTGTTTTTGAAAATGCTAATGTATTTATTACTTTTCTCTCTTTCTCATGTTTTTTATTATTACTTTGATGTTTCTATTGCAACTAGGTACCTGAATAATATTTTTATTATTACTTTGATGTTTCTATTGCAACTAGGTACCTGAATAATATTTTTAGGGATTGCTAAGATGAACCTCTAACCTTTAATTTAATATCTGTTTGTTTCAGATGACATAAAAGTACTTACTGTTGCAACTGATGAAAATCATGGCTTGGAGAGGTTCTTAAGATCAGCCAAAATTTATGGCATTGATATTGAGGTGCTGGGCAAAGGAACAAAATGGACTGGAGGTGACATGAACCTTCCTGGCGGAGGGCAAAAAATTAACTTACTCAAACAGAAGTTAAATGAACTGATGAAGTCGGGAAACAAAGAACAAATTATATTATTCACTGATAGGTTTGTACGCAATAGAAATGTATAATAAAGTTCTCCTTTTAAAATGATAACCTGTAAAGAAATATTACTAATCCATGTCTTTGTTTTAGCTATGATGTTTTGTTCTTGTCAAGTCTAGAAGATATATTGAAGAAGTTCCGGTCGTTCCCTGATACTCGAGTGTTATTTGCTGCAGAACAATTTTGTTGGCCAGATACCAAATTGGCATCACAGTATCCAAAGATAGAGGTTGCTAATCCATACCTAAACTCTGGTGGTTTTATAGGTAACTAATTGACTGTATTATTTATAGCATTTGGATGGACACTAAAAGATAAAAAAAAAGTTTTTCCCTGGTCAACCAGAACTTATTTTTTAATACAGTTGCTCAAAAAGTGGTGTATTGCAGGGACGTATAGCGTTCTGGATGTGGGCTATTACATACTAGTGCTTTTTTTACCTTTCCCGAACTCGTGCGTTCTCTTTCCCAACTGTCAAAATAATGTCTATTAAAAAGAAAAAACCAACCATGAAGTTTTTACTAAAGAGTTTTTGTGATTCATACAAATACGTATATTTCTAAAAAGAAGCTACTAATTTATTTCAATATCAGATTTAATTGAATGAGTTAGGTTAGGTTTCATTTCATTTCATCTCATTAAATTTCATTTTCATTTCATATCAATAAAAAAAATATACTGAAGACTAAGCTGTATGGATAGTTCCCTTTGCCTACCAAAATGGGTGAAGAAAAAAAAACTCTGCTTATATTCTACGGTTGGCGCCATTTTCCAGAAATTTTCTTTGCGAGTTTAGTTGTTTGTTGCACAAAATGAGTAATTTCAACCTTATTTTTTTTAAATTAACACCACCGGAACTCAGTATAAATGATAATTGCACAAAATGCTTTGGAAAACATTTTACCGGAAAAGTCAAAAAGTCGTTACATATCTACATACGACTAATTTATTGCGTGGAGAGAAGAGAAAAAAGCAATATTGTGTTTTTATTATTTTATTAAATTGCTTCATTTTTTCGCAACTGTATTAAAAATAGTCGTTCAGTACACCTGCGGAACCGTCATTGCAACTTGTTCCGACTGTCAACCCTCGCCTTCGGCTGCGCCTCGGCTCGGGTAGACATTTGTCGGAACTCTTTGCAATGACAGCCTTTCCGCACTTGTAATGAAATATACTATATTTTTAAGGGGCTGGCGGAGCATGCGTAGTTCAAACAAACGTAATACCAAAATAATTTGTAAATCAAACATATTCTTGAATGTAGTGTGTATTTATTCCGATTGGATTACAGAATATCTAGGTTCCCAAATATATATTTTGTTATTACGTTTGTATGAAGTACGCATTTGCATGCATTGCACGCGTAGTTTGCCGGCCCCTTAAGATAAGCATTTACTTGTCATGAAACATTGAGGCTCTAATGAGTCAGCCTTTCATGAAAGTAAACATGGTGGGCAGTGCTAGATGTCTTATGTACAAAAGTAATTAAAAAAAAAATGCCGCATGTATGAAAGATCATCACTTGAAAACCGCTCAAGCAATTGCCGGGGCAAGATTTGTATGAAACCCGGGCGAAAATGGGCACATCTACTTTACATGTAATTGTACAGTGTAACCTGAATAAGTGGAATCTCAAGGGGCCTAGGATTATTTATCACTTAAGGATGCTTTTCATTAGCCCAGTTTCCAAGTAGTCAGGTTTCAAATGACAGTTGTCTTACTTACAGAGGCCTCTGCTAAGACATGTTGAAATGTACTTCCCGTTTTTCATTTACAGAGGAAATGTTTCAGGAATGTGTCATGACATAATATCCAGACCAATATTCAAAATGATAAATTATTATTAGTATTACTTATACAGGCTATTGAACTATAAAGTCCCAATTATAGTTTTATCCCAGTAACTGGCATTTCAATGCAAGTATCGGGACCTCATTGTAATTATCAGTAAGATCCAGGGCTTACATAACCTGGATACACTGTAAGACCAAATTTGGTTTTGCTAGTCATCAGAAAGCTCACGAAAGGAAAGAGAAATAGTCGGGGTCGCTGTCGCCGGATACGGTGAAGAGGGGGATCCTGCCGTTTTCCAAAAAGATTTTGCCAAAATTTCACTACCCAAACAAATTTTCGCAACCTTTTATTATACCAATGCAATGTTTGGAATGATTTTAGTATGCACATTTTCATTTGGTCAAATTTTTACTTGGCAGAATATTACTATGGATAATGTCATTTAGGCATTTGGTCTTTAATCAAATGATTTATTACAGCAAACAATCTTTAGGCAATAAACGTTTGGTCAAATGATTTTTTATGACAAAAAATATAAAGACAAAAATATTTTTTTTGGGAATTAAATAATAAAAAAAAATGCAATTTTATCTTAAAATAATCATTTCATTCATTTCAAATTTTTTGCAATGGACATTATCGAGAACCCAATTAGTTAGACGAGGTTAATTATTAAAAAAAAATGCTTAGGTTAGGTTAAAACTGTGACCTCCTACGCACGAGCCGAGCGAGCGAAGCGAGCGGTGCCGCTGCAGCGGCCGGCGAGTGCCAAAAACGACTAAATTATATAGAAAAAAATATATGGAAAAAACAGATTATTTTTAGCAGGCTATCGAGAACCGAATTCGTTAGACGAGGTTAATTATTAAGAAAAATGCTTAGGTTAGGTTAAAACTGTGACCTCCTACGCACGAGCAGAGCGAGCGAAGCGAGCGGTGCCGCGGCAGCGGCCGGCGAGTGCCAGAAACGATTAAATTATATAGAAAAAAAATATGGAAAAAAGAATTTATTTTTAGCAGGATATCGAAAACCGAATTAGTTAGACGAGGTTAATTATTTAAAAAAATGGTTAGGTTAGGTTAAAACTGTGACCTCCTACCCACGAGCCGAGCGAGCGGAGCGAGCGGTGCCGCGGCAGCGGCCGGCGAGTGCCAGAGCCGACTAGATTATATAGAAAAAAAATATGGAAAAAAAACAGACTACCCGAAACTGAACTAGTTAAACGAGATTAATTATTAAAAAAAATACTACCAGAATACTTAATATTATTATTACCTGTTTAGAATTTGTCCCAGTGGAAAAAACACCCTTGTAATAAAACGTCTTCAAAGTTAGATCTTATGCTTGAAATGGCTGCCTTAAAACTGCGAAAACTGACGATAATAAATATTTGGCAAATGTAATTTTGCGTAAAATTAGTTATTCCAACTGAAATATTTGACTAAATAAAAATTGGTAAAAGTACTAGTTGGTAAATAAGTTATTGTTTAAACGTTCACTTGCCAAACATTAGGTTTGGGTTACAATTATTTGTGAAGAGATTTTTTGCTAAGTAATAATTTGGCAAATGAAATTATGCGGAAAATTGTGTGGGAAGTGATAATTTGGCAATTTCTTTTTGGTAAAACAAGGGAGACCCGGTGAAGAGGACTATACACTGTATTTACAAAACAGATTCTGTTTTGAATTTGTGTAGAGCAATGCAAGAGCAGGGCAAACTGTATGTTGCCGAGTGGATCGCAAAAAAGATTGGGAATGTTACAAATGCTTGCACACCAAGAACTGTTCACATCAAACACACTTCAGAGCATTCATATGAATGTTAGATTTCATGGAAATGCTCTTTCTAATTGAGCTTTTGCTTGTAACTACTTCTTGATTTAAAGGCAACTAGCATCAAAAATACAGGCTTTAGTTTTTTTCAGGACAGCAATTGAAATAGCATTGTTTAATGATATGTTCTTTATTTTTTAAATTTATATTTGCTGTTTGCAGCAACAGCTTTCAAATCTTCATTTTATGAAGCAAATGTACAAAATCTTTACATTTTAACTTAAAGTTACATTTGACCTGAAGCTTCACAGTATCAATATTTAGTCATGCTTACCCCGTAAACCATTAAATAAAATACGGGTTCCTATATTATTAAAGCTGGAAAAATGGGGTAACCCATAAAATATGGAGCATCTGGCAAGTCTATTTGCTTGTATTGTACCTACCATTCAAAGAATATGACATAATATGTATATGCTCTGATGTGGAGTCATCTTTAGGTGATGTAACAGGACACAAGGTTGTTGGTTCAGCCTAACGCTTAAGAGCCTATACTACCTCAGCTAAAATTCACTCTTTATTTCGCTCGCACGATACTTCTCGCGGACTGTGTGAGAGCGAGACAGAGTGCAGTGCTGGTCAGAAGGCAGCGCCAATAGTTTAGGTATTTGCTTTTTACGGTGAAAATAAAGGTAATTCAAAAAAACTAACTATCATAAGACGTGCTTTATAGTTAGTATGCGAAATTTCATGATCTAATTTGAAGTATTTTTTGTGTTGTACTTCGTAGCACGACCATGAACGCATTCATTATAACTTTTGATGGTAATAAAATCCTTTTAATTTATACTATTTTATACCACTAATTAAAAATTTTATACCTCTCAATTATTCTAGATATACTGGTCATGCTGGAAAGATTCCTTCCCAGCACGAACACGCTAAAATTCTAGCTGGCATTATAGCTTTAGATGGTAATAAAATCCTTTTAATTTGTACTATTTTTACCACTAATTAGAAATTGTATACCTCTCAATTTATTATCCTAGATATACAGGTCGTGCTGGGAAGATTCCTTCCTAGCACAACCACGCTAAAATTCCAGCTGGCATAAAAGTGGATGAAACGGGAGCATGCCTAAAAATGTTTACTCTTTATTTACTCCTATTTCATTACTGGTAAATTGTCGTAAATTGTTAGAAAAGCAAAAAAAAACATTTTCTGACTATAAGCCTGTATATGATTTTTGTACTTGACACTAGATGGCGTTAAATGTAAAAATTAAGAATATACGAATATCTAAGATAACTGAGAGTTATAAAATTTCTAATTAGTGGTATAAAATAGTACAAATTAAAAGGATTTTATTACCATCTAAAGCTTTAATGCCAGCTAGAATTTTAGCGTGGTCGTGCTGTGAAGGAATCTTTCCAGCACGACCAGTATATCTAGGATAATTGAGAGGTATAAAATTTCTCATTAGTGGTATAAAATAGTATAAATTATAAGGATTTTATTACCATCAAAAGTTATAATGAATGCGTTCATGGTCGTGCTACGAAGTACAACACTATTTGTTTTTAATACCAGCGGTTTATGGTTCGGTTTGGAGATAACTTTGGTTTTTTTTTCTATCGAGAAAATTTTATGGAATCGTGTTTTCGTCTAACATAGTACTTAACATTAATCCTCAAGTTTAGCATATATTTATTTCAAAATTAATGCTCCGGTATTTTCGACATAGGATGCGACGGAGGATCATGCTAAGCCATTTGAGGTAGTATAGGCTCTTCATTTATTCAAATAAATAAATTAATAAGAAACATTATGATATAAACTTTTTAGTTTGGACTATACATGTTGATTAGCAACAGTCATTGTTTTATAATGTCTTATGTGAATTATTAACACAATGCTCTTCTCATAATAATAGGTGACTGTGTACAAATGACAATCAAAATATTTACATACATTCTTAATTCTCTCTGCAGGTTACTTGCCTGAGATATATGAAATAGTTAATTTTAAACCAATCAGTGATAAAGATGATGACCAGCTGTTTTACACAAAAGCCTATTTAGACAAAAACATAAGGGAATCTCTTAAAATAAGTTTGGACCACAATTCTGCTATATTCCAAAATCTTAATGGTGCTTTATGTGAGTATGGTTTTACTGGAATATTAATATCTTTACTTCATACAAGATACAATTACTTATCTTAAACGTTTTTCACAGCTGATGTTCAATTAAGGTCCAATTCAACTACAGAAACTTGGCCGTATATAGAGAATATAGTTACTAAAGAACGACCTCTTATTGTTCATGGGAATGGGCCATCAAAGATGACATTAAACCACTTCGGAAATTATTTAGCTAAGGCGTGGTCAGTCTCCGAGGGCTGTGCTTTGTGTGCAGAAAAGCGAATTGAAATTAAGGTAAATCTAAATATGCCATTTTAACATCAAATTGAAAGTATTTAAGAATGAATCCATACCTAATATAATCTGGTATGCTAAAATGCAATAATGAATGTGTTTTAGGAAGATCATCTGCCTACTGTGATGATGGCAGTATTTATAGAACAAGCTACACCATTCCTTGAAGATTTTTTGGAACAAGTACTAACAACTGACTACCCAAAAGAGAAGATTCATTTGTTATTGAGGAATAATGTGGAGTACCATGAAACCGAAGTTGATGACTTTTTCCAAGAACATTCCAAGAAGTATGCTACTGCAAAGCGGATCAAACCCAGTGATTTTATCTCAGAATCTGAAGCTAGGAACATTGCCAAGTGAGTAAAATTTTCTTGGTTTTATTCAGATTTTTTTTATAAGAAATAACGCTCTAACGGTCAGCGCAGACAGCAGCGGCTACTCGCATACGCGATGTTCGCATAAAATTCGCAGCATAAACTCGGCGGTCGCAGCATTTCGACCTCGCATTCTCGCTATAGATTATTAGCAGAGGAAACAGATTAAGAAGAGCAGGATAATAATATTTTTAAAAAGTCGACAGAATATTGGATGAAGAGTATAAGTAGAAAGCAGCCTGGCAAGAAAGATGAATATTTAAGGAATATCCGAATTCATACATATATATATTTGCGACTGGATACGTCCTGGTTATAAAATTGACTATGAAAAATTTGAAAGGTTTTCAAAAAAGGTTTGTGGGGTTCCTGCTCGCGTTGGCCCCGCTGAGAGGAACATACATACGCGAATGCACGAAGTACGGAATGACGGAACTATATCTTGCATTTTGCTGCTCTGTCTGTGCTGACCAGCAGCACGGGCGACGTTCGTTCTTGAGGTTAATTTGTTGTGAATGCTATTCCTCAATTGACTTTCTAACCACTGATGTATCGCTGACTGACCCAGCGTGTAAAGCCTACTCAAATTACGCGACGTGCGACATCAACTGTTAACTGTTGTAAGATTTTTCGACGTTCAAAGTTTTATTAAGTTTATTTATCAGTCATCATTACCTACGCGGATAGCATTTATAATTATTATGCCATAATACCTTCAAGCTGAGTTTAAAAAACGAAAAATAAATTAAATTCGCTGGCTCTGAGGCCTTACTACCACTTTGCAACCACAAAGAACGAGTACGTAGCGTGTGGAGAGCACCAAAGTTGCTTAAATCTACTGTTTTGGCAATTTAGTTCTAATTCAATACCATAATTATAGTGCATAGTTTAGTTGGTGAAATGTTTGTTTTTGTTTACAGGGATCGCTGTATAAACAGTGCTTGCGACTATTTATTTTCTATAGATAGCTTGTCCCGTCTTGAAGCAAACACGTTGCGTCATTTATTATCTTCGGGCTTTGACGTCATCGCCCCCATGCTGGTGCGGCCAGGCCACGCTTGGTCCAACTTTTGGGGTGCCATCAACACAGCTGGCTTCTATGCTAGGTCTTCAGATTACATGGAAATAGTCTACCAAAACGTCAAGTGAGTATAATATTATAGTTATAGGTGTGACTGGTTGAACGACGGATTTATTGAAGGGCATGGTTATATTAAGCTCAGATGAAACGTTTTAAACAAGTTTAAATCGCAAAGACCGTAATTAGAAATTATTTAATTGCTATTCCCAGTGTCAAGTCACTGGCGCGGGTGACTGCTCTGGAATTGAATGCCTTTGATAAGGCAGGGATGTTTGAGCCGTACCTACATAGGACTAGATAAAATGGTTGTTTTTTTTGGAATAGCTCCTTCAATGTGTCCCACGTTTAACAAGTCATCCTGTATATAAATTAATTTCAAGATAGAAAAATTAAATACTTAACATAGGTAGTAAAATTATTTATTAGAAAAATCATACATTTTATATTATAATACTGTATTATTTGCTTAATCTAATGTCGGTTGTAAGACAATTAAAAAATATTTAAATTCTATCAGACAAGCTTGTCTGAACTGCATGAATACGTTTTTGCTAACAAAACAAGACATGACGTCACCACTAATAACAATCTTGTCAATCAGAGATGTAACATGTTCTGCAATGTGGTAACGCATTCACACAGCAATCACCTAAACAATGATACATCTATTAACACGTGGTTTAGTTTGCTACATCTAACTGTCAAATTATTGATAAAATAGGTTAACGTCAATTCCTATTGGACATTTTAAATTCCCCTACACATACATACATATTTACACTATTGTGTATTATTAGTTCAGTCGAAGGCAATGGAAAAGTCGGTCTTGAAAGAGCGTCGGTCTATGGAATACATGTTGTCTGCTGTGCACTCATACACACCGGCGTCCATCTGAGTCGCTGGGTCGATCTCGATCTTCGACTTCACGCGGTCGTCGCCAATCGGCCACTCGTGGATCTAAACAATACACACTCGTTAATTCGGCGATGCAAATGATTATGGCTAAATGCACTTCTTGGTGCTACGGCAAAGCCAAATGAAGGTTATGATTTTAACAGGCTATGTATCTGTTCCCTCATAACTCCTAAACTATTCGTTCCCAAAATGAATTAAATAAAAAAATAAAGTTAAAATCTAGCCAGACTACGACAAAAACGCCAACTAAAAGGGTATAAGCAAACAAGACATGTATCACAGACAGACAAATTAAAAATAACATAGGTTTTCGTATAACCGGAGTCACACGACAATACTAAATATGTCATGTAATTTAAGCTATCGTGTTTTTATTAAGTTGGTCTCAGAAATAATGCTGGTGTAAGAAAAATCCGTTTCTTGTAAGGTGACATTTAAATCGCACGGATTACGTGTGACTCCGGTTATACGAAAATTGATGTAATGTATATGTATTTATCATTTATACTAATGCTGATACTTTTATACTAAACCATAAACTTCAAGCATAAAGTATCAGTTTAGGAAATCAATTTCTATTCACTTCTATTTCTGATGATGCTCATGATTATAAACATGATGTGCCTTTTTTAAATTAAGAAAACAAGTACAAACATTAAAAAATAGCTACCACATACTCTGATTTGTCTGCTCATGATGAAACTGAACTTTGGGCGACCTATTCAACGAATCCATTACATTCTCCAATTGAAATTTTTGCCTCGTGGCTCAAATAAATTTTAATGTTGCAAATAGGACAATGACCAGTTTAAGATATTTAATGAATACAAAGTTCGGAACAATGGCTGTGCATTTAATCAAGGAATTATAAATTACTAGCTGACCCGACAGACGTCCTGTTTCTTTCTGTTTCTTTGATTCGAAAGACACGTGGCGCCATCTATATCATAATAACGTTATTGTTGTTTTTCTCGGGAACAGCACTTTTTTTCGGGATGAAAGGTACCCTATGCTTTGTCCGTTTCTGTACACCTGACAACGTATATGCAAAATTTCAGAATGATCGGTTCAGTGGTTTAGGCGTGAAAAGGTAACAAACAAACAAACAAACTTACTTTCGCATTCATAATATTAGTTAGGATTGTCATGAAAGCCTCAATTAACTATCTTTGCGGAAAAAAACAAGTAAGCCGTCACTCATAAAGTTTTATCTAAATAGGTACATTGCGCCTTTGTTTTTTTTGTTTTATCAATCACACAATAATTTACAATGGCTATGAATAACTTTTTTGTAAATTATGTTTACACATAAATCACCAGGCCACGCACAGTATGAACACGCGGCTGAGATGGCACCAATGAGATCAGTATTTATAGAGTAATCATGTTTGTTTAGTACTTCTTCAATGGGATTCATTTTAAGATCGCTATGCAGCTTAGCCTATAAATGTGGGGTACTCACATGCAGGTAATGATGAGCAAATATTTCAACTCCATCTTTAAACCATGTGATATGCGGCCTTGGTGAACCTTTGGCGATGCACAGAAAAGCAATCTTGTGTCCCAAAACGTACTCAAGGTCAAAGTGCGAAGCAAGTAATATTTTTGCCCCCTGAAAAAAAAGGACCTGTTGTAGCTGTACGTAACAGAATTTACGTGTGAAACTACGATAATAGCTTTCGCTTGTTATGCGTTGAAACTTACGTCATTATTGTTGTAATACTGATCAGATTCAGGATCTCTGTACTTCCCGGTGATGGGTAATCCAATTTGTACCTGTAATTATGTCAAATATGACGAAATAATGTTAATAAATGTGTTTGCACTAGGTAGGTACCCATTAATTTCGTCGAATGTATACAAGTATGTCGTAGGTCACGAAAACGAAAGTCCAACGACTTTAACTGATAAATTATAATTGGAGCACCATATCATCATCTGCTGGACGGATATGGCCAAGCGACGCCGCATTAGAGCACTTAATATATAATATCTATTACCTTCAATTTCGACACAAACTATATTAGCTAATAATATTGATATGATAAGTGCTAATGCGAAGCTTGTTATTTTAACTAAATACTTAAACATATTACCTACCTTGGATTTAGTCCTACTCCTGGTGCGTCCACGCCTTGCGTCGGTTAAACCGAGCAAAAACGAGTACAGTAAAAGCAAACACATGAAAACGTTAGCTTTCATGAGCAACATTTGTGTGGTGAGGTGTAACGGTGTAAATGGCACAGTTATAGTAATCTCATACAAAAGGTCGACACGTGCGGGTTAGGACTATGCTGGATGTTCTTGCGCGGTGCTCTGAGTGCAACTGGTGGTGTCGGCGATTCCTGTTGCGCCAATCTCTCAATTGGCTAATGACGAAGTGCTAGCAGGAGGGCCCTTGTCTCCCCTACGTGATATACGGCACTCGTCATTTCCTTTCGCATTTCATACGACGGTACTTTAAATGTGATATTAATAAATTTAAACTTGGGTCAATGAATCACGATAACGTGTGACCTCAAAATTTCATTTAAAATCTAATTTTTCTTATCAATTCACCAATAGTTTATAATCACGGAATATGAATAAAAACTGTAGGTTACGCTTTTTTTTTTTTTTTTTTTAATTTTTTTGACAGCACGGTTGGCGCAGTGGTTAAGCTATTGACTGCTGCGCTGCGTGTCGCGGGTTCGATTCCCGCACGGAACAAATATTTGTATGACCTACAAGTAATTGTTCCGGGTCTGGCTGTTTGTGTATGTGAGTTTAAATGTTTGTAAACGCACCCACAATACAGGAGAAATTCCTAGTGTGGGGCAACGTTTTAAAAAAAATATATTTATGATAGTGGGTTATCAAAACGAGTTCACCGCTTAACAAATTTTTCAGTTGTATTTTGTTATGTGAAAAGAAGCAAATAAAATGCTAACTTCGTATAATAAGTGCATGTATATATTTTCAGAGGAGTGTGGAACGTGCCGTTCATCACGAACTGCTACCTAGCTAAGATGTCCGTGTTCAGGATACCGGCTGCTAAGTCGGTGACTTACACTCGAGACGGCATCGACCCGGACATGGCTTTCTGTGCTAGTTTAAGAGATGTTGTAAGTCATTGTAAAATCAAGCAAAATCTTTAAACATTCCTAAATTTTTATTAAGCGACTTACCAACCGACTTACCTGATATGTTAATTTTTTCAGGGTGTATACATGTATGTTAGCAATGAAATGGACTTTGGCCATTTAGTGAATCCAGAGACATATGATATCAGTCGCACGAATCCCGACATGTATCAGCTTTTTGATAACAGAATGGAATGGACTACACGTTATTTGCATGAAGAATATCATCTTTCTTTCGACGAGGATAAAAAGCCTTTGATGGTTTGTACATTTGTTTATTCATTATTTTCGTTGGACCAATAATGAAAGCAGTGTAAAATATGCTAATATTTATCGTTACAGCCCTGTCCCGACGTCTACTGGTTCCCGTTGATGTCCCAAAGATTTTGTTCAGAATGGATTCAAATTATGGAGGCGTTTGGGCAATGGAGCGACGGATCCAATAATGTAAAAATAAGTTATTTTTCGTATGTTATAGTTAGCTTTTTGATTATAATAATAACACCCCTCTTCATACGTTGGGGGTTAACGAAAGCAAGTTAATAAGTATTAATACTGGTGAGGTCTAACTTTTGTGTCTTAAAAAAACATTTTATAAACTAGACAATTGTACTATGGTCGGACCTTTAATTAGCTGCAGTAAAATGACAGCTTATAGGTACCTACAGTTCAAAATCGATCAATGTTTATTTGATTTTATAAAAGAGGATAATATTATTAGAGGATGATATTTATAATGATTTAAGATTAACATAAGTTTGAAAAAAAAAAAATAGCAATGCTTAATTATTGTTTGGTCATCACAGCAGTGATCGGATTGGATTTATAAAACGTATTAATTCTAATCACAAACATTTCTATAAATATTCTTATGTTTGAGGTTTTTGGTGTTTTGAAAATAACCCTGTATAATAAATGTTATTCCTAATGAAAACTGTATTCTTAGAACAATATAGCAGGATTTTTAGAGTACCTAAACTATGTATTTACGCTGATTTGAAACTACGACATATATTTTTATCCGATCAATACAAAGAATATTAATTTTAATTGTGTATGGTTAAATCAAAATTGGTTAATTTAGAATATCTAAATCAAAACGATGTTTCATTGCGTTTACATCACCTAGTAGAGATGTGTGGCAACATTTTTTAACGAAATGACATCAACAAGTGTCATTTTACTGCAGCTAATTATAAGTTCGACCATAGGTGTAATTGAAATAGCTGAAAACCTGAAATAGGAATTTTTATTATAGAACTTATATGCAATACATGAAAAAAAACCGCTGTTTCCTAAATTTTGTCGAGTTAAGCGAAATAATAATTAATAATAATTATGACCCAGTGGATAAGGCCTCGTCTCTCATGATGTGGGTTCAAATCCGGTCAAGTACCAAGGTGACTTGGTACTTGATACCCTGATCTTCGTAAGTTTTACAGTAATGTCTCTGTATATTTGATTGTCTCATGCTGGTTTTTAATCTATGCAGGATAAACGTCTCGAGAGTGGATATGAAGCAGTACCCACACGTGATATTCACATGACTCAAGTTGGCTTGGACCGACACTGGCTGCATATACTGAAGGACTTTGTGCGCCCATTACAAGAGATGGTCTTCACGGGTTACTATCACAATGTAAGTTTTTTTTTGTTATTGGTCTGCTCTTGACCTCGATCACGCCTGATGGAAAGCGATGGATGAGGTTTATGATGGAACTAGCGTGCCCAGAAAATGCCTGTGCACACTTGCTTTCGTTTATTGTCCGTGGCTCGACCGCGTAGTTCTAGTAATACCAAGGGTATTTTTCTTATCGGTGGTTCTATCAATCGGACCATGGGCAAATCAAGTTCTATCAATAGTACTAAGGGTAACTTTTTTTACCTGTGGTTCTATTAAAACTAAAGTGAGTATTTAACATCTTTGCCTGTAAAACTTCATTCAGGAAAATGTTTTAGATTAAAATATATGTATCATATTGGCATTGACATTTATTATTTTCTGCTTAGATTTATATTCTCAGAGCATCATATTTTATTGTTCATATTCCTTGGCTCCTTTTATCCTTGGGGAGTGTATAGTTGTTGTTCCACAATGGAAGTAGATTTAGAAAGTGGTATTTGTTTCATTAATAGAAAAGGTGGTACTTACAGTAATATTATATCGCGATTACCATTACTACCTATGTTTGATACGTGAATGACTAAGAACCGAAAGTTGTACCCAAGGCAGACTGAATACCAGGAATGAGGCATTCACTGCCAGTCTAGCTTCGGGTTAAAAGGAGGACGGTCATAATATGATTAGTAATTTATTTTTATGTAAGCCTGTTATTTGATTCTTTCTCAATTTTATTGAGGAATAATTCTATTTAAGTAGGTACAGTAAGTCTGGGTATGAGTTTATCTAGCAGGCCCCAACGAGATTTATCAACAGGTTATAGCTTTTCATAAAGACTGTAGGGGACAGTAGGGTAAATTTCAAATAAACGCCGTGGTTAAGTGAAAGACACATGCCACCTTACTATAACTATTATAAACACTTAAATTCACTTAATAAAAATAGGTATAAACAGTTACACTGTGCTCTACAATGGACTAGTCGGCGTTCTTCATTCTTCAATAAAGTTTTCAAGCTCAGGAGAGGCTGGTAGCTTGCTAAGGACCGCTGTGTCAAGAGAAGCAGGGTGCCAATGTCGAGACGTCTTCTTGCTGTGTTATTGTTGGTCTTGTTGTCGTGAATGAGCACCGAGCGCTATGTCGCACGTCTGTTTATAAAAGTGCGCGCTACGCGAGCCCGGAGGCGTGGTTTAAGATTTCGCGCCAAAAACTTTGATTAATTTTGACTCATTCCTTAGCGGGGAAGCCTCCCCCCCGCGACTATTGCCCCATTGGTTGAAATAAATAACTCGTCGATGATTGTCTTTATAATGTAACATTCCCATACACCAATGGCGTGACCTACTTTAGGGTCTCAAAAGCTTTCCAAATTTGAGAAACCATGTACTTCCTTATGTTTAATAGCGCGCTCCTTAGAGATTCCTATAAACTGTACACCAGGGGTGGCCAACTTGGTTAGACCCAAGATAGAACCTTATGTACTTGACTCGTACATAGCTTAAACGGTAACTAATAGCCCTTACAATTGGTGGAAGAAGTTTCAGTCCGTATCTCTATCCCTTATCAGTAAATAGCGAACGTTCCGAGTACATAACGAAGTTATGGAGGTACTTGCTATTCTATACAGTTTTATATGAGCGGCTATTGAAGTACTCGCTATTCTTATTACGTTATAAATGCGTGTTAACTATTTAGTCAAGTAAACAGATTAAACCATTACATACTCGTCGTCCGTAACAAAGACATTATTTTGTACCTGAAGAAAATAAATAAGATATATTTTGTACCTAGACAGTTTTTGATTGAATGACGTTTTTATGAAGTACGAGTATCTAGGTAGCGGGCCCCTTCGGATTATTTTTATTATTATTATACTTTCAGATCGCCCAATAGCGCTCGGAGTTAGAAACTATTATGTACCTTACAAATCCAAAATTTCTACTTTCTGTGAGCCATACTTCAGAAGATATTCGTTACTAGCTGTTCCCCGCGGTGTCACACGCTGCGCGGCTCCTAAGGGTCGTAGCGTGATGCTATATAGCCTATAGCCTTCCTCGATAAATGGACTACCCAACACTAAAATAATCATTAAAATCGGACCAGTAGTTCCAGAGATTAGCGCGTTCAAACAAACAAACTCTGCAGCTTTATAATATTATAGTATAGATTTAAACAAACGTCCAGCCAGCTTGCCCTTTTTTAAATACTACTCTTTTATATCATACAATAGTTTAAAATAATGTCTATGAACTAGCTATCACCTGTTGATAAATCTCGTTGAGGCCTTCCAGATTGCCTCACATTAAGTCTGGCACTCCACAGAGGCGGAGGAAAATTAGCCAGTAGGGAACCTTTTGGCCAATTTTCCTCCATCATAGTGGAGTGTCAGCCCCTGTACCTACCTAAAAATAAATACATTTGAGAAGCCTGGTTTATGTAACGTTTTTACTGAAACACATCTTATGTGGCATGAAATTATATTAATAATGTTTTTTTTTCGACAGCCGCCGGTGTCGATTATGAACTTCGTGGTACGGTACAGACCCGATGAACAGCCATCCCTTCGCCCGCATCACGACTCCTCCACATATACCATCAATTTGGCACTTAATTCACCTGGTAAGTTTTTTTTTTTGTTAATTAGCCTTTTTTGTGTCCCACTGCTGGGCAAAGGCCTCCCCTATTTCTTCCAAACCTTCCTGTCTTGTGCGATCTCTATGGCCTAGTAAGTTATGTAATATTAAATATTAAGAAGACCCAAGAATAAGCAGAGGGACAGTGGACTTTGCTTGTGTATTTATTGAAATTAGCGCTCTTTTGTGGGGACGAGAAGAAACCCATCGCTACTTCAAGCGGTTTTTGCATACCAGAAGATGCCATGATTTGGAAAAAAAAATTGTACGCTGACACTCAACATTATGGTGCTTGTTGAATAAAAAAATCAGGTTTCTTAATTATGTGTTAAACTTTCAGATGTGGATTTTGAAGGCGGTGGGTGTCGTTTCATTCGGTACAACTGCTCCGTGCGCGACACTAAGCCTGGCTGGCTGCTGATGCATCCTGGCCGACTGACGCACTACCACGAGGGCTTGCTGGTCACCAAGGGCACAAGATACATCATGATCTCTTTTGTGGATCCGTGAACTATGCTCTAACATACTCACCGAAAACATTCAAAATAAGCATTCAAATATAAGTTTTAAAGTTCAAAGAAGTATCAGGATAAGTTTTAAGCAACATACTGATGTTCTTTTTACAAGCTTTTTTTTAGGTTATAAGCAATATAATTTTGATTTGTTTAATATTTTTGTACAAATACATTGAAGTAATTTTAACTACGTTAATATAAACATAGAATCTCATATTACTTAGGCGACAGATAGATAAGCAGTTTTCTTGTAACTTACGCACAAATTTCGGTAAATACGAAAACCAGGTGGTGATTGTTTAAATTTTGTTGAACTGATTATCATATATACTCAATTTATGTTGTATTTGTTTGTGGCAATTTCCATCTGGTTCTAACATCAACTATTAATATAATAACAAATAATTTAAACCAAAGATTCATTGTGTTAGTGCTAATAAAAATGTAATACTATGAATGCTAAAAATGCAAGTAAAGTTATATCTCAATTTAGTCGATTTTATTGTATGTGCTTGACTATCCAACTTTGCAACGCTGTCTATATAATGCGTTGTTCTCTGCCTCTTTCTGAACAACTCATAACTCAACTCACTGAATACGAATCGAAGTGTAATGGTGTTGTTGCACCGACTTGTCTAAACAATATTGGTTGGTAAAAGGAGGAGGTTTCTCAATTCGACCGTATATATATTTTTTTTCTGAACATCAGTAGGTATCCGCGTCAAAGAGAACGTTAGAACGTTCTTATTTTGAAATACTTTATCCACGTGTAATTTAAAAGTGAATTTTGGTTGAGTTTTTGACAAAATTGCATGCGTTTAGATAAATGCATCCACATTTCGCCAGTTATGTTTAAGTCCCGTGTAATGGGACGCAGAGAAAGGTTTTCAGCAAAATGAAGCTGATTGTTGCCTATTCACGAAGACAATAGGTGACAAGAAAATCTTGATAACTCTGTACGTAGATGATGGGCTTGTAGCCACTACAGATAAAGATTTGGCAAATCAATTTCTTAAAGAATTAGGGGATACTCTGAAGATCACAAGCAAGCCAGCGTCTTATTACCTTGGACTTGAGATATCTCAGTCGAAAGATGGCTCCGTTACAATTGTCGTACGCTAAAAAGATATTGGAACGTTTTAATATATCAGAATGTAATCCAGTTTCAACGACAATAGAAACGACTTCTCAAACAGGGAAAGTTAACAAGGAAGAAGAGAAGTTTCCATACAGAAAGGCAGTAGGTGCTTTAGCGTACTTAATGACAGGAACGCGACCTGATATAGCGTATGCAGTTGGATTAGTTTCAAGAAATCTGGAAATCCCGACATATGAAGATTGGCTACGTCTTGCCTACAATCCAGAGTTCCATAAGCGGACCAAAACCACATCCGAGTAAGACATTTCTTTGTAAGAGAAACTGTACAAGACGGACTTGTGGATGTACAAAAGACTGGCACTGCTACTTAATTGGCAGATATTATGACCAAGGCAGTTCCTAGGCCAAGACTCTATAATCCGAGATGCCCTGGGGATACAGTGCCATACACTTAATTATGTTAGAGGTTGCATAGCATTAAGTGTAGGTTAGGAACTCTTTAGAGAATGAATATTTGAAATGCTATGTGACATAAAGAAAAAAACAAATACTCTGTCTTGTGTCGTGTGTTAAAACAAAAGGATGTGTTGTGTGATATAATAAAATTAAATATTAAATAGTGCTAAATACCTATAAATAAAGATAAAGAGACTTATACGCGTTAGGGCTAAATAGATCGTCTATTAGGTACAATAGAGTAAACTGTTCGTTAGGTTTAATTATCATCTATACTTCGTAAAACTCTGCTGCTACGGAAATCGACTTCACTACTTCATAGAGGTAAGTCGAGTTATCCGCAACAGGTTACGGGCCCAGGAAAGTAAAAAGAAGAAATTTGCCGAAATGGAAAGTTTTACTTCAAAATTGCAAATAGGCAATCTAGAGGGGAAAGACAATTGGGCAACATGGAAATACAAAATTTCGATTATGCTACGAGGTGTAGACGGTGCAATGGAAGCAGCCGAAGGAACCCTTGAAAAGCCCGTTACCCCCGCCCAAGGAGCTGGTGACGCTGAAGTCGGCACCTATAATTTGGCAATGGCGAAATATAGGAAGACTGAATGCAGCGCTCTGCTCATATTAACCACTAATATGTCCGAGAATACACTGAAGAAAGTAATGCGATTTGAAACGGCTAAAGAAGTATGGCAGGAGCTACACAGATTATTTGATGGACAGTCAGATGATAGGGCATACAATTTGTGTGCAGAATTCTTCAGTTTTCAACGTCACAATGAGGATGACGTATCTACCCACATGTCAAAACTGAAAAACATCTGGACTAATTTAAATGCAGAAATCACAAAGAAAGATGTCACTGTCAAGCTGCCAGAATTATTTCTAATTTGCAAAATCCTAGACAGCCTGGATGAAAAATATTTTTCTTTTAAATCGAGCTGGTTATTACTGAACCAAAGTGAACGGACAGTGGACAATTTAACGAGTCACTTGTGCGCATTTGAAAGAGCGCTTGGTAATAAAGAGCACATTAAGCAAGAGGCTTTATCGGCAACACGCACAGAACACAAGAACAAGCAAAGCAATGAGAAAGAGCTCATCTGTAACTACTGTTCCGGTAAAGGACACAAAGTTCGGAAGTGCAAGAAGTGGATAAAGGATGGAAGGCCACCCAAACCCACTCCAGGCACATCAGTAGCTGGTTCAACGTCAAAGCAAGTGCAACACATTTCTCTATTAGTGAATGCCTGTTCCACTGGACAACCTCAAGACAGGGAAAGCTGGTACGTTGACAACGGAGCTACAACTCACATTGCAGTAAGGAGAGTTTATTTCCAAGAGTTTCACGAATTTGATTCAGACCATACCGTATCGACTGCGGACGGCAGCGTCATACCCGCGATAGGGAAAGGCACCGTTGAAGTGGAATCAAATGTCAGTGGCAAGAGGGAGCGAATAACACTTAACGATGTGTGGTTAGTACCATCACTAACAAAGAACCTCTTCTCACCGCTTGCAGCACAAGACAGGATGCAGAACAGCATCTTCAGTTCCACGACTAGAGAATGCAAGCTAGATATTGGAGGCACAACTAGAGTTGTTGGAAATAGAGTCCAATATGGAGGACTATATAGGTTGAACATGAAGACGGTCATGCCAAATAAACCTATGACCATAGAGGTCAACGCTGTGACTGGCTCTAATATGCTACAGCTATATCATGAACGGTTTGCACATCAGGATAAGAAACATGTGATCCGCCTCGTAAAGAGAGAGCTTGGAGTACAGTTGAGTCCTGACAACATCAAATGTGAAGGCTGTATTTATGGGAAGTCACACAGGAAACCGTTTGGAAAAAGGGAAAGAGCAACAGCTGTAGGAGAACTGATTCACACTGATGTTTGCGGTCCCTTCGTAGATAGCATCTCAAAATACAAATATTACGTACTCTTTAAGGATGACTACTCCGGTTACCGAATGGTCTACTTCATCAGAAACAAGTTTGAAGTTAAGAATAAACTTCTTCAAATGCTGCAAGAAGCCAAGAACGCTGGATATAACATCAAGACTATTCTTAGCGATAACGGAGGTGAGTTCGACAACAGAGAAGTACGAGATATTTTACAGAAATATGGCATTCAACAACGGCTGACAATGTCTTACACTCCTGAGCAGAACGGATGTAGTGAACGCGAAAACCGTACCTTAGTTGAAGCTGCGAGATCTATGATACATGCAAGAGGAGAGCTACCGCAAGTGCTTTGGGCAGAACTTGTCAACACTGCCGCGTATGTACTTAACAGGACGGGTCCATCGAGAGTTGAGGGTAAGGTACCTTATGAGCTCTGGCATGGGAAAAAACCTAAGATAAGTCACTTGAGAGTTATCGGAAGTGAATGCTTTGCTCACGTTCCAAAACAAAAACGGAAAAAGCTCAACAAAAAGGCAATAAAAGGCAAGCTTATAGGCTATGAAAACGATGATGGTTATCGTATATGGGACGGAAACAAGACGCAAAGGTCGAGGGACATAACCTTCCAAACTGACGTCGAGTTCCGAATTTGTACAGGAATTCCTACATCTTCAAGTTCAGAAGGTGATAACCAAACGTTTACGCAAGAAGCTGTGCCTGAAAGCGCTGTAGAGCAGCAGGAAACAAATCATGAACATGCTCTAGAGGGAGATAGAGAAAATGATGATCATGTACATGTTGAAATTATGGGAGATAGCAACGAAACCAGAGAGGATGAGAGTGCTAACGAAGAGTTCGTTGACGCTGACGAGGATTTAGAGATAGTCGAACCACCGTTGTTAGACGCGAGATCTCGATACAACTTACGCGATCGAACTTGCCTCTCACGTCCTAAGAAGTTCGAAGACTATGTGTGTTTCGTAGGCACAGAATATTTTCCCGAGACATATAAAGAAGCTGTGGAAAGGGATGACAGTGCAGAGTGGGTCAAGGCAATGACGAGTGAAATGAACTCTCTTAAGCAAAATGACGTATGGACACTCTGTAAGCTACCTAAAGATAGAAAGGCACTCCCTTGCAAGTGGGTCTTTAGTATCAAGAGAAACCCAGACAACAGTATCGACAAATATAAGGCTAGGCTCGTAGTAAAAGGTTTCAAGCAACGGAAAGGAATCGATTACGAACAGACTTATAGTCCAGTTGCTAGAATGGCCACCATCAGAGCTTTATTAAGTGTCGCAGCCAAAGAAAAATTATATTTGACGCAGTTTGATGTTTCGACAGCATTCCTCAACGGCAAGCTAAAGGAAGAAATTTATATGCAGCAGCCGGTTGGATTCAATGATGGAACTACAAATGTATGTCGGCTTAAAAGGAGTTTATACGGACTCAAGCAGGCTCCCAGATGCTGGAACTCATGCTTTGAGGAGACTTTATTAGTAAAAGGTTTTCAGAAAAATGAAGCTGATTGTTGCCTATTCACGAAGATAATAGGTGACAAGAAAATCTTGATAACTCTGTACGTAGATGATGGGCTTGTAGCCACTACAGATAAAGATTTGGCAAACCAATTTCTTAAAGAATTAGGGGATACTCTGAAGATCACAAGCAAGCCAGCGTCTTATTACCTTGGACTTGAGATAGCACAGTCGAAAGATGGCTCCGTTACAATCAAACAAGAGTCGTACGCTAAAAAGATATTGGAACGTTTTAATATGTCAGAATGTAATCCAGTTTCAACGCCAATAGAAACGACTTCTCAAGCAGGGAAAGTTAACAAGGAGGAAGAGAAGTTTCCATACAGAGACGCAGTAGGTGCTTTAGCGTACTTAATGACAGGAACGCGACCTGATATAGCGTATGCAGTTGGATTAGTTTCAAGAAATCTGGAAAACCCGACATATGAAGATTGGCTACGTGTTAAGCGGATAATGCGCTACATAAAAGGGACTTGTTCTTTTGGCATAAAGTATAAAGCAGGACATGATTCCAACGTAATACAAGGCTATAGTGATGCGGATCATGGAGGAGATCAGCAAACAGGACGCTCTACAACAGGAGTTGCATGTCTCTTTGCTGGGGGAACAGTATCATGGTTAAGCCAACGACAATCTTCAGTCGCGATTTCTACTACCGAAGCTGAAATAGTAGCAGCAAGCGAAGGCGCTCGTGAACTTATGTGGCTCCAGAGAGTATTCAGCTCGCTTACTAACGTGGACGGAGTACCTACATTAAAAGTAGACAATGAAGCCGCCATACGTCTTGCCTACAATCCAGAGTTCCATAAGCGGACCAAACACATCCGAGTAAGACATTTCTTTGTAAGAGAAACTGTACAAGACGGACTTGTGGATGTACAAAAGACTGGCACTGCTACTCAATTGGCAGATATTATGACCAAGGCAGTTCCTAGGCCAAGACTCTCTATAATCCGAGATGCCCTGGGGATACAGTGCCATACACTTAATTAATGAGGGAAAGTGTTAGAGGTTGCATAGCATTAAGTGTAGGTTAGGAACTCTTTAGAGAATGAATATTTGAAATGCTATGTGACATAAAGAAAAAAACAAATACTCTGTCTTGTGTCGTGTGTTAAAACAAAAGGATGTGTTGTGTGATATAATAAAATTAAATATTAAATAGTGCTAAATACCTATAAATAAAGATAAAGAGACTTATACGCGTTAGGGCTAAATAGATCGTCTATTAGGTACAATAGAGTAAACTGTTCGTTAGGTTTAATTATCATCTATACTTCGTAAAACTCTGCTGCTACGGAAATCGACTTCACTACTTCATAGAGGTAAGTCGAGTTATCCGCAACAAATTAATGAGGGAAAGTGTTAGAGGTTGCATAGCATTAAGTGTAGGTTAGGAACTCTTTAGAGAATGAATATTTGAAATGCTATGTGACATAAAGAAAAAAACAAATATACTGACTTGTGTCTTGTGGAGAAACAAGAAGTGTATGTTTGTGTGTGATGTAATATAATTAAATGTTAGTGCTAAATACCTAATAACTAAAGATAAAGAGACTTATACGCGTTAGGGCTAAAATAGATCGTCTATTAGGTACAATAAAGTAAACTCTTCGTAAGGTTAAATTAATCATCTGTTACTTCGTAAAACTTTGCTGCTACGGAATCGACTTCACGACTTCATAAAGAGGTAAGTCGAGTTATCCGCAACAGCTATAACTCAAAAACAATTGTAGAAAAATGGAAAATTGACGTTTTTGTCAAGCATGTCAAGTAGAAATCAAAGTGGCCAGTACACACTCTAAAAAGATTAAATAATAATGTTAAAGAGGTTTGTTAAGGTACGATTCCGCAGCGAGCTGCCGACACACCTGCAGCAGCTGCAGCCAGACTTAGTCTTCTCACATACGTTTTACGTTATACGTTCCATTTATTTACATTGTTTTGTGGTACTAGATCTGTAATCTGAGGGCTTTTTGCTCCGAAGCTCAGACCAAGAAAAAAATGGTTTTGCAATAGAAAAGTAGTTCTATGACCTACCATGTTAGTATACAATAAAAAATATTTAAATATGCTTTCTTGTTCCAAAACATGTTGCTAAATTCTGGTCTTGTCCTTGGTAAATCAGAGAAACCCGTTGTGTATTCTTACAATTCGTTTAAAAGTGTCTTTACAATATCGTTAATAATAAGGCATTGGATTATTTTTCTTAGTACAGTTTTACAGTCTTTAAGGATTGTAAGCTAATATTTTGCGTTCCAGCTGTTCCGTTTGGCTCGTACAGTGAGAACTCATAACCATCAACCGTCGACGCGTCGGCGGCTGCCGCAGACATCATGCCGCTCGTTTATCTGAGCACCGTACTCAAATACACAAGCGACACGTTGCCGACGGCAGCCGTCGACACGCGTCTACGGTTGCAGTTGCCTCTGTCGTCGACGCGTGTCGCTCGTGTGCATGCATACTAAGGTTGACGGTTCTGTCGTCATATGTGTCTGTCTGGCAACGCATCGTAACTCCCAAACGGGTGGTCTGATTTGAATATGTTTTTCTTTAAGTAGAAGGCAGGATTAATAGAGATGGTTCTTAGGTATGTTTCATGAAAATCTGTTGAGCAATTTTGAAGATAATCAGTATTTTCTGATTGATGTAGGAATCTTGGCTACACAATGGTAATATATTTCACTTTAGCTCGTCCAATGCGTATTTCCCTTTCCGTGTCCAACTGGCGACACCGGTCTCGCGAAATCCACACGCTTTTGTATTACCTACACAATTCAACCAACCCGTGCTCAACTCGCGTCAACTGCGCACGTTTTAGCGATCAAGCAACGTTAAAAGAGGTTTTACAAAAATAGTGTGCATATGAATTGAACACGGTTTTTTAACTGGTCTCTTCGAAACAAATCCGTGCTCATTTAGCGCGTTCGTAAATGTTCGGAATAAAAATCGTGCGGGCCGAAGCAGGCGGGAGCCGCCGCGCCGCCGCGGGGGCGGGGTGGTTGAGGTTATGTTTCTTCTTTGCATAGTGCTTAATGGAAGAGTTTAAAAGGATTTTTTTTTTGGGAATTACATGGTTTTACTTACATAATTTTACTTTTTATTTAATTACATTGCATGGTTGCGGTCGGTCTATAGGCGACGTAGGATGCAAGAACGAGCGAAGGGCACGCCAAGGTTAGGTTTGGACTTTGGTTAGGTTACTTTAAACCCTTTACACAGAAATAGGCTCCGTCGACATAGAATGCAAGAGCGAGCGAAGGGCACCCCGAGGTTCGGTTTTGTTAGGTTACTTTAAACCCTTTTCACAGAAATAGGGGCCCCGCGAAGCGGGGCTCCGTCGACATAGAATGCAAGAGCGAGCGAAGGGCACCCCGATGTTCGGTTTTGTTAGGTTACTTTATTTTTTACGTTATCACAAAGGCGTGCTCAGTTGACGCGAATTGAACACGGGCTAGTAGAATTCCGTACTAATACAAAAGCGTGTGGATTTCGCGAGACCGGTGTCGCCAGTTGGACACGGAAAGGGAAATACGCTCGTCCAATCGACTTGAAATTTGGTATATCTACTAAAAGATTTTGCCATCACTGCAAATATGTGTCAGCCTCGACCTGATGCTGCAAGCCAGGAATGTCTGTGAAATAACCAACTCCTCAACAACTTACAGCAGACATACCATGTTTGAGCTCATTCCTTTTTAACCCCCGACGGAAAAAGAGGGGTTATAGTTTGAAGTGTCTTTGTTTTGTTTGAAAGCTGACGCGATCGAGATGGTTCGTAGCTACAATTTATGAACATCTGTTCGGGCGTTTCAGGGATCTTAGACGAATAATGCGTATTTACTTTACTTTCAAACATATCTGTGAGTGACCTAACATTTGAAACACCCATGTTGCTGGTACCACTGAGCTACTCTGATGATGGAGCTCGAAGGTAGGAGACGTAATCCTGGATTGTTACCATTCCACATGACGAGAACCTCGTGAAAGCTGAGAAAGAGAAACAAATTTAATATCTTGACTTAGCACACGAGGTTGTTGACATGTGGAATGTGAGCTCCGCTGTCATTGTGCCGATAGTCGTATCGGCCAATGACCTGATGGCCAGAAGCCTCGCTCAACATCTCTCGAGGCTCTCGTTAGGCGGTTGGATCAAGGGCCTGATTCAGAAGGCAGTACTCCTTGATACGGCTCGCATTGTGAGGAGGTTCCTGTCTCTGGAGCTCTAACCACCGGTAGCTTGGACCCTGCTCCCGATACCGGCGGACTACTATGTTTTATATTTTTAAATGTTTTTCCTGTTTTTTATAAAACTGTATAATAAGTAAGAAAACTAAATAATTTTTATTTTTTATATACATAAAGGTTTTGTAGTACATGAGGGACCTAAAAAGTTAATTATTAATTACATGGTGTAGGTACAACGAATTGTTGGGTGAATCGCTGCTCTCCTAGCTAGATTACTGAGTAATCTATATGTAGAAGAGACAATTATCCACAGTCCCGCAGTCCAGTTTCCTGAATGTTGGTTTATGAGCTCGTCAATTTTAAATAATCGAAAGTTCAGAAACTTCATGTGGGTCCTCGATGGTTTCGACGGTCTGTTGCGATTTAAAATTATTAAAACTTTTCGTCGGATATTTGTAATGTTTACCGAAAGCCGGTTCAGAGTATTTTTTGAATCTTTGGAATTCCAACAATTCTTTAGCCCATTCTTCTTTTTTCACATAAAAAAGAGCAGATTGTAACCAAGCTGGCATAAACTCATCCATGTAATAGTATCGCCTTTTCCAAACTCTGTGGGTGTCACAGTAGTTGCCGCCATTGCCTCCGATCCAAAATGGAAGACTGGGGAATAACAAAATATTTTAGTTAGTGAAATGGTTCATGAAAAGACCCCAATAAATAGGGCCTACAGCCTACACAGATAGTCTGTAAGGTAGCGCTGCATCGAGTTATTCCGTACCGGCTGAAATTCATAAAATAGTTGATTTTTCACCAAGGGGATAAAACAGTTTTCAACCAAAGCACCTGCTAACTAATCTCTTCACCACCCTTGGTTGACTGGTAGAGAATACATAAGGCATTAAGTCCGCCTTTGTAATTTTTTTATGTCATCATCATCATTATTTCAGCCGAAGGACGTCCACTGCTGGACATAGGCCTCCCCCTCCACTCACCACCACTCACCTCCACTTCGACCGGTTCTGCGCTTCTCGCATCCAACGGGTTTCTGCGGCCTTCACACTTTTTTATATGCGAGAAGGTTAAATAATAAACAGTGTCTTCGCTGTTGTCTGCAAGTGATTCAAGTTCTTCCAAAACGAAGCCACCTTTATCCCCGATGAAAATATTCTACTCTTCGCACCTTTTGTAAAACAATAAAAATCGGCCAAGAGAGAGACGTGCTCGCAAGTTAGGATTCTGTCTAAACCAAATTACATTGAGCAGTCTACAGAACTAGTAGTACTGTATCGCGCGAAATTAATAAACATGCGCTAGCTCCTAAACTACCATCTAATGCCCGTTTTCACTAAGTAGGCGACACCTAAATGAATGCCAAAATCAAAGCACGCTGTTGGATTTTCAACGCTAGTCATAGCGCCGAAAGCTGAAAACCCGACAGCCTAGTGTCACTGTAAATGGCATAGTTTCATGAAAAAAAAACGATCCGCACTATACAGGAAGATTTTTTTATCACCATCCAAATTTTTACAGGGTGTTCTACCCATGAATATGAACAACTTTCACTGTGGGATCAACTCTGAAATCACGAAAAAAAATCAGCTGTCTAATACAAAAGTTCAATACCTACTTGACCAAAATGTATGAAACAGCCGATTTTTTTTCGGTAATTAATAGAGTTGGAGAGAGTTAAAAGACTTTGAGAGAGGTTAACAAAACAAATTTTGACGCCTACCATTTTTCATAGCAATACTAGTAGGTACCTATAGTTTTATTTGCTCGTATTGAGAATTTAACGTGATTATGAGAGGATTATTTAAATTTTTTTACATACATGTGATTTGATAAATAGAACAAAAATTTAGAAGAAAATAATATTATCATTTACTCAACGTTCATGAAGTACAAAGCAAAAAATAAGAAAAATGAATTTACAAAAAAGACCTACTTTTGTCCGAATAAAATAATTGGGCAATCATGTTTTTAGAGCACTATAACCCACCCATTTATTCCGTCTGTAGCAATGAGTTTTGTACTGACCGATATCGTCAAGTGTATTTGACATTGAAGGTACGTATTCAATAATTCCTATGATGTGGTATATTTTTGACTAGATTTTAATATCAGTGGCACCTCATCAATACATACTGAGTCACTTTGGCTAAGCTCAAAGTTTATAATATTATGCAAAATGTACGTAGGTAAATGTTCGTATTCCTTCGCAATCGTTACAAGGACACCATACTATGTTATTATAGTTTTCCAACATAGATACTGCGGAATTATTTATTTTTGAAATTTCCTTTTTGTTGGTATCAAGTGGCTGAAAAACAATTTTTCTGTTTACATTATCGATAACACAAGATTCGTTTGTACAATTTTCTTTAACGTCACCTCTATAAACTGCATCAATCATGATTTCATCAAAAAAAATTGTCACAACACGAAAGAGGATTCCAAATTCGCAGTAACTTAGCTACCCAACTTGAAAGTTTCAACCCCCCAAGTCGGCTCGAGTTCCAATGAAACTAACAATATTTTTTAATTCTTTCAGTTTTTATATAAATGGACATGCAGTATTCATGACTATTTCAAATTCATGTCGGTAGTTGAAATAAGCCGATGTGACAAACCGATACGACGAAGTCGCACCATAAGGAAGGGATCCTTTTTTACCATTTCGGTAAAGGGGACCCTAAAATGAATTCATCAGTGAACCAATCCAACGATGTTGGATTTCGTATCTTTCACTTGCGATTTGAATGAAATGATCGAAAAATGAAATATAAGGAACAGATAAACGTTCATTTCTATTTAATTTTGTCGGAGTCGTGTGAACTGCGGGGCAATTGCGTTACACATTATCAATCGGAATCGGTTTCATTTTGACAGTTCAACAACATTCATTGCGTTATTCACTTGTTGAGCAGACAAATTTATCGAACTTATGAAGCAATGGATTAGCAATTTGCTTCAAAATGATACAAATTCCGAATGATAGTGTGTTACGCAATTAGGGTGCAGAACCGAGTCCAGACTTACAAGATTGTAGGTCGGGAGTTCGAACCCAGACAGCATTTTAACTGGTGTATTTAATTTCATCACCACTGCTCTCAAAACGGTGAAGGAAAACATCGTGAGGAAACGGCATGTCCTAGAACCAAAAAACTTGAAGACCTGTGACATCCACCAGGCCTGTGCCCCAGCAGTTGGAAGGCTGATTATACCTACTTTGCTATGTTGGTACTTACCAGAGAACGTACACACGAGTGTAGCGTCTGATATCAGTTTAAATACGACTATTACATAAAACTTACAGGCTGATATATCTTAGCGCCCATCTGTAAACATTAGTGTAGAAATAAGCTGACGTCGGGTCCAAATGAGGATAAGTAGATGCACTGGATAAACCAGCAGCAAGGCCTATGACAGTCATGCCGACTTTAAACCCATCGACCAGTACACATGTACCTCCTTGAATGTTTTCCTTATTCCGCAAGTGAACTCTCATACTGAACTCTGAAAAAAAAATGTTTGTCATGTAAATGTGTATGACATGAAAAGGACTGACTGCCTTCGCCCGAAAAATACTAACTTCTCATTGTAGCGAGGGGCTTCGACTGTTGTATAGTTAAGGACGAGAGGTTAATTCAGTTCCATAGTCACATTCTATAGTCTATAGGTACTTAAACAAATGGATTTCAAAAGAGACATTAGTCAAAAACAATGTCTTATCATTACACCTACGAATATAAGCTTCTTACCGGTTGTAGGAATAGCTAAATCGAGACCCAAGCGGGGCTTCCAAAAATATGTGCCTGGTACTGAACCCTGAAATCAATAATTTTGGTTTAAAAATATGTTTTAATAGACAGGAAAGGTTTAGCCAAACTAACACGTCCAATCGGAATGCACGCGGGCCGTGGGCTCGATCAACAGGCGTGCATAAGACATTCACACACGTAGGCGGCGCATAACTAGTGTATGAAGTACAGTCACTTTAGCTCTTAGACTGACAGCAGACTGATGAAGAATAACGCCAGTGGCCGTTAGGCTTCGGAGCTGGCAGTCGGTTGTCAATTTATCAGTGCTTAGTCATGGATATTATTAGGAAAAAGAAAGCGTGTGCTATGATAATTATCGCGTTCCTGATAAAGAAACGCGTAAAAAGAGAGCGATGGACTCGTCCTTCTGCATTGCGTCGCTGACGGTGACTGACGCGACAATGATACGAGCGGGTTACACGATCATTCTCCCATCAGTCTTTCATAATTCAAAACGGACTAACAAAATTATTTAAAATATTTAAATTTCATCAGTCTGGACCATCAGTATGTCAATCCGTGGGTTACAAGATCATTCTCCGATCATTCTGACCAGACTGATGGACTGACGCCAAACTGAGCGTGTAACCTTGCTTTTAAAGTACAAAAACCTCGGAATTAGATGACTCACCGGTAGTAAATGCGGCTCTAGCGCTAAACGCAAAGGAGTTCATTCATTTCGTACCCAAAAATTAAAGTATGTAAATATAAAAATATGATAGCAGATAGCAGTCGAGGGGTTAATTGTAGACTTTCGCTGTAATAGTAAAAAAATGCTCAAGATGTTATTTCCCGTGAGAAAAAAGTACTTTTTTTCTGGCTTTAATTTTTGGGAATAAAATGTTCGACATTTGAATGATGTCCTTTGTGAAGAAACTATTATTATAAGAAAGTATTATTTATGATTTTTTAATGAGTATAGATGCCAAGTACTAGCTTCTCCACTTACTCTTAGTTGGTGTAAGTGAATAGTTTCACTATTTAAAAATTTACTTGTTTAACATATGCCACTAAAAGCTTCCATATATTATATGTCCTATATTATCTATATGATCGAGCTTGTCGATCTATCTATTTAGAGCAGTGGTAGCCCAGTGGTATCGGCTCCGACTTACGAGCTGTTTGGCTGTGAGTTCGAACCTAGACAGGCACTTAACTTCGTGTATTTAATTTAATCACCACTGTTCTCAAAACGGTGAAGGAAAACGTCGTCAGGAAACCGGCATGTCCTAGAACCAACATTTCGAAGACATGTGACATACGCCAACCTGCACAGGGCTCGCGTGATGAATTACAGCCCCTCCTACCTCTCACAGAGAGGAGGCCTGTGTAGGTCCAGCAGTAGGAACGTTATAGGCTGATTATGATATCTATTTACATTGGCATAGCAATATTTACAATTTAGAGACAGTTTTTTTTTTAAGTGTGCTTTAATCTTCTTTATTTTTCTATTCAAAGGAACCTTTAAAATAAATTGATGCTATAGTGAGCAGCCATGACGATAAAAATCGATAGTGTTTTATCAGCATTACTGTTCTGCACAAATAGGACGTTCTGTTATTAGGACAAACTACTTGTTGGACGATTTGCTAATAGGATATTTTGCTAAAGTGTCGTTTTGATTATAGGTCAATTTGCTATTAAGAATTTTTGATAAAGAAACTGTTAGATAGTAAAGATTGTAAATATATTTTATGGTGTGCAAATGAAGTTCTTTCATATTATAATATTCAAATTACCCAAGTTAACCTAGTTACCCAACTTTTAAATTTTTGTACGATTCGAATCCAGTTGCAATTAAACGAAGTTACAACTATTTTTTAGGGTTCCGTAGTTCTGACAAGGAACCCTTATAGTTTCAAAACAAATAATCATTTTATTATCTGGCAACTAAGGCCCATAGATAAAATACACAAAAATAATCATATACAATAATAAACTAATACATATTAAAAATCTTAAAACTATGACTATACACGTAACGTTGTCGGCGTCGTGTTTCGCTGCGTGGTGTCGCGTAACCGTCCTCGGAAACGTCGATATACGACACCTTTCGGCCAAAAGTCCTCTTTCAGGCAGGTCTGTAGATGTTGGGTTGGAACTCGTACCACGAATGAATTAAAGTTGATGTCGTGGCGCGATTCCAACCTTTCGATCCTCAGAGTCCAGTTGGTCTTCACCTTGAAATACTGCACGACGTCCTCAGTTGTCGTGGAGTGATGCAGACACGAAAGGTACAGCTGCGTCGTAGGCACAGCAAGGCGCAACAGCATGTTGGGTCCACTCGGTGCGGTGCCACACAGGTTACGAGAACAGGGCATCTTCTTATTCCTTTCTACTTTTGTGAAACCCTCTTCATTAACTTGACTGGCTCTTGGCAAAGAGCAACTGACCGCAGTCAGGGCAGGTTGAGCACCCTTTACCAGTTGCTCCCCTTTTCTGGTTTGACGCTTAGGCTGCGACGCATCTGATTTTCCGCTGGTGACAATAGCAGCGTAGGCACGTTAAGGGGTCGTGACGTTTCCGCAGCCGGTGTTGTGGCGCGGGCGACGGCAGCGGCGGGCGGCGCTTGCTCAGCGTTATCGGCTGCTAGTGACGCACTTGTGTTCGCCGATTCAAAACTGCCGACCGATGCATTTTGCGCCCCTCGTCGTGTATTCACCTTTGAGGCCTCAGGTGACCCAATTACCGAACCAATGTTGCGCAATGATGCTATTTCTGCACGTAGTTCAGTATTAGCGTTTTCTGATACCTCCATTCTGGACTGCATCTTGGTCATCTCCGCTTTCTAGGAAGTGATGTCCTTTAACAACCGCGTAACGTCGACGTGATCAAACGTGACGGGGGGCAGCTTACTTAGCTCGACGTGTGTCGACGGCGCGCTTTTATCCTACAGAGCAGTGCCTGCCAGTTGCCAGTATCTGAATCGCGTGCGTATCGCGTCAAGGGCCGTTTAAAAAACGTGGTGTGCAAAGGCCTAAATTTTGATTCGAAAATTGAACTCAAAAAGTTGATTTTGAAAAAGAAAAAGTTGTGGAAATTTTATCCAGATCCGTTTAGCCGTTAAAGCTTGATTGACTGACAAAAATCCTAACTCGTAAACATACAGTTTCACATTTACAATATTCAAGTAAAGTGTTTGTAGAATTTATCACTTAAAATTACTCGAGCATTTTGCTTCTCAGGCTGCGCTAGCCCTGAGGGCCATATGCACACGACGTTTTTTTTACGCAACTATTATGCACGTATTTGCGCTGCAAATGCAACTTGCTCTTTCAAGGCAGCGCGTTGCATGGATCTCGCGTATAATATCGCCGTGTGCATAATAGGCCCTAAAGCATGCGGTGCCCGCACGGAACAGAATTAATAAGTATGTGGTAAAAGTCCGTATTATTCAAAATCCACTTACCTTTGCCATTGGAATAAAATATATGACCGCAACGTAAATAAACTTCATATTATTCATTTTGTTAATCTTAAAACAAGAACAATACATCTTTGCTCAACGAGATATCGCACGGTTCTGTCTATTTGCGCTATGAAAATGTTTAACCAAATTTTGTTATGATGACAATAAATTCCTACCAATCGATGTATTTGCTTGCAAACATTGTATCCCTGTTTCTGTTTTAGTGAATCGTGCTATGCAAATGCTGAATATTCGGTATTTCGGGGTTCCGTAGTGAAAGTTAAACTATCTACGTATATAATTATTGTCAGGCGAGTCCGGAGGGCTTTTCAGCGAGCATATTCAGGCCGAAAATTTGATGATAGGAGGGGCCCTGCGTCCTGCGCCAGGGGCTAGGTAAAGATATACATTTTTTTTAAATCTACTTTTATCTAGGTGAAAACCGGTAATCAAGTTTTTAGGGGAAGATTTTACTAATTGATTCAATTAAACCGAAACAGGTAGGGTAAGTCCGGGGGAGATGACCGTACGGGAGAGATGACCAGTAGAAAGTAGTGCGAGTTACAAACAAGAAATGGCGTAAATAGTAACTTAGTTTGCTTCGTTGTGTGATCGGCAACAAGTTGCTGCATGCTTTTTTGCAAAAAAAAATAATTAAAAAGTAAGTAGGTAAATTCCACATTGTTTTATTACAGGTGCATGATCTAAGATAATGGGTTAACATAATTATGAGGTCACAAAAAGGTTTCTTCAATTTCGCTTGTTTTTGACGTTATATTGTAAAGTTAATAACTTTTTCATATTCTAAACTAAAAACGGTCGTTGGAGATTGCATCATACTTTTTTAAAATTGATATGGCCTTCTCTCTCGTGCATTTGGGATAGATGACCTTAATCCCATAATACCGTCGAATCTCAGACAGCAGTTGCGAAGAAATACCAATAGATTTTCACGATTCCTCTGGAAGTGAAGTAGACGAAAATGAAGTGGACAACTGCCGAGGCTGCGGCGAGAAACAACTAGTCGAAGATTGGTTGCAATGTAATATTTGCAAGCTGTGGGGTGCACGAAAACTGCACAGAGTTTGAAGACATGTGCTCAAACTGCGGAAATAAAGAAAAGGACTTCTCTTTTTCGTTCCCTAACCTTCGTTAGAGACAAGACGGGTAAAGGACTGCTGTCATAGGTGGCAACACTGCCCGAGTGACATGTCAAATTTTTGTTCCGTATTTTAAAATTAATTTTAATTAGTAATTAAGTAAAATTAAGGTGTAATTTTATGTGTAAACGTAATTTAATTGCATAAATACTCAGGATTATTGTTTTCCTGTAAATACACAGTGTTTGCTACACACCGGTAACCTAAAACCAACAGCTGACGTTCGAACTGCGGATTAAAACGGGGAGTATTTGTTTACTTTTACTTTATAATAGCACTCAATTATTGTCACTGTAACTCTGTTACACATCCTTGTGAAGTTTTAGCTCAAGATAGTTCGCTGATTAGCTTAGCACCCTGCATTGGGTTTAAATCGCATTGTTTACATCGTAGAAAACGAAACTTAGCGTAGATTCTGTTCTTCTTATTCTGATCTTTAATTTAATATACAATAATAAAAACGTTCGTGATCATTGTTTTTGCATTACCGTTATACCTGCGGTAATGTAGGAAAAAATAACTTTAAATTCTAGGCAACCTACCCCCACATACATAATAGTAAAATCGTAAGGCAATAAAAAGCGTTCAAATGTTTCATCCTTAGCCTCGAAAATAGCCCTTCAAACCAATTCAGTAACCAACCTAATTTCTCCACTGCTCTACGATAACTTCTCCCATTTTCCCTATCATTTCCAACTTTATTTTATTTGTCTGTCCCCTTTTCTCACCGTTTCTTTAATCTAATTTCAGTAACAATTCCTGAAACCATGCCTGTGATGACCCGTAAGGCTACTGCTCAGGAGATGGACCTTAAATTGAGAACGGCCCTCCAAAAACTTGAAGCAACAAAACTCCAATGTGACCAATTGCTACTGGAGAATGATGAAAGTGAGGAGGAAATCAAGAAAATAGTTGACAAAAACTCAAGCCTTAAACGGGAGCTAGTAGACCTACATCAACAGTATCAGAATGTTGTTGATGAACGCGATCAACTGAAGGTAGTCACGGATGGTTTCAACACCTGTAGTAATTTGTATGAGGAGGCCTTAAATAGAGTTAGGGACCTAGAAGATGAATTAGTTCATGCTAATAGTTGTATCACCCAGTTAGAAAAAGAAATAGAATGTAATCAGGTTAGAGAAACAAACCACTTACATAATGAATTATTAAATAGTAATTGTAACCCTCATTCCTTGACAACTATTGACCTTACTGAGGATTCCTTGCTAAAACAGAATTATAGTTATAAATTTAGTCATAACAAAATGAAAAAATATGCAAGAATGAATAGAATAATTAAAAAATGTAATCAATTTAGAAAACATCAAAAACACTTTTCCAAACATATTCCACTGAGGAAAGAACGTGTTGATCTAATGAATAAATTAACCAATTATCAAATCAAATTAGAAGACAGCAAAAAAATCTATGAAATTGATACACAGCGCTTACAGTCTGACATACAGGAACTTGAAAGCAGACTTAGTTCTCTTTACATTAAATATGTGGGTTCTCAGAACCAAATTAAAGAACACATTCTTGCTGCTAATGAGTTAGTAATGTGTCAGTGCACTTGTCAGACAGTTATACACCCTGTCGCTGTCCAGCCTGAGGTAACGGAGGACCCGTCCCAGACTGAGAGTTTGTCTCAAGAGTGTATCCTTAACCAGGATGTATCTGATATAGTAGAAGATCTTTCTCAATTGGTACAGCTTGAGACTGGTAGTTGTCCATCTTTCAGTAGTCATGATTGTTATGATTCGGTTATGTTCTCGGACAGTATAGGAAGAGGTTTAGGTAAATTAATTAGTAACAACCTGAGTTATTCTACTCAAAATAATTGTATGCCAGGGTCAACCTACAAACAAATAATGGCATCAGTAACAGGAAATGTATTTAATCCCAAAACTAACATTACTGTATTTGTAGGTAACAGTTCTAAGGTCAAAAAATATGAAATAACTGACTGTGTAACTGAGTTGTTAAAGTTAAATTGTAATAAAATAATATTGTGTGCTTTCCCATATTTTAAAAAATTAACAAATAGACAAAACAATTATATTCATATGCTTAATAAGCATATGCACTTTTTAGTTAGTCATTACAGTGACAAGCTTGTATATTTTGACACCAACTGTTATGTTGAAACTTTAAAGTCGACTAGGGGTACTGTGTATCTGCCTGTTAGTTTTAGACACATAATAGCAAGGCTATTAGCTTTTTATATAAACTCAGACATAAGTATTATGTCGAAGTCTTGTATTATTAACACCACAACAGTTAGTAATAATACTAATAATAAGGTGGTTTGCCTGAATGAATGTAGCTCAAATGCTATAAATATTTGTACAAATTATACGAAGGAGGTTCCATTTCTCTCACGCACTATGAGCTCACTGCCTGGTGATGACATTGAAGTCTTGGGAGTAACTCCGGATAATCATTTAAACTAGTTTGTAAGACAACAGAAGGTACCAGTAATAATATTCTTATACCTAACAACAACAAGGTATCTTCTTGCTCTAAATTATGTAAATATCAAAAAGGAGATCAGCAGAATGCCTTGACAGTATTTCATCAAAATATTCAAGGCATTTCTTCCAAATTATTAGAAATTGAAATGTTTTTAGAAAAAACAAAGTTTGACATTGTTTGTTGTACTGAACATTGGTTAAAGGATTACCAAATGTTAATTAATTTTGAGAACTATAGTGTGGGCAGTTGTTTTAACCGTAAATCTATGCTGCGTGGAGGTTCTCTAATATTGATAAAAAAATGTTTAAAATCCAAGCAACGAAATGACATAGTGGGTTTATCAGAAATGCATCGAACTGTCCTGTGTTGAGCTGGATAAGCATGTCATAGTGTGCGTTTACAGACCCCCTAATTATCAGAACTTTTCTTTATTTGAGTCAATAATGGAAGATGTCTTAGCGAAACTTGCATCCAATAACAAAGCCGCAATTATTTGTGGGGATTTTAATATTAATATTTTGGAAAATAATTCTAATAGCAGTAGATTATTAAGCCTTTTTAAATCGTTCAATTTATATAATGTGTTTGCAGAACCTACTAGAATAACTCCAACTTCTGCTACTTGTATTGATAATGTCTTTTGCGATTGTGATTATTTAGATAAAGCCATCGTAAATTATCTGCCGTCTGATCATAGTGGACAAACGGTATCTTTTAAGTTTAAAACACCTTTGCAAAGAGTGCAAATTCAATTTAGACCAATAACGACTGGTAAACTAAATAGATTCAATAGTACCCTAAATAATAAGTTAAATGATCTGGGCCTTGATAGGGATGATGCTAATAAATTGTACGAGGATTTCTTTTCAGTAGTGCACACTCAATTTAATACAACTTTTGAAAAGAAAACAAAAAACATTTGCCCTAATTTTGTTTTTAGTGACTGGGCAACTAGAGGTATTAGGATAAGTAGGGAAAGACTTTTCGAGCTGTATGGCCTTAAGCCTTACATCAATACTGAAACTTTCAGCAAGTATGTTGTTACATATTCCAAAATTTTTAGAAATACTTGCAAAATAGCCAAAGCCCTGTACATTAGCAATAAAATCAAATCAGCAGAAAATAAGATAAAAACAGTTTGGAAAATTATAAATAACGAAACTAGTAGGAATAAAAAACGAAACACTGATTACACATTAGAGACTTCACGTGGTGCCATAAGCTCTAACTTAGAAGTAGCTCAGGAATTTGTAAATTTCTTTACTAATATACCATCAAAAACGACGGAAGCCTTAAATTCCTCATCCGACGTATCAATTGATTTATTAAGAGCGAACGTTCCAGCCTGCCCGGTTGAATTTCAATTTAAACATATAAACCCCGCTTCAATAATAAAAGCTTTTAAGCAAATTAAGATCAAATTGACCGAAGATCTTTGGGGAATGTCCATTAAAGTCTGTGCCTCCATAATTGAGACTATTGCACCTTACTTAGCCTTAGTATTTAATTTGTGTGTTGATCAAGGAATCTTCCCCGATTTAATGAAATACAGTAAGGTAATACCACTTTTCAAATCTGGGGACAGTAAAGACACCAATAATTATAGACCCGTATCCGTGTTGCCGGTTTTCAGTAAGGTGTTCGAAAAGATAATGCTTAATCAGATGCTCAATCATTTTAACATGAATAAAATCCTTCACGATCAGCAATTTGGTTTCACCAAAGGACGTTGTACGACTGACGCTGGTGTAACCTTATTAAAACACATTTTTAACGCGTGGGAAGAGGCCCAAGACGCCATTGGAATCTTTTGTGACCTCTCTAAGGCATTTGATTGCGTCGATCACGAAACCTTGCTTTTGAAACTTGAGCATTACGGACTTGGAAAACTTGCGCTCAGTTTAGTTAGTTCTTATTTAAATGATAGACAACAGCAAGTCCAAATAAATGGTGTCAATTCATATGGTTTAAAAGTAAAAATGGGTGTGCCACAAGGCTCGATATTGGGTCCTTTCCTCTTTTTAGTGTATGTTAATGATCTACTCCATTTATTAAAAAATCAACCACAAATGGTGTTATTTGCTGATGACACTTCCTTAATTTTTAAGGTAAATAGACGTGCTACAAATTTTGACGACGTAAATAACGCCCTTCTGCAGGTCCAAAATTGGTTCACTGCTAATAATTTAGTATTAAATGGAAAAAAAACTAAGTGCATAAGATTTTCTTTACCAAATGTCAAAGGTAGTGATTGTGAGATAATATTGAATCAAGAGAAACTAGAATTCGTCGATAAAACTGTTTTCTTAGGAATCACGCTCGACTCAAGGCTACAATGGGGTCCTCATTTAACATCTCTTGCAGGACGGCTAAGTTCAGCAGCTTATGCTGTCAGAAAAATCCGTCAATTTACTGATGTCGATACCGCGAGACTAGTCTATTTTAGTTACTTTCATAGTGTCATGTCTTACGGTATTTTACTTTGGGGACGGGCTGCAGACATCGATTCTATTTTTATTCTGCAGAAAAGAGCCATCAGAGCCATATATAACCTCCGCAGGCGCGATTCTCTGAGGGAACTGTTTAAGGAAATTAACATCATGACGGTACCTTGTCAATATATCTACGAAAACATCATGTATGTAAGAAAAAACTTACATCTTTTTAGTAAAAGAGGTGAAAGACATAATTATAGTACTAGAAATAGGGACCTATTAGTTCAACCAGGTTTCAGACTGGCTAAAGTAGACTCATCTTTTATGGGGTACTGTTTAAAATGTTATAATAAAATACCTCCCCACATTCTTCAACTGAATGAGACAAAATTCAAGTCTTGTATAAAACGCACACTATGCAGTCAGGCATATTATAAGTTAGGGGATTACATAGCTGATAAAAATGCCTGGCTCAATGCTGGTCCTGCTCCACAACCACAACTAATTGATTAACACCTGAAAATACTGTTGGAGCTGCTGAAGATTGTAAGACTATCTTTGCATTGTATAAACTCAATTTCATTTGTATTGTATAATTGCATAGCACAGATGTGAGTTCTATGTAAGTACTATACCTTATTTTACCATTTACCGGGTAATATGTCTTTCATTGACTTGAATGTGCCCTGGCGGCTGATAGTATGTCATGCTCACACAAATGTCTCGCTGACGGTGGCGTGTATGTTGGATCATTTAGCTCCCTTCAAAATGGTTGAGCTGAATGGTGCTGATCTATGCGTCATGTTCGTGAACGGGCGCCGTCAGTTGGGGCTGGTCATCACTTAGCTGCCTCGGCTTATTTTTAATTATTTTATTTTTATTTTTGGATTGTTGTTTTAGTACTATTTGTTGTACTCTGGACGCTTTTAACGCATACGTCTTGTTTATTTTTACATCGTTCTCACATTATTTAATTATAAATTCAAAAGTAATGATGTAACTAATATTTTTGTAAAATATGATTTAAAAAGAGTGTCCATGGAGTTTCTTGTCCGTTCTTCTCCATAGGTACCTACGCTTTGGAATGGGCAACTAGCTTCACATTTTTCTGACTGACCTACTTCTTGACAATTCAAAAGTGCCTGTAAAATGGTTTAATTGAAATAAATGCTTTGAGTTTGAGTTGAGTTTGAGTTTGAGGAAAAGGCAAAAAAAGTACTGGCCATCTCCCCCCGAGCCCTGTGGCAGTGTGGCCATTACTCCCGGACACTCGGGGTGAGATGGCCAGTCGTATTTTTTTTTAACCTAAAATATTTCTATGTTATGTTGATTCAAAGACTGTATATTCCATTAAGATTTTATAAGAAATATATATATATATATATATTGTTTTGTTTGTGACTATTGTAGGGCCATCTCCCGCCCTATAAGTAGAAACATGCATTCAATTTTCATGTCGCCAGTGCTACCCCAAGACGTAAAATAAGGGTAATACAGACATTAAAAAATACTAACAGCGTAAGGTATGATGGCATAGATACAAAAGTCATAAAATTCGCGTGTAATAATATTGCCGTACATTTATGCCAGATTATAAATGTATGTATTAGCTCTGGAACATTCCCGAACGGTCTAAAAACAGTTATTGTAAAACCACTTTTCAAAAAAAAACGATAAAGAGAGTTTAGTGAATTACAGACCCATTGCCCTAATTCCCATATTTTCAAAAGTCATCGAAAAATATAATCTATGAATCCATCAATAAGTTTTTAGGTAAATATAATATTTTATGTGATGAACAGAAAGGTTTCAGAAAAAAAATGGTTGCCTGTAAAGTCGGTTTTACGGGCGAAGATTTTACGTGACAACGTCTTTTTCTCGGTAGAATAGTTGAGTGGGAGAGAGACGCAAGGCATTCGGCGGGTCTCTCTCTCGTTCGGTGACTCATCGTAACGTTACCGAGCGTTACACTTTTTCATAAGTGACTCCCAGCCGCAACCTAATTTAAGACGTTGTCACGTCAAAAACAAAGGTATAAATATTGCTATCTACGACTTGCTAAGTGTTATAATGGGGAATGTTGATAAAAAAATACCAATCTGCGCAATCCTTACAGATATGACAAAAGCTTGTGACTGTGTCCATCACGAAACCCTGTTAAATAAGCTTTACATGTACGGAATTAGAGGAAACGTACTAGATCTTGTTAAGTCATATCTAAGTGACCGCAAACAATACACGGAAATTTCTAAAATATGCACCAACACTAGGCGTGAGAAAAAATATAAATCCGAAGCAAGAATAGTAAGACATGGCGTACCTCAGGGTGGAGTTCTTAGCTCACTCTTATTTTTGCTATACATAAATGACCTACCTAATCACATTAAACACCCCATGGTCTTATTCGCTGACGACAGTACCGCATTAATTAAATGTACAGACATTCATAAATACGAACATGACATCAATTCTACACTTAATGACATTGTGAATTGGCTTGACGAAAATAATTTAGTAATCAACCTGCAAAAAACTAACGTAATGCACTTTTATCAACGCACATCGGTACCGAATGTAGTGATAGAATATGATAACTGCAGAATAGACCAAGTAAAAGTTGCGAAATTTTTAGGTATTCTTATAGATAGCCAGTTGACTTGGAAATCTCAAGCAGAAGAGGTATGTAAAAAACTGAGCGTAGCGGCGTATGTCCTTCATAATCTTACAAAAAAGGTCAACATTGCCACAACAGTAGTTGCATACCACGGTCTAGTAGCGTCCATTTTAAGATATGGAATAATCTTTTGGGGAAACTGTACTCTGCGAGAACAGGTGTTCAAAGCCCAAAAACGGTGCATAAGGGCAATACTTAGCATGAAAGTGACGGATAGTTGCGTTCCTGTGTTTAAGTCCCTAAAACTGTTAACGTTCCCGAGTATGTATATTTTAGAAATCGCACTCTTCGTTAAATGTAACATGAACCTTTTCACTTCAGTGTTGTCAGAATCTAGGAAGAAGTCCTATAAGAAGTCAGTATAAATACTTACTAAATGTTGAGACATGTAATACTGCTTTGTTCAAAAAAAGTGTTTTTAGCATGGGCCCAATAATTTTTAATAAAGTACCCAATATAATTAAAAATGACACAATACAAAATTTTAAAAAGAGACTGACATTACTATTGATTGAAAAATGCTATTATTCAGTAAATGACTTTTTAAATGATATGGACTTATGTATTTAATAATTTAACTAGAATTTATTTTTATTTATGTAGGTATTGTGGATGTGCTATGTAACGAATGTTTCAATGTTGTAATTTAATTTTATTTCCTTTATCTAATTTTATTTTCAATTTAGTGAACAATTTAATTAATGTTTGCATGCCTTATATAAGGTAGATTGTACAAGGCTCACCCATCTTATTGTAACATCTTATTTTATGTACCTGCAATCTATGCAAATAAAATTTACTTTTACTTTACTATATAATCTTAGGTAATCAAACTATGGAAACGTACTAAATTATCTTTCAATAGGTTACTAAAAATGAAACGCCTTATCATCTGCCTAGCCTTTTCCCAACGAGGTCGGCTTCCAGTCCAGTGTTGCCACGCTCGGAATCAATTTCATAGAGATTCATAGTAACCAGTGGTGTCGCTTGCAGTTTGGGGTTGCAGTTTGCGGTCTGCAGCCCATCTCGGACTTGTACCTTAAGGGTCGACCCAGACGAAAACATAGTACGATAAAATTTTCTCTTGATTTTATTTTGATTTATGTGAGTGTTGTCCACGCTTCCTCACTAAAATTAGAAATGCGAAAGTATTACGATATCCCTTCCTATCGCCCCGTCTCTTTGTTAGTTGGTTACTTTTTTACAATTAGTCGAGTGAGGTATTAAAACAAAGATTATAAGACTGTTCCAAAAACTCGCTTGTTTTGGGTATCAGTTCCCGAGTGATCGAGTTTGTTGATGGTTCTATCGTGTCCGTTTCGACTGCTCGGCCACAGTGTCGTAGAAAAAAAACGACTACGTCAACATTACGAAGGAATTTGTAAAACACTAACAATGAAACTCGCAAATTCGTAGATCCAATATTCAGAAAGTTGTAATGGTTTAACCATGGCCGCGCGGTCGAAACGTGGAGAACCGCGCGGCCACGCAGTTCTCTTAAACGGAGCTTAGTAGAGGTCCCATTATTTTTGCTAATCACTGATATGATTTCGAAGAAAATGTAGACAGCATGAATGAAGTCCTAATGTTTGAACTTCACGACTTACAGACCTTAAATGCTATGGCCGCGCGGTTGAAACGTGGAGAACCGCGCCGCCACGCAGTTCTCTTAAACGGAGCTTAGTAGAGGTCCCATTATTTTTGCTAATCACTGATATGATTTCGAAGAATATGTAGACAGTATGGATGAAGTCCTAATGTTTGAACTTCACGACCTACAGAACTTAAAACCTATAATGCAAGTCAGAAGAAGGGTGACCAAGATGTATGGTGCGTCAATCGGATATTTTCAATTATATTATGATAGATAAGTAAGTACCTTGAAGAAAGAGAGAAAAAAACTACATACGATTTAGTGAAAGCGGAGTGAAAGTGCATGGGAAGACGTGTTTTTTATGTTGGCATATGGATCCCAAACAAACATTTAGGTATATTCGCGAACTCTTCAACACATGCAAAAATAATTTAATCTTTGATTTTATTAATATTTTAGCCAAAAATCAAAATGAAAACGAAGCATACAAACTAAGAGAAGAAATAATTTCGCACTTTTACGACAAAAATAACAATTATTACGAATGAAATAGTAATATGGCTTTTGTGTTTGAGCATATTCTAATTGATTTCTTGTATAGTGTTAACGAACCAAAGAATGTATTACTAATGTATTGGCTCCTAAGGGTCGTAGCGTGATGTTATTAGCCTATAGCCTTCCTCGATAAATGGACTACCTATCCAACACAAAAATAATTTTTCAATTCGAACCAGCAGTTCCTGAGATTAGCGCGTTCAAACAAACAAACTCTTCAGCTTTATAATATTAGTATAGATATACTCGTAGATTAACATGTTTGGAATCAAAACCCTGAAAGACGCCATCGTTGTCGATAATTCCGAATTAAAACCTTGTTCAGAATGCAAAAATAAAAGCATTCAATACAAATATGAAGTAACTAATATTGCTTTATTTGATTTAAATGGAACTCAAAATATAATACTCAGTGAAATACCACGGTAGATAAAAACAGGACGTAAAACATTTAAGTTAATAGGCGCGTTGGAATATGTTCCTCCGTTTGTAGGTAATATCGGTCACTACAAGAGTCACTACTTGATCAACGATAATTGGGTTTGTTGTGATGACAATAAAAACAAAGCTCATGAAAGCTCAGTGCAGCCTATAACACTGCACAATGTAAGTTATGGTCTTATTAACAATTAAGTTCTTTTTATGTTTAAAAAAATGTTGTTGTTGTCGTTGTTTAATTTTTAGTTTTTGTTTAATTTTTAAACGACCTCAAGAAAGGAGGAGGTTCTCAATTCGACTGTATGTTTTTTTTGTATGTTTATTACTCGTTAACTCCGGCTACTAAATTGTGTATTGTTCTATACAAATTTTATGACGTTTCATACCTACTTAATCCACAGAAATATAAACGAGTGTATGATTAAATGAGGGTTTTCTTTAGCAAAATGTTAAATTAGTATTTATATGAATACGGTGTCAATATTTTCGTTATAAGTACTTCTCCATCCAATTAAAAGTGGTAATGGACGTCAGATTCCATGTAGGTACATCATTTTCCAGCTAGGACATTTTCCAACGTCAGACTTTGAGTTGGTAATGGTTTCTGGTACACTTACTCATATTATATTCATAAAGGAAAACCCTAATTATGATAATAGGTAGGTACCTACCTACGAGATATAAAAACGACGCTTTTGGAATGTCTGATTGACACACCATAAATCTTGGTCAATTGGTTCTGAATTGTATTAAAGGTTTTAAGTTCTGTGGGTCGTGAAGTTCAAACATTAGGACTTTATCCATACTGTCTACATATTCTTCGAAATCGTATCAGTGATTAGCAAAACGAATGGGACCTCTACTAAGCTCCGTTTAAGAGAAATGCGTGGCGGCGCGGTTCTCCATGTTTCGACCGCGCGGCCATAGCATTTAAGGTCTGTAGGTCGTGAAGTTCAAACATTAGGACTTCATTCATGGTGTCTACATATTCTTCGAAATCGTATCAGTGGTTAGCAAAAAGAATCGAGACCTCTACTAAGCTCCGTTTAAGAGAACTGCGTGGCCGCGCGGTTCTCCACGTTTCAACCGTGCGGCCATGGTTAAACCTTTACAACTTTCTGAATATTGGATCTACGAATTTGCGAGTTTCATTGTTAGTGTTTTACAAATTCCTTCGTAATGTTGACATAGTCGTTTTTTTTTCTACGACACTGTGGCCGAGCAGTCGAAACGGACACGGTTCTATCGGTAGTACCATTGAGGTCGAATACAATTTGAATGACGACCCGGATTTGCTACCAGAAAATTACGTTTATCCTTTCCTTCTACCCAAATCTTACATACCTATTGTAATAGCCTCCCGACCGATTTCTATCACCGGGGAGAGATCAGGCGCAGGACCAACTGCTTTACGTGCTTGCTATCGAGACACGGGGGTATTAAACCCCCAACTTTCAAATTCCGGACAGCTACTAAGAAATTTCTAATGGAAATCGAAATAACATTTTGTCCGACCCGGGAATCGAACTCAGGACCACACGCTTGGCAGTCACGCTTGCAACCACGAGACCAACGGGGCAGTTACCTACCTAGTGTATATAAAGGATGTCTCAGTAAGAGTGCACTTTTTAAATTTAGAATAATATCTTTTTCGTGCAAGTGGCAACTCTGAAATTTGACAGCTGTCACCTATGTTTATTCCGATTATTAAAAATGGAGCGCTTTTCGAAAGAACAACGCATTAATTGTGAAAACTCATTATAATGGAGCAAAGTGAAGTCGATGCAAATTTTTCGAAAAATGTCATCTCCGATGAAGCGCATTTCCATCTGAATGGCTACGTGAATACACAAAATTGTCGAATTTGGGGCTCAGAAAATCCTCATGCAATCCATGAGAAACAAATGCACCCACAACGAGCAACTGTCTGGTGTGGATTTTGGTCAGGCGGCGTGATTGGGCCTTACTTTTTTGAAGATGAGGCCGAAATTGCAGTGACTGAACGGCATTGGTTACAGGAATATGATAACGGAGTTCTTGTGGCCTCAACTGGACGGCATGGATCTGGACAACATGTGGTTTCAGCAGGACGGCGCCACCTGCCACACCGCGTATGATAAATCGACTTATTGCAGCAACGATTTCCAGAACACATTATCTCACGAAATTCTGATGTCAACTGGCTACCAAGATCGTGCGATTTAACGCCGTGCGATTTTTTTCTTTGGGGTTTTGTGAAATCTCGGGTTTATGCGAATAAATCAGAAACAATTCCTGAGCTCAAATCAGAGATCCAACGCGTCATCCGTGAGATACAGCCACATCTCTGTGTAAAAGTCATGGAAAATTTCACGAAAAGAGTAATGGCCTGTCATCAGAGCCGTGGGGGCTATTAGCCGGATATTTTATTCCATACTTAATCGGAACATGTCTTCTTTACAATCCAATAAAAATATCACAACTCTCTCATAGAATACATGCTTTTATTTTAAAATGAAAAAGTGCACTCTTACTGAGACAACCTTATTATGTCACGGCTAATAGCCGAAGTGCGGCTACACCTAGTTTATGCCGGGCGAAGTGCGGCTACACCTAGTTTTAGCTGGCCGAAGTGCGGCTACACCTAGTTTTAGCCGGCCACATGCGGTTCGTGTGTATTTCGGGAGGCGACATAGGATGCAAGAGCGAGCGAAGGGCACCCCGAGGTTCGGTTTGGTTAGGTTCCTTTAAACCCCTTACACAGAAATACGAGCCCCGCGAAGCGGGGCTCCGTCGACGTAGGATGCAAAAGCGAGCGAAGGGCACCCCGAGGTTAGGTTTGCTTAAAACTAGGTGTAGCCGCGCTTCGGTCATTTGCCTTATCATATATATACCTATGCTTTCATAAAGATTTATGAATATTTACTATTTCATATTCAACTTTCAGACCTATGCTGAAGACTTTGGAGAATGTTAGGTGTAACACTTCAGCCATTCAGCATCAACAACCAGATATGTACAGGTCGAGCAATAAAGAAGGATTTCTACCTGAAAATCTTGCAAAGTATTTTCGTCAGTTTGGTAATGTGTAACTTGCACATGTACCACAGTTCGATTATTTATGTTTTTTATTTTATTTTAGTTATGATTTAACAAAACAAATTGGCGGTTCCTTGAGAAGTAATAACATAACGGAGCCTGAGTTGCATAATGACAACAACTTTGTACGCGAACAGTTACAGTACGTGTAGGTACGTACTCGTATTTTGTGGAACTTTATTTATACGATGTAGGACGTATTCTACTGACAGTGGCGTAACAATTAGTTGGCTGGACGGAAAAAATGCCACGGGCCTCCAGCCGAAGGGGGGCCTCGGCCCGAGAGGGCCACGAGCACAGGACGATTCTAACATAAGTATAGAAATGCATTTTTTTTAAACTGTGCAACAAAGGACATCATTCAGTTTTCAAATGTTTTGTAACCAAAAATTATTAAAAGAAAAGAATTGTTGAAGAAAGTAATTCAGTATAATTAACTTGTACAGATATCCAAAAATGATTGCCAAATAGTATAGTTACAAATCAATCAGTATTTATGTTAAAATGAATCAACCCATACATTTATTATTATTATTTTATTATGAGCCTGTGTTGTCCCACTGCAGGGCAAAGGCCTCCCTTCCATCTTTCCACTTTTCCCGGTCTACTGCGTTTGTGGGCCAATCCTGTAAGAAGGAGTCCAGCTCATCCCTGATAGATACATTACGTTATATTTTTTTATTACAGAAAATCCGAACTACGGGAATATAAAGGACCAAAGAATAATTTAAAAATAAATAAGAGTAAGAAAGTCAAAGATCATGACGAAAATGTTTATGATGCTGCAGAAAGATTAATAATAATTGATAAAATTTACTTTTTTGAAAAACTCAAAATTATTTCTAACCATGCACCTCAATTTCGCTGCACTCTATCCAACTTACACAATAACGGGAGAAACGAAAATAGGTCTTAATTCGAAACTGACACAATAGGCTATTTGACAATGTAAAAAATAAGGTCATAATTATTGACACTCGTATAGATTATCGCTTTTAAAATCGATTTGCATTAATTTTATTACAAAACAATGTATTATTTATAAAAAAAATCCCGAAAAAACTTCATCTTTTTAAATCTGGCGCCACGTAATCGAAAACGGTCTGGATTAGCTGAACTTAAGATGACGTCATGATTTAGTAAATTTCTGTCTATCGTTGACAGAACAGATGACTTTTGTCTAGTATCTCGACCGTTTCAACGTTTGTTTACGTGAATCGTGACGTCACGACGCCATATTGTTAAAGATAGCGTTTTGGCGGCTTATTTAAACAGTACATTTTTATTTACTATTTTTAAAAGAAATACATTATGCAATTTGAAGTAATAGGTTTTTGTGGGCTCGTTAGACACCATTAAATAATCTGAGATGTTTATCAGAAACCAGTCAAATAGCCTATTGTAGGGATAAAATGACCACTTTCTGATTTCAAAATAACAATAGAAGAAGCCATAAAGATTAAAAAAATTAAATTTTGGACCATAAAAGATAAAAACAATATTATCAACAAGAACCACCCTTGGTTTTACCAAGTCCAAGGGCAGTTACATATAAGCAACAGAAACAAGTGTCTTTTTGCACTGTGGTCTGGTGAAAATCAAAGAATCACTGTTGAAACAATATTTCGCGAAGACGACTTTTGGGAAAAGAAAATTATTGGTAAGCTTACCGAATTTTATAGGGAGCACTTATTGCCTGAATTAGTTGACCCACGCCAAACAAGAAACATGTCTTTGAGGCAACCAACAATTCCCAAAAAACGTCAGCTCAAAGAACCAATTACTGATGCTGGACCCTCAAAATGCAAGCAATTCTGTCATGAAATAGTTCATTCTAGAGTGTTGGTTACTCCTGGACCAGCAAATGAAGAACATGTTTTATCAATTGCTGAATACTGATGACTAACGATGTATTAGAAATTACTGTTTATCAAATAGTTACTTTCAGTGTAAAATAAAAGAATTTTAAGCGATTTTATCCGTTCAATTTCACTATAGAGTATCTACAATGTTGCTATTTAATAATATCAATGCTTTGAAGAAAAGAAAACTAAACGCATGGACGTAGCAATTAAAATATTCGTTACAAAATATGTATTTAAATATATTTTAGACGGTAAGTAATCCATCAAACCAACCTTCTCTTAATGATTTTATAGATCAAAAGTCAAAGTACACATGCTGATAGCATATTTTAATACAGTTACGTCGTGTATCGATAGCATTACAATATTGACATAAATGTATTACTTGACTTTATTACTAGTAACACTCAATGAATCCGTCAAACGTCATAACTGGCATATCAATCACGTCACTCATGCTGTTTTACGGTATTCGTTTGCTTCGTGTTTTTGTATTATATTTCAACTTGTATTTCAACTTTATTTTATTGTGTCGTAGCCCCACACGAGTGCTCCACTAATTATAATAAACGGTGTAATAACCTACTAAGTAAGGAAAATGGACCTTTTACAATCGTGTGTTAACTGTGGTATATCTATTAGAGAACGCGTCAGGCGGCACCTATATAGTTTATGATGTGCACCCCTCGAGTCAAGACCAACCTAGAAATGCAATCTTAGGATATTGGTGTAATTGTATAGCCGGAAACCTGACTGTTGGATGTTGTGCACATATTATGACAATCCTTTGGTACTTGGGATCGGCGAGATGCCATGAAAGTATTGTACCACCAGCTGAATTTTTGGATAATGTACTTGTAACATTGAATGATTAAATGTATATAATAATGTATGGGATTTTATTGTGTCTAATATACTTACCTATGCTACAAAAAAGTTCAGTAACTAATGTGCCAGTTTTTCCATGTTATAATATGATATTTACTAATTACCTAAGACAAATATAATACCTCAACCTATTTAACGTTTAGGAAATTATAATTTTATGAATACATTGTAAAATCATGATGAAAACTGAGTGAAAAAATCAAGATTTTCAAATCTTCATAACTTTATTCCACGACTGCGTAGCTATATGTAACTTATAATTCATAATTATTGAAGATATATTCTATTGAACGACATATATTTCATCTCTGTACATTCTGGGGTACAGGTCCTAACAATTTTTGGCCATGTCCTTTACTTTTCACTTCAGTAGCTCAAACATGTAGGTTTTGCTGCCTGAAATCAGTGAGCAAAATGCGATTTTGCTCACTGAGTGAGACAAAGTAACTTTTTAATTATTTTTTTCTGAAAGCCGCGAATATCTTATTCAGCCTTGGGTTAATCATACAATTCGAAACATTCACACTATCTCTTTCCCGCCATTAGAAATAGAGAGAGACAAAGACCAGCCCTTTCGAAGTTCCGATTTTGAATTCGACCTCAAAGACAAACACGTTCGGAATTTCGAACTAACTAAAGAAATTTTGCAAAAAGATAATTATGTATTTTAACGTAATTTATTGAATTTTTAACTTATTGTTGTATTTAAATGAAAATAAGTATTTACTGCAAATAAAACTGATATTTAACCTGTAAATATTTATTTCTAGTTTCAATAATGATAAGTAATAGATATATTTTGAATAATAAAATATCATGGGTGCTATTTCCGAACACGCCTTACAAAGTGTTCTCGCTGCTGAAGTGAAAAGTTATGTGTGTTACACGAGAGCAAAGTTTTTTGCATCTCGTGCCTTTGAATCCCGCGCCACACTCAGGATTCAACTTTGGATTCAAAATCAGCACTCGCAGCAAAAACGACTTTGCTCTCTTGTTGCACAAATAACTATTATCTTTTTTTCTTTTATACATTTAAAAATCCAGATAGGTACGAGTTCTAGGACAATGACTGTTATACTTATAATGTATCTGTGTTACTAGTTAGTTTTAAGTACCTACTTTAAATTGTAATCTGTGGAGAACGGAGTGGGTACCATAATAGTTTTAAATGTTATATTTAAGATTTTATGACTGTTTCTTATTGTGCTACTGTTCGTTTTTCCTTAAATAAATAAATAAGTTTGTAGTTTGCAAGGATCCTTTTTATAATTTTAACCGTATTGTTCGCAAGCGCCCTCGAAAGGACACGAACACACGGACATCCTCGAGTCGGTAGCAGGGTACCAGTGGACCCGAGTTAGTAATTTAATAATGAAAATATTTATGTTTTTGTCGCCCAAAAGAACAACAATGTGGTAATGAGAAACAAACAACTTTTATTTTAGTATTTGAATCCGCTGTTAACTGTAATGTGCAAAGTACACGCAACAGAGTGTGCCTAAGGCCGCGTCCTAACTGAAAGCGATCGTGGCACGAGTACGCGATCGTCACGCTCGTTAACATGAACTGCAAGTCGCGTTTAAGGGCCTGTGCACACCACGTTTTTTAAACGCGCCGTTGACGCGCGTTTTAGAAACGTGCGTCGACGGCGCGCTTTTATCCTACAGAAGGCCTACGGCGCGCTTTTATCCTACAGAAGGCCTACGGGCTGCGTCTGACTCGCGTGCGTATCGCGTCTGTATCGCTACAAACACGCGTCAACGGCGCGTTTAAAAAACGTGGTGTGCACAGGCCCTAAGTCATAATTAAACCCTGCGTCCTAACCAAAGCAAATAGGTCGCGCGAATACAGGACTATTCAACTGCCGCACTCAGAGACGCGCGTTAATGATTGATGAATGACGCCTCTGAGATATAATTGAAAGCATCTATTCAGTAAAGTGCAGATCCTGTATTTTTTTTTTGAGATACAAATTGACGTCTTCTAGATAGAATACATCACTGTTTCGAAATAAAAAAACGGTCGGTCGTAAAAGTATACACTTGATTCCGAATACTTTTACGCTGTACGCCATTACGCTGAAATCTTGTGCCATTGTTATGGACCAGTAACCCAGCAATGCTAGGACCAATACAGGACAAAGAATCCTAGATCTGAAAAAATACTTCGCATGCCATTTTATTTTATCTTAGGTAATCCACCTGGGCCCTTATTCACTAACATACGAGGGTGACACTGAAAGTTCTTAGAAAATCAAAAACTGAACAAACTAGCAAGCTATTAGTTTTATTATATCTTTTCAAAATAATGTCCATTTACATTAATACATCGCTGTATCCGATGGAAACACTGAGAAATAGTTATTTGTGCAACAAGAGAGCAAAGTCGTTTTTTGCTGCGAGTGCAGATTTTGAATTCTGAGCAAGCGAAGGATTCAAAGATTGAATCACGAGCGTAGCGAGTGATTCTAAAGTTGAATCCTGAGTGTGGCGAGGGATTCAAAGGCACGAGATGCAAAAAACTTTGCTCTCGTGTAACACACATAACTTTTCACTTCAGCAGCGAGAACACTTTGTAAGGCGTGTTCGGAAATAGCACCCATGATATTTTATTAATCAAAAATATTACGTAACATTATTGAAACTAGAAATAAATAATTACAGTTTTAAAATTAAATATCAGTTTTATTTGCAGTAAATACTTATTTTCGTTTAAATACAACAATAAGTTAAAAATTCAATAAATTACATTAAAAGACATAATTATCTTTTTGCAAAATTTCTTTAGTTAGTACGAAATTCCGAACGTGTTTGTCTTTGAGGTCGAATTCAAAATCGGAACTTCGAAAGGGCTGGTCTTTGTCTCTCTCTCTTTCTAATGGCGGGAAAGAGATAGAGTGTGAATGTTTCGAATTGTATGATTAACCCAAGGCTGAATAAGATATTCGCGGCTTTCAGAAAAAAATAATTAAAAAGTTACTTTGTCTCACTCAGTGAGCAAAATCGCATTTTGCTCACTGATTTCAGGCAGCAAAACCTACATGTTTGAGCTTTGACATATATATTACTAGCGTAAGGACCGGGCTAACCGCGCGACTAAATGGCACCAACGCGCTGGCCCTAAAATGACGGTTTTAGGGCCAACGCGACTCAGTTGACAGTGGTGCGCGCGAAAGAGAGAACGTGTATTTGCCTGTCATAAAAATGCCTAGTTGCGTGGTAAAAGGCTGCAAAAATTACGATACAAAAATTAAAAAGAAACATGGGATATCGTATCATCGGAATGTAACCTTACATTATTTTTGTTGCAGTTAAATTATTAAATAAACACATTTTTATCTACAGCGACAATTATTTCACAATGGCGGCCATTGTGTGGCCAATAGCTGACAATGGCTCCTGGAGGTGAACAAAGTAACCTTGTACGGACGTAATTTTTTTATTTCTGTTTTATTTTTGTCTTATGAACGTAGTGTAAGTAATTTTGAATTTTGGTACCAAATTAGGAGAAGACATAGGTATAAACGATTTTTATACAATGGCGCCGATTCTGTTCTTCACAAACTATACTAAATTTAAGTTCATGCATCTTTTTCTTTCTATTTCATTAAGAAAAAGACAGAAGATAAATATTAGTTTAGTCCTGTCAAATTAAGATACTCCATAGACAATTTAGACGAGATTAAAAAGTTGGCTACTAAAAATACGTCAATTTACGTCAGGCGCTGAATAATTTGACAGGACTAAACTAATATTTATCTTCTGTCCTTTTCTTAATGAAATAGAAAGAAAAAGATGCCTGAACTTAAATTTAGTTTAGTTTGTGAACAACAGAATCGGCGCCAATATGCGATAGCGAATACGATACAAATAATATTTAAATTACAGATTTCCAAACTAAGGAGAAGGCTTTTTTAACTTCATGACAACAATGTCAATGAATCAAAATAGGTAATAATATAAGAAAACCAAACAGTATTTTATTGCAAAATGTGCAATATGCAGTCTATTAGCTGCAAAAACTAGCAAGGTTTTTTTTGTAATATTACAAAATTTTGATTTCGACTGTCTGAAATCTGATATATTGAGAATCTTATATTTTCAGAATCAGAGGGGCAATTCTCGTAATTTTAAGAACGTTCACAGTCTGATCTCAGTCTCAATCTGTCAAAAATACCAATAATTTCCCTACATTTTGACAAGTTTTTGACATTTGTTTGTCGCTGAGATGAGACTGCGACTAGATTTTGAACGTTTTAAATTAGTAGAATTGGCCTACTGGTATTTTGAGAATCTGGTATTCTGAGTTTAAAGGATATCGGCATGCAACTGACTTATACTGACTCACGACATAATGTGATAAAAAAAAAAATTAAGTAAGTACGCACGTACAAGGTTACGTCGTCGACCTATGCAACGCTGCACTCACGTAGTTCGTATGATTTATGACAGATGGCGTTACTTTTGCTTGTATGAGAACGTCTATGTAAAATGTTCAGATGGGCGTATCCTTACTTTTGAAATCATTGTGTTTGAGCTACTGAAGTGAAAAGCACTTTGCCCACTCGTCCTTAGGGGTCTCTTCGACGGCATTTTGAAACGCAGCCACTGCTTCCTCGGCGTACATAAAACGTTTTCCTCGAAGTTTTTCTTTAATTTTCGGAAATAAATAAAAATCGCAAGGTCGGGGCTATAGGGCGGGTGACCCAGTAATTCCACGTCTGACGTCGCCAAGTAGTCGATTGTTTGCCTGGCGGTGTGCGACGAGGCGTTGTCGTGGTGAAGGAGGATCCTACTGCGAGGTCGTTTCTCCCGAACTTTTTCCAAGACAAGTGGCAAACAATTGTTAGTGTACCACTCTGCAGTAACTGTTTTGCGATCCTCTAAAACAATTGTTGCGTAATGACCTGTCCTTCCGAAGAACGAGGTCACTATCTTTTTTCCACACTTCGGCCTATCTTAACTTTGCTGACAGCAGAGACTCTCTTAGTTTCAGGATCATAACAATAAATCCAGCTTTCGTCACCCTTAAGTATGTCGAACACAGCATTTGAGTCACCTCCGTTAAATCTTTTAACCATTTCACAACACTACGGAGTTTTTGGGCCTCTGTCAAATTATGAGGTATCCACCGGGCACAAAGCTTCCTGACCGCTAAATGTTCATGGACGATTTTGTGCACTTGAGTCATACCGAATTACCGATGCCTAAGCTTGTCCGAATCTGCTGATAAGTCACTCTTTTGTCAGTCTCTATCATACGCCGCACAACACTGACGTTATCTTCAGTCGTCGCCGTAGAAGGCCGTCCCTCACGCAGATCATCGGTGAGATTAGTGCGATCACGTTTAAACTCATTAAACCAGTAATTGTAAACAGTGGCACGAGATGGGGCTTCATCGTGAAAGGCCAATCGAAGTCTATCATAACTTTCTTGTTGACTTAAATGACATCGAAAGTCATAAAAAATCATTGTAGGAAAATTTTCTCGCGTTAAATTCTTGCTGATGTGACACAGACAATTTTCAATTTACCGCCAAATCGTAAACAAATGACAAATGAATAAAATACATACCCACACAATAATATTGGCATACAGTTCCATTTTCAAAATTTGAACTCATTTTTTATTTATATTCGTTTACAAGTAGCCAGTTCTAAAAACTTTAAGTGTCGCCCTCGTAAACATTATTTAATCAACCTACAATGTTCCCACTGCTGGGACACAGGCATCCTCTCTGTGAAAGAGAGTGGGCCATAATCTACCACGCGGGCTCAGTGCGGGTTGTTGGATGTCACATGTGTACGAATTTAAGGTTCTAAGACATGCCGGTTTCCTCACGATGTTTTTCTTCACCGTTTTGAGAGCAGTGGTGATTAAATTATTTACACAAAGTAAAGTACAACTCGTAAGTCGGGGCCAATACCACTGTTTTATTCACTATGACCACTTAACTTGATTACTTACTTAGAAACCACGTCAATCTATTAACGATTTAACGTATTCTCTATGACACAATGAACGAAACCTCGTAAAATAAACGCGAAGTTAGCGTGGTTTGAACTGTCAAAATACATGTTGTCCGTACGGTTGACATTTCGATTGCTTGCCGTTACACTTAATTTATGACCCGATATTGACGTGGGTTGCACGTGGTGAGATTACGCGGGGAATAATAATTACCGTACAGAATTGGGGCCCTGTGTCGTTTGCCCTTGACCCGTTTATTTGTAAATGTATGTACGAGAATATATGTAGTTATGTATGTATGAAGTTCAGTTCAGTATTAATAATCCTAATGTCAACTCGTGAATCGAAGTACCAAGTGAATGTGTTAATAATTCGTATCGATTGGAAAACAGTCAAACAACCTTTCAACAGCACTGGCATTTATTATTCATATCAACATTACTCAGGTCGCTTTTGTCGCGGCCGTTTCTACTGGGCCACCACTGCTCTTAGCTTTGGTTTCATAAATTAAACTCCACGAAAGCGAATGCATTTCTAACACACTATTTTAATGTAGGTATGCCGCAAAAATCTTAATTCACGAAAGATTATTATTCACCTAGATTTATTTAATTTACGACTACGTCTTATCGACGTGTTGATGGAGGACAATAATTAACATTTTAGTAACTTTGCTTTCGTCAGGCATTTCAAATAATATTTCAGATGTCATTGTGGAGCTATTTCTGATACGAAGGTACGTAATTAATTTGTATAATTACTTGTAACTATACAAATTATTTTGGTATATTGCACACCGTTGGAAAGGGGACAAATTAGAGAACTTTTTAAAAGAATTCGAAGATCCCGATCGCTTTTAGTTTTTTTTTACAGCAATTTAAAGTTGAGTGTTAAGTGTATTTTTCCTTTTTTCAAAAACTTTAGTTATTAAAAATGAACTAGATGTTATTAGCAAGTAACTTTGAATTTCATAGTAAACATAAGAATACATAAGAATTTAAATGAATTTTGAAAGCTATACTCATTTTTTTTTTAATTTAAGCTTATAAACAGAGTTCTTGTATTTTTCAAAATAAAAATTAAAAGTCATAATAAAAAACCGGTGTAACAAGGAATGAGTTACTGGGCCTTAAGAGATAGCAAATGACCTCTCCTTTCGGCCAATTCCATTTGGCAAACGATGCACCAAACACCCTGTATATCTCGATATCTCTCTTTTCATTGAGACAGATTTCTGTTTCTTCTGTAATTTTAGGTCCTTCTGTCCCTTCTGCGTTGGCATCTTCTATCACTTCATTCTTCATGTATTTACATGTGAAAAATATTTAAAGATATTCATACGAGTATAAAGGAGATTGGGCGAAAATGTTCTATTGACCAATAGCGATATTTGTTTAAGAATATCTCATCCTTACTTTTTTTTGTGAAAAGTGGCATCTAAATCTAAAAATACATTTTTATAATATACAAGGTGGACATACGGACAGGTCGTATGGGCAGGTACTTTAACCATTGTAGCTACAGAAAAACTGTCTTACGGCCGAACTCAATTACCACGAGTTTTGGCATACGGGAGTTAGAAAACTCTGGTTTTAACGTCCCAATAATCCATATCAGTAGCGATCAGTGTGATTATATTATTACTAACAATAGGTTATTGGGTTCGGCCGTTAGAAGACAGTCCTTAACTTTTTAAACATTATGATCCGCGTTAACAGATTTTGAAAATAAAGTAGTTAACAAGAAAATAGGTATTTTACCATAAAACTTTTTTTTATGCCAGTCAATCCTGTTTCACGAAAAAAATTCAATGCGATCAACCGAGTTTAGAGAACTAGAAATGCACAAACGGCAAAACTTCCCATAAACGATTCGTAGTGATCAATCAAATCCACGATTTTTTAAACGTTATGCTGTTTACATACGACAAAAGAGAGTCACCATAAGGTGACTCTCTCTTTTTTGTCTTTGTTTTTTAAGTTATTTTGATATTAACAATAATGTTAATATCAAAATAACTTAAAAAAAAATTTTCACGAAATTTAAGGCTGATCCGGTGATCCGGGGGTAGCGCACGATCTCGGGCGTGGCGATCTGGAGGCGATAGTCCTCGCGCGCCTGTAAGATTTGGGCGCGGAGGCACTACGCCGGGGGTAACTCCGCTTCCGCGGCAAATCGCGGCGGAGCGGACGGACCTCCGGCGCGATCTCATGGCGGCATGGAAAGAGCGACTGTCACTACCCAGCGCAGGCCACAGCGCAGGGCAGACCCCTCTTTGAGGAGTGGCTAGAGAGGCGTCACGGCGTCCTCACCTACCGCCTGACGCAGGTCCTCACCGGACACGGATGTTTCGGGAGGTTCCTGCACATCATCAGGTGGGAGGAAACGGCCGGGTGTCACCATTGCGAGGATCGCCCAGAGGACACGGTGGAGGTCTGCCCCGCTTGGGCGGAGCACCGCCGTGTCTTCGTAGAGGCGATCGGCAGCGGCGGCAACCTCTCGCGTCCGGCCCTGGTTCAAGCCATGGTCCGGACGAGAGGGACTGGGAGGCAGTCACCTCCTTCTGAGAAGCAGCCGCGTGACGATTACGGCCGCCGCGGGAGACGCTCCGGGGGTTGGGAGCCGCGTGACGACTCCCGGCCACCGTAGTCGCGGGCCTACAGACGCAAAGTAATGGGTAGCTCACCGTCCGATCAGGACCAGGCCGTGACCTCAGGCATGTCTGCCTCAGTCAGAGGCAGTCTCATCCTTCTGCGAAGCAGTCATGCTAGCGAAGGAGGTGGCGGGATGGCTAAGGGACAGAGCCTTACGTCCCAGTCGCCGCGAGAGATGCTCCGGGCGTCGGAAGCCGCATGACGACTCCTGGCCAGCGTAGGCGCGGGCCTGCGGACGGAGAGTAATGGGTAGCTCACCGTCCGATCAGGACCAGGCCCGTGCCGGACGGCGCGTACGTGTTCCACGCGTTCCTCAAAGAGATGTCAGCATCAGTGAAGGGGCCCGAAGAGGGCCCTTAGGGCCGAAGCCTGCCGGGGTCAGCGGGATTGTCCGAAAGGGTTATCGCCCAGAACATAAACGGCTAAGGAAACGGGAACATAGATGGGTTTTAGTCAGTAAGAGTCTGATACTCCCTTCCGCTTCACCCAGAGCGGGAGGAGTCATTTGATGATTTCCCAACCTCAAAAAAAGGGGTTTTAGAATGAACCTGTGAGGTGGTCATAGCGGTATCTTTAAACTATTAAAAGTGTCTATTCAAACTACTTTTTGTATCTCTATGTACGATATTTTCTTACGAAATGTACACATAAGGATCGTTTTTTATTTATTTATGTGTCTGTGTATGTCTTTACTCGTATTCAAACCTCAGTAGATCCAGAAGAGTCTTTTAATCCATATACGAAATGCATCGATTGGCACCATTAAAATAAAACATAAGAATTGTAATTTTTTAGCTGACTGTATCATTTTCACAAAATCTGTGAATACAGTTAGCAATTACTTAAACATTTTAGGACAGGGTCCTAAGAACGTTTTTCTGTAGCTCAAGCGGCAGCTAAGGTCCCTGAAAAACTGTAAATTCTCAAAATTGCCATGACAGATGGTATAGATGAAGTATCCCTACACAAATATCAAAACCGTATCGTTAATGGTCCATAGACCACTTTCCATATACATTCGCCCAGTCTCCTTTGTGCGATCTACCATATTTGGGCATTCAATTTTGAACTGCTTTGATTTCTCTATATTTTTCCCTAATGTCACTTTTAGCATTATAATCCCGCATAAAAGAACAATGAAACAAGTTATTAATTATTTCAGATATCAAATAGTTGCCGGAATGTAAGGATTGACGTCTTGTTGACTAATCAACAAAACGTCTCTAAAAGCTATTCACAAATCAGATCTAAATCTGATTTGTGAATGGCTTTTAGAGACTTCTTTGATAACATTCAAGTTTGATTGAATTTGACTAACGAATCATTTCCGACATTTCTGAATTGCCATGAAGCGTATGTCACATCTGTGACGCTTGACTGGTACGGTATTAAAGGTGGCAGCTGGATTCTGGCCCTGGCTAGCTCTGTCCCGTTTGATTATTCTCTTGCCATTCTACAAATGCTCCGCGATAAACGAATGTTATGGCGGAAGAACGGTACTACTTTTAATACCTATTATAAATTGAAATTTACATGAGTACTTACTAGAAACTTTCATTAGACATACCAAGTTAAACAATGTTCTTGATAAATAGTAAGTTATTTGTAGGGAAATAAGTGTCGATTGTGACATTAAGCAAAAAATCGTGCTGTCGAGTAACAACCGATTTAAGACAATAATAATATAATAGGCATTATTATTTACGGGCAGGGACACAATAGCGCTGCGGCGGCGGCAGGTCGTACTACAAGAGGGTGGCTTGGTTGCGGCATCGATCCGCCCCGCCCGGCTGCCTCTAGGGCGCACTTCACTCCAATACTTCCATACCTTGCTCACTTCACGACAACCACCTTGTGTATGAAACGTACTATCTATACGTTTTATTGTTTAGCCACCCCCATTAACAAAACCTGATATCTACCGCTTGGCGGCATAAAGGTCACTAGTCGAAGAGCGTAGTGGCCGTTGGATTCAGGCCCTGGTATAGTTGACGTTTCGACGTTTTTCATTTCATGTTCCCGAATTATTAAGCTTAGTGTTACATACGGTTCAAATCTCAAGAAACGCGGTACGACACATTATGAGATAAGTGAGAACTGTGGACGTTTGTTGTGATCGACTGGTAGGTTGCGGCAAATTTAAAATCGCACCTTTATTACTATTATTATTAACAATTTACGTAGTTCTTACTTCACACGTACAAATTAACAGAGCGCAAACTCCTAGTCGGGTGTAAAAAGTGGAATGAAATATATTAGTGCAAGACATATCAGAAATATATAAAAATATCTTAGTGACTTAAGCTAAGTAAAACGTTTGTGTGTTATTGTTATTTTTTTAATAGACGGAATAAACCTTCACCACGTTTCGTCACAGCAAATTACGTTATTCAAATCATTTTCCTTCACGTGGTTCGCCATTAAATTTACGAGGACAATCAGTAAAAGCGGCGTCATTGAGTCGAATCGAAGCTTCGCCGAGGCTGGCTGCAGCACCGGAGTGCGTCCGCAACGTGGGCGGCGCAGCCGGCGGCGCCGCCGGTGGCGTCCGCCCTGGGTACGGGTATGAGGCGCTCTCGGCGGCGAGCGACGGCAGTGAAGGAGAGCCCGACGAAGCTCCCGAGTACGCCGCCTTTGAAATGGAACTCTCAGGAGGTGGCGAATCCGTAGAAGGGCCTTCTTCACGCGGCTCAATTAAAGTCAATTTTCCACCTGAAGTAGAAATGGAGCGGCGACCTACAGTCTCCGCAGTGGCCACCGCAGCCTACCATAAGGGCCGTGGAAGATCCATGAGTGCCTGGAGCGACATTAGCCGGTCCAGTATACGCTTCGAAGAAAGGTCAGTGTTAACAATGCAATACTATGTTGCTACATTTTATAATGTCATGTTGATATAAATTGTAGATTAGGTGTAAAGATCAGTTTCACTATCAGTGTCTTAAATCAAGAGTAGTTGATTAGACCGTTATCTATCAATAGTATATCATGCGACAGAGGAAAGTGCGGAAATTCTGAAGTGCTATACAGGGACAAGGAATTCATGCTACTTATTAACAAAATTCAGTCATCTGGAAAGAAGGACTTTATCATAACACCATCGGAACAGGGAACTCTACATCCACTCACCAATTTTTAACCTAACAAAACCAACGAGCACCCTTAGCATCATCCTTGACGCATTCTGGTGTCGGGCTCATTCTGACATGCGCGAAGCAGGCCGAACGACTAACTTCGATTTCAGGTCGAAAAGGGCTTTTGTGCAACGTGAAGAGTTTTTGAATTTGATACCAGTTCTATGGATAACACAATGAACATGTTATTTTTATGAAATTGTTTTTTTTTTATTAAAAACAGCAAATCTGATCATGTTTAAATAGATTGGCGTAAAGATACATAATTTTAATAAAAATAATAATATAGGTACCTATCTAATTTATTTATTTTTAATAAAGGAACCTACCTAAGTTTTAGTTTTTTAGTAGAACTTGATAAAAGAAAAAATAAATACATATCCTCGGCCTCCTTGATAAAGAGAAAACCCACGGACCGTAGTTGCTCTGGCCCAAGTTTGGACAGTTAAATATTATAAATAAGTTTTATTTTAGGTTTCTGAAGGTGTAATTCACTTAGATAAAGGACAAACGAAAAATTAACATACATTGAAATTAAAAAATGCCTTTCAATGTTGAAATAAAAAATTGTTTGTGTCTGGCTATTGATATATGTATAATATAATTGATTAATTTAGAAAAGTTTTATTGTGTTGGTCACAAGTTGGCCAAAAATGGGTTTTCTCCACAATCGCGCGATCTTCTTTTCTTTATTCTCTTGCCATTCGTCCCGAACTTGATCTCTATCTTCCTATTTTTGTCATATTTACCGTGTAAAGTAACTGCTGCAATGAGACATTCGACGAACTGCTGTGAGACATTGGGGTCTTTTATTTTAAAGTGATCGGGCGGCTGCTGGGGTACCTACGATATCTATTTGTTCTCGTGTTAGGTGTAATAATAAAAACCAAAATGTGTTGATGTAATCAAAGAAATTTATTTATAATCTAAGTATTACTAAATAAAATATGTACTAAACTAAAAAGATGTACTGTAATCAAAGAAACGACATTTTAAGCATTTCAATTACACCTGTCGATTCTTTTTATATTAAAATTTATTTAAAATATTTAATAACCAAAGATCAATTTTGCATTCTTCCATGTCATCTTGACATCTCTCTCTCCCTTTTCCCGTTGGCACCCGTACAACTGTCATAAATAAACTCTGGTTTTACTGACCAAAAAGTATTAATTTAAGATTAAATAACAAGAAATACATTTAGTAGGGAAGTATCTTTCATACCAGAGTTTCAACGGGCCGAGAGAGGTGTACCTACTTTATGTGTTGTTTTTAAAAATATTATTGTAATTCTAATCAAACTTTAACGCAGTCTCGGCTTTAAAGTTCGATTAGAATTACAATAATATTATGGAAACTAGGTGGTAGTGGCGCCAAGGTTAGCAACGGCTATTCTCATCGACAATTTTGGGAGGATGCGCAATAAAATCTCAGTTTAGTGTACTATGTAAAGAATACAAAATAGAAGATACAGACGTATTAACAGAAGTAAGGGGATATAGGTCGTTCTTCTAACACATTCGTGACGTTTTTCGTTGAAGCTATTCTGCACACTGGTCAACATTTGCCGAAAACCAGCTTGTTTTTCCACAGTGCAAATGTTCATACGGTTATTGTGAGTTTTAAATATAATATAGAAGCTAGGGGGTAGGTACGGTATTTTTTTGCAAAGAACATTGTTCCAATCGTCCTCAAACTCTACACGTATGAAATCTGCACTATAATTACAAATTTATTTTATGCTTTAGACATCTCTTATTATAATCACACGGACACTAAAATTATTGATTTTATTCATGATCGTAATTACCTGTGCCATATAATAATATGGACGAAACCAAAGATTAACAAAAATAAAAAACTCAGCGCTTCTTTTATGACTTAGATATTTTTATTTGCAAACAGATGCAAGATTCATGTTGTGCTAGTGCTCGAAACCGTTGATCGACATTATTACGAATGACGCTATCTGGCATCTTTACAGCCTGACCACGACCTTGCCGCTACGAACGAAATCTAACGACCAGACAGTTTCGCTACGCGTGTACGTGGCATGGATAAGGACGCCCCGCCTGCCGCTTGTCGCGCCGCATTTTGCTAAGCCAAAGCTCGTGACCGGACGAAAAGGCCGACATTTTTGTTGGTGATAGTCCCATAATTCACACTTGTGACGGAGGACGGATTGCGGGGGTGATAAAAAGCATGCGGGCGGCAGGACGCCGTCGTTTTTGGCGGCAACCCGTGCTGTCAGATACTTCTGCGCATCTCGAAATGCTCATGACATTATTCCAAACTGGATAAAAATATTGGAGGTCAAGACAAACAAATTATGATGTAGGTAATATTTGAAAAAGGATACATTCCCGTATCTTTACATAAACAAAAAAAATATATATTACCAAATATTGGGTGGCCAATTCGAATGTACCTAAGTGTACAACATTTTAGGCCACCATTTTCATCTGGCACCAAACACGGTTCTTTTATATTCAATATTTTGTTAAAATATAGGAAATTCGTTATGTACCATTTAAAAGACTATGACTACCACATTAACTTCAGTAATTTTATCCTTAAGTTCTTAAGCGGATTGGAAAACGACCCAATTTTTTTCAACAAAACAGTTATAATCATAATCAGCCAATGATGTTCCCACTGCTGGGACACAGGCCTCATTTCAGTGAGGGCAACAAATCAGCCTTCTGGACACAATGTTGAATTTGCAAAATGTTGAATTCGTAGAATGTTGAATCCCAAAATGTTGAATTTATAAAAAGTTGAATTTCCCATCCGGACCACAATGTTGAATTTGCAACATGTTGAATCCCTAAATGTTGAATTTGTAAAAAGTTATTTTATCGAGACTATTCTATTGTAGTCCAGAAGGTGTATTTTTATTTATACGTACTAAATAAAAAACAAAAACTCTTTACTTGTAATCCTTAATTAAAAACGAAAAAAATCCAATTGTAATCATTAACTAAAACTCTTTACTTGTAACTAAAACACTCTACGTGTATTCCTTAACTAAAAAAAATGAAAATGTAAAAAGTCGTAAAAAAAAATTAATTAAAATTGTAATTTAAGTCATGTAGGTATGTTTAAATAACTTTTCTCAAAAATGCATTTTTTTCTTTTCAAGTTTTTTCAATTTCAACGAATATCGTTTATCAAATAATAAATCTTTTACTCTTCTATTTTTCTTAAAGGGAAAAAGAAAGATCTTGCAACTTGACTATCATAATAAGTAACTTCTTTTAATAAGGTTTTACCAAAAATAATATAATACCTATGAAATTGCCGTTTAGTAGGTATACAGAAAGTTAAGTCATTTTTATAAAAAATAGTCTATATGTTAATCCAGGGCGTCAGCTACCTCCATGCAAAATTTTATCAAAATTGGTCGAGCCGTTTGAGCGTGAAGAAGTAACAAACATAACACATACACACACACACAACCCCCACAAACTTTCGCCTTTATAATATTGGTGTGATTTTTTATTTCTATCAATCAAAATATGCACCCATACTATCGATGCATCTCTGCCAGCGCAGTGGTAATTTTTCAATGCCCTTCCTGAAGAACTCAGGTGTACGGGAGCCAACAAACTCTTCAAAGGCATTTTGTACTGCCCCTCGGGGTATTGAATTTGATCCCTGCCAAGCAGTTGTCCAAATTTTGGAAAAAGTAGAAGTCTGTCGACGCAAGGTCCGGTGAGTACAGTAGATGACCTAGCTCTTGTAGCTTAGAGACCGTCTGTTGTGCCGTATGAGGTCGAGCGTTGTCGTGTAGGAGCAGCGGGTACGAGCGATTAACCAAGGTTGGCTGGATATTTGCGAGCTTCTCCATCATTGTGTCCAGTTCCTCACAGTACACATCCGCAGTAATGCTGATGCCATTTGATAAGAAGCTGTGATAAATTATACCGGCACTAGCCCACTCAACAGTGACCATAACTTTATAGGAGTAAGTTTTCGTTTGGGGCATTGCCTAGGCGCTGAACCAGGGTCTAACCAACATAATGACCGCTTACATTTGTCAAAAAGAATCCATTTTTATCGCAAGTGACAATGCGATTCAAAATCCCTTCGTTTCTGTGTCTGTCAAGCAACGCAAGGCATACCTCAACGCGTTCCTCATTTTTTAGATCAAAATTTCAATGTAGGAAGCGTTCAAATAACGAGTCGTGTGTTCGTTTAAAGTGGTTTAAAGTGTTCACTACGTACACGTAATTAATGTTGCGAGCCTTTGTGCGGCATTGCTACCGCGACGGAACTCGTATTCCATAATTACTCGTATTTTTATCGTGTCCATAATGATGAAAAAGATACCTACAAACCTACAAATGTAGTGAAAACAAAACACTAATCAATAAACAAATGACTGAATTTGAAAATAGAATTCCATATTTTTTAAATAAAATTCATTTGAATTTAGAATTTATTGCCAGTCATACATAAATTACGTTTCAAATGACCAGTATTGTAAAACGGCAACTTCATAGGTAAAGGCATTGACATAATTATATATTACTAGCGTAAGGACCGGGCTAACGGCGCGACTAAATGGCACCAACGCGCTGGCCCTAAAATGACGGTTTTAGGGCCAACGCGACTCAGTAGACAGTGGTGCGCGCGAACTTCGAAATTCGAACGAAGAACTTCTATGTAAAATGTTCAGATGGGCGTATCCTTACTTTTGAAATCATTGGGTAAAGGCCTAATATATTCGGTGTTTTTGGTAATCTAGAATTTATTTTTCGGAATTAGTTGTTCTGTGGGTATCGTCTACACAACTAATCAAATTTTGATCCATGCTGAACCACTGCTCTTCAAAATACTGAATAAAACTGCAAATTTTCTGAATCACTAGGGGCAGCTCCCACAATATGAGCCAGGCTTCTCTCATATGCGTCGGTGGAAGTAAAACAAAATTAGAGCACAATCATAACTACATTTCTATCACATTTGTAAGCTAACTAGCTAGCTGTTGCTGTATTTCTTTTTGACCAAATTACATTGCTTTGCCCTTTTCCAAACTGCCTTGTTAAAACGCTAAAAGCGTCCTGTCACTTTGGCTTCTGTTTATATCTTTTTATTGCGTTATTTGAGCTGTTTTGTAATCGCATTTTAATTTAGCAATATGGACTAGTGCAGGTTTATTCTTAATTAATTTAAATAGCCGTCTATCTTTTCCGTCCCCTATACACCGTATTCCGGACGATATACATAAACTTCGACCAGATGTTCAGACCATGGAAATAAGCATTTTAAGTACATATTTTGTTAATTTTCAAACTAAATACCTTGACGTAAGTTACCCGATATGCATGCCTCTTCATCCGACTTGGCAACGACGTATTTTCATTCATAAGATCTTTCTTACTGCACAGCTCAATTCAATTTCATTAAATGAAATTACAAATATCTTTGTAACGAACCCTTTTTGAGTACAACTTCCTTTGTTATATTAGCTATAGAAGCGTTTGACAAAGTTTATGGATAACGTGAAGAACACGTCTAAAGAAGTTTTCTCTTTTAATCACCGAAAAAAGAAGTACGTTTTTTGTTTATTTCTACTGTAAGACCCATTATAAAAAAGTTAGAATAAGAAATTTCTTAGAAAAATAATACTTAACAAATTACAATAATAGTCGATGCTCAAAGAACATACGCCTTTTCAAAAAATAATATTTAAATAATTTAAAATCAAACAATATAAAATTCAAATAATACAATGAAAAACGTGTAAAGTATGTGTACATGAAATAAAATCATTATCATAAATCAGAGATCGAGGATTCAATTTCTGCCTATTTCAATAGACCTAACTTATACCTGTCTAAGTCATGGCACAGCAGTAGGAACATTTTTAGTAACCGTTAAAGGTACTTAGTTAAAGCACTAATAAGTAGGAACAACTTGGCAGCTCTGGACAGAGAGAGGTGGAAAGAGAGTAGGGATGCCTTTGCCCTGCAGCGGGACATTAATGGATAATAAAAAATAAATCTTATTTATCATTGAGTATATTTTCCAGTTCATCGTGTGTAATAAATAGTTTTCTTGTATTTTGCACTGAACATTTTATTTAAAAAAAAATATAATTCTTTATCTGGTAGTTTTTTGTTGTTTTATTTTGAGCTGCAATTCTGCAACTGTAGTGTTGATCTTAAAAAGTTCAAATTAGGTATTGAAATAAGCTAAGTCTTTGTTAATAATAACAAAGACTAAAATTAGTCTAAAAAAACCTGTAAATTAGTTTAGGTACACCTAAATATTCAAATTTTCTGTATTGGTGCCGATAAATTGGATTTCTGTTTAAAAATACACCCAGATGTTGGAACCCCTAATTTTGAAATAACGTAACGGAAATCTTTAAAATCCTATTGAAATAACTAACCAAAAAAAACTTATAATTATAACGTATAAAAACTAAGATTTCATTACAATTCTCATAACACATTAGAAACAATGATAAATTGACTGTCAAACTTAGCTCCATTTACTAAAAATAGCCGAAAATACCAATAACTGCCGACCGGCTTTTTGTATTATGACGCTGCCGTCAGTTTTGATATTCACTTAGCGAAAATGTTTCCACTGTATAAAGTAAGATATCCCTATTTGGGTGATTCAACCTAGTTTCTTTTCAACACATGAATAACTAAAGTATCACTAGAAAGTGTTGATATGCGTATAATGTGTATATCTACCCATAATATAAATCAAAGCTTTGCAAATAAATTCAAGCTTATAAATTAAAGCTTTTTGTGGCTGTCTGTGTGACAACGGATTTCGATGCGGTTTTGTTAAGTCGTAAAAACCGTGCCAAGTAGGGGCGGGCCGCTAGTAATTTATAACACAGAAAGTTGGCCGTTGGACCTAAGGCTCAAATCACACCGAGATGGAAGCGAAGCGGCGAGCAGTTTCAGTGTCATAAAAGTTTAAACTTTATCTTCATTACTATAATACATAGTATCCCTTGAGAAACTTGAAAGGTCGCGCGGCAGCCCGCGTGCACTCCGATGACTCAAGTTTCTCATGCGATAGTAAGTATAATAGTAATGAAAATAAAGTTAAAATTCATATGACACTGAAACTGCGCTCTGCTTCGCTTCCATCTCGGTGTGATTTGAGCCTTACACGATACAACATGACTGTTACCCTCCAACTCCCTTGTCTTCTAGTTTTCTTAAGCTAATATATTTTTTTTTTTGTTATTAGATATTGAAGCATATATTAGGGGTTTGGCAGTAATTGTATAGAGCAAGATCTCCAACAGAAATGCAACATATGTCCTAACTAGCGTATAACGTTACCACTGCTGGAACACAGATCTCCTCTCTGTGAGAGGGAATGGGCCATAATCCGCCACGCGGAGCCAGTGCGGGTTGGTAGATGGCACATGTCATCTATGATAAATAAAAGATTATTTATTTAAACTTCTCATGACTGTGCTATATTTTATGTAACATCTTGCATGCCATATGTGTGTATACTTATGTTTTGGACAAATAAATGATCTATCTATCTATCTCGCACACAATAAGTTACAAAGGCGGACTTTATGCCTTAGACATTCTCAACAATAGGCTATTTGACAATGTAAAAAATAATGTCATAATTATTGACACTCGTATAGATTATCGCTTTTAAAATCGATTTGCATTAATTTTACTACAAAACAATGTAGGTATTATTTATTAAAAAAATCCCGAAAAAACTTCATCTTTTTAAATCTGGCGCCACGTAATCGAAAACGGTCTGGATTGGCTGAACTTAAGATGACGTCATGATTTAGTAAATTTCTGTAGCTATCGTTGACAGAACAGATGACTTTTGTCTAGTATCTCGACCGTTTCAACGTTTGTTTACGTGAATCGTGACGTCACGACGCCATATTGTTAAAGATAGCGTTTTGGCGGCTTATTTAAACAGTACATTTTTATTTACTATTTTTTAAAAGTAATACATTATGCAATTTGAAGTAATAGGTTTTTGTGGGCTCGTTAGACACCATTAAATAATCTGAGATGTTTATCAGAAACCAGTCAAATAGCCTATTCAACCAAGAGTGGTGAAGAGATAAGATGGCAGGTCCTCTGTTTGAAAGGAACACAAATAATAATAAAAATAATCTTATGAATTGAATTATAAATAAAATAGGTACACAAGTACATAGATAAGTTAAACACACACATACATATTTACTACAGGGTGACTTGTAATTCGACGTATTCCTTTCAGAACGTGATAGTGCGACCCATTTGACACAATTAAGCACCCCATAAAGCCTAGATGAAAATCCATGGAATTCGAGAAAAACCTTTTTAGGGTTCCGTACCCAAAGGGTAAAAGCGGAACCCTATTACTAAGACTTCGCTGTCTGTCCGTCCGTCTGTCTGTCACCAGGCTGTACCTCAGGAACCGCGATAGCTAGACAGTTGAAATTTTCACAAATTATGTATTTCTGTTGCCGCTATTAACAACAAATACTAAAAACAAAATAAAATAAATATTTAAGGGACAACAAACGCGACTTTTTTGCCCTTTCTTGCTCGTTATCATCATATCAATAATGGCAACATGTAGGCACTTGAAATATTTAAAAAACACTCAGTTGTATTTTTACTTTAATAATAAATAATAAAATTAAAATAACTTAAATATTTAAGGGAGCCCCCATACAAAAAACGTGTTTTATCGGCGTTTTTGCCTTGTGGTACGGAACCCTTCGTGTGCGAGTCCGACTCGCACTTGGCCAGTTTTTTTTATTATGTTTTTTTGCATTTCCCAGAATACGTCACTAAATAATTAAATATCACTTTTCTCTAAACTCTTAAATTGCATACCCATCATCTCATGCCATTCTATTCAAACACAACGGACATTCATTTCATTCCAACGAACCTTACAATGTAACAACTTTTTCTAAAACATCAAATAGTTAAAGGAAGATGTTAAACTATTTTCTAAAATCATCTACGTACATAAACTTTGACACCAGTTATCTCGAAATTTTACTATGACTAAGATATATTTCGGTGCCTTAAAAACAGCTCGTTATGTTTTTTGTACCTCTCTAAAGTTGGGGTAAATTTCGAGATTGGACAGGTGCTATTAGGTTTTTCCTTAAGTCATTTCCCAGTGTCTATATTTGTGCCTGGTGAATGGCAATAGGCTCGCTCCATAGGATTTAAACATAACTGCCGAAACATGAGTACACTATACACCTATTTTTACACCTTCAGGAAATAAAGGTATTATGTTTTTCTTATGTTCATGTAGGTATGTGTTTTACAACACAAGCCATTGAAAGTTACTTTACCGAAACTCAAAGGATCAATTACTTTTTCTATTCCAGTATCCAATTTCCTCCTACTATAAAGATCACTATCGACTGCTCGGGATTGACGTAAAAGCCATTTGGTCTGTCTGTGGCGTTACAAATCGGTCACCCGAAATTGCCGCGTAAACTTCGTGTTCTTTAATTAAAAGCTGTGGTTTATTCGTTAATTAAAGGAATAAAATTGGCCAAAGTATTACTACTTTACTGTTGTCCTATCAAGGATTAGAATATATTCATATTGGTATTGATAAAAACGCTTATATTTCAATCAGTACAGATAATATCCTACCAGAACTGTTCACAAAGCCAGGCTACAAAGGAAGCATTGATATACTGAACACCTAGTATGCGAAGGATTAAAGAGGAGTAGAGTACGTATAGCATGGGTCGCGATGGACGCGGGGGTGCGCATGGAGCGCCGCGGGAGGCAGTCGTGCAGAGGGCGGCCGGCTGGCGGCGGGCAGTATCTCGCCGGCGACGCCGACTCAAATCACATAGTCTTACAGGCGGAGTGATACGCACGGCGCGCACGTCAAGTCCGCGTGCTCGCGACGTGCCGCGGTCGCATGTAAACACGGCGCGCGTTCCGCGCTACCTTGAACCAATTGTGAATAGGCCGAGTGATAAAAAATGATTTTGATTTATTAAAGAAATGCTACTATAAAAATATCCTAATTGTGTCTAGAAAAGCCTGTTTCATCTACTATTTAATTTGTTATCGCCTCTAACTATATCTCATATCTAGTTTAAGATAATTTACCAAAAACTTGTCACTTACATTCTCGCGTTAACTTGTTTTAATTAGTTGGATGGAGAGTAGCGGTTATGGAATTAGGAGACGATCTATTATTCATATATGGACACAGCGGGTTTGTATTTATTATTTCGGCACGTAAATATGTAGGTACCCAACACGAAAAACCGTTAACAAGGTGTAGTGACAAGAAGAATAGGGGTAGGTACGTTTAAAAAAAACCCAAGTAATTGCAGAACAAAATTAGTCAATGAATAGATCATGAGGAAAATGGAAAATACAAACTCATGGTTCTTATAACGATGTAAATCTGGACGACTTACTACTTGGCTGTAAAGTATCCTTTTGAGGTCAACTAGAACGAAAGACGGCAGACGCAGACGGCGAAAATAGACAATTGTGAACTCTAGACGCTAGCACTCATCTTCTTTTCGCTTCCACTTCTTGTCGCTCCGCAATACAGAATGTTCCTATCTGTACATACACTATAGTAGGTATACCGTAAATATCCAGTAGTGTGCAAAGTATACAACATTATTTTTAGTATATCTGAAACCCGAAACACGTGTCTAGTATTTTTATGTAAAGAATCTATGTACAAAATTTCAAAACTGTATCATGAAAAGTCACAAAGTTATAAGCTTGTTAAGTTACCTGTTTGTCCGTACAAAAACATGCTCACCCGCGCCGCGTCGTCTTGCGCTCATTGATAATAGTGCCTAGGTACCTAACAGTTCGGCGCGGAGATTGGATAACCTACTTAGTGTCGCTCGGTGTCCAACTTTTAACCTTTTTTAAATATTTTTGGGACAAAATATAACATGGGGTAAAAATTATTGGAATCGATTCAGTTACTTATTCTGAACAAACTATATTCAGGTTTCGCATGTACTAAAAATAACGTTGTATAGTTCTGAGCACATATATTCAATACGTGCTTACGTACCGAATGATGTCGTTTGTTAAGACTTTTAAGTTTAAGTAGGTACGCAAGCGCTTCATGATACTTCTTGTTTACAGCTATTAAAAAATTGTCATGAGCTATTTAACAAAAGGTACAAACAAATCTTGCAATAAAGGTTTTTAAACTGTAGAAATAGAATAGAATAGAATCATCATTCAAACAGTCAATGAATAATATTTTCTATGTAAGTTACATATTATATTTTTTTATAATGATAATGGATTTTCCCATGTTGCATACCACACTGGCGTGTTAAAACCTATGGCGTTGGGGGTCAAACGGGTTGAAAATTACTTTCCTCCGTAATAATAAACAGTTAATGAGAAAGAATAATCTACAGCAACTATTTAAGAATAATGGATTAATTTGTAGTCATAATGGTCGAGGGTATAAGTCAGAATTAATTAATCAAAATCGAGCGTTTTTTAATCTAACATTTCACTGTAACAAACAACTAAAGTAAACTGTTTTAGAAGAAAAATATTATCAAAGTAGTTTATTTAATACTAAGTGGGCCATTAATGCCAATCGTCAATTTGGTGTTTATTAGAATCGGCCTTATCATAGGTAACAATAATTTTCTTGGAAGTTCAGCAAATGCTGATGTAGAAGACAACATCAGCATTTAATAATATTTTATCAGTATTACAAAATGGCACTCCGATTGGTAAAGGTGTGTAAAAACTTTAAACCAATTTCAAATTATTTATACAACGCAACTAGTAGGCAGAGATGGCCTAACCTGCTGTTTCACTACCAGAAAACATGACAGTGAACCACGTTTAGGTCCATAATGCAGTGTATTAAAAACGCGTGCTTTTTACTTTATGTTACTGCACAAGTGCGATAACGCCACAAATAACTATTTACTAGTCGAAGATGTGCGCTTCTTTTATTCTCATCACAGAGACTTCATGCCAAAAGGAATCCGCGGGCCATATTTCACTTCTTTTTAAATAGTCTGAATTGCCCTTGCTCCCAAAATGAACTAAAATTTCTTTACCTTAAGGTGAATGCGCAGTTGTAGCCCGCAAAATTCAATTCAATTTTTCTTACGTTTTTTGTAATTTTCAGGTCAGTATCAGGTTGTATCTTGATCAAAATATGATTCGCGACTATAACAGGTACGTATTTACAGAATTATAATCATTAGAATCGTTAATACATCTTTCTAAGTTATATTTGTTCCATAAGAACAAACCTCATGGAAAAGTTCTTAGGTAAAAATCTATCTTAAAGATATATATTAATGATTCTAATGACTATAATTCTGTAAATACATAGGTATATGTGGGGATCGTTGTGAATTAAAAGCCAAAACTTCTTGAAACACTTCTATATTTTTAATAAATTTTACTTGTTCCGATCACGCACGTCTTTCATTCGTCGTCCATCTTTTTTCTCTCCCGTACACTGTGTTGCCATCCTATCTTCTCACATCCGTCCTATCTTGTGTTGCCACTTTATCATTCAATCCCACATTCGGCCATTCTGACATTCATGACTGTCCTCAGGCATGCACTCACCAGCTGCTCACATATACCATACCCATTCATCAGTCTCTTCCACATTTTATTACATCATAACAACTTAAATTCTAGTTTCACTTTTTGAAAACTTACAATACTAAACATCTTTAACTAAGTACATAGTTACTACTACACCAATATGCAAAAACAAATAGGTAAAAAAAAAAATCATACAAATATAACACTAAGCATTACTTCAAACCTAAATACATCATGTATTTATTTATTTTACAGAAATAAATAAAACAGATTACATGTTTTATGCCTTATGAAATAAAAACTTATGAAACGCAAACGTGTTTTCTTTTGTATTCAACAAATGAAAATGTTTACCATACATTCTACTTCCCTAAAAACCTTACTCATTCATTCTTCTCACTCATTCGATCTTACCTACCACAAACAATCGTCTTATACTCACTTATACATTGTCTGGCCATTTCTTCATACCGTCTGCTGAACATGAAGTTTTGAAGGGTCCTTCAGCAGTGATTTCATCCTTCTCCACGTCATAGCGGTCGTTACGCTTGACCTTAGTGACCTTATAAGGTCCTAGGAATTGTGGTTTCAGTTTAAGTCCTGGACCAAACTGTGTTCTTCGTATTGCTACACGATCCCCTTCTTTATATTTCGTACTTTCCTTTCTTTTATTGTTATATGTTTTCCTGTTTTCTTCCTGAATTTTAATTATTTGTTCCTTTGCCTTATTTCTTAATTCTTCTCGTTCTGAATTGAACTGCTCTAAACTTTCCTGTTGCAATAATTCGATTAGAGTAATATCTTCTTTAACTTTCATCTTAACACCTGTAAGTAACTCGAATGGACTGGTATTGATACTTCTCTGAAAAGTACTGTTAATTGCCCGTTGCAACTTGCTTATGTGTTTGTACCATACTGACGTGTCTTCTGCACATAGCTTTGTAAGAGTCGGCTTAATAATACCATTAATCCTTTCCACCTGCCCATTGCCACGGGGAACTCCTGTTGTTATCAGCAAATGTTGTATGTTTTCACTCTCGCAATATTCCTTAAATTCATGACTGGTATAGGCAGTACCCTTGTCTGTAATAATCCTTTGTGGGTTTCCAAACGTCTGCTGGTGTATCTTCAGTTTCTCCATGGTTTCACCGCTGGTGGTACTCTTCGTGGGGAAAAGCCACACGAATTTCGTAAATGCATCTACAATAACAAGTATGTGATTATACCTCTTCTTTGTTTCCGTCATTGGACCAATATGGTCAAGGTGTATGGTATGCATTGGTGAACTTTCCTTCTCGATAGGGTTCAGGAAACCTTCTTGCTTTCCTTGCTTCTTAGTTGCTAGTAAGCAGGGTATACAGGTTACTATAAAATCTTCAACTTTTTTACTTGCATTTTTTATAAAATAATCTTTATTGATCAATTCCAACATCTTCTTCTTAGAGAAATGACCATTTTGGTGAACTCTTTTTATTATTTCGTCTTCCATAGTTCTTGGTATCACCAGCTTCTTGTCATCTCCTTTATAAACAAGACCATTGTCTAACCAGTAATCTTCATACGGCATAGTCTGTAAGATATTCATAATTGCTCTCAAACCTTCATCAGCTTGCTGAGCTTTTCGTAAACTGTCAAATAACTCATCAACAACTGCAACATAAGGGTTCCGGCTTAGAGCATCAGAATGTCTCATTCTAGATCCTTCTCTATGTTCTATGGTGAAATCAAAATCTTGTAGAAATAATATCCACCTGGCTACTCTAGTTGACATTCCCAAGTCTTTTTTATTTAATGTCATCTGAAACGCTCTACAATCAGTTATAATCTTGAAATGTCTTCCAAATAAATAGTGTCTAAACTTTTTAATACTTTCAATGATTGCTAACGCCTCAAGTTCATAGCTTGTGTACCTAGACTCTGCATCTGTTGTCTTTCGACTCATATAATACACAGGGTGTAACTGCTGATCATCGTTGCTACGCTGCATAAGAATAGCTGCATAACCAACACAGGAAGCATCTGTGTGTAACTCTGTGTACAGTTTCGGATTAAATATTTTTAATACCGGGTCACTTGCTAACTTTTTCTTAATCTCATTAAATGCGCTACGCTCTTGTTCATTAAATTTAAAGTCTGAATCTTTCTTTAACAAATTGGTTAGAGGACTAACTATCAATGCAAAATCTTGAATGTATTTTCTAAAGTATGATGCTAAACCTACAAAACTATGTAACTGCTTTACCGTCTTTGGTTCTGGAAACTTCATTACCGCTTCAGTCTTTTCATTGGAAGGTCTCGCCTTCCCATCTTCAATCACATGTCCGAGGTAAGTAATGCTTCGGCACACCAGGTAAGCCTTTTTCCCGCTAAACTGCATTCCATACTGTGATGCTACTTCCAGTACCTCTTTCAGTCTTTCTACAGCTTGGCATTCATCTTCTGCAGGAATTAATATATCGTCTATAAAAATCATAATTTTCCCTTGTGATATCAAATCTCTAAACGCATAACTGATATAACGCATAAAATATTTGGGACATATGGACAGACCAAAAGGTGCTCTTAAAAATTCGTATTGACCATTATGAGTCACAAAAGATGTATACTTCACACTGTCTTCGCTTACTTTTAAATGAAAAAATCCATTTTTTAAGTCTAACACGCTGAAAACTTTAGCTTCTGACAGTCTATCAATGTAGTCTTCTATCAGCGGCAGAGGAAATTCGTCTTTTACCATTTTCTTATTGAGCTGCCTATAATCCACGCAGATACGGGTGGATCCATCCTTCTTACGTACCAGGACCAGAGGACTAGCATAATCTGAATAACTTACCCTGATTATTCCATTTGCCAACCACTCTGCTACCTGTTTATCCACTTCATCCCGCTCTGCAAACGAAATCCGACGTGGACGTTGAGCGACAGGGATGTCATCCCGTAGCACTATCTTCACTTCAATTGGAACTTCTTTTATTTGTTTTGGTTGGTAACTTTCAATACAAGAAATAATTTGACCCTTGAGTTGTTGACTACCAATATAACCCATACAATCTGAAACACACGGAAAACAGTTTAAGTTACCTAACCATTCTTCATCAATCGGCTTCATCCACACTAAGCTTCCATTCAACACACATATTACATTCTTTAAAAAATCCTGACCAATAATTACTTTAAACGGCATACACGTCTGCGGTACAATATGAAATCCTACGTTAAAATATCTATGATTGTCAATCTCGATTAAAGTGGTAACATATCCTATTGAAAACACTTTGGACGATCCTAAGCCTGACATCGTAATGATATTGTTTTTATCACATTTCGGCAATCCTAACTGCACATAACACTCGTTAGATATTAAGTTCACATCACTTCCACTGTCGATTAATGCCGTGACGAGTAGTCCATTTTGTAACTTAATTTCCTTCATCGGTTTTTTCGTCATTTTCTTTAACTCGTTCTTGTTTACAATTACATTGCAAACGTCTCGTTGACATGTTTGACCTATATTTTCTTCACATCCGCCATGTTGTCCGCCATTGCCAGATGAACCAATCAGCGCTTGGTTGTCATTTTGCAAGTTGCCAACTTCATCTCGTTGCAAATCATCGTGCATAGTGCTGCCATCTGCGGCACTATTAAAAAACGTTTCTTTTTCCTTCGGTTGGCTCTGCTGGGAGCCCTGCTTGTTATTTTTTGATGAATTATTCGATGATGGCGTCGATGATGATTTTTCCTTCTTACAGGCTGTAGCTACGTGTCCGAACTCATTACATCTGAAGCACTTCTTGCCTCGCGTTTTATTAGGGCACTCTGACGATACATGATCGAGCTCCCCACAGTTGTAGCATCTTGGTTGTGTTGACTTTTTAGATGATGGCTGCCTGTTCTCACGTTTTTCTTTGTCAATTTTTCCTCTGATTGTCTCATAAATTTTTAATTTTTCTTTAAGGTCGGGGTACGTTCTTATGCCGTATAGCATCGCTTTGTACACTTCGGAGTCCACTATGCCGTCGACTACGTATTGGATCGCGACATAATCCGGCATTTTACCCCGTTTACCCATTTCTTTCATCACTAGTAGGTAATCCATGCAAGATTCATTCTTTTGTTTCTTCCTGTTGCTCATCATCTCATGGATTGCTTTTACGTCTACTGTGTCTGGAAATTCCTTGCTTATAGCGGTTTTTAAATCGTCCCAGCACTTGTACGGTCGCTCCGCTCGTAGCCATAGTCCCGCTGTGCCGGTAAGCGCCCGTTGTGCCACTAATAGCTGCTGGAGAGGAGACCATCCGTAAATCACGGTGCTGCTCTCGACGTCTTCTACCCATCGCGTCACTGGGTACGTGCTGTCGCACCCGCTGAATTTTGGCAGTAATTCCGCGCTCATTTGGAACGTGGAATTTAAGCTTGCAGCCGCTTCAGCTTGCTTCGTCTTTGCTGGCGATGTCATTGTGGTGATGCGTCGTAAAATATCTTTCCGTCCGTCTTTTTTCGTCTTCAAACGTCTTCCACGTGTTTCGTCTTCAACGGAAAAAAATTTCACACCCGACAGTCCGCCAGCTATTACTTGACTTTTTATTCACTTTTCGATCCCGGACGAGCCCCCAAATGTGGGGATCGTTGTGAATTAAAAGCCAAAACTTCTTGAAACACTTCTATATTTTTAATAAATTTTACTTGTTCCGATCACGCACGTCTTTCATTCGTCGTCCATCTTTTTTCTCTCCCGTACACTGTGTTGCCATCCTATCTTCTCACATCCGTCCTATCTTGTGTTGCCACTTTATCATTCAATCCCACATATATATTATAGTCGCGAATTAAAACAAGATAGATACAACCTGATACTGACCTGCAAATTGCAAAAAACGTAAGAAAATTTGAATTTCGCGGTCTACCACTGCGCATTCACCTTAAATTGTCCGTGAAGATGGAATGGAGAAGACCCTGACTGGTGTTCTATTATTGCGGATTCTCACTGAACTAATGTATATTTCTCTATGCCAATAGTACTTTCTAATTCCATACTAACTATACTACAATTTGACATACGACAACACTACGACCAGTTTAAACATTATTTTGTGTTTATTATATTATTTGTATAGGCTGTTTAGCGGTTTTTTCAGTGCCTTTATTTACACCTGCTAGCGCGGCACGCGGATATACAAAACCAGCGTGCCATTTTACATTCAAGTTAATATTTAACAATACAAGTCTGTTTTTTTTATCTCGCAAGTGTGTTGAAAAACGTCGTATGAAACGCGTGTGCATGGATCATTGCACACTCGGCTTCCCTACCGCGCTCGCCTGCCTCGGCTATATCATTATAGCCAACAACATTATATTCAACATAGCACACATGTATCATAATGTACTATTTTATCGCCATTTGAACTATTTATGCGATAAACTATAGTTAGGCCATTTTTGTATTGAAATATAATTATCATCCTGGAAATAAGTTTAGGTAAGTATTAAGATGAGAATACAATAAAGTATCATTTTTGGAGTTTTGTAACAATATTTTATTAAAATGGCCGACACGGCCACGGCCGTCCGAGAGGTACAAATTCCATAGAGCTAATAATCTTAAAATCATTTAGAACTAAAGAGAAATCTTCAAATGTTTTATTAAAGACCAGCAGCGCCGCGATTCAACTTCTATCTTACTTAAAGAAAAATAAGGATTGATGACAGCCGTTTCGAAGTTACTTACTCAGTCTAAGCCGAGAGTATTTTGGATAAGGACGGAGTGATTAGGTACTTTCATTCTTGGTAACGAAGCAACTTTTACGCATTCTACCATTGTAATAACGACAAAATAATAATAACTAGGAAACTGCCGTACTCAGGGACGTTACATAAAAGTAATTATAATCAATCGTTAACATTCATACAATCATATACTTAGGTACTTAGCGTGTATGCATACAATGGTACATCTTAGCACAATATGTCAACACAATTAAAATGTACTGAATCTTTCATATTTTTGAATGACAATTACCAATATATATACTACTTACTTGTTAATTAAAGTTAATTATTGATTATTTTTGAGTTAAGTCGTCGTAAGTAGTAAATACGGTATAATTAATTTTATCACAATATCACATCACAAACGTAATACTTATCACAGCTAGCTCAGCAGCTTAGCAGTCTTAGCTATTTTTACCCGACTGCGCGACGCAAAGGAGTGGTAATGTGTTCATCAGCCTATGTATGTATGTATGTTCCTTTGAAGCACTATACAGACCAAACGCCTGGGTCGATTTTTATGATTCACACGTCAATTGATTCCTCTTAGTCCGGCGAGTGTCACTAAAGACATGACGTTAGTGAAAATTCAATATGGCGCCTACTATGTATGTCTTCAAAAAATTTTTTTTTTCTCAAAACCTGTCGTGTGGGGTTCGAAATAAAGGGCTGTAAAAGACGATTACAAAAATATAAACAACTTATATGGTTAAAAGTAATTCGAAGTGACAAATCGTAAAAAACACGTACCAAGAACTAAATCGTCAGCGAAATCTTTCACATTTAATTTTGTAAACTAAAAAGCTGGAAATAAAAAAAGTTATTAAAAAAAATAAAAAAAACCCGACTGCGGTAAAAAACTTAAGTTAAAAGAACTGAAAAGCTAAAAACAAGCCCATTATAAATTAAATAAAAGTTGGAAGCAGGCGGGACCCATTTGAATTTGAAAATATAATAAAAATGGTATGGGTCCCGCCTGCTTCCAACTTTTATTTAATTTATAATGGGCTTGTTTTTAGCTTTTCAGTTCTTTTAACTTAAGTTTTTTACCGCAGTCGGGATTTATTTTTTTTAAATACCTTTTTAATATTTTGTGTTTCTTATTGGAACCAAGTGTTACTTACATCATTTCATTTTGAACATGTTCATGTGTAACAGATTATACGATACGATATAAAAAAAGGTTTTTATTCATGCTACGACTTACGAGTGTACCTAATAGATGGATCATCTGCCTGAAGCTTTCGTCTCTTAAAGCCCTCAGAAAGCAGCTAAGAGACTTGTAAGTTAAATTGGGATTGGATGGAATGCATAAAAGTTAATCCTTACTTTTTGCTGTGAAGTCGGGCTACTACAAAATGAAAAACCAATATCTAGTACTTATTGCTTTTTTCACCCATGCACCATGTTGTTAACCGAGCGCATATAAACTAAAAAAACTTTGAACAACGAGCCTAATTGGAGTTTTCTTTTACATAACTGCTACATAGTAACATAGTAAGGATGTACTTTGCGTGTGTGTGTGTGCGCGTCACGTGCTGCATACCAGTATGTACTGGATTGAGACATACCGACATGAGTCTTGAAGCGTATTCGCCGTACTCGCCGCGCCGCCTTCCTGTTGTTGTTTCACTTATTTAGACGCCCACTCACTTAAGCACGAAGAGCACATGTCATGTTTTACGGGCTGTAATAGTGGAGCTTTCAAAACTATTTAACAAGCTGGGGAAATGTGCAATAAATGAGTGGATTATAATAGAACGTAGAACAGGATTCACTCTTCTTAATACATATTTCTCTTATTTGACTACTTACATTTTAGGTTGCAGAAATATGGTAGATTTCTCTAAAAAGGCCTAAGTGGAATTTTGATGCATATTATTTATTTATTTATAAACATTTGTGAACAGTGTGTGAACAGATAGCCTTAGAAATACAGATACTCGTAAGAAACATAACCCTTGATTTGCTGCCGCGCAGTCGGGTAATAATTTCAATTCGAAAAGCGATATTAAGTGACTAAATTTGGGAAATTATCAAAAATACATAAAAAAAAAATTTCTCGGATCCCATGATTTTTCGCCTAGGCTTTATGGGTTGCTTAATTGTTGCAAATGGGTCACACTATCAATTCCTGTATATATACAAGTAACCCTGTATAATAAATATTGTTATAATTTAAACACCTATTTAAATGATACGTTTGACACCCATATTGAATTGTAATCTATACTTTGACATCTAAATCTTTGATCTCTGACATTAAATGATACTTTGACATTCTAAATAAATTGTGTGTTTATAATACATTTTTTTAGTGATATATCTCAAATTGTAATTTTAATTTTTAAGTATGAAATTAATAATGTTAATAGATACTGACCTAAAAATCTCTGTCCTGTAATAAATGTATGTGCCTAATATTTGCACGCCACACTAGACAGAATGTGATGACACCATTGACTAATCATAAGACCATAATATAATGTACCATAATCTGATGAATAGGTAAATGATTATGATTTCAATAAATGACTATGTATGTTCGCATTCTAGCTGACTCGATTAAGTTCTCTTTAACTGTACTTCAATCGAAGGTAATTAAAGTACCTACGTTATTCAAGGATTTTCTCTCCACTGACCGTATTTTTTTCACTCTGTACAAATCGTAAGTTATTCATTATGAAAATATAATTCGTGAAATAATTCAATGCTATCAGAAGGGATTTGAATTACGTATAAAGATCCGTTCCATTGTTCCAACGAACAATATAAAATCATGCATTATTTATCATTTTGCTAATAGAGTATGGTTTGTTGGATGTGAAAATAAAGGTAGCTGTTACATGATATAAGTTCGTACACTCAACCAACATCTGATGTCCATTTATAAATCAAGCTGAAAATAACGTGTCTTTTCCAAAGATGTAAACAACAATGACCGTTCGAAATTGTCCATGGTTTAGTGATGTGGTAGTGTGAATTTTAAGTTTTGGTGCTATTAATGTTACGGTCTTAGTAGTGTTTCAACAGTATTTTTAAATTGAGTAATTTTCAAATCATAAGCAATTTTTATTCCAATTCCATCGAAATATGTTTATAGGTTAACCTAAATATTTTCATGGTTAAAACCATGAAAATGAACAAGATATAAATACAATCATATTGCATTGGTTGAAAACATCTAATTCTCTTTCTTAGAATCATCATCGCGGCTGTTATCACTTACGCTTGAGCTGCCGCTAGTGCCCATTTGTAATTCACCAACGTGAATTATAAATGGGGTTTTGCCTTGTTGAGAATTGTTATCATTTTTTTTCATTTTACTGTCGACTTTTACCACTGGTACAACGACACCAATTCGCGCCATACTTTCTCGAAGTATTTTTTTTTACTACAGGCATTTTAAATGTATTATTATGCCTTCCTTAAATTTGTGCCATTTATTGATGAATATAATGAATATATAATTAGTAGAAAAATTAAAAAAAAATTGATAGGTATTTAAAAGGATGAAAAAGTGAGTGTGATATTTCGTGTATCATATTTAGTGCGTCTTTAATTAGTGACACGCGGATATCGCATTCCATTCCCAGGCATGTTTAATGTTATTGCTTTTGTTCGTGGTTACTACAAACGTCAGTACTTGGTATATTCCTGGGGAACTTTAAAAACAGCTTTGGCATAATTTATTACTCGAAGTCAATTTTAAACTATACTACACACATCAACACTGTCTAGGGATATTTTGGATTTACTCAATTTACTCAAAATTTATTAAAAATAACATACAACATGTATATATTTTTATAAAGCCCATTTATCAGACTACACTCCAGAATAAAAGAAAACTATTTTTTTTGCGTAAACAAATTTTTATTCAAATAAAGAAAAAACTTGAAATAATAGTAAAACTAACAATGAATGTGTTTCTCAAGAAAAAGTGAAAAATAAGTAAAAATTAATCTGTTTTTAACAGTTATGTGAAAAATCAGTAGTCAGTAAAACCACCCATGACGTTAATAACGGTCCTGCAACGGTTTTTCATGCTTTGGATTAAGTTATCCAAGTCTTGCTGCGGTATATTGTCCCAGGTCCGACTAAGATGCAAAAAAAGTTGCTCTTCCGTCGCAATGTTTGCAGCGAAATTCCTCAAAGCCCTTCTTTGGGGCATGTCCCACGCGTGTTCTAAGGGGTTTAGGTTAGGCGATTGAGCGGGCCAGCCTAAGACCGATACGTCGTGCTCCTGCAACCAGCTCGTCACCACTCTCGCTAGGTATGAGCGTTATTTCACGTCACTAGTTACAATAACTGCTTATGGGGCATGTAACCGAATCACTAGTTTCGAGTCACACATAAACTAGTGATTTTTGTAACTAGTTACATTACCAATGCAGTGATCGAATGAAAAGCGAGACACGAAACAAAAGTACGTTGCGAGTCGTTTCTACATGGTTACTACTCTGTGCCTGTGTGCCTACTTCTTTGTACTGACCGGCAAAGCGAGCCGAGACTTCCCGAAATCACGAGTGATGACACGATGAAATCCGAACATGCACACACCAAGTCGCCAACTACGAAAATGATGCGTATAATTTTCATACGGATTAATTTAGATTGGTCATTATTTTTAACCTTCGACGGGCGGCGTACGAACACAAATTTGAAATTGTATTAGTATTTGTTTATGATTACTTTGACAAGTAAACCTTGTTTAGTTCGTTGGTGAATATTGCACAAGTATGTACCTATGTATGTTGCATTTATTGTGAAAGTGACTTCCATGCATGTTTTCGTAATATTTTTGAATAAATTGTGAATAGTGTAGTACGTATAAAAAAAACTGTGAATAAATAACTTTTTCGTCATGTCTCGATGCAATTCGAGTGTCCTGTGGAAGTTCTTCCAAAAACTACGTAATGAAAAAAAAGCAAAAAAAAAACAAATCAAAAATAACAAGAAAAAAAAATGCAACAAGTGTGGTGAATTATATAGCTTCAAATCCTCAACCGCCAATTTAAAAACGCATTTGAAGAGGAAACATCTCGTATTACGTTATAGCATTAATGATGTAACTGCTTAAGGTAACTACAAAAACTAATTCGTTCAAAAAACCTACAGCTTGTGACATGTAACGATTACGTAGGTAACCATATAAATGTTCGTTTCGCAAATACTTCGGTAACACCATTTTGAATCACTGAATAGAATATGACAAATAACTAGTTACAAAAATCACTAGTTTTCAAAACAGGTAAATGTTCGTTTCGCAAATACTTCGGTAACACCATTTTGAATCACTGAATCGAATATGACAAATAACTAGTTACAAAAATCACTAGTTTTCAAAACAGGTTACGCCTTTAAAGTAACTAGTTACGTTACGTTTCGCGAAAATCACGTAACGACCCATACCTAACTCTCGCTGTGTAATTTATTTTTTCAAATTCAAATTTAGAATCGTTCAAAAAGGTTTACAAAATAAGCTTTCTTCAAAAGAATTCAAAACTGGACAGTATTTTTTGAGTTTAAGAACTTTATACAAAATATCCCTAGACGGTGTTGATGTGTGTAATTTGAAATTGTTCAATTAAGTTGTCTATTCTCATTAAAAAAATCCTATAGAATAGGTTTAGTTTAAAAACAGCTTTGGCATAATTTATTACTCAAGTCAATTGAACAATTTCAAATTAGTATAGTTTAAAGTTAAACTATACTAATTTGAAATTGTTCAATTAAGTCATCTCATCAAAAAAATCCTAAAGAATAGGTTCAGTTTGTTCACTTTGCGTTTGGGGTTGGGCCACATTTACTGCCGGTGAGTAGATTTAAATGTACGGTCTAAGAACACAAAAATATGTGGCAAATCATCGGCACTAGGTACATAATTAGGTAGTTTATAAAATCATAATCAGCCTTTAATGTTCCCACTGCTGGGACACAGGCCTCCAGTCTGAGAGGGAGTGAGCTGTAATCTATCACGCGGGCCCAGTGCGGATTGGTAGATTTATAAAATAGTTTACAATAATACATGGCTCAGTAGGTCTGGAAAGACATTATACAAATAACATGATTGTAGTTACACCCGGTGCAAAACAAAAATAAATAAAAATGTAGAACGCGGCGCGACTTGACGCTAATGAGAGATAAGGTTGAGTGCTGTCCTCCACTGCCTTGCTGGAGAATGTAGACGCGTGTAGGGCTGTGACAAGACAACTATTTTAAAATAGACTACCTTCATATTAAATGTCAATGGTATAACATTTCAATCATTTTTATATTTAATAATATTTTCATTACTCAACTATCGTTTTTACAATACGATGTTAATAAATTACTGTTTCAGCGGGAAAAATACTAGAAATGTTTTTCATACAATAGTGAACTGCAAGTGGCAATAACGTAAATAGTCTCTGAATAATATCAACGGAAGTCCATAGGTTTATATTTAATAAAACTTAATTCCCTGTTTTGTCGGAAATACAATATACGAAATGAATATTTTTATTTACCCACTTTCAAAATATTAGCTATTTTAACTAACAATCTACATCATGTTTAAATATCTCTCCACAAAACTCAAAAGTTCTACAGAAAAAGATATGTAACTGCAATCAAGTGCAAAGGTTATAGGCCAATCTGGGTCAATTCTTTTATTACATCATGTCCATCATCATAAAACTTGAAATAAAATAAAAAGTCGCCACATCCGGCTCGAAGGACCGTATGTTGAACTAGGGTCTTGACCAGAACTTGTCTGACATAAGATCTAATTGCACTAGAGTTGTTATGATGCCTTGAGTATCTAAGTGTTTGATCTCTTCATCCAAATACATGATTGGTAGAAGAGGAATCCAAGATTTATTCTTTGAGTGATTTTCTTCTTGAAGTAGAGGAGGATCTTCCTCGGTAAATAGAAGGATTTCTCATTTTTAGAAGTACTAGGATGTGATTGAGAAAGTTAAGTAAGGAGAGTAATATTTCTTTAAGCGTTTTTAGGGTTCCGTAGTCAAATGGCAAAAACGGAACCCTTATGGATTCGTCATGTCTGTCTGTCTGTCTGTCCGTCCGTATGTCACAGCCACTTTTTACCGAAACTATAAGAACTACACTGTTGAAACTTGGTAAGTATATGTATTCTGTGAACCGCATTAAGATTTTCACAAAAAAATAGAAAAAAACAATAAATTATGGGGATTCCCCATACTTAAAACTGAAATTCAATTTTTTTTTTTCATCAAACCCATACGTGTGGGGTATCTATGGATAGGTCTTCAAAAATGATATTGAGGTTTCTATTATCGTTTTTTTCTAAACTGAATAGTTTGCGCGAGAGACACTTCCAAAGCGGTAAAATGTGTGTCCCCTGTAACTTCTAAAATAAGAGAACGATAAAACTAAAAAAAATATATGATGTACATTATCATGTAAACTTCCACCGAAAATTGGTTTGAACGAGATCTAGTAAGTAGCTCGCCGGTGAAAATTTAAAAACATATGATGGTACGGAACCCTCGGTGCGCGAGTCCAACTCGCTCTTGCCCGGTTTTTTTTTTAAATAAAGTATATAAGAGATATAAACAGCCACCAAACAGCCTAATACCGAATTATTTTTTACTGATTTTAAGCATAAAAAGCTGAGATTTTTAAAAATCGCACATTTGACAAGTATATACTTATTAAGTATAGTTATCTACTAGTTATCTGTGGCGTACTTTCCCGCCCTAGGGCGGAAATGCAACGTAGAAGAAAAGGCCCGCGTGTTTAATCCCCGGTTTTGGGAATCTAAATGTAGTTTTCGAGCAATTGTGTAAAATATAATTTCATCTTCAAATAAAATATCTGCCAATTGTAGTAACGTGTTTTGACTTGTATAGAAGAAACCATGCAGCCAAATTAATAATGTCGTCGGATACCAGTTAACTGTGGTGTAAGCTACATGGTAAAATCCATTAATGCTATTGACATTGTTGATAACTAAACATAAGTGATTAGTAACAAAGGACAGGTTGGCGTCTCAGAATAGATCAGGATCATAAATTATGTAACTACGAGCTGCCGCTCCCGAATGAAATGTAGGTCATGAACGCAGGAAAAGGCTCAACATCATACACTCACCATATTAACCAAAAGTTAAACGCATTTCTTTACTTATCAACACTTTTATCATATTATATTTATATGAATGTATATTTTAAATATTGTAGTATTATACTTATAATTTAATGCTTTATAATCATGTATCTTATAACATTGAGAGATCATAATTTAACAATTACAACTACGAATTCATATTTATAGCTGTTGTAATAGTTAAATTATGATCTCGATGTTTCATCAAGAAAGCTTGAACTCTGAAGCCTAAAAAGTGTACAAGTGAACTTTTATAAGTAAAGAAAGCAGTGATTTACACACGATACAGAGACTGGGACTAGAGAGACACATGCACAAGTGCACCTAACGAAATATAATGTCGATTTTCTTCTTCCGATTCCACAATTTACAACGCGCCGAGGAAAAACGGAAGAAGTACAACAGAAACACGAATACTAGACGAAACATGAACTCAGACGTGCTTACAGCCCCGTCCCGACTGCTCGAGCGACCGCTCAGCGAACCGATCGACAGCCTCGATGAAATCGCTCTACAAATACCCAGGTTTATTAGAATTGTTATCATTCCGCTTTAGCTTTGTGTGATAACTGGGTCCCGCGTGCTTGCCTCTCTCTATGCTAACTGCCTCAATTTGCTACGCTTGATTCCAAATGAACATTATTAACGATGTGTTTCAACTGGTACCGACGATGTTAATACATAATAGAACTAAGTTGTTACGGAATTTTGAAAGTGCTATCTTTTACGGCAAAATATTGTTGTTGGCCGTAAATTGCTCGATTAATTTACATAAAACAATCCTCTACGAAAAACTAACTTTAAAAGCTTTGGGCGAAGAACGTCAGAAATGCAAAATTACAGATTAGCGAATTATCAGAAACGCATAATGCCAGGTATCGCGTAATGACAGATTCGCAGAATGACAGATCAATCTCGAATTAAATAAAAATCATAAAGTAATGATTATTAACAAAATTCTATATTTGTCAGTTTAGATCAACATAAATTTTCAATAAATCAAATCAGCAATAACAGATGGTAAGGGTCTCCCTATAAAAAAATACATAATCGTCCATACACCGTACGCAAAATACGCGCAATCGCGCATTGACGTGGAGTTGCGGAAACCAGCCCGTATTACCTATTAGCCTATTACATTAAATCTTAATTAACCTTGCGAAAATATTTTTTTTAATGAATTGTTTTCGGGTAATCTTATTTTGTTTTAATAATTCAGTGTACTTTCTAAGTTTTTTATTAAAGGCAATATCGGAATTACGTCGAATTTTTTTGCCGAGTATAGTCAAAGTTTCTTAATTTTGTCACTTACTCACTGACTGACTGACCGATCATTAAAACTCTAAGGCACTTCTAGCAGACATAAAACTAAAATATTTTGCAATTTCGGTCGACTTTACTAGATACACCAACTGCATAAATAACTTTGTAATCCCACAAAAATATATAGGATTACAAAGTTACATTTGCAGTGAATGAATTAGTGTACCTGTATATTATGTATAATATAATGGAATAATAGGTGTAGATAGGTAACTAGATATAATTTTTACGGTAGAAGAACTAACTTGCGAGACTTGGCTTTTTTTACAAGTTATGTTTTTGATGGCATTTTATTTACGTCTGCCAAATTTTACCGTTAGAAATGAAAGAGTTCCATTTAACATTTAAAAACAAAAATATGTTTTAACGTAAAAAGGATGTAGATACTGGTCCCCGCTGCTAGTAAGTGTTGGAAACACTCGTCTGACCGTCAATCTGACCACTGGGAAAAACCCTTCTCATATTGCGAACCTGTCATTTTGCTAATCTGTCTTTTTTACGATTCTGACAATTTGGGCCAAAATACTAACACCTGACAATTCGCTTATCTGTCTTTGCGTTTCTGACGTTCTTTGCCCAAAGCCTTTAAAACGGTTAATAATCTTTATCTTTATATAGATTGTTTCAGGGACCCAATTTCTTTCGTAAGTACAGACGCCAGCACATCAAACTACCCGAAACTAAAATTTTCCCAATCAACCTTGAACCTTATGCTTTAGCGATAAATTTGAAATTCTGTTAAATAAATTTTTACAGGTTGTTGTATCTTGATGTGTCTGTACGTGAGTTTTCAATAATCGGATATCTACAAATAAACGATCAATATTCAATATCGTAGCCGAGCCTTTGTCCGTAGTTACCGTATTGCAAAAGATTTTCAATTGAATATTATTTTTATGGGAGTTGGATTCTGACATACTTCTCTACTGATTCATGTTTTGAATATGTTTATTATGATTGTTTTTTATTGTTTATATTTGTGTAAGCTTGTATAATGTACATATACGAGTATTTTACTGTAATTAATGATTGGGTAACAATATTATTATTGTGAAGTGCGTAATGTCTTGTTTCCTTTCTTGATTTCCTGTAGGTTCATGTAAATATTTGCGTTAGATGTTTGTGTAGCCTAGATTCCGTTATTAATGAACCTTCACATTATATTTAAATAAATATGTCGGTAAGCAGCACGTAGTCAAGTAAGTGCATGTTGCACCTAGCGAGCCAATCAAACTACAAACACTTACACATGGAAACTAAAACCAAAAAATTGGAGACAATTCGCTCTCTCCACAGCTGGCGTAGGTAGTAATATGATTAAGACAACGGATGCCAGCTGTAAGCAACACCACTTAATTAAGACAACGGATGCCAGCTGTAAGCAACACCACATAATTAAGACAACGGATCCCAGCTGTAAGCAACACCACTTAATTAAGAAAACGGATCCCAGCTGTAAGCAACACCACTTAATTAAGACAACGGATCCCAGCTGTAAGCAAAACCACTTAATTTAATATCTTACTCCCGTTAGTGATGTGACACTTGCAAGGCGACTGATTAGGCTGAATATTCCTCAGATCAATACTTCCGTTCCATAAGAAAACGTTTATCCTAATCCTATATACTCGTATAATAATACGACGAATAACACTACTGAAACTTTCGTAAAAGATGTGACTAAAAGGAAGACTACTGAAGCAATATATGATTCTCATTATTATTTTCTCTTAATTTAACCAAAGCATTATCATAAATGATTATAATATTATCATTTAATCATTTTTTAATGGTTAAAGCTAAATCATATTTTTCATATCAAATAATTTGACTAAATGTTTATTGTCTAAAAATTGTTTTCTGTAATTAAAGACCAAATGCCATAATGACCATTATCCTTGGTAATATTCTGCCTAGTGAAAATTGGACCAAATGAAAATGTGCGTACTAAAATCATTCCAAATATTGCATTGGTTAAAAAAAAGGGTTGCTAAAATTTGTTTGGTTAATGAAATTTTAACAAAATCTTTTAGGCAAAACGGCAGGATCTCAAGTAACCGGCTATACAGTTTGTCGCATGTTTTTAATTTCACCCTGTATATTGGTGACCAAATAATATTCCGTAAAATGTTGTTTCGGTGTGGTGAAAATATGGCAAATAAATCATTTAGCAAATGAAAAATGTTCAAAAGAGGCTTCGGCCAATAGCAAAAAATTATTTCGTAAATCGGCGAAAGATAGTTCGGTAAAATAATACCCATACATACATACACATGATACTTCTATGATCTAAAAATATGTCAAATAACGCTTAGAGCAAAAAAGACGTCGGTCAATAGTTTTCGGAAAATGAAATTTGAACAAAAAAAAATCGGAAAAGTGATCAGTTCCCCGGACTATAAGAAAGTTAGATCAGAGATTACTAATTTGCCAAATTTAAACACATACTGACTACCAATATGTTATTCAATAAGAGACCCTCTTGCCGCAGATGATGTGAATCTTGAATCTACAGAGGGAGAGTTGTATGATCTTACATAGTTATAAGTTCCCGACATTGATGCTCGGAGCGATTTCTTATTCAAATATAGTGGTGGATTCTTTATTCAAGGACACTGCTTTAGACTTTAAATTGACTGATAGTTATAGATTGTACAAAGGCATTTGTCTGATAGCAAATAGATTCGACTTACCATTTTTACTGAAGAGCACGCTTGGATTCAGAAAATACTATGAATTCATACATAACAGCCCGTATTTCTAAAGACAACTATAAATATTTTTTTACTTAGGTCGGTACTATTTCGAATGATAACATTTAGTTCAGTATATCGCTACATAACAACGACACATTGTCCATTTTGTTCAAGGCAAGGTTTCAAAGCGTTGAACATCGACGCACGGTGTTACGGTGCATATCGGGGTGTGCGCGTTGGAATTTCACAATGTAATTCCCCAAAGCCTATTTATCATCGGGCGAGCAGACGGACGCTGATGCGCCATAATTATGAGGGATTCTCCGAAGCGTTTCGTTAACTTATTTATAATGTAGGCCGTCAGTGTTTCCCAAACTACAATGTACACTGAAAAAATAATGAAGTTAGCAAGCATGTAAGATATGCGCCATAATTATGAGGGATTCTCCGAAGCGTTTCGTTAACTTATTTATAATGTAGGCCGTCAGTGTTTCCCAAACTACAATGTACACTGAAAAAATAATGAAGTTAGCAAGCATGTAAGATATACCTTACGTAAAGTAAATATTTCTGTGACAATCCATTTTTATACGCAAAGCTAAGGCCGTTTGTCCACCGCAGCCGTCACCGGGCCGTCACCGAGAACATACACATACGAAGGAATTACTCAGCCCGAAATTGTGGCGGGCCGATGTGCCGGCAATACAAACCACGTTTAGTCTTGTCCACACACTGCCGTCATGAGGCGCTTTTCACCCGGTGTTTTTGTATTTTCTATTAAAACATACTGAACCATCGAGTTCGGTTGCGGTGGACACACGATCGCCGTCACCGGAGCATCACGTTCGGATTGAAAAATCTCGTTTAACGGTGACGTCCCGGTGCCGGTGGCGGTGGACAAGCAACGTTACTGTATGCTATATTATTTATTTCTATGTAACCGTCAAAGTAAAGTTGTTCTAAAAATGTTTACATTACTGTAATCATCAGATGGTGGTGAACAACTTTACTTTAAAACTGACCCCAACATAGTTAGGGTCAGTTTCCAGTCAAATCGGATGCAGCTGAATACAGCTGAATAATATTTACATGGAGTGACTGCCTATCTGACCTCCACAACCCAGTTACTGGATATTACGATACCCCTTGGTAAGACTGGTTGTCACACTTTCTGGCTACTGGCGACCCGTAACGACTGTCAAAGATCCACGAATGACAGCCGGGACCAACGGCGTAACGTGCTTTCTGAGGCATGGAGGGGTCTTGGCATGTGAAGATCCACGGTCCACGGACCAACCGCGACAAGCGTAGTCTAACCTGATAGATCGACCCGTGCGGCTGTTATTACTTAGCACAAGCCCCTCTGAATTACTGTGGTTACTGTAACTATTCCTAAAAATCTTATCCCTCACGATTTTCAAACTACAAACAAAAGATAACGAAACAGTCAAAACGGGTATCCGACTTGAACTTTATATGCCAATCAATGTTAAAATCCTTTTTCCAAATCACTGCAAACAGATACAAGGAGTAGAGGCAGGTTTTGTATTACGCTCGAGCTCTGGGAGCTTTGCGCCCTAAAACGAGACAAGCCTCTCACAATAATAAGCCTCTCATCTGTATAATATAATCTCTTCCATAATCCCTGCAGAAAATGCTTCCAGTCGATGTGCGAGTACGAAGGGAAAATTTCGTTTCCGTCACAAGTTACATCATCAGGTAGATTGAGAATTAGTTTATCTTACGATCATGTTTCTTAGTTTTGCTTATTCATTTCATTGTGTTATCTGCCTGTAGTCTGAGTTGCCTTTTATACTAGTAAAGGTGTAAAGCCGTTTGTACCGCCACGCCCGCGCCAGCATGAAATATAATAAGTCCTCTGAAATGTTTTGTTTAACCCCCATACCACTTCCGTCAGCCCACAGACGTTCTTTGGTATGCGTTGTGTGTATATAATACATCTTCTTGTTATCCACTCACGTGTCCCGCGTCCCAAGGTTACGTCATCAGTATGTTAATTGTTCCAGTACATTTTTTTCGACGGGCCGCGGGTCTCCCTTGCCACTCATACACGACTCGTACAGAAAAAAATTCTGTGAGTGGTTATAGGTACAATCGGTCGGCCTTCGTGTCTGTACTTTTTATCTCCCTCCTTAAGTATTTGAATCTTTGTAGTCTTCATTTTTGTCAGCAAATCATTTGCGGTTTCTTTGAGTATTCTTGAAATTAAAGCCTCCTTTAAACCCCTCCGTAGAGTTTTCCTGCTGCCAGTAAAATATTACTAAGTAGGGCCTTTATAGTGACCAGTGATGAAGGATTTTAAAAGGCGATTATCAAAATATACACAACTTATATGGTTAAAGTAATACAAATCGTAGAAACACATGTACCAAGAACTAAATCGTCTGCGAAATCTGCGAAAATAAAAAAAGTACTTAATAAAAAAACTTAAAAAAAAAAGCTAAAAACAAGCCCATTTTTTTTTTATCTAATAAAAGTTGGAAGCAGGCGGACACCCATGCCTACCATTTTTTATTACAAAGATAAACTCAAATGGGTCCCGCCTACTTCCAACTTTTATATTTAATTTAAAATGGGCTTGTTTTTAGCTTTTCAGTTTTTTTTAGCTTAAGTTTTTTACCGCAGTCGGGTTTTTTTTAGTTTTTTTAATTACTTGTTTTTAAACTTTTTAAATCTTCGTGAATCAAATTCGGAACAAAGACGACATAAAAATGATGGCCAGTGTGTCCGTCGGCTTCAAAACTGCATAAAATCTTGTTCTTTGACTGATTATTATTTTGATGTTTTAGGCTTTATTATTCTCATGGAATCACACCGTGGCTCGATTTAGGAGACCGGGAGAGTATTTTCCACTTGTCTTATTCTTGATCATATTCTCATGGAATCACACGGTGGCTCGATTTAGGAGACCGGGAGAGTATTTTCCACTTGTCTTATTCTTGATCATATTCTCATGGAATCACACGGTGGCTCGATTTAGGAGTCCGGGAGAGTATTTTCCACTTCTCTTATTCTTGATCAGTATTATACTTCCTTCCTCATCATTGTGGGGGTACTAATTCATAGCACATAGGTCATATTATCTCACCTTTAAGATATTAAATTACAAGTTACGCTGAAATAACATCCGATAGCATTTAAAACTACGCTTCAAATGTCAGTGCATAATGTGGTTAGTAAAAAAACGCTGGATCATTAAGGCGTGGTCACGCGCTGAACAAGGTAAGTACGCACGGAAACCTTGGCGAGTGAAGTTGATTCCCACTTGACTAGTGTGCGGGAATTTTAAGGAATATGCCGGAAGAATAAACTGGATCCTCAATATAAGCGAATATAATTTTAAAATTGGTGTTAACAACATGGGGTATCAAAGGCAAGTGAAGTGTCAAAGAGACGGACACATTCATTACAATTAATAAGTCTTGTACATAAAAGCTAATTAGACAAATTGCTGCTATGAGTTATTGGTCAGGCGTTTCAACAGTAATAGGGCGCCTTGAGAGCGACCGGTGTCCAGCAGTAGACTGAAGTAGGCTGATGATGATGATCCAACAACTAGTTTTTTATATATCTAATACCAGTCTAAGCAACTATTAGTTAACCATAAAAAGAGTATTGCATTTTGTTTATTATACTTCATAGATGCCTTATGTTGTCAATTCATTCGAAGCTTCATCATAACCCTGTGTAATCATCTGGTCATAAATTTATTCATGTGTATTTGTCAATTCAGTTCCAACTGATTGTAAATGTCAAGCATATCAGAAGAGTGGGTTGACTGAACAAGGGAAATTAATGCGGAAGATACTAAGTGTACGGGACAGCATAGAGAGATATCACTTTGACCGTATGTTACCTGCCAAAAGTACCTAAACGTCGATTTGTAATTTATTTGTAATAAATCTATTTTGTTGTTTTTCTACATTTCAATATATCTAATATTAGTTTTCTTTTCCGTGGTGTGTAACGCTGAACAAGTAATGTTTTCTTCTGTTTGAATTAATTTCTCAACTAACGTGGGATCTTCAGTTACATCCTTTTTTGGAACGAAGTTCTTTAACGCGGTTTGAGGTAGAGTGAACTGGTAGAAAAGTCACGTAACGAATAAGCGTTATGCCATTCGACTTTTATATAATAGAAACAGAGAGAGAGATAGTTTTCATGGTTTTCGAGGGTGCTGAAGCCAATAAAGAGGTCAAAATTAAAATATAAGATGGCGGCTGCGAAAACTTTCAAAGGACAATGGCGAACGCCCGAACAAACATTTTTTTCTGCGTCTACCGATGAAATAGGTATATGTTAAAATACCGAGTTTGAATTTCTGAACGGTTTCGTCTTTAGGTACCTATACTTTTCTAGGAAGATAAATAAAGATTAAAATTAAAGATTAAAATATCATTGATAGAAAATAAACCACGGACTACGTATTCAGAATTAAAAGTCTCGCCGACCTCGACGTGCGTAGGACTGCCGCATAGCCCACATGCGACGTAAGTTAATAAATGTTCAGAAGAATATTGATTTAATAATCTTAACCTACTATATTTAGGACACTGCTGGACGTAGGCCTCTAGGCCTCACCACTTAGTCCTCCGCCTTCCGCATCCAGTCTGTCCCAGCCACCTTATTTAGGTCGTCCGTCTACATAGCTCGGTCTATCTAGCTCGGGGGGCGTCCCACAATACTTTTGCCGATACGTCTCCACTCCATGACTTGGCTGCTCCACCGGCTATCAGTCCTTCGACAAACATGTCCAGCCTACTGCCACTTCAGTTCAGTAACTCCGTTTTTTTTTATTCACCTTCAAAGAGACTGCGAGCATAGCTCGCTCCATAGCTGCGTCCTAACTGTGCTAAGCGACCTTGAATTTGTGGATCAGCCCGATCGTCAGTGTCCACTTTATAGGAACATGGCAGGACAGTTATAGATCTGATGTATGATTAATTATATGGTAGGGGTAGGTCATAAGTAGGGTTAGATAAAAAAAAAAACAAAATATATTTTTAAGACGCTTTTATTAGCTTCACGTGTAACTAACAATGTAACAAAATCTTAGAAGTCAAGTTTAACCTACTTCTAATTGTCATATCGAATTGAAACTTTGTTCGTATATGTAGTTCGGAAGACAAAACTACAATTTGGTATCTTGGAGCTGATCTATTCTGAAGTTGGAGCCAGGAGATGGATAGTGGAACTCTTCTGTGGCTACTAGTAAACCCGTCGAGTTTGCTAGTAGACTCTAATCGTCATAACTTAGTTGATTACTTAGTTGTTTTTTTTAGTATTCCTCATCATCCCTAATCACAATATCACCAAGAAAACCTGCGGGTGCTAAGATATTTGTTTGATGTCTGGCCCATCCTAGATACCATACTACAGTCATTGAGTGAGCGCAACATCCTACAGTTCGACTTCCAACTAGACAACTACAACAGTACTACTATTCCTGCTCGACCGGGCACATTACACATACATATTATTGTCTTCTAGAGACATGGCTTGACTTTATTTTAAGGTAGTGTCACCACTACCTCTAAGACTTTACTCAGCCGAATTAAATCTCTCGCTGCATACTTCAATTCTGTACCCGCCGTGGTATGCTCGCCGTAATACGAACGGGCCTGTCTCATTTGGTACTTTCCCAAGCCGTATAAAATTAAATCCTTGTATTCTAAGACAGGAAAGTAAATATTATTTCTGTTCGCAGTCATATTTTAAAAATTTGATGTTCTCCTATTCATATTAATAGCCTCAACCATACTAGCCTGATTGTTTTCTAAATTATTATTTTCTCTAATGATGCTTAATATTTCATTTGCATTGGATGTGTCTTGCAGGCGAGCACCAAACTTGTTTATTAAACCTGCTGCAATTTAGAAGTAGGGGAGAACAGGGTAATGAGAGCCAGCGGGTAGTGGGAGCCATGGTGATTGAACGGAAAGTAGGTACATTTACGCGATTGTACACACTCGGCCGCTTTTGTCAACCATCGAAAAACTTCGCCTGACGAACACGAGCCGTTAGTGCCATGCATTAAGTCACGAGAGACGATTATGTGTTTTTCGCTCCACGCTTATAAAAAATTGCTGATTGCCAGCGCCGAGATAAGCATGAAGTTATGTTCTTATTTTATTATGTTTATGCTTATTATATCCCCAGATTCATGCACTAACAAGCCCAATTGGATAAATTGAGATTGAAAGTAGAATTACATATTTATGTTATTACTTTTCAAAATGGTAGTCGGCGGGTAATGGTAGCCTAGCATATTTATATTATCTTAATCTTTTTTCTTACTAAGTTGATTTTTTTATTTGTCTTACAAATAGTTCTTTGTATTAATTACTAAGATCACATATTTGAAAGTATGTCTAGTTAAATTTTCGGGAAAGAGTAAATATTATTTCCCATATGGGCGTTAAGCGGGCTCTCATTACCCGCATGTGTCGGGTAATGGGAGCGACTGTTTTTTTTTGTAAAAATCGTTATTGTACCTTAATACAAGACTGTAATTGATTATAACTGTGTTTAAAATATACTCTAATAATGAATGTAAGAGTTCCTAAATAAACATCATAAGAATGTTAACAAATGTGGTTGTTATGAAATTTTTCCCTTAGTAGGCTCCAATTACCCTGTTCTCCCCTATTGCATCATGTGGGGAAGAGATCTATGGAAATATTCTTGCCTAAGTACTTAATTTAAAATCTCTTTTGAAGTAGCCATTGATCACTTCCACCACCCATCTACAAATGGTAACAATGCAATGGTATTTGCTTAAGCTATAGTTAACTGGTGCTCGCCTTCTAACAATGATTCTGGCATAAATGGTTTGTAGCCACATCCTTCTAACAAAGCAATGCTTTGTCTAAAACCTCTATCTAATATAAATGCGTAATTATTTCTGAAATACAACCTTAGAGCAGAATTCTCATTACTGAATAAATTATTCATGATTACAGAGTCTGATGTAGTTGCTTTGTATGGGCCAAAACAATCATCAACGTATCCATCACTGGCAACTGTCAAAAATTGTTTTAGGAGATTCCTATTCTATTTGTGTAAAGAATATGTATCTTTTTAAAACATAAAATTTGAACTTAATGACTACGGCATTGTTATTATTTACGAACAGAGAAATATTACTAATTCCAAGACATCTAGATACAAAATCGGCGCAATTTATTGACACATGTTGCAGTTGATACACATATTGCGCGTAGGCCTTACACGGCTTCCCATCGTTAGAAACACATCGATGCACACACAACAAAATCCAAGATATCAGGCAGAATCGTAATCCAGAGTCACAGAAAAATATCGTCGTAGATATATAAGCAAATAATCAAAATCCGTAGGCAAGCACTAGTCACACAAGGAACAGTAAATCTCAGAGTCCTTAAGCAGAAGCAGTCGATAAAATTGAAAATCTTGGACAATCGATGGAAAACACAAAATAACTAGACACAAGCGTAAGGAACCAAAGTAAAGTTGTGACAAGTTGTCAGTAGGCCGGTTGATAGATGAAATATCGTGTTTTTTTTGTTGGCGATATTGTCCTACTCGAATTGTACTGCGATTAATTTTTATGAAATATATTAACACAATACTTCAAGCAAAGCATTTTATGTAACTTGACCAAGATTTTTATTACATGGCAACATTTAAAGTTCAACTTAACCAAAAGTCATGAAGTCAAGCCAGAAAAAGGAAACTACGCCATGATTATTATAGTGAAAAAACTAGTCAATTCAGTTTTCATTAATGACGATTTTTTTGCCAGACTTCGATAGGCTCTACGTTTGTTTTAATAAAACTTAGTAAATTATTCCGTCGGTATCTATGTATTACGGTGACATCAGTCGACGCTCAAAAATTCCATCAATAATTTCCTCACCATTGTTCTTTTTGTCATGGGTGTCGTTTTTATAGTTTTTGAGGGTCTTCAAGCCGATAGCGTGGTCAAAATGAAAATCCAAGATGGCGACAACTAGATGACTCTGTATTAAAAACGCTTATTAACCACTCAATCCCGGCGTGGACGCTATCGGCCCATTACAATAGAAAATCAATTGTGCCTCATTAGCTGTGATTAAGCGGTTTAATTCACACCTACTCTCTCTGTCTCTTTCTATTATATACGTGTGTGTGTGTGTGTGCGTGCGAATATCACGTAAAGAACTTCATTCCTGGCGGGAGACCCCCGACCACACACGTTTTTTGTTAAGATTTATTGGGCAACAGTTCAAAAATACAAATAAAAAAAGTGAAATGGTATGAAAGTGTTAGGAGCAATAAAAAAAAATTGGTTGAATCCATGGAATAGAATAAGTACTCTTTATTACCACACCATACCAAACCACCACCATACCAACCACCACCGTGCCATATAAATTATATATATAAATGTAGAAATTTTACAAAGGGTGACACAATACGCTAAACGCTTATCTTTTAAAGAAACCTTTGGATGGACTAAAAAGGGGAAAGCGAGAATACTGTGGGTAGTATGTGGTGTACCGTTTACATATACAACAAATACATACATAAAGTATACGTATACGAGGGTAAGGTGAAAAGTTCTCGGCCTGACAAGGAAGAACTGCGATTTTCAGTAAAAAAATGATTTCTTTTTCTACCTTATCTCTCCCGACTTCAACGCACTTGGTCCGTCGCTTCTCCAATATCAGTATTTCTTCCCGGAATGGAAAGTCTGGTAGGCTCTGAAATTATAATTAATCTACGGCCCTCTCAACTTCTTTATTGAATGCAAACTGCTCTTCAAGTTTGGGAACAGATGGAAGTCTAATGCTTGGATGGCCGTGCAAATCGTACCCCAAAGCCCGCAGTTTTCCCATCGCCTCCGCACCAAGCGTGTATTGTCCTGGTGAAAGACATTCAGAAAATGCGGCACCCATCTTGGGCAGAGCTTTCGCATCCCTAATTCTGTGTGCAAGATGTTTCGCACCCTTTATTTTGATACCCCCACAGCCTCAGCTATCTCACTCACCTATCGTTCAACACGATATCATGCACTTTCTATGGTTTCACATGGGTCATCTTCGGGGGACGTGCGACCACGTTTAAATTCAGCTGCCCATTTTTGAACTGTTGACATGGAAGTAACAGTCCCCGTAAACTTTTGTAACTTCGGATGAGTTTCCTTAGGGGTTAATCCATCCAAAACTAAGAATTTTATGACCGCAACATATTCAAGTTTATCCATTTTAACTAAAAACACGCAAGACATCTACAGCACAAAAAACTACGTCATACGAACCATGACACGTGCACCCAGGCGGGAAATATAAATTTTCGTTGATTGGAACGCTATTTCTGTCAGGCCGAGAACTTTTCACCTTGCCCTAATACATCTATATAAATATATGTATAGATGAAACAAGCAGCGCCCCGCGGTTTCACCCGCCATAAGTGTCGATCCCGTAGGAATATCGGGATAAAAACTATCCTATATACTTTCCCGGCGGGAGTATCTCTATAGCAAATTTCATCTAAATCTGTTTAGCGGTTTAAGCGTGAAGAGGCTACAGACAGACAGACAGACACACTTTCGCATTTATAATATTATTGTGGATAATCATCATGAAACAGGAGCAAAAAAATATAATGATGATGTTTCAGGAGAGAGGTAGTGTTTTTTTATCATTATTTTAAAAGTAAACAAAGTTTGATCACGCCTTACCGACACGGGTAAGACATTCTATGACAGTAGGTACTGCCTGAACGAAAAATTCCGGCGAAGATGTATCTATAGTAAAGCCACTTGAGCGTTGTACGAAATTCAGAAATGGGATCACATTTGCGCAGGTCAAATATAAATCTTATGTAAAAGTTTTGAAGTCGCTCAAGTTTATCTAATTGTGCCTCAGTGAGATCGAGATAACTGACATCGTATTCAAGGATGGGAAGTCAAAGGGATTGTGCAAGCCCAGTTTTATTGGCAGTTGGAAGATTCAAACTCTTTTATTAAACTTACACATAGTTCACAAACATACAAGTAGATAGTTCCGCAATCGTCTGAGGGACTTGGCTGATGCAATATTTTTTTCGACTGACGTCCTGTAGCTGGGGGATCCCAAGAAAGATGTTCAAAACCCTAAGGTTCTTTACCATCTCACTTACTGGAATAGCAGTTCCGTTGAATTGAACCTGAGTAAGCTGCGACCAGTTTATTTTGGGGATCATTCTTGAGAACTCCCTAGGGCCTTTTTTGTATAACGCTCCTATTTTGTATTTCATTATTAGCTTTTACTCGCGGCTTCACTCGCTTGTAGGATCATTTTATCACGTCGCCAAGGATTTCGAGCTTTTACTTTTACACATTTTTTACTTTTGTAAGTTGTGCGTTCGCAATCTTATGAATAGTATGGAAACGTAGGGACCAACCAACCATTAATTAAATCTCTAAACGGATTAAACCTGCCTAGCCTTTTCCCAACTAAGTTGGAATCAACTTCCAGTCTAACCGGATGCGACTGCCTATCTGACCTCCACAACTCAGTAACACGATACCCATTGGTAAGACTGGTTAACAGAATTTCGGGCTTCTCACTTCTAGTAACGACTGTTAAAGATTTACGTAAGACAGCCGAGCCCAACGGCTTATTGTGCTTTCCGAGACTCGCAGCGGGCTCAATCTGTAATGGTCACCCATCCACGAACCGACCGCGGCAAGCGTAGCTTAACCTACGATCAACCCGTGCGGCTGTTATTATTTAGCCACGAACCCCTTCTAAATGATTAAATATGAATTGAAATTAATATACTTCGTTCTGGAGATTCTCAAAATTATATCCGGACGGATTTCGCCCATTTCTATTTAATTGTCCATTAGGCATGATTAAATGACACATCGCAAGTTAATGCCAGGCGACATTATTATAAGCCAACGTGTCTCTCTTTCCAATTGTTTTTATCTAAATGTCTGTAAAAAGTAGTCAGAAGAAATTATAATATCGCAAGCAATTAAAAAAAAAACATATCATTGTAACTCATTCGAAATTAGTCCACATTGGTAGTAAATCTAGAATTAGACATTGCTGAAGAGGACACTGGAACGTGACGCAAAATGGGTGACCTTTTGGCAATGAACTAATTTTAGCCGAAACATTAATGCCTTCTTAGTGAATCCCGTTGACGTCTGCACTAGCATCAGACTATTCGATGTAAGTACTATTTTCCTAGAACTGTTTTCATAATTTAATGTTCCGATGTATGTACCGTTGTACTGTTTCTGCGCTACCAACATAATATACAACATTTAGTTCAACTGACTAGGTATAACCCCGCGTCCTAATAGAAAGCGACTACGCGACCATCGCAGGTTCGCGCGAATATTGTTCGTACGAACTAGCGATTAATCGTACTGGTGTCTCAGCTGCCATTTAAGCGGTGCATTCACGCGAATAAAATGTTTGATTATTAATTTGCGCGAACTTAGTTCATACAAATGCGCGATCAAACATACTTATACCTTACTGATTCACGTGAACGTTATCGCCTCGAACCGCAAGCGATTGGGGGAGGAGAAAGCTATGCATCTCTCGTCTTTGTGTTTCGCTATCTATGTAATCAGCAAGGTATATTGCGAGATAAAAACTGCGCGTTTCTGACGCCCATTGTGAAATATGCCTTATTGACGCAAATACACGATGCGAACCTCCATATCCTCGACGATTGCTTATATTAGGACATACATTTTGATACTATCTCGTACTCGTACGATGATCGCTTTTAGTTAGGACGTGGTTTAAGTGTGGGCTGTGTATGTTTATAGTCAGGTAGGTAGGTATAAGTGTGGGTTTCAAGACCGATAATAATCAATCCGTGTTGTACCTTTCATAATCCACTCCTTTCGTACAAAATTGTCAGTGTAAAAGAAACTTATGTCGGACCCAAGTTTGTTTTTACAAGTTCAAAACAACAGTCGTCTGCAAGAATTGACGTGTCGAGCTATTCACATTAAATGACACTTGGCCAGTGGCTTTATTTCACACATAAATTTCTCAAAAATATGAATTGATCTGAAATCATATACAAAAATGAAGTGAGTGTTTTTAATAATTTTATCTCATAACCATTTTACAAAACAAAATTCATAAGATATTTTTTTTACTGTCAACTGGCCCATTATAATTATTCAGATTACAGCTATAAGTTAGTTTTCTAATTCAATGTTTTATAGGAAACAAGTCGTGTACCTTAAATTCGCTATTTACCCCTTTGTTTATAAACGTTACTTAAAGCTAAGGAATGATTAGCCATACATTTTTGTCGTTTAAACGTCTCTTAACTTTAAGCAACGTTTATGAATAAACACCATAGACTCTAGTGCAAAATGTCATGCTTGTAGACCCAGTGGTTTCGGCTGTGCGTTGTGTACCAGTGTAAGAATTTCAGATTTTTATTAAGTACAGAGATGTTCCATTGCGTGCCTGGAAAGCACGTTAAGCCGTTGGTCCCGTTTGTCATTCGAGGATCTTTGACAATTGTTACGGGTCGTCAGAAGCCCGAAAGTCAGACAACCAGTCTTACCAGGGGGTTTCGTATTACCCAGTAACTTGGTTGTAGAGGTCTTTGCATCCGGTTAGACTGGAAGCCGACCCCAAAATAGTTGGGACATGATGACATAGATTTTCCATTAGTGTTTAAAGAAACCATAGTAGTGGTTAACCCATGATAGTGGTTTATAAAAATTGTAGAAGATTTCCCAGCCGTGTGTAATTACTGCTAAATATAACTTTAATTACCATCTATCTTCATTATACATAGGTGCGACGACCTTTTAGCTATATCAGTGTAATTGCTCTAATGCATCCCATAAACGTGCGGTGCCGTAGGTTCCTGTGAGACCGCTAATATTTAAGGCTCGCAGGTTTATTCTGACTAAAACGTAATATATCTTTACGTAAGTTTTAAGACTAAAATGGTAAAAGTATGAATGCACAAAAAGTGAATAGGTAATCCATAGTTTACTTTAACCTAACCGCGACATATAAAATCATTGTCAACCTCAGTGTTAAAGGTTCGTAGAATTATTTACAATTTATTAACGCAACGCTGAACTCCGAAATCCACGTGTCACACAAATCTAAGTCAATACGCAAATGGAGGAGGGGTTTTGGGGAACAATTTCGCAATGCATCACAATGTGGACATCCGGCTCGAGGTCGACGTGGGATCTGATTCCGAACGTTTCACACCAGAAGGCCAATTCTCGGCATTATTAAATGTTCAAAATCTATGTCAAAAATGTGGGGTAATTAGAGGTATTTTCAAAAATACCTCTTATCTATATAGAATTGCCCCTCAGTATGTTTCATTGAACGCTAAACTCATTAAAATGAGCTAATCGTTGCCCACGATAAGCTCATTTTAGTTAGTTTCTACGTGGGTTATAGACTTCGATCGCTTATGTTAGAAGTTAGAACAGGACTTTCAAGTTGGAGAACGTTGTACAGTGTTTAGTTACAATGTTCGCCGTTGACATTGAAACTGAACTAATATCTAGAATTAAATTTAATATGGTTGACTGCTTCTTAATGAACTAAACTATCAAAACTGGTGTACTATAGTTGTTTAAATATCTACACCTCTGTCTACCTTTTATAGGAATACCTATAGGCGCAATCATGTTTTTATTTTAATTAAAATATATAATATGTTATTGTAAAATACATTTTAAAGGATTGGAAACAAAACAAAACCCAAAAAAATTAGGTACAACAAAATTTGAAAATTACTTTTGCCAAATGGAATTGGCCGAAAGAAGAGGTAATTTGCTATCTCTTAATAAATTAATTATTTAAATCTTAAAACATTTATAATTCAGCGTACCTTAAATTCTCTAGCAGTGTCAATCGTAATTATCTCCACACACATCTTTAAATAATAAAAAACCGGGCAAGAGCGAGTCGGACTCGCGCACCGAGGGTTCCGTACCATCATATGTTTTTAAAGTTTCATCAGAGAATTTTAACACTGCACTGCGGTGTAGAATATTGCAGTTTTATGTCAACGCCATCTCTTGACCGATAGTGGAACTAATGTAACTTTTGTGGATGATTTCTGAAGAAGTGTGCTATATAGAGACTTCGTTTTATTTTTCCTGTAATCTTTGCAAAAACTTCTATTACATAGAATAATTTCAGATTTTTCTCGTTGCAAACTTCGGAGATAAGGGGGAACGGTATTTTTTTTTACATTTTTATCAAAAGTCGAAAACTATGCGGCCTAAAAAAAAGAAAAAATGTTTGAGAATGTGCAAACTGCGCTCTTTCATATGATACCCCACATGTAGTAGCCAAACTTCGAATTTTTCAGACCCCTTCAGTCCCTGTTGCAAAAAGTATACATATATTTTTATTTCTTTCTTATTTGCAAAATAGTTGGGCAAACGTCATCAAAAACTATTCCGAATTTCAAGTTGATAGCATTAGTAGTTCTTGAGATATCCAGCTGTGACAGACTTAGTCTCGCCATAAACGTTCCGTTTAGGTAAGAATTAATTATTTTTTATCAATTCGTAGAGTAGGTACAATTTTTGAAAAACGCTCCTTTTGCCGGCTAAATATTAAAAACTAGCTTCTGCTCCCGACTACGTTTTCGCGTGGAAGTCGAAAGACACCACAATTTTTATTTTATTTCTTAAGAAAACTTACAGCCGGGATACAGATAGTTGACAGTTAGTGAAAGAAGGCCAATTAAAAGTTTTCACTGACAATATTAGGGTAGCACAAGAAACAGTAGACAGGTAAGCGAAAACAAGAATAAGTAAAGTAAGCACTCGGAGAGAATTAAAAAAAAGACTGAATAGGTTTTTGTGATCTTCAAAGAAGTTTTTACACAGTATTTTTTATATCTATACTAATACAATAAAACGTCTTAGATTGTACCTTGCTGACTTCAGCATGCATAGTTCGGCTCTTCTCGGTAATGCTTGATTCGCGTCGGGCGGCCGCCCTCGCCCCCCGACCCACCGCGTCGCATTGCATCGCCCGCCGCCCGCCCGCGCTATTACTTCGTATTCGATCAGCTTTCTTTCTGACTTTTTTAATACATGATTAACCTACCAAACGTTTTTATTTTATAAAGATTAATACCACAAATGTAGATTAAAAGGGTTCGTAAGTAGACATCTATTTTAGGTATATTTTGTTCAGCCTCTAAACTACTCAAAACAAAATAGAGCCCACCCTAAGTTAATTTAGAATTTTGTCTATAAATAAATAATTAGGTAAGCATTTATGAAGTAAAGCACTAAACTTTATTCTTGACTTTTTTATGGGTCCTTATCAATGTTTCGAGGGTCAATTTTAGCGTCGAATTCAAGTGGGTAGGCAGAAAATGTGAAGTGCTTGAAAAAACACTTGTACGAATTCTTTCATTTGTTATATAAGTCCGATTGAAGAAAGCATTGACGTAACCCGTCACGATCTGTCACAGCTTTTGTTTTATTTCGGTGTTAATTGTGAATACTATGCCTGGTTTTCGTCGTCATGTGGACATGGAAAGCGCAGTAAGAGCTGTTGCTATGCTTCAGGAGAGAGGCTCTGAGAGATCTGTAGCAATACGTGTCAATGTGTCGCGGTGGGCTATCCGAAACATGTAGGAAAGCTTTCAGGAGACCGAGAGTTTAGCTAGGAGGCCTGGATCAGGTAGAATTAGAACCACAACTTCCCAGGAAGAACGGTACATCAGGTTAAATGCACGAAGAGAGCGTACCGTAACCGCCCCGGGCTTACAAAACCGGCTGAAGCAATCTACTGGTACCAGATTCCATGATCAAACCGTAATCGTCTCCACAAACATGGTCAATTTTCCCGAGTGCGTGTTGTTCGACTCAACCTGACAAGGGCCCACCGAGCAGCGCGCTTAAGGGGCTTACATGATCTAAAGCGCGCTCACTGTCGAACTGCATAGAAAAGAATGAGAAGCGCGATGACGCAACGCTGGTAATTTATTGCAAAATATGAAGCAATTATTTAATTACAAAAATGTATTGTTTGTATAATTCTTGATATTAAGTGTTGTTCGGGTTGTGTCAATTGCTTTATTACATCAGGTACTTCAGGATCTGAATTATTTCAGCAAGCTTTGGCTGGTCCTGAAGTTTTGTTGCTAGTAATGTGTTTATTGCAACGATGACATATCTGTATTCTTCCTTTGCTAGTAAATTCTGCAGGTAGGTACGAAGCACGACTTAAATTTATTTTGTGATTTGTATAACACCTTTTGGTAATCGAAATTATACCCAAATCGCTATAGGTGTGCCTATAAAATTTGTGGGTTTTCCACGATTTCCATGGGATTCCCTCATCAGATTCCGACTTGGTGACAATGGGACCACCTCGAAAGAAGAATAACCCTTTCAAACAGAAAATAATTTTTAAAATAGGTCCAATTGACGGAGAAATCGGTAAATATACTTAAAAAAACATACTTAATCGAACATTTATAACCTCCTCCTTTTTGGAAGTCGGTTGTTTTTTTTTTTTTGTAAAAAGTTTTTTCATTTTTATGTTATAATATGGTTTTGTAAATAAAAAATAATCTAACCTAATCGACATCATTGTTTTTTTTGTGTACTATATGCACGAGAATGCTTCTCAAAGTTGAGTACATTCTCGGTATTAGAGGGCCAGCTACCACTGGAAAAAAAGTAATTAAAAAAAATTAAACCGACTTCAAAAAGAAATTAACTCAAAATTATGAAATAACTTTAATTTCGGAAGTCGGTGTCTTGGGATCTGTATTTTAGTTTTATGCCACCGACTTCCGAAATTAAAGTTATTTCATAATTTTGAGTTAATTTCTTTTTATTTCTTTCTCTCTAATAAATCATTACTTTATGTACAGTATTAAAATAATAATAAGAATATGTACAAGTATATAAAAAGGAAAGGAAAGAATCAAAGGGCATCAAAAAATTCATCCGCATCGCTGTCAACAGAAAACGTGCCCAAAAGACTGGCAGCATTGCCACGTTGTATGGCAATGCTGATTCTTTGGCCAAAAAATAGGCCAGCCCTCTGGTCACGTGAAGAGTCGACCAACCGCTTGGCGATGTCTCGAAATACCACGTGGGCACTCGGGCCCCATGGCCCTAGAGTTTCAACCCCAAACGGCTCAAACATATACGTTCCAAAGAGATTGGAGTATTTGCGCCGTTTGAGGTTTTCCGCACCTGCAGCAGCTGCCCCAGCACAGCTCACCGTGCTTGGAAGATGGGATGGCGCAAGGGTGTCGACACACGTTGCATCCCACACCAAAGGCCTACCAACCTTCCAAGGCATTATGGTCATTCCGTCTGGTCTCTTCCCATCGTCGCGTGCCAAGCCATTGGGTTCTAAAACAGCTGGCACCCCGGCGGTGACAAGAGCACGACGGATGATGTCATTGATGCTAGCATGCCGTGCTATCCGACCTGCGCTTTTACTGCAGGATAAGCCATGGTGTCCGAGGCAGTCGACACTTTCACCGCATTGGCAGCGATGCGGAGCCACGCAAGGGGCGCCCAGACGCAGACAAGTAGCGAGCCGGAAAGTGGAATCACCCAGCAAAGTGCCTATGTTGGGTGACGGTAGCGCCTGAAGCCAGAGACCCGACTCCCACTCACCCACAGCCAGTAGGCGGGCACGCTCAGCAGTATTGGTGGACGTATTAATAAGATTATTCCGTACCAACCTGCAGAGCGGCTCATCCCACTGCCTCTGGGTAGATGGGTTCGCGGGCCGATCTGTATCCGGGCAAGCCATTTTCCAGGCGTTCACCGCGTCGGCCAAACACGGCACTTCCGAGTCAACCAGGGAGGGGGCTAAAATCTTCCCGGTCAACTTTTCGGTGCTGTGGACAGAGGACAGGAACGCCGGTAAGCTAATGCTGGTAATTTTGCGGACGCCGAGGCCACCAAAGCGGATGGGTAGTGTGGCTTGTAGCCACGCTCGGTCGTCCAAAACCACATTAAGAATGGATGTCAGTGTGCTGCGAATAATTTGGTCAATTTTGTCCAAGAGGTGTGGCTGCTTCCATAAAGGGGAAGAGCGTAGAAAATACATAAAATTTGGGCCAAAACAACAGTATCTAATCAGGGTGAATGCCGAATGTAAATTAATTTTGGAAAGTCTGTCCGAAATGTCGTTGAAACTTTTGATTTTTTCTTCGATGAAAGGCGAAAAACTATCTTCCAAAATTGGGGAACCTAGGAGGTGCAGTGAACTTTTTTCTAAAATTTTTATTTTCGGGGCTATTACATTAAATTTCTCTAGGGTCAATTGTCTGTCGGTAACGTCAGAAAGGTAAATTTCGCATTTTGAGGGGTTAAGGTCCAAGCCAATAGATTTAAATTCCTGTTTGAGAAGTTCTAGGTCTTTCAAAACGGTGTCTACATCACCTCCTAGCGTTCCATCATCTAGATACCACACGTTGAATTTTGAATTTAGTTTCTGGATAATTGGGTGAATAGCTAAACTGAAAATGACAGGACCGAGAGGGTCACCTTGTTGGCATCCTACTGCAGATTCCAAAATATTGTCCTTATATAATAATTTAGAAGGGTGTCTGTAACACTGCCACAAGAAACCATAAATTTCGGGTAGTTCCTTTTTGACTTCAGCCAACAAAGTGTCCCTGTTTACAGAATTAAAGGCGTTCTTCACGTCAACCTTGAGGATGACCTCACCTTTATTCGAGTTTATGAATGTGGAAAGGGCATGGACGGCAGCCTCACAGCCCCCTTTTGAGCCAAAACCAAGCTGCAGGGGCTGAAACTTAGCTGCAAGTGATTCGCTATACAGCTTACAGCATATTTTGGCTGCCATACGCCTATAATTGCACCCAACGGCGATGGGACGAATGCCGCCGTCCTTCTTGCGCAGGGCACATAGGTTGGCCCCGTACAAGACATCGACGACGGCCTGGTTCACACCGCCGGTGAGCATGAGGTTAATAAGGGCCGCAAGCTCCTTCAAAAGCGACTCACCAGCTTCCCCGGCGCCTGAACTCAGTAAATCCTTGAGATGTTGTGGAGTCAGGCCATCGAGGCCGCCGGCGGAACCACTTCGGAAAGAGCTCACGGCAGCAATTAACTGAGGGGCCGAAACATTTAGAAAGGTTGAATTTAGGTCGGGAGGGTCGGGAGGGTCGGGAAAGGTGAGACCATCCGCAGGCGCTGGGTGTTTACTCTCTAGAGCTGATAGCGTTTCTGGAGAGTAAGGCGCCACCACATCGCTGCTGAATAATATCCTAGCCGCTCCCTTGATGTCACCTTCACTTAATTTCGATTCCACATGTGAACACAAGCTTTTTTGTGATTGGTTGTTAAATGCAGGTAATTTTGGATCTAAAATTAAGGTCGAATTAATTTCTTTTTGAAGTCGGTTTAATTTTTTTTAATTACTTTTTATTTCGTAATTTTTAGTTTTTGCACTAGAATTTGACCAAGATTTTGAGATGTTTTCCCTTTGACACTACACCCGTAGCTTGTATCAATAAGCCAGGCCGTCACACTTACACGTATTAGTCCATATCTTGAAAATTACTGAATCGATCTTGATGAAACTTGCATTGTTCCCTAAGTTGAAGTAAATGAAAGCCAATAAAAAATCGTCACGATCCGATTAATAGTTCCGAAAATATGCGTGGACAAACATACATACATACATACGTCTATAAAATTTTGTATATTTGTTTGGAAGCCCGAATAAATTGTCATTGAATATAATGCAATTCCAATAATATTACATACATACTCGTATGTGTCGAATTGATAACCTCCTTTTTTTTGAAGTCGGTAAAAAAGATCGAACTATACGTCCTGATAAGTCCCATCTCTTTTTCCCACACTGAAGTAAGATAATTCTGTTATAAGAGGTAGGCGCCTCGAAGTATGTCTGCCTAAATATGTGACAGCTTTTCGGTAGCATCAGTTATCAGGATTATTGTAAATGGTCTTTTTCCCTTGAGATAGAATGCGGGGTTGTAATCGCAACCGGCCATAGTAATGGTTATATCTAACCGCGCACTTCAGCGACAGTATGTATGTAAATGCATCAGGAATATAATTAAACTTAGTACTAAATTCGAATAGATACGTAGGTACGTTTTGACGATTTTACAGTTCCCTGTGTGTAGTGTAGAATACAAATAAATGTGGGATCAACGCCGCGCCGCCGCCGGTCTGGTTGAGCGAATACAACACACGACAAGTTTGAAAGCAAATAGCGAGCTTTGATCTCGCAAATATATCTACCCCAAACGTTGAACAAATAAAAAGGTACGTAACGGTGAAATATAAAATCACCTTGGTGTGCGTTTACTTTACATAATAAAGGCACATACGTCGATCTACGGGTTTATTTATAAACACTGCTTAAACGTCATTAAGCAACATGTTTTAATAAACCCTATAGTGTGTCTTTAATACGTTGTTTTACAATAAAATAGGGCTTAAGTGTCAACGCAGACGGAGCAGCAACTATGCGAGCAACCAGCGTTGCCAAACGTATCATTTAAATTTTATTTCTTTATTTTTCAATCGTTTTTTTATGGTTATGTTTTAGTGCCACTAGTAGGTAGTGTCCAGACAAATGCAATAGTACCCCAGACACAAGACCCTTCCCAAATCTAAAAAAATTATTCAATCCTGTCGATCGCGGAGTAATCCACTGTCTTCAGAACAGATTGAATTTCACTCAAATCTAAAGACTGTATCCCAAATGATTGATTTGCTATGACCCAGTTTATAGAACGTTGGATTTCTGTTGGAAACCAGGCAAAATCAGAGTGGTCGAAATGCGAGTTATATGTATTGTTATTGTAGCCGAGGTAAACTGCAATGCGAAGTTTCATTGTCCAAGAAAGGGGAAGTCTTCGTAAAAGAACTTAGGAATGCAAAAAAGAACCAGAAACACAGACAAATATGTATGAACAAATCACAAGAAATCACAACAAAACATTTATGATGCTGTTACACGAGACACGACAGAGTTATAAATAGAAATCGTCAAAGCTTAAACGATTACCCGATCCGAGCTTAAAAAGGTTTATGTTTTTGGCGCATGTCTTTGTATGGTACATAGTTATGCTCTAATAGAATAAAGTATCCTACATACATATGTAGGATACTTTATTCTCTCGTAGCATCTAGACGGATTACATGTAACGACATGTAATCCGTCTCCGGGTTGTGGTGACTGCCCAGCGTTTCGCACTTCACTTTCAATCGCAATCCGAACGATTTTGTAAGAAATTCCTAATCCAATAGGTGAAAGGTGACGTAAAAAACGTGGTAACGTGGTGGTGGTGAAAAATCAACATGGCGGAATTTAGAACCCAATAAGTATGAAAAAAGCTTTTAGTGCGTCAAAATAAAGGGTTCGAGGAGACGATTCCAAAAATATGACTTATGACCCTGGGGTCACCAAGGACATTTTTTATTTTTATTGGTTCACCAAAAATTGATTACACTGGTTTTATGCTAAATGTAACATGTAATAGTGACTATGAAACAGTCTAACAATCTCTTAGTGGTCATTAGTCATACTTTTGAGATCATCTAGTGTCTAAGTAAAAAAATAATAGTATAACGTAGATAAGTATGTTTTACATTGCAGTTAAGTTCAGCTGCGGGATTTGTGGCAGAGTTTTACTGTTTCGATGAACAATCAGGCCCAACAAAGAGTTTCTGTTGCATTCAAACATAAAATTATATTTTTGACTTAAGGCTAAATTGAGGCTAAAGTAAGCTTATCACGGCTTTACATTGCAGTTGTGTCCAGCTGAGGGATTTGGGGCAGAGCTTTACTGTTTCGATGAACAATCAGGCCAAGCAAACAGTTTCTGTTGCAATCAAAAAGCTTTTTAAAATGTTGGGAAATGAATTGGATTGGCGGAAAGTTAATTAAACATTTACACTTATACATCGCAAACCATTCTAAAGGAGAATGGTCACCCAACTATGGGTTTCTAAACTGAATCCCAATATCTATTAGATATATGCCAATGGAAAGAACTCTTCAAGTAGAACCTTAGTCACACGACTTTTGCCAATTGTGAGTCAGTTCGGAGTTAATGACCTAAATAGTTGACAACTTGGGCACCGAAGTTAAGAAATGCTTGACGCCCAATCGCCATGAAATATAGTCCAATGGAAAGAGCTTTTCAATTAGAAGCTTTGCTACTAATACGACTATTGTCAATAGTTCGTCAGTTGGGAGTTAATTACCCAAATAGGTGACTACTTGGGCACCGAAGTTTAGGAATGTTCGTGGCGCCTAATAGCCATAAGTGATATATCAATGGACAGTGCTTTTTAAGATAAACATTTGTTACTAAAATGAATTTGGATGGGACAATCCGACCTTTATACTTGTAGATAGAAGACTTGTAGTTGTACATGTCTGCCTACCGTTTAGGGAATTCAGGCGTGAAGGTTTTTATGTTAATATAATAATGATGATGTTTACAAGTAACTGTTATTAATTTGTTAACTTATGATGAGCATTGTCTTGATGTTAATGTCACATTTAGGACAATTAACGCCGAACAAATTAATAATTGAGACAATAACAGTATTAACAAACGTTCTTCTAAACGAGATCTTTTCAATGAAATATAGGTATATTAACTGTGTTTCGGCAGGTTTAATTTTATGTCCGGCCGACTCTTAGAAATATTGTTCCTAAAACGCCATGTTTTAAACTGAACGGTAATAGGCTTAAAAGATGATGTTTGCAAGACACAGGCTTAATAAAAGTTCATTAATTGACGAAAATCAGAATTTCATAATTCTTAATTACTCAAAATCAAAAGTCATTATTTTATTCAAACTAGGCTGAGCACTTTTCGAACGTCAAAATTACAAAAGACAGTCCCCCAAAACGCCCGCCCTGCACCACTGCCTAGGGCTTACTCACATTTAGACCTCTTAGCTCCTTACGTACATACTAACGATCAAGAGAAGTCATAATAAGAAATATTCTCTTTGATGAGATCCTTCAATTGGTATGTATCTTAACGTTATTGGGCTTCAGGGCAGATTCGCCTAATCTCCTTTGCCAAAGATGTGAAAAACAATGACGGCTTGAAATCTAACATTAAGCATTTATTTTAATTTGGTTTAGTGATGTGCTTTTATAAATTACGTTCAGGGGTAATCGATGTTACAATTATAACTATATTATTTCCGCGCATAGAGTAGTTAAATGATTCGAATTTTGATAATTTGCGTTTGTTTTTAATATGAAAAATTCACTCTGAATTAGTAGTTTTATTGATCGATAATCACTTTATATTTAAAAGAATATTTTATAAAAAGAAAATTGACTGACAATTTCTCCGCCTTTCTATTATACCCTATTTTTTGAAGACGCTATTATAGTCATCCGTTATACACCTACGACATTATATTTTATCGATGGTTGACATTAATGTAAACAGAAAACATAATAATTAAGATCAAACCCCTTAAAGTGTCACGTTTCCGAGATATTAACATTCAAAGTTGATCACATGACATCCGTTTTTTTTAACTTGCTTGCATCTTTGTTGCATAGATGTTTGAAATAATCACTCTGAAAGTTTCAGACTTCGAGTTACAGACTTCGAGAAAGTAATTAAACTTGGTAAAACGTCGTGAGGTTTTAGGTTGCTCCTCCTCGCCCGCTCCTAGTATCACGTATATTTTTTAATACTGAAAAGATCAGATAGTATGTTTCGAGTTTTTAAATGTATTATTGGCAATAAATATTTTGAACGTCACACATTAAATTACATTATTTCGTTTATCGAAAAAAAAAGCCCGATTGTCACTTTATCCCATAGTGATTAATCGTGTTTTTTCTGACCCCCTTTTCCCACTGTTCGAACCTCTCTTGATTAAAGGACGACCCCTATCATAATATAATAATCTCGATTCTGATGTTTAAACACTGTTTAAATAAAACAAAAAGACCCAAGAGTAGTAACTGGCAAATCTGACTGATCTTAACTTCCATACCGGACGACTCGCCAGTACATATGGCCTACAGTATGTTCAGAAATGAAGGGTCGTGAAAATGTTGCAGTAAAGCTTCTACCCGTATTTTCACAAAGGTAGATTTACTAAAACCGCCAAAATATCTAGGTACATAATTATGTACATTATTTATGTTTTGACATGTCGCTCGCTATAGTATGCACCCATTCAAAGTATATAATAATAATAATATAATACATAATTTAATGATGATTTCCTATGTAAACTTTAATTTTCCCTGTTTATAAACATATATACTTAAAACATCATTTTTTCTTAATGTTATACAGAAGAGCCAATAACCAATTTTCATGGAATTCACTTTTCGTACCAATTTCTATCCTTTATTTTATCGTTTATGGAGACGCGATGCTATACGTGTCGCGTTGTGTGTCGTAAGAGTGCGGAAAATTTGATCGTACAGTCACATTCAAAATATGATCGCCACATTAAGGGGGAAGCGACAGGGTAGTCCCCGAAATTCAAATTTTATATAATCATTAAAATCATGAATAAAACAGAGGGTGGGGGGTTGGTTGGTTGTATTGATGATTTAAATGATTATAATTTTGTAATTATATGCTTGTTACGCTCGCGAATCATATTTTGACCAAAATACAATCTGAAACTGACCTGAAAATGACAAAAAAACGTAAGTGTTCAACATACAACCAGACACTGGATCTGCAAATTACAAAAACCGGACCTGCAGACACAGAAGAATCAGAAGTCAGCTTATACTGGTTATGTATAGCTTGATGGTAAGCCGTGCGTACATGGCGATGTCTTTATAGATTATAATCTAACTGTATGGGTAAATTACTATTATACATACTAACAGGGCTAATAGCTAACGACATTGGATTAGTGATTCTTAACAGTTGATTTAGGTTTTGTATACCTACTTCTAGTTTTAGTTAAAAAACTTTCATCCTAAGTTAAACTCCTAAAATAAACTTAAATCCTAAATTCGAAACTACATCATCCGCAAGGCATTCAAGTGCCTGACGCCTAAAACATTTGTCAAGTTGTACAAGACGTACATAAGACCAGTCTTGGAGTACGCTAATGTCATCTGGGACCCTTATTTTAAAAAAGACATCATTCTACTTGATAATGTACAAAGAAGGGCAACCAAGGTTCGCACCATGCGTAATCTACTTTACGAACAACACCTCAAAGACCTTGGCCTTATCACACTCGAACAGCGCAGACAAAGGAGTAGGCTCATTGAGACGTACAAAATACTTACCGACACTACGAAGTGCCCAGCCTTCAAGATCTTTACACACTGAATGCGAACACACATTTGGGTGGGCATTCCCTAAAGCTATGGGAAAATTCTTAAAAAAAAGGCCTTGAAGCAATTCTTGTCAAACCCGAGTTGTAACAGCATGGAATAGGCTCCCGGAAAATGTTGTGACGGCTCCCACACTGAACTGCTTCAAGAATCGACTGGACGGACTAAATATTTCCAAGCTATACGATACACACGCATCAGCTAATTAGCTGCTAGTGCGTCTACCCAAATAATAATAATAAGCCTAGCCTATCGGGACCACCGGGGATATATGTGAAATTTCCAAACCAACTCCGTAAGAACTTATCACTTATTATTTTTAATATAAGCTACAGACGATAATATTAATTAAACTCAAATTCAAAGCATTTTTCTTAAATAAACCAATTACAGGCACTTTTGAATTGCCAAGGGGTCGGTCAGTCAGAAAGATGAAGCTAGTTGCCCATTCCAAAGCGTAGTAGGTACCTATGAAGAATAACGGGCAAAAAACTCCAAGGACACTCTTTTAAATCAAAATAATATGGTTACAAAGTATTGGTTTCATCATTCATGTTAAAAATTTTGCATGTGAGAACGATGCAGTTCGTTAAAATCGTCCGTAATAAAAATATTAAAAAAAAACAATTAGATTATTAAATTAAAATAAGCCATGGCAGCAAAAGAGATGACCAGTCCCTGCTGACGATGCCCGTTCACGAATATGACGCATGGATTAGCACCATTCAGCTCAACCATTTTGAATGGAGCTAAATAATCTAACACATGCGCCACCATCAGCGAGACATTAAAGTGAGCTTGTGTCATACTCTCAGCCGCCACATTCAAGTCAATGAAAGACGTACCCGGTAAATGCTTTATAGTATGTACATAGTACTCACATTTATGTGCTATGCAATAATGCATTACTAGGAGATTGAATTTATATCATGCAAAAATAGTATTTTAAAATCTTCTGCAGCTCCAACAGTATTTTCAAATGCTAATCAATTTATTTATGCGTCCTTATGAAGCAGGGCCAGCGTTTAGCCAAGCATTTTTATCAGCGATGTAATCCCCCAATTTATAAATTGCCTGAGTGCATAGTATGCGTTTTATACAAGATTTAAATTTCGTTTCATTCAGTTGAAGTATGTGGGAAGGAATTTTATTGTAACATTTTAAACAGTACCCCATGAAAGATTAGTTACTTTAGCCAGCCTGAAACCTGGTTGAACTAATTGGTCCCTATTTCCAGTGATATAATTGTGTAGTTCAACTCCTTTACTAATACATATGTAATATTGGCAAGGTACCGTCATGATGTTAATATCTTTAAACAGTTCCCTTAGAGAGTCACGCCTGCGGAGGCTAAATATGGCTCTGATGGCTTTTTTCTGCAGAATAAAAATTGACTCGATGACTGCAGCCGGTCCCCTTAGTAAAATAATGGACGACTTAATACTATGAAAGTAACTAAAATATACCAGTCTTGCGGTATCAACATCAGTAAATTGACGGATTTTTCTCACAGCATATGCTGCTGAACTTAGGCGTCCTGCAGCCTTGAGTCGAGCGTGATCCCCAGAAAAACAGTTTTATCGACGAATCCTAGTTTTTTTTTTCCGCAACATTTCTAGTATTAGGTTACCGGCTTTCATATCTTCGGTCCACGGCACTGATTAATTATTCAGGAAAATCCTAGCCTCCACACTGATTAATTCTGATGTGCCGTGTTTCACAGAGGCTATGGATGCCTGGAGACTCGCTTGCCCGAATACAGGTCCACCCGCCAATCCATCTTCCTTAATCCCAGGGACGGTGGGATGAGCCGCTCTGCAGAGTAGTACAGAACAATTTACTTGATTCGTCTGCTACTACTGCGGAACGTGCGCGCCTGTTGGCTGTGGGTAGGTGGGAGTCGGGTTTTTGGCTTCATGCACTACCTTCGTCGAACATAGGCACTTTGTTCGACGACACTACTTTTCGCCTCGCTGCTTCCCTACGACTAGACACTCCTTGCTGTTCTCCCCATCGCTGTCACTGTGGCGAAGATGACAGCCTCGGACACCACGGCCTGTCTTGCAGCCGAAGTGCGGGTTAATTTTCTATTTGTCACAATAAACTATTTTGATTTTTGATTAATGACATCATCCGACGAGCTCTTGTCACCGTCGGCGTTCCAGCTGTATTAGAACCCAATGGCTTGGCACGCGACGATGGCAAGAGACCGGACGGTATGTCTTTATTTCCATGGAAGGTGAGTTGGCCTTTAGTGTGGGACGCAACGTGTGTCGATACTCTTGTGCCATCCCATTTTCCTGGCTCGGCATGCTGTGCTGGCGCTGCTGCTGCGGAAAACCTCAAGCGGCGAAAATATCGGAAATTATATTTTCGAGCCGTTGGGTCCCAGTGCTCATGGTCTTTTTAAATAAATTTCGAAACGGCTGGTTGACACTTTTACCAGTCGACGGATGCGGATGAATTTTTGGACGCTATTTTTTAGTTTCTGTGTGGTTTTAGTTAAGTTAGGATTTAATTTTGTTATCATCTCCTTTATTCAACTAAATTCTTATAAATTATATTTTTAAATATTAGTATAGAGAAATATAAAAACATTTAAAAATATAAAAAATAGTAGCCCACCGGTATCGGGAACAGGGTCCAAGCTACCGGCGGTCAGGGCTCCAGAGAGAGGAACCTCCTGTATTATCATTACAATTAATTTGTAAATAGTTTCTATTAAGTCTTTACTATTAGCTAATGATTAGTAATTTTTTTACCGAATTCGGTCAATTCGTCACAGGAAAAGTATCATTGGAATTCTAAACGAAAATCGTTATTTGAGAATAAAAAAATACCTAGGTAAGCGGATCAAGCCACAGATCGTCAGTAACTGAAAGATTACTTGTTTTCTGCGGAAGACTTATAAAAAGTAGGCAACATTTAATAATTCAAATACGTAATTAAATAACGTTTGGGGTAATTTTGCTAAGAACTGTAGAGGTCAGGCAGGCTTTACTTAGTAAAAAAGTATGTACTATGTATTTAGTAATTACTGAATGAAGAGTCCCGCCAATTCTTTTACACAAATAGACGACCCCGACACATTAGTCCGGCAAGCATTCGACGGGAAAAATCAATATGTCACATTTATCGGTGGAAAATTCATGAACTGTACTATCATTTTTTATATCGTAAGTAAGTACTTTTCGAAGCATGTGTTGTTTCAATATTAATGCTTGAAGCGAATTAAAGTTAGTGCCTCTACGATTCACTTCTTATGTACCTACGAGTAGTTATATCGTATTGCAAAACAACACTAAGACATGAAAATGTTTTTGTTTATTAGTAGTCGGTAGGTGGGTTATGTTATAGTGGAGAGCTAGTGGGTGCAGTGGTCGGGCGCGAGCGTGGGAGCGGGCGCGGGCAGCGGCGCGGCGCGGGTAGCGGTCGGCGGCCGGGCGCGCCGCCGCGCCCGCAGTCGGTTGAGCACGGTCGCGCGTCGCGGTGCTCCCTGCCGCTCAACACAATACCAACACACACATTTACTCTACCCAAACCAAAAGTAAACTTGCACGCATTTACGTTCACATCATGAAATTAATCGTCACCGATAGATACAATTAGATAAAACACACGTAGGTATACCTATACTATGTCGATCTAGTTATTATAAAATAAATAGGTTCACTGTTATTTTACACACATTCAAACAAATATTACTTTAAAATTGTGTGATATTTTAAGGAGTGTTTTTTTCGCAACGTTTCAAAATTTAATCAATTAAATTGTTTCAATATTTTATAATGTTTTGACTTTTAAACCAACGTTATCTAATAATCTTTAATTCCGGAAATAATATTATTTGTGCATTTGAAATAATATTACGTAGTATGCTTATTTACATTAAATAACCTGATTGTTTAAGTGGTGCCGAACCTTCGAAAGTACCTACAGCGGAACCTTTATTTTTGATAAGTAGAATACAATTTGTAATAACAATATTGAGTATGTAATAGCAATAAGTATGTCTTATTTATTTTACCTCCAGGTGTCGCATACATTTACTTTGAAGCTTTTAAGCAAATTAGCATCTAATTGAATATAACAAAATTACCGTGTCGTGAAACATGCGATCAAATGTGGGTTAATTTCATTATTATTTTGTATTCACATCATTGATAAAGGATTTGGAAAGTATAATTACTAAAAATGGTTAATACTCTAATACTCATCAACATGGAAAATCGCCCAAACAATGTTTTCCCAGGCATGTTTTTCCATTAACATTAAAAACTTAGTATGTAGAACGAAGTACCTTGTCTTGTCTTGAAGTTCTAAAAGTAATTATGTAGAGCTATTTAGACTAGGTAAACAAATATTTTCAACAAGCTGTCGCAAAATATTTTTATTTCGACGAGTTACGAAGGAATAAGTGAAAATCCGTAACTTGAGACTGTGTTCTAATATTCCAGTGGACTGTTTTTTTTTAAAGAAAAACATTTCATTGTGTAATGAAACCAATCAAATGAGAACTTAAATGCAATTATAAGATAAATGAACCAAGATTCAAGATTTGATTTAAAGATATTTCGACACTAAGTTGTTCTAGAAATAGTTATGAAGTAAATAAAAAAAAATTGGTTTAACCCGGTGCAGTGTTACAGGTTCGTTACTAAAATTATATTGTTGGTGCTACAAGAAATAACGGGCAGGGATAGCAACAGTCCCTTGTGCATTTACCAAGAATATCAGGAGATTGTGCCGAGAAAATCCTCTAATCATAGTACTGTTCAAAATGCCGCCTCGGCTGGCACCGTTGACAATCTGCTGATTGATGGTAGATCATCGCGGCATTGGTGGTGAACTAACAAGAAATATTTATCAGGATACTTTTCATTCTGGAAATGGGACACCTCAGGCCACTATTTTTTGTGGTGTTTAAGAACGGTAAAATTCAGATTTTACATGTTTATCAAAATATCAAGATGGTCCGAGTTAGAATAGCTAAACATTCTTCATTCATTCATTCTCATAAGAACTTAGTAATCAATAACGTTTTATGCTAGAAAAGTTCCAGGGGCAACGATTTTCCAAGTTGGTGAGACTTGTCCAAATATTCTTATCTTCTTTCATTACCGAACACGATCGAAGACGCGCGCGCATACTTGTTGTCCAAAGTTTTAGTCCTAACATTGTACTGTCTTTTAGAACCGTATTATAAGTGTTTACAGTCCACTTTACTTTCATTTACGAACCTTTAGTTAGGTCTTAACAATTATACCGTCCACTAATATCACTAAACACAATATACAATAACACATATTTACTTCTATCTAATTTAAATATTGTTTACCTATTATTACATTAGTTTGGATCTCTCCATCTCGAAAAACTATAAATATGAGTTTGACTCTCCATGCTTTGTTTATTTCATGTGTGTGCTGAAAATATATTATGGAGCCTTCCTTCTGACATCTTTCTTCTTCTCTTCTGCTGTATTTAAATAATAGGCTATTTGACTGGTTTCTGATAAACATCTCAGATTATTTAATGGTGTCTAACGAGCCCACAAAAACCTATTACTTCAAATTGCATAATGTATTTCTTGTAAAAAATAGTAAATAAAAATGTACTGTTTAAATAAGCCGCCAAAACGCTATCTTTAACAATATGGCGTCGTGACGTCACGATTCACGTAAACAAACGTTGAAACGGTCGAGATACTAGACAAAAGTCATCTGTTCTGTCAACGATAGACAGAAATTTACTAAATCATGACGTCATCTTAAGTTCAGCCAATCCAGACCGTTTTCGATTACGTGGCGCCAGATTTAAAAAGATGAAGTTTTTTCGGGATTTTTTTTATAAATAATACATTGTTTTGTAGTAAAATTAATGCAAATCGATTTTAAAAGCGATAATCTATACGAGTGTTTTTACATTGTCAAATAGCCTATTGGATCTTACTTCTAAAATACAGTATTACCTTTGCCAAATCTCTTAAAGCAGCCTTTAGAACCTGTGGCTGAACTTTTAACCCTAGGGTCCTGATACTGTGGTGGCAGAAAAGCCGAATTGATGGGTTATGTTGGAAGCAGCCTTTTAATTTAATAATTTCAATATTAACATTTATTGAAAGAATATAATTTAATTTCCTTTGACATCTCTAAGATTGACAATATTGAAGTAGGTAGTAGAAGCAACCATTCTTTTTAATATATCATAGACACAGTATTATCTATAACATTATGTTATTCAGATATAGCGAGTCTCCCGTGTTTGGATATGAATTGGATTTTTCTTTCTTCTCTTATCATAGGAATTGTTTTCTTGAATAGAAAAATCTGTACTTGTTAGATGTTCTATTTTAGTGGTTGTTATTTTGTTATCAGAAGGTTGCGTATTCAAATCACGTTGGGGTCCCCAATTTAGTGGTTGATACATTAATACTAACTATTAGTTCGGGTAGAATAGAAAATAAAAAGTGGCCAAGTGCGAGTCGGACTCGCACACGAAGGGTTCCGTACCACAAGGCAAAAAGGCCGAAAAAAACATGTTTGTTGTATGCAACCGAAATACATCATCTGTGAAAATTTCAACTGTCTAGCTATCACGGTTCATGAGATACAGCCTGGTGACAGACAGACGGACGGACGGACGGACAGCGAAGTCTTAGTAATAGGGTTCCCTTTTTACCCTTTGGGTACGGAACCCTAAAAAGCGTTGGTTATGCTAGTCACTGTTGTATTACTGGTCCACAAACACAGAAAAATATCAAAAAGAAGGCACACTTATATTTTCAGCGCACACATGACAGCACTGACTACAATATAATGTACATGACAGAAACATAGCACGAAATGTCAAACTCATATTTATAGTTTTAATTGTTCAAACACACAAAAGAGATACAAACTAATATAGGTAAAAAATATTTAAATTAGATAGGTATAAATATGTGTAGGTAACTGTATGTTGTGTGTAGTGTGGTTAGTGGCCCTCTGTCGCAAAATGACCACATCTCAAAATGACTACTGGTAGCAAAATGTCCCTTTCTCAGAATGTCCCTTTCGCAAAATGTCCCCTTCCTCAAACAGGCATTAATTCCTTTCATCTGTAAAAAAACTGGCCAAGAGCCAGTGATAAAAGGAATTAGTGCCTGATTGAGGAAGGGGACATTTTGCGAAACGGACATTCTGAGGAAGGGACATTCTGCGAAAAAGACATTTTGCGAAAGGGACATTCTGAGAAAGGGACATTTTGCTACCAGTAGTCATTTTGAGAAGTGGTCATTTTGCGACAGAGGGGTTAGTGGGTGGTATATGTTAAGGTACGCCACACATACCTTTTTTCCGGGTGCGGACGCAAATACTCCAATTAGAGCGCCGTATTTTAACTCCCGTGCGTCTATCATTCTGGATTAAGTTCAGTAGGATTTGTCTGTATCTCTCTAGCACTCAACATCATCTGCAGGCCGGACCGACAAGCCGAGTTTTCTATGACGACCATGGAGCATTAAACTGCTACATTTTTAGACCACTGTGACCCAGTTCACCATATTTTTGACTACTTTGTGAGGACATATACAATGGCAGGCGTCAGCAGATATAGCTCGTACAATTGCTTGACAGGCTGGGATAGCTATGAGAAGATACCGAGGTAAATATTAAACATTGATGTATATACCTACTCAGGTATTTAATTAATTTAATTTTCAAATCTAATTATTGCTTCTTATCTGTTTAGGTATTTGACTAAAACAATGATTAACTGCGTGTACCAAAAAGGTTTACAGCACGTTACCTACAGATATTCATACTTGTGCATATAGTAGGTAGCTTTTAAAACTAGGTTAATAAAATCTATAAAGATTTAATCAATTAAATCTGAATAAGACTAATTACTTATCATATTTGATTAGTAAATTACACTTTAATTAATTTAGCAGGTACAATATGTCTTTGTTCGTTTATCTTTGCACGGCAATGGACCAACGGGAGTGTTAATTAAACATAGTAATATACGAAGCAGAATAAACTTGTGACAGTGTTGAAAACCGAAACTGGTCAGGCGTTAGATAAGTATTTGAGGCGGGCTCATTCTGTAATAGAACTGCAAAGATGATTTTGATTAAAAAGAAAATCTAGTGATCCAAAAGTGTGCATGATTGATGGCTATTAAAGACTCTTCTTAAAAAATGTAAATGGGTGGTTTTGTTTCCAAAGTATTGAATGAATCCCTTACCAACACAACCCACGCAACAAGTGCAGGCAGACTAGCTGGTCCAGGCAGCTCGCGGGCAGTCTGATAGTAAATCCCGCTTATCGATATTTTTTTTCTACTATAGTGGGGTGGGTCGCTAGTTAATTGATCATCTTAAACTTCTTTTGTGATTGAAACACTAGGGCCATGTGGTCCGAGTGCCCACTTGGTTTCTCGAGATATCGCCGGGCGGTTAGTCGACTCTTCACGTGACCAGAGAGCTGGCCTATTTCATGGCGAAAGAATTTGGCATCGCCATACAACGTGGCAATACTGCCAGCCTTTTGGGCACTGTTCCTGTTGACAGCGATGCGGTAGAATTTTTTGATGATTCTTTTGCTAATTTTTTTCAAATACATGAATCTATACCTTTTTATTATTACCTAGTGTTAAATTATGAAACCAGAAAGAAAGTTAACTTCAAAACCGCAGATGGAGGCCAGTGCAGCAAATAATGACATATCATATTTTTATTTTTGCTAACAAAGAAGTTTTGCTTAGATTTAGCTTTACTCCTACATGCTACATCTTTGAAGCACAACATTAAATTAAAACCAAACTTATTTACAAGGAACAAAATGGGCGCCAGGTCAAGGGTCTAGAATCTAGATGTACAGTGCCCTCCAAAAGTTAATTGACATTATGATTTAAAATTTTAGTTTCACATGTTTAAACTGTAGTCTATCACGTTGTACTTGACTAATTCAACCACGGTTAAAGGATTAGGTATCTGATACCTTTTTTTTGATAACCGGATTTTTTTGTTACTTTGTTTACTTGAATTCGCCAAAAGTTAGTTAAAGTTTATAATTTACAAACTGTATGGCGCTCTTACAATGTAATACAAACACTTTTTATCAAAATCAAATCTGTGTCTCTTACGGACCGTTGGTTACGAATGTTATTTTCTGGCGACGTGACCTCGTTAGTATCGTGCAAGCGTCGTCTGATGGTTGTTTAGGAAATTGAAGTTCCCGCTTCTTGTAAGACGTCTCTAATCCGTCATACAACCCTTTACATTTGTTTTTGGTTGATATTTTGACCGTTTAAGCGATATAAATCGAATGTGATATTAACACGCTTTAATAGTTTCAATTGTAACTAAAAATGTAACAATATCTCAGAGGTAAATTTTAACCTACTTCTAATTATCGTGTCGAAATGAAACTTTGTATGTATATGTAGTTCGTAAGCCAAAACTATAACAATTTGATATCTTGGAGCTGATCTGATGATGGAGCCAGGAAGTGGATAGTGGAACTCTTCAGTGGCTACTAGTAAACCCTTCTAGTTTAGGCTCATATGATTTATTTCGACGAGTCTAATAGATTGCACTTGTTGTCGAGGGTCTGATGCTGGAGCCAGGGGGTGGATAGAAAATAATTTTATAATTTTTAGTGCGTTTTAAAAGCGTGTTTTTTAGTTTTTTTTTTTTTATATCCACCGGTCGAGAATTGGCTCCCAGAACATTAAAAGAGTGTGGGTTTCTAAAACAGCCTGGAAAGAAAGAAGCTTTTGGCTTACACCATTCCCTTCGCTACGGTTTAATGTTAAAGGGACAGTAAAAATAATTTTATAACAAGTTAGACCTACAGGTTTTAAAATGGATTAACAATTTCAAAAACCTCCTTAGAGACTGTCTTTATCGGGTATTTAATCATGTGCTGCGGCGGCGACTGTTGTTAGTATGTTCGCCAGTACGATTACTCATTCCGAATACCTGAATAATAAGCTTAGCATCAATTTAGGTTATCATAATTGACAAAGTAATGACAATTTTATGTAAATGCGCTGTTCGTATTACCAGGTAATCTCGTTCGTAGGATTACGTGGCAAATTTTAATATTCGTATAAAAAAAAGGTGTTAGAAAACGACTGCAAAACCGAGGCCACAATAAGCGCTTCTATTTGACAGAAGCACCCTGGCGCGAGTCCATAGATTCCGTACCAACCCTCAGCAGTGATACGACACGACCTATGTCAGGGATGGCGAACCAATGGCACACGTGCCATTATTGGCACGTAACAAAATATTTTGGGCACGGCATCATTTCAGGCGTTTAGGTACCTAAGTCATCTAGTTTGCAACAGCAGAAGTCGCACAAATTTGTCATTTCATTTAAATAAATATAAAACTGTTAATATTAACATTAGTCCTACACCAACCGGGGTTTCAGCCGCTTTCCAAAGGTCCGGGATCTCAGGGTCCCGAGAAATGTCAAGAGAGATTAAATATATTAACAATAATGCGAAAGTATATAGTTTTTTTTTTCCAGTGATCACTAAGCCAAGATTGTTTGTTGGCATGTCATGGACGCATTAATATTTTTTTTGTTTAGCCTATACTGTCCCACTGCTGGGCAAAGGCCTCTCCCAAGTCCTTCCAGAAACTCTTTTCCCGCGCCACCTCAAACCAGCCCTCGCGGTACGCGTCCAGGTCATCTCGCCACCGCTTTCTGGGTCGACCTCGGCGGCGCCGTCCATCTTCAGGCACCCATTGTGTGGAAACTTTTGCCCAGCGGTCATCCTGCATCGGCTGATGTGACCCGCCTAAACCCACTTGAGCCTGGCAGCCTTCTTGCCTATGTCTATTATACCCGTTTTGGAACGCAGCATGGTGTTCGGAATTTTGTCCAGTCTTTTTTTACACCCAGGATGCTGCGCTCCATCGCTCTTTGACAAACGCCAAGGCGAAACTTATGCGACTCGGTGAGCGACCAGGTCTGAGCACCATAGGTTAGGACGGGGAGGATACACATGTCGATGAGTTTGCGCTTCAGGAAGATCGGCAGAGACCATTTTGGAAAACATGGCACGTAGATGTACACATGTTCGCCATCACTGACCTATGTCATAATATGAAAGCTTAAGGGGCTTACTTTATTTGAATCTACGGTAGCCAAGTTCAAATCAAGCGCGAGAATGGTATTATGGCACACTAAGTCAGACATTTTCAGGAATATATTTCTATAAGATCAAACACTCCAACAGAGATCAAGCCTATATTATGTTTTATGCAAAAATGCCCATGTAGACTAATACTTTACATAAAAAAGCGAGGAAATATGATTTTTGCGCTTTATTTGAACAACGAAGAGCGTTCTAAATGCTTACATAATTATGATATAAGCTTTATATCTGTTTGGCTTGTTTGTTCCAATATTTCTATATGTCTGAGATTGAGGATTAAGATCCCTTTGCTATAACATTGCTCAAAAATGGACCCCTTTTACCACGGCATACGTGGACTACGAGTATGATTGAAGTGGCTAGCTCACCATCTATGCGAACAAGGGGACTCTGCTTTCTGGGCGCAGTCGGGGAAGCAAGCCCGTCGTGACGCTGCCAAGCTCGGTCTATCTGTTAATTTAATATTGCGAAAAGCCGATCGAAGTAAAACGTACAACAACCTATTGTAATCCAATACCATCTTTAGCCTATCTCAAAGGCAAAGGAACCCACGATTCCATTTAAAGATAGGAAAAGGTCGTAAAAATATGTTATTTAAAATACACCAAATTACCATTTATTGAATGAAATGAAAAGCACATGATAAGCTATCATATAATATGACATAGATCTCACCACTAAAGGGCGGTTTTTAAGTTGTTCCAAAAGATCCAAGGACCATTAGCTTGAATGACCACTGAAAATTACACTGTCAGAGTAATAAAAAAGTGACCTTACTGGTAAACCAAGCAGAAACAGATTACAATATTTTGATGTGCGTGTGAAAAACACTTTATAATATGTGTGCAACACTCAAAACGAGGTATTGTGAGGATTAGGGCAGTTAAATGTCGACGTTTACTAACGGTCGGTGCTATGAACTAACGACCATTGACTATCGTACCGTTTCATATACAACGTATTATAACTAGAAGACCTCACTTACCCAAATTAGAATCGATGACAAATAATTCAATCCCAAGTTGCAAGTATGTACCTACTTGCAAACAGCAAATTGGGTACTGCTTTAAACACAATCTCATTACTTTGTTGTAAGGCTGTTTTTAGGGGTCCGTAGCCAAAAGGCAAAAACGGAACCGTCACAATTTCGTCATGTCTGTCTTTTTGTCCGTCTGTCCGTCCGGGACTCAAACAGGCATCTTAGTCGGAGACTATTGGCACTCAAAATTCAAAGCATTTAATTCAATTAAACCAATTAAAGGCACTTTTGAATTGTCAAGGAGTCAGTCAGTTATAAAAATGAACTTAATTGCCCATCCCAAAGCGTAGTATATTTATATAGTAGTATTTCTATGAAGAAAAACTGGACACTATATAGAAATTCCATGGACACTATATCGCTGAAAATTAAAAAAAAAACCGGCCAAGTGCGAGTCGGACTCGCACATGAAGAGTTCCGTACCACAAGGCAAAACACTACGAAAAAAGACCCCATTTTATTATGAATATGATTAACTTTATTTTATTTTTTTTATTATTTATTTGCGGCAATATAAGGTGTTAAAAATTTAATTAAAGAAATTTAAGGAAGTGTTTTAAATGACGTATACGAAATTCTTAAAGTTATTTTTTTAACACCTTATTTAAAATCCACACTGTGAAAACGTCAACGGTCTGCCTATTAAAGTTCATCAGGTATAGCCCGCTGACAGGCATACGGAAGGACGGATGGACAGCGGAGTTAATAATATGGTTCCGTTGACACCCTTTGGGTACGGAACCTGTTTGCACAATGGTGTAGTGAAAAACGAAAAGAAATCAATGCACATACGCATATTCGGTATCGTTGGATCCCATAAATGATGATATTTCTAAGTAACTTTGTAATTTATGTCAATAGTTTGGGATAGGATTGGGGATTTTTTTGCTTACAACCGCAAAATAACTGTGTTTGACAGTTTCGTCGAGAATGACTATGAAATACAAGTTTATTTTTGGCGTCAATAAAAATCGTATGCTATTGATAAGTTCATCCCTTCACTATGCGTGGTCTACACGCACTTGGCCGGTTTTTTATTTTCTGTCTAGGTACCCATCATCTTTATATGTAAATGCTGTAGATTAGATCAGAATATGTTTTGCCAAAATTTTTAATATTCTATGATATTTATGAATTTGGCACATACAACCGGACTAATGGTCACGAGGCAAATAAATAACTATTTAATAACTTATAAAAAAACATTCATCATCATCATTTCAGCCGAAAGACTGCTGGACATAGGCCTCCCCCAAGCACTTCCACTTCGACCGGTTCTGTGCTTCTCGCATCCAACGGGTTCCTGCGGCCTTCACAAGGTCGTCGGTCCACCTTGTGGGAGGCCTTCCAACGCTACGTCTTCCGGTACGTGGTCGCTACTCCAGAACCTTTCGGCCCCATCGGCCATCTGTTCTGCGAGCAATGTGCCCTGCCCACTGACTGCCACTTAAGTTTGGCAATTCTTCGGGCTATGTCGGTTACCTTGGTTCTCCTGCGGATCTCCTCATTCCTGATTCGATCACGCAGGGAAACTCCAAGCATAGCCCTCTCCATTGCCCTTTGGGTGACTTTTAGCCTTCTTATAAGGCCCATTGTGAGCGACCACGTTTCAGTGCCATAAGTCATCACTGGCAACACGCACTGGTCAAAGACTTTCGTCTTGAGACACTGCGGTATGTGGGATGAGAAGATATTGCGTAGCTTCCCGAACGCTGCCCAGCCGAGTCGGATTCGACAATTGACCTCTTTCTCGAAGTTAGACCTACCTAACTGGACAGTTTGTCCTAGGTAAACATACTCGTCCACGACTTCGAGTGTAGCGTCTCCGATCTTTATGGGAGTGGGTGTTACATGGGCATTTGACATGACCTTCGTTTTGTCCATGTTCATTTTAAGACCCACTCTTTCGGAGGCTCTACTGAGGTCATCGAGGATTGTACTGAGGTCCTCTATAGTCTCAGCCATGACTACGATATCGTCGGCAAACCGAAGGTGAGTTATGTACTCGCCGTTGATGTTGATGCCAGCCCCTTTCCAGTCCAGAACCTTGAAGACATCCTCCAGTGCAGCGGTGAACAGTTTCGAAAAAAACATTGATCTTCGCAATTTACTTTGTATGAACGCTGTTCATGTTATCAGACATCTCTTTGAAGTGTCCATATTTTTTGACGTTTGAGAAATTTCCTAAAACTTCACCCGACTCGGACATCAAGGTAATCTTGGATATATCTTGAATTCGACCATCGATTCCTCACCTCTTGTAAAAGTTTCAAGGGTAGGAAATTTATCCACTCACATTGCAGTTGTGTTGCAACTTGTCAAAAATGTAGGGAAAGTTGAGGTATGTTTTGAAAGATTTATACTGAGATCAGACTGTGAACTTTCTTAAAATTCCCCCTCGACGACGAGAATTGCCCCTCTGATCCTAAGAGCAATCAATCAGTATGTTAAATCCAACGCTACGATAGCAGAAAAAGTATATTCAATTAGGCATCGATTGCTTTCAACTTCCTTGACATAGTTAAAAAAAGATTCACTAGTATTGATCAGGTCACCTAAAGCGGGAATATGCAGGCGGCTAATGAAATGGCAATGTTATGACGTGTGAGGGTTCTTGATAAGCTTTTGTTTAACGTGGTTCTAAGCTCTAGGTAATAAATGCTTATTTACCAAAAACATAAAACAGAAATTATGTAGCCGAGGTAAACTGCAATGCAAAAATCCATAGTCCAAGAAAGGCGAAGTCACTCAGAAATGCAAAAAAGATAACTAGACATTTTTGAACATTTCACAAGAAATCACAACAAAACATTCATGATGCTTCCACACGCGGCACCACAGAGTTATAAATTCTAAAGAAAGCACCAAACCCGGCTGACAAGAAGGGTTATTTTTAGCGCATGGTATAGTTATTAGTTATGCTCTATGTATGTAGGAGGCTTTATTCTTTCATAGCATCCAGATGTCTGTCTGGATGCATTGTTATGATTTACGTGTCCTTAGGATTGTGGTGACCGCCCAGCGTAACGCACGTCACTTCCAATCGCAATCCGAATGATTTTCAAGGAAATTCCTAATTCAATAGGTGAGGTTTCTCAAAAGCAACATGGGTGACTTTATAACCCAAAGGTTGTGAAAAAAGTTTTAGTACCGTCAAAATAAAGGGCTCGAGGAGACGATTCCAAAAACATGACTTATGACCCCTGGGGTCACCACAGTCATTTATTTATTTTTATTGACTCACGAACAATTGTTTACACTAATTTGTGCTAAAGGTAACATTCAAAAGTGTGTATGAGACAGTGTATCAATCACTTACGGTCATAAATCATATAATTGGGATCGTCAACAAAAACTAATGGCATATAAAAGCACTAAAGTAAAGGGTGCTCTTTCTAACACACAGGATGTTTCGTAGAGAAAAAATAAAATATTGCGCAGCATTGTTTATCTTTTAATGCCTCCTCTATGTTAGGTTAACCCTGTGTAAAGCATAAATGATGAATAATAAGCATATGTCATATGTCAATGACAAATACATGACAATGACGGGCAGTGACAATTATTATGAACGATAAAGAAGGAGCCGCCATTACATACTTTAACCTTTTGAGCGCCAAGCGGTACCGAACGCGATGTGTCCCCCAGCGCCAAGCTATAAATGAATAACGAATGTATAGTAAACAGTAGTGATGAGGGTAATTGTATTATCGATAAATGTTACTAACATGTTAATGTTACTTACATTTCATATAAATGTACCAGATAAATAAAAATAATTACGTATTTTTATGTCTTGTTTTATTTACATAATTGTAAATAAAACAACACAAAGTTGTAATACGAAAAAGCAGAATACACTTTAAATAATGACAAATCAGATACATAACTCAAACAAAATAAAAACAAATTAACAAAACTGGCTACATCCCTATTGTCTTCTGACGTCATCCAGTTGTCTTCATATCAAGACCGTGGCGCTCGTAGCACGTAAGGGCCAGTTCACACCGAGACGCGACGCGACGCGCAGTTTTCAAGATAGAAATATTATTATACATAAAAAGGTAATTTATTATACATAAAAAGGTACACGATTCAGTGAGCTACGCCGCGCGGCGGCGGCGCCGCGCTGCGTAGCTCGACGTAGTAGGTAGACACTGAATTGTGTACCTTTTAGTGTAGTAGATAAGGTCTATAATTGTATTTCTATCTTGAAAACTGCGCGTCGCGTCGCGTCTCGGTGTGAACTGACCCTAAAAGTTCAATTTTTATTAGGGATGTCTAATGTCTATGGTATCTTTTCTTACATTTTTTAGTCTATTGTTTGTGCTAAACACACATTATTAGTTTATTACACACACATTTCCTTCTTAATGTTCGTAGGGAATTATAATAATGAAACCTATTTTGCTTGGCCACATTACGCGCTTCGTTTCTGGATACAGCGCATCGCATTCAAAGTAAGAACGCGGTTTTTGGTATGTTCTGTATTCATACTAATTTCGCATGCTACTTACGCTGATCTAATTAGGTTATTGAGTGAAAATATTTATTAAAATTTTTCATACCGTTAAATAATTTACACTTACGTACCTCAAAATCTTCGTCTGATGTACTCTCAAATTCATCGGATGTAGCTTCCGATTCTACACCTTGTAGGATTTTTAAAAGTTCTTCAGAACTTAATTCATTATCTTCACTCATTTTTTTATAACAATAACAAACATCATCCACATACAGAGCTGCACTATCTCACGCTGACCTTGATGCGCTTACGTCTATGACGTCACAGGATGTCTTCTATTCATGTCTATGGCGCACAAGGCACCGATATCTATTTATTTCGTAGTGACGGGATCTTTCAATATCGATATCAGTATTAACCAAAGTACGGCGCTTTGTGTGTATTAAAAGATTCGTGTAAATACATGTGTAAGGGCTAGCAAAATTAAGTACATACCTTTTATGGGTCGCATTTTTTTCAAAACTCAACATTTCGATTCGAAATAAAAGTGTTTTTAAAACTTTCGTATCTATCGACACTTTAGAAACTTGATCAAGTAACTACAACACTAGACGTCTTCATATAAAGACTACGGCGCCTGGGACATGAAAAAATTTTTGGCTATTATAATTTTTCTGTTTTTAATATAAATAAAGACCCCTATTGAAATAAAAATTTAAGTTTAGGGTTTTAGGCAATAGTATAAATACGCACAAAGCATTTGCTCATGTATTTTAATGTAATAAACGTTATGATTAGATATTGTCTTCTAATAAAGACGTGGTGTGGAGGGCACGGAAACGATTGTCTTCTATAGAAGACCGTGGCGCTCAAAAGGTTAAAGACTGGACTTATCTATTTGTTTAAAAATTAAATTGATTCATTATAATCAATTATTAAATATCATGTTCATAACAGTGTAGTTATTATTCAATACGCTTTAAATGCAGTTTTGTTATTCTATATTCTAAAAATACTGTGAAATCTCAATTCTTGCAATAAGCATGTCCCAATTAAAAAACTGGCAACGAAGACCTCCCCGAATACTTGAATCAAAATAATAATCTTTTAAATGGAAATACTCGTATTTTCTGCAAACCTTTTTTTTTTTTTTTGCGGATTGGAATGACCCCTCCCGCTCTGGGTGGAGCGGAAGGGAGTGTCAGACTCTTACTGACTAAACCCACCCGTGTTCCTTCCTTAGCCCTTTATGTTCCGGGCCAGCGGTAACCCTTTCGGACAATCCCGCTGACCTGGCAGGCTTCGGCCCTATGGGGCCCCTCCTCGATGCTGACATCTCTTTGAGGCGCGCGTGGAACACGTACGCGCCGTCCGTCACGGGCCTGGTCCTGATCGGACGGTGAGCTACCCATTACTCTCCGCCCGCAGGCCCGCGCCTACGGTGGCCGGGAGTCGTCGCGCGGCTCCCGACGCCCGGAGAATCTCCCGCGGCGGCTGGGACGGGAGGCTCTCTCCCTGAGCCGTCCCGCCACCTCCTTCGCTAGCATGACTGCTTCGCAGAAGGAGGTGACTGCCTCCCACTCCCTCTCGCCCCAGACCATGGCTTGCACCAGGGCCGGGCGCGAGAGGTCGCCGCCGCTGCCGATCGCCTCTACGAGGACACGGCGTTTCTGCAAACCTTTACCAAGTAACAAAGGCTGTGGTGGGATTACAAACATTCAGTTATTTTTTAAATCAGCTTTTTCTCCGTACTAGGCCACAAAAAAACCATGTCCTTTTTGTTAGAATATAAATGGTTGTTTTTGGATATGTGAAAAATTCACGGCAGTAGTATAAATAACAAAGGTAAAAGGAAACTATCACAGGTAAGTGGGTTTTACAAGTTAACGAGTAATGGTCGACCAACTTACATTTGCCACATACAGAACCCTTCATTGTGCGTGCTTCGACGCGCACTTAGCCGGTTTATAGATTTAGTACCCTACAGGTTGAGAAAAAAGGTTAATTTACTTACCGTTGTTAGCCCAGGAAAATAAGATTTTGACTGCGTAATAATCCTAGTGAAGATTTCTCACCGGGATTATCTTTATTTCGGCATAAGAAATACTATGTGAAAGTCTATTACAATATCAAGTGCAAAAAAAATACTGTCAGCGGTCTCAAAAATCCGGTTTTAGTTTGATTTTCCACTCACTCTTATTATTCACGCGATCTTCTAAATAGAGAAGACTTGTGTACATTATCTGTATCACATCCGACCATTGCAGCCTATTTCGCTTTTTGACGTATGTCCGTGGCATATTGACGTCCTGTAAATAGGTAAAAATATATAAATAATTCTAAAACAATTACATAAATAAACTAAACTAAATAAATAAAACATATAATCATATAAAACGGATACCCGATATTTCCCAGTTCGATTCATGCAGGTTTATTTACTTTTATATCCATGGTTTTATAAAAACAATAGAACAATAAGGTAACACATGCCTATTGGGCATGTGTTACCGAAGAGAATACGTTAAAAAGGACAAAATATTAGGCACTTATAAATAATCAATTAAGTATTTACTTTAATAACTAGCTTAAGCCCGCGACTTCGTTCACGTGAAATTTCACCCTCTTAGGGGTGAAATTTCGAAAAACCCTTTCTTAATGGATACCTACTCTTCACAAAGAACACACCCTCCAACATGTCTCTAGGACCAGCGGTTTAGGCTGTGCGTTGATATATCAGTTAGTCAGTCAGGACTTTGAATTTTATATATTTAGATTAAAGTATATCATTGATTATTTTTAAGTGAAGTGTATGTCTTAGCACATGTCAATATTACTCTCTTTCTGGAGCTGACTTGTAAAATATGGGACCTCAAAGAGTGAATACAATAACATGCCAATTCCATCAATGATCAAAAAGGTTAAGAAATTCCACTGACCCATTTGCTTATAACTAATTGGCCAACCTTTACGGACGAGTGACTTTCGACCATATAATAGACAATAATGGCACTTGAAAGAACAGGATTAGATTGTCATAGAGAGGCAAAATTTATTTAAGTGCTTCTCAATTATTTATTGACCCAGTTACTCAAAACGTAGACTACGGGTAGGTATGCTGTGTTTTTGTGGACGAGTCTCTACTCCAGTTCTATGCTACAAATAGTTTTCCTTCTATTAAGTTAAACTAGAACTATTTTTGAATGCTGTGCTCAGTTGTGAGGTCAACTGAGCACAGCATTAAAAAAAGTTCTACTTTGCAGACATAAGAGAAGAGATTTTACATGAAATATTCGTAAAGTTTTGTTTTTACTCGGTTTATGACGATCACCCACAATCTCAGGACAAGCACTACGTTGAAGTTGAAACACATTAAATTAACAAAAACATGCGGCCACTCGCCGCGTTGATACAACTGAAGATACAAAATTACAAACTACTTTCAAGATTTATTCTTACAAGGTGTTAAAGATACTCTATTAAAGTATTTTTAAACTCTCTCCCTGAGTGGATCTAACGAGATAAGGAAGTTGGTGTGATGGCGCCGCGCCGCAACGACATTTTGCGGTCGCTGAAAGCTGCTATACAAATTGCATCTTTTTTTTTGTGTGGGATTTTTACCTCACTAAAACCACCCCGGTCGTCACCATTTGCATAAAGAAGGGGGCACCTCTCAAAACACCGATCCGAAATCCCCTCTGTGCAACGCTTGCTAGGGCACATCGCAGGACACCCGTTCAGAGGCGACGAACTTCTTTTCAAACCGATAATGGGCAACAGTCTGTGCAAAGCACCCACTGCCTTACCGACGCGGGTACCCCGGCGCGCGAAGTGCTTTTCGAAACCGCACCGACGACGGCTGGCATCGTGAGGAGGTTGATGTCTTATCCTCTGGATCCCTAACCACCGGTAGCTTGGACCCTGCTCCCGATGCCAGCCGACCACAAATAATAATATTTTGAAATGTTTTTTATACTTACATTAAATATATGAAGAAATGTTTACAAATTTATAAGATCACGAACTAAATAAATAAACGAAATAATAATTCCTTTATTCTCAGGCAAAGGCTCATAGATATAATACACAAATATTATTCTGAAAAAATAATAAACTAAAGCATATTAAAAACATTAGGCGCTAGTAATCTATTCTAAGTAGTGCGTTGGGTTGGCGACGTATTGAGCTGAGTCGAGGTGTATGTAGCCTCCCGTGAAAACACCGATACACGGCACCCCTCGGCCGAAATTCTTCCTTTATGAAGGTCTCCAATTGATCAATCGGAACGCGCCGCGCACCACATGATTTTGTGATCGCAACTATAAATTCTCAACTCTCAAGCTGAACGAGGTCTTTGTCATTATGTACTCCACGTTCTCCTCTGCCTTCGTGGAGTGATGTAAACGATTCACGTACAGCTGTGTCGATGCAATAAAGGGACGCAGCAACATGTTCGGGCCAGTCAATGCGGTACCGCACTGATTGCGACAAGCTTCTTCTTCTTCTCCAAACTTATGTTTAGGTTGCCGCTGATGTTTTCGGTGCGTAGATGGATTGCGATGCTTCCAAATTCAACTGTATCTCGGCTAGGCTTGATCCCAGGCTTTTGATATCCCGTAGCAGCCTGGTGACATTGATATTGGTCGATTATGACGGGGGGCAGCTTGCGCAAAGCCTTCGCCACGAAAGTCAGCACGTCGTCCAGATCGGTCTCCTTCAAAACTTTAATAATGTCTTGTAGACTCATCTCTCCCTTTTCGTCCCTCGTGTGGGACGGCATTCGGTCGGCCATTTCTAGCGACTCGTAGTGCTTTAGCTCTGAGTGTCTCCTCTTCATTGAAGTTGGATGTGCAAATCTGGATCACACTAACTTCGTCCATGACATCCAGCTGGTACTGTAGCAATGGTCAGGACCTTGGTCGCCACAAGTTCTTCAGAACAAATAATGGCAGCGGCATTAACTGTGCTCAGCGCAAAATTATTTCCGCTTACTGTGTAAGCGAGTCCGATTGCAACGGCGGATTGCACTGCACTGATAAGTGCAGGTCATTTTTAGGGTTCCGTACCCAAAGGGTAAGCCAGGACCCTATTACTAAGACTCCGCTGTCCGTCTGTCACCAGGCTGTATCTCATGAACCGTGACAGTTGAAATTTTCACAGATGATGTATTTCTGTTGCCACTATAACAACAAATACTAAGAATAGAATAAATTAAATATATAAGAGGGGCTCCCATACAACGAACGTGTGGTTGTCCTTGAAACTATGCCATTTAGAAGAATAAGTTAGGAGCTAGCGCAGGTTTATTAATTACGCGCAATATAGTTATTTTACGGCACCCCAGCGACCGTTCCAGCGCCACTGCCCAGTGTACTTTGGGTTCGGAACCTTATTTGTGCGAGCCCGACTCACTCAATGTCGGTTTGTTTTTCTTCAGTTCCAAGTAAAACAAAAAAATAAAATTAATATTAATTCAAGCTCGCTCTATTGGGAGTGAAATGCCACGTAGTCATGCAGGTGTGGTTGTAATAATACGGAAACAATATTCTGGGGCACAGCAGGTCGCTATATTTTTAGTTCGAGTAACTCATATACAGTAAAAAATTATAAACTGTCCCTGGTTCCTTTTCTAGGCGGACATGATGCCTTATGATCTACGTTGTCACTTGTCACTCCTAAATTTAATCCATGATATTAAAACCATCCATACAATACTTATATATCAACATAATTGCCATGTGTACTGTGATGTTCCTACTGACGATTAATTAATCAATACGCTGGACAATTATTGATATCACCGCCTTGAACTAACTAATATAATTTTGACTACAAAAAAAAAACAATAAACAGGGCAGCATGTGGCGACCTGTTGGGCAATACTTAGCGACTCCACGAATCCGGATCCCGGGAGAAGTCTTGTTCCTCACCTCTGGCTTGCCTTTATTGGCAGGCTTGAGTGAACACTGATGAGGAATAGAGCTGCCACCTCTTTCTTACCTTTATTGGCCGGCTTGAGTGTAGACTCGTGGAAGCCAAACGTGCTCGAAGCAAGGCAGTATTCTAGTAAGATGCTAGTAGGTATCTCGACCGCACTTCCGGGATTGTCCTGATAGCCATGAAATACCGCTCAATACTACCGCGGAATACTCCTCATAATGCGCACCTCAGTACATTTTGCATCCCTGTCGCTACGATACTCTGTGCTAGCGACCGATTTCAGGGCCCCAAAATTGAGTATGCGACTCACCCCCTGCATTTCATACGTGTATATTATATAAAACATTGGTCAGGCAGGGGCCATAGTCTTTCCATAGGTCTAGGTAACCAGTCCACTCTAGCTACCCAAATCCATAAGCCAATATCTTTGTTTCCATATCCTGCAATAGTCCTACACCAACAGGGGGATTTCCTTGGGTACACTTGCATAGTGCGAACAGGGATAGTCGTCAGTTGGTGCCTTATTTCATTAAAAACGTCTAACGGGCCTCTGCGAGTTGGCTTTGGCCCCTCGTACGCCTCGTTCCCGAGACATGTCAAGAGACGTAATAACTTTAATTTCGGAAGTCGGTGTCTTAGGGATCAGTATTTTAGTTTTTGCCACCGACTTCCGAAATTAAAGTTATTTTTCAGTTTGTAGTGTTTTTTTTTTTCAGTTTGTAGTGTTTTTTTTGGAAGTCGGTTTTTTTTTTGTTAAAAAGTTTTTATTTCTCGCTTTTTAGTGGGTCTCTATTTATAATTTATCTAAGTTACAATAGCCTAATGTCAACTTGCCCATCGCCTTTTTTATAAAATATTCCTTTTCTCGATGCAGGGACGTTAATTGTTGAGGAGTTCTCCTTTTATTAGTTTTTAGATTAGATGCTGATAATCCTGGCTGCAGCATCAGGCCAGACTTATGTCAACATTGCATTGAACTGAAAATTAGTCCTGTTTAAAATGAGCCCAAACACGACTACGGTGCTGTAATTTAAAGGTTTGTACTTTTTCTGAAGCTCCTGGCTTCAGCATCAGGTCTTCGGTGTTCCTCAGTAACAGTACGTTTATCCACACATCGAGCCCTTTTCAATGAGCCTAAACACGATATATCTGCTGTTAGGTTAGGTACTCTGCAGACTATCCTGACTGCAGCATCAGGTCATGACTTGATAATCATGAGACCAAATGTGGCAAATGCCCTATCAAACATCAAAACAATTTACTAAAACAGTCCTTGCCTGTTCGAGTAACTTCTTACTGTTAAGGAGTTGTACCTTCCATCATCAGCCCAGCTACCTGAAATGGTGACAACCATATACAAATACACAAGATACTTCATAAAATATTCGAAAAACAATAAGTGAGCCTATAAAATTTGAGGGTTGCCCTCGATTTCTCTAAGATCCCATCATCAGATCCTAACTTGGTGACAATGGGACCACCTCAGAACTATCTACTTTCGAACAAAAAAAGAATTTTGAAAATCCATCGACAATTGGCGGCGTATTCGATGAACAAACGTACAAAAAAAAAAAAAAAAAAAAAAAAAAAAAAAAAAAAAAAATACAAACACCCGAACATAGTACCTCCTCCTTTTTGTAAAGTCGGTAAAAATAACAATACATAATAATATTTTGCAATATTTTAACCGTCATTGTATCAAATACTGTATTTATATTGTTATCGTTACGATATATAACGGTGGTATACGTTTGATATCATATTATTACTGTCAGTATCGTGTCTTTAAGTACCTATACGTATTGCATGAATGGTAGTTAGTTTAACACAAAACAAAGACGATGTTAGTAGACAGATAAAACTAATATTATTTGTTTAATTAGTTAAAGATCTTTTTTTTTTTTGTTTCAGAGTCCGTGTGGAGTATTACGTAAACGAGAACACTTTCAAAGAAAGACTGCAACTGTATTTTATTAAAAATCAACGATCGAGTAAGTATGTCAAGGCATAGAAATTAATTGCACGATACCGACATGCCGCGGTTTCTTCGAAATAACAAATAAGGCTTCGTTTATATCCCGCGTATGCTTATACGCGGAATTAATTGGCGCATGAACAGACTCTCCGTGCATGAAGCGCAATTTCTTGAGTACCTATAAATTTTGTTTCAGAATAAATACTCCAAAAAACTAAAACGTAGGTAGACATTTTAAATGAATGATAACTATGAATAATACTACAAAAATAAGCATCTTGCTGAGGTTGCTGTTTTCGAAACATAATATATTTTGTAATTAGCTTGCTTAGGTTGTTGAGGTTTCCGCGACATATTCCGAGAGTCCACTAAAACAAAACGCGAGTCCTCAAAACGCTAACGTTACAAACATTAAACGTCATGATGTGTGGCTTGGCCGCTTGCCGCTTTATGGCCCGCACGAGCCGCGTACGCTCCGCGGCTTCATGAACGTAGCCTAAAGATTTTTAATTAATCTAGTACCAGTTACCTACGTGAAATGTCAGTGGCAATAACTTTTTTATTAAATACACCTCGCAGTACCTATGAAAATGATCTAATTTCCTATCAGCAATTCTTGGTGATTATTTTTTGGAACTTAATAATACTATTGAGGTGTAAGAGTGTTTGTTTGTTAAATGTAATCTCTGGAAATACTGATCCGATCACGAAAGTTCACTGATAGAAAGTGCCATAGGGTTTTAATTCATTCATTCACTAACAGACAACGCACAGCCTAAACAGTTCGGTCAAGAAGCATGAAATATTGAAGAGTTTTTATATAACTCCAGGAGTTTACTGCTGATGAGTACACCCTTGTTTATTTATTTATAAAGGTACACCAACAGCTTCTGTATACAAAATATCAAATAACAGTAGGTAACAGTTATGTGCTTATACAGTTGCCAATATCAGGTGAACCAACATTCTAAAATACAGTGATCACCTAAGGTAAAAACGGAATGTATAAAAATAAAAAATTAAGTGGTAACAAACTATGTAAACAGAAATATAAAACGACATAAGTTATAGGTTACAGAGGTTGCAAGAAATACCTACATACTAATACAACGAATCTTCAGATTGTGTGGGTTGCGTGCTTTGGGACCTTAAAATTTGGGTTTTAAAGTTATTTAGGGAGTCATGATATACATATACATATGTCAACATCTGGAGTGCATTTTATATAAGAATTCATCTCTCGGCTGAGCCTACTGAGAGGTGAGTTTACTCCTTTATTTGTGTTGGATGTTTTAGTGCAGAATAACATTGGTAATGGGATATCTGGGTAAATTATAAGGGAATTTTAGTCCGATTTGTTCAGATAACTTATCGCAGTCCAATCTATTGCTAAGAGCGTTTACGACTTACGGCATTTCATACAAACTTTGAAGCCCTTGTTTTTCGAAATGAATGAACCGATTATAATGAAACTTCATACGCATAAGCTGGATACAAAGGTCTAAAAAATTTTCATTTGTCATCAGATCCTGACCTGATGACATCCTGGAGAAATCGAAAGAACTCTTCAAATATTATAGGCACACTTACAGCAATTTGGATATTTTTTAAAGTAACTTGTGGATTTGCTCTCGTTTAGTGAAGTGAAACTGGTGATGAAGACCACAGATGGCCACCGGAACTACTCAATAATAATTAAAAGTACTTACATCTTTTCAAACTAGCAGCAGACTGGAGGATTAACGTAGATTTTCCTTGTAATACTAATATTTTACAATGTAATACTAATATTTTAAATAATATTGTAATACTAATATTTTACATGGAGCGACTGCCTATCTGACCTCCACAACCCAATTACTGGGTATTACGATACCCCTTGATAAGACTGGTTGTCAGTCTTTCGGGCTTCTGACTACCCGTAACGACTGTCAAAGATCCACGAATGACAGCCGGGACCAACGGCTTAACGTGCTTTCCGTGGCACGGGGGGGTCACGGTATGTAAAATAATAAAGAGAGATGTAAAGATGGTCACCCATCTACAGACCAACCGCGGCAAGCGTAGCTTAATCTGATCTATCGACCTGTGCGGCTGTTACTATTTAGCCACGGGCCCCTCGGCACCTACTATTTTTCGGCACCTACATAATGTACGTAATGATAATGACTGATGAACTTCAACAATTCTAAAAACATGATTATCACACATAGTAAGTACTAATAACAGTTACCAAATTCGATTGCGAACTAACAACTAACTTTACTCAATAAATACCAGTAAAATAAAAAAAAAATACCTTCAAGTACCAAGATTAGTTATAGTTACGTAAAAAACCGAGAGGACAATGGGTTGAATGTGTGCGTGCGCGTAATGTTGTTGTGTTGCGATTCAAATACCTAAACTTGAGCGAGATCAAAATGTGATAGCGTCCTCAACAGGAATAGTGAAGAAATAAATTCTGCTTTTCTTTTCCCCAAAATTATGTGCCTACTTACGAAGGCCTTTTGCCCATCAAATTACGGCATGCAAGCGTCGTTCAACGGACTATTAGGTGTAGTTCGGGATGCCCGGCTCTTGACCAGTTTTTATTATGTGTTTTTCTTTGTTCCAGGTTTACGCATTAGAATAGCTAACTTATTTTTCAAACTTTTGACCTGTGTGTTGTATATATGCCGAGTTTGCGCTGATGGCGATCCCATTACCGCTTCCTGGTAAGTCAACGTTATAAGAACAAAAATCATGGTATGTTTTTAGACTGGCAGTTACACTTTAAAAAAAAGCTAATTAGCAAATAAAGAGGAATTCTAGCAGGGTTTTTATGTGCGGTGTGTCTGCTCATGTCAAGTCAAAGTGAAAACATTTATTTCAATAAAACCATTTACTTACAAGAACTTTTGAATTTGGTTCAGGAATTGTTTCGGGTCTCTATATTAACACGGCTACTCATTCAGCCCTTAGTTAAATTAATGAAATATATTTCGATACAGGGTCAAATTAAATTAGCTAGCGAAACTCCACAGACGTGATGGGTATGTATATACAGGGTTACTGGTTAAAACATTAACAACCTCTTAAGAGGTTGTTAATTTAATGTTTGAGAGGCAACTTTTACTATAGGACCAAACCTGAAATCGCAAAAAAAAAATTAGCTGTTCCGTACATTTCGACGAGTTATACGAACATAAGTGTAGGGCACAGCTGATTTTTTTTTCGCGATTTCTGGTTTGGTCCCATAGTAAAAGTTGTTGTTAATGTTTTACCAATAACCCTGTATTTCATTAAATTTTTGTATGCAATGCAGACTGCGAACGTCACTAGTTACACGAACTTTAAATTATTGTCGTCTCAGTCAAAACTAGAAAGCCCGTCAAAACTGATTGCAAAAAAAAAAAAAAATATATATGTATAAGGTCGAATTGAGAAATCACCTTTTTTGAAGTCGGTTAATGAGCCAAAAGTACTTTTAACCGCTTAAAACTATTCCAATAATTATTATTATTGAAATTGCAATTGCAAGGCGAATATTGCAATTAATTGAAAATGAAAATTAATTGATTGAAATTGATTGAAATTAATTAATTGAAAAGGCAAATTATTGAAATTGCAAGGCGAATATTGCGTTCAATTCTGCCATGTCTAAACACATATAAAAACACAGCTTTCTTTAGTTATTGGGGTGTGTTTTTCTGTTCTGGTTGCACTAATATTAGTGAAAGGTGAAGAGTTAGATGTTTGTGGTAGGTATAGTTATTTCTGCCAAGAAAGTTATTTTAAATCCCTTGTACCAATGTTTTTTTTTAATGTACTAGTATGAAGGCAATAATAATAATTAACTTTTGTTCCTTTACAGCTACGGCTGCAGGCCTGGGAATAAGACTGAATTCGAATATTCGGCTAACTTGACGGAAGAGGAATTTCAGGAGCGCCCGATTATTAATTGGGACGGAATAATATGGGTCAATAGGCCCCTATATTTGTGGGTTGTGCAAGTCATATTAGCTATGATATCTTTTACCGAAGCCATTCTACTCGCCTATTTGGGCTATAAGGTAAATTAATTATGTCATCAACTAAATTGAAAATACCGTAAGGGACTATTATTCATTACATACGTCACACTGTTAGGGGGTCTTTTAAAGGGTGATTGGAAGATGCGAATGGCCAGCTTAATGAAAATATATTTAAACTAGCAGCGCCCCGCGGTTTCACCCGCATAAGTGTCGATCCCGTGGGAACATCGGGATAAAAACTATCTTGTCCTTCCCCGGGATGCAATCTCTCTGCCAAATTTTATCAAAATCCGTTCAGTGGTTTAGGCGTGTAAAGGTAACAGACAGACAGAGTTACTATCGAATTTATAATATTAGTATGGATACATTGTCTTTCCTTGTAAGCTAAAATAATCATAAAGGTGAAAAGTAGTGATATGGTTAAGATTGAGCTTTTCTGGGTGGGATAATATTGTGATGATAACGAATATTTATTTATTTGTAAACCTGATTAAAAGTTATTTTTTCTATAAAAAAAAATGCTCCGTAAACTCTATAAAATAAGTACTTATAACTGAGTAAAAAGATTCATTCAAAGGGATGTTTTTTTCTTTAAATTTGTTTCGGTCAATGTGTTTACCAAGACAGCAATAATATTATTCTAACTGAACAGACAGCTGTGCTGCGGGGAGATAGTTATGTCATTATTTAATTATTATAAAAAAATATCTTTCAAATTCATCATATTTTTCAGGGCAATATATGGCAACAAGTTTTATCGTTTCACTTCATCTTAGAAATGGTGAACACAATACCATTTGCATTGACGGTAAGTTTCTAATGGATACATCATTAAATTGTGACATCAAAAAAAATACATAATCCAACTCATGGTTTGACCACTCTTCTATTTATCATTGTAGTGGCATTTTTCTGAAGTCGCAATTATAAAAATAAGCCTATATCTATCTACGCTTTACATTAAAATATGATCATTATTATTCTTACAAAATCGCTAAAGCAGAATATAGCCCAGGAAAATAAGTTAAATGAAAGGCAAATCTGCGACATAAGTCATAATTAAGATTTTTCATCGGGATTATCTTTCAGGCATTAGAATTTAAAAAAAAACTCGACTGTCAAAAGCCCCGAAAGTCAGTTCTTTGCGAATATATCGAAAAATATTGATTTCACGTCAGATTATGTTACTACAAGTTGCTTCCTTACTTAATTTAATTTGTACACCAATATTTTTTCCAAGTCAGTCATGTTTTATATACCTACCCTACGACTAATATTGAACACTTACCAGAAAGGGCTTTCCAGGGAAACCGTTTATTCAAAACGGAGCTGAAGCCGAGTTTCTCGAGAACTACTTAGTTCTCGATGAATCTTGTATTTGAATTTATTGTACCTGCAAAAACTGACATGAAACTAACTCTCTACGAGATTTTTGCAGAAAAGTTGCTTTCGGGACATTTCGCAGTTTTTTAATGCCCATTTTGTCGCGACACAAGGTATTTCTAATGAGCCCATAAAGGCTTATTTTCCATTGAACTGTTCCAAAAGTATAATGTTCCGAAATAATATATATTTTTTAATTAATTGAAGTTCTAAATAGGCAAAATCTCATTTCAGTTGCCGTTTCCACCACTCAGAAACCTATTCATACCAGTGTTTCTAAACTGTTGGCTGGCAAAGAGGTCGCTCGAGAATATGTTTGTAAGTAATAATAATTTTAACTCCTATGTGGACTTCGTACAAAAAAAAACACAACATAAAGTATTTTTCACCACTCTTGGTCAAAAAGTGGCTCTTATTGCACTGTTGTTATTAGTTACACTACAGTATCTAACATGCGTGCTAAAAAGCAAAAATTAAGATTTTGCATTTACGCAACAGATGTGACTTGTAATCTGACAGGGTGACGTGTAATTTGACATATTCCTTCCAGAACGTGCTAGTGTGACCCATTTGCAACAATTAAGCACCCCCCCATAAAGCTTAGGTGAAACTGGTGAAACAGTTGTTGATAATGCTGCCAAATATCGAGTTTGCAAATATTTAAAAAAGTGTGATAATCGAATAAATTAACTGTGAATTAATTAACTGGTTTATGCCTTCCTACTACTTCCTAACCTGCCAGCAATCCATCACATGTTAGGCGATGCCTATGTCGCGGAGCGTTTTTTTAAGTTGTTTACATGACTCACGATATACTTGTCGCTTAGTTTGCGTGTATTTAACATACAGTGCACGTAAGTACTTTAGTTTAAAAATCGTTGACTTCCGAGGTTTTCGAAAAAATATCCTGTATTTATCACATGACATTTAGCTTTAGTTTCAGACAGTTTCCCAGAATGCGTCATAAATTATGAATTCTTTAAAATATGAAAGTGAAGGGCCTTCATTAATGCCATCATAAATGATGTGGTCTCCTATAATTGGAAGCGCACACTTGTATTTGTGCCTGTTAAAGTGTGTAGCCTCTGTTGGAGATCAATCAATCAATAAATAAATTAAATTACAGTTTGATACACATGAACATTTGTTATTGAACTCGGCTCCATAACGCCCACCTGAGGCAGTACCTCCTCGACTGAAATGACAAACTTACTTACTATAATATTATTAAGGAATATTAATCAATTTTACACACAACACATCACCGTCGCTTCCTATACAGGGTGAAATTGAATACATGCGACAAACCGAAATGGGAGATTGTACTCATCATTATGAACAACTTTTACTAAGGGACCAACGATGCAATCGCGAAAAAAAAATATCAGCTGTTCCTTACATTTTATGTTCGCCTAACTCGTCAAAATGTAGGGAACAACTGATTTTTTTTCGCGATTGCAGCGTTGGTCCCTTAGTAAAAGTTGTTCATAATGATGAGTACAATCTCCTATTTCGGTTTGTCGCATGTATTCAATTTCACCCTGTATATAAAGTTAGAGCCCAAGAAATAGAAAATCTGTCCACTTTAATTCAGTTTTCCTGTACAAAAGTATTTCTGTCACTTGTCACTCACTCATGTCACTTCAACGAATTTATTTGAATAAAAAAAAACTACCGACTTCAAGAAAAAAACACTTCAAAGTGAGAAATAACTTTAATTTCGGAAGTCGGTGTCGTTGGTTCCGCATTTTCGTTTTTTTCTCCGCTCTGACGTATACGCTCTATATTGCAACCTTTCATTTTGGTATTTGGTTAATTTCAGAATGATCTTCACAGGGCTATGCAAAAGTCCCAATCAGCTCTATCGCAACAATTGATGATATTGTGCGTCACTCTACTGTGCCTGGTGTTTACAAGGTAAATAACATGTATTTTATAAAAACCAATTTTAACAAAACAGTATTTTTTTACAAGCTTTTATTTAGCTTGCACTGTTCGTATGTATGTAAGTTGTCCGTCAAAATTTGCAAATTTTTCAACCATTTTTCGACCATTTGTTGGTATCCGATTGAGCTGAAATTTTGCATACACCTTTACTTAGTTCTGGCAACAATACAAGTGCAATACTCAATATTGTAATAATTTCAATATGGCCGCCGCTCCAAGATGGCAGATTACATATTTTTTCTCAACCCCCAAAATATGGGTATCAAATGAAAGGGCTTAAATAGTAGTAGACGATAAAGTTAGTAACATCACACTAAATTCAATATGACCGCCACTCCAAGATGACGGATTAAAAAAAAGTTTTACAAAACAAGCTGACTACCGTTCATAGCACGTTCAGCCCTTTGGAACTCGACATCATTATCTGATCAGGTACGTCACTGTTTTCTTCTTCTTCTTCATTTATACAAGATGTTATTGAATGAACCCAAAACCTCTTAAGAGGTCATTGTACTCATCATTATGAACAAACCTAAAATCGCGAAAAAAAAAATGAGCTGTTCCCTACATTTTGACGAGTTATGCGAACATAAATGTAAGGAACAGCTGCGCACTTAGGCACACAACAGTCGGACTTAGTCGCATCTACAATATCTACATACCATTACCGCATCTAACTAAGTTGTGCCGCCAGGCTTCGTAGTCGGTGTTGGTGGCCCGTTTAGAGCTCTTCTGCATTTCTGCAAGCTTAATATAGTCAGCTGGAGGGCGATGTTTGTGATACCACAGTTATATTCTTGCAGCACTAAAGCTGCAATCATTTAGTGGGTTGGACGACTTGAGTAAACTGTTGCAGCTTTTCATTCTGCCCCTAGGCTTCTTTACATTGTACACTGGGTGACATTTGTTTGCCTCTCATTTTATTACCTCTACATTTTGTGTATGTTTTCCAACCCGTCCCGACTTTTACGATGTTCTATAAAGATTTATATTCGCTTCAGTAAATAAGGTTAACCTACGTTTGCCGTGGTTGGTCCGTGGATGGGTGACCATATTTACATACCAAGACCCTCCGTGCCTCGGAAAGCACGTTAAGCCGTTGGTCCCGGCTGTCATTCGTGGATCTTTGACAGTCGATATATCTGACAGCCAGTCTTACCAAGGGGTATCGTATTACACAGTAACTGGGTTGCGGAGGTTCGATAGGCAGTCACTTTAAGGCAGATGAGGCAGATGATTCGCTTCAGTAAATTAACAGGGTAAAAGAATTAACGAAATCAAATGAACTTAATGATGAAGTAATACTTTAACTTTAAAACACTTATGTAATTGTAACGAGGAACAACCGAACACAACACCGGGAATAATTAATAATCAATCATGGATCACTTTAACGTTTAGATTGTCATTTTTCAACGCATGAAATTAAACATGACATGTATCTCAATCTTGATCACGGTCTTATTCATTGACTAGCTTTTGCCCGCGACTTCGTTCGCGAGAAATGGTTCCCCCGACCCAACGCGTTTTTTTTTCAATAACCAAAAATGGCGAATCACTGTATCAAGATTGGGATTGAGATAGACGGCGACAAAAATCAATTCTATTTTATTGTAATTTTTGACGTGCAAAAGCGCCTTTTATTTGAAATAAATGCTTTGACTTTGATACATGTTTAATCTCATGACGTCATGACGAATTCTAGTTTTGTATTTAACCTGATGGCCTAGTTCCAAGCTAATATTAAGCTAAAATATGTAAACTTAATAGTAAAAAGAACACAATAATAAAAATCCATTTGTTTCCGGCTATACTGGCCCATAGATAAAATAATAATTAGTACTTTTTATTTATTATATTTATTAATTCAAGATATCTTAAAATAAAATATTACATTTCCAGTGTTTGTGGCATCCAGCACTTTCAACGCGCGGGGCATCGCCATCTCAACTTGTTCCAAGCTACCTACTTCGTAGTGGTTACTTTCTCTACAGTAGGCTACGGCGACTTTGTACCTGACATCTGGCCATCACAACTTTTTATGGTTATCATGATCGGGGTGGCCCTGGTTGTCTTACCTACGCAGGTAAATACATGATTAAAATCGAATTAGAAACTTGCGTCGAACTACCACAAGACATTATTCCATCGAGATACGGATGCGTAATTTTCGTATTTACTGAATAGATACAAAAGACCGTTACCGAATGTACATAGGAAAATTTTTAAATGTCATATTCTCGTGCTCATCAAGATCATCCTACAATATTGTCACAAATAAAATGTTAAAGGACCCTAACGCAGATTTTGTACGGACCCGTCCCACCCTCCAACAAACATACATGTCAATATGTTTCTATGAATCCAGAAAAAGACTCACTGTCTTTTTCAATTGCAAATATTTTACATTTACAAAAATAATGATACTATACCAAAAACTTGACTTTCGAACCGAAATATCATTGAGGAAAAATAATAATAATTCAACTTATCTTGAGTTTTGAAGAAAGGTACGTGGAACTGCTCAATGATGCAGCATTTGCGTATTCTGGTGATTGGGTAATTATGCAACAGATCAAATCAAACAGCTAGTACCTATCCTAATAGTGATAAACTGATCTTGGATTTTGAAGGTCACATGGAACTCCTCAATTAAGAACAACAAAATTGCGTGTGTTTTTGACTGGGCAATTAAATAAAAATAAATAAATAAATAAAATCTTTATTTTCCAGTTTAACAATTTACATTTACCACTTGATTAATCATACCCGTATAAAATCTTATAAATTGTAGGTTTACACAGAGTTATAAACCTCTGACACCCAAGCTAAGATTGAACTTGTGTTATGGGAGTCAGGGCTCTCAAGTTATATGAGAGCCCTGACTTTGTCTAAAATATTATAGAAAATGGCACGTTAGGTTAGGCTAACATAACGTAACAAAGGCATCACAGAATAAAAATATTTATGGTCCCTGGTAACAGGAATGAGAAACAAATAATCTATCATAAATGAGAAAATACATATATTATATGTAAAATAATGCAAATATTGAATAAAAAAATAATATTCTAGGTATACGGTATACCTAGAGGTATCTTGTGGGGTATACCGTATACCCCACAAGAAGAATGTCTAACCAACCAGATGTTTCGAAAGACACTTGTTTCAAATTTGTAGGAGAGTGTGGGACGTGTTTCCCAATGTCCTTTCTATTCGTTTGCTTTGCAAGTATTAAATGACCATATTATTTGATAAAATCAAAATAACGTTCCTAGAGTAGACTTACGTATGTAGCTTTTGGAATGATAAATGCAGGTTATACATTCAATGTTTCTTTTACTTCTAGATCATCAAACACGTGAGGATGACACTTGTTTTAACCTTTATATGAGACACGTGGAACGTACTGCGCTTACATCAAGGACTTGTAAGGCTACCTACTTTTACCTTAGATAATATCTAGACATAAAGCGTTCAAAAGAATGTAGTCTTTTTACCAATAATTTGGTTCCAAAAATACATTGTGACCGTCGTAAAACGTTTAAAATTAGAAGCAATCGTTAGGAAAACATGTACATCTGCTTAAACTTCCTTTTATAACAACAGAACAACTTTACTTCCAGGTATCAACTTACATTATGTATCTTTTAACGACAACCTACCCAAATTTCCAAGGATCAATTCAGACGGATCACACCATAAAACTTCAAAGCGGTAGAAAATCACTTGGCAGTGGTCCTGTGTGAACGGTCTCGCTGCAGTTGCCTGCAGTAGCGTTATCGCAAGCACACATTATGTGCGGTTGCGATTTAGTTGTTAGTCTAACAAAAAGTCAGATTAAAATACAGTTATTATAGAGTAGGCAGTTTGACTTTATAATAACTGGATCATATTTCAATGTGGTCCGCCGCTTGCGTGCGAGTGACGCGAGTTTTTGGTCGCGATGTCGTCACGTTTGCGACGATTGTTCCTCTGACACGTACAATTTGCAGTCAGTGCAGTCAGTGTTATTTTAAAAAAGTTTGGTGCCCGGTGAAGTTTTCGCCTCTGTAAGCTCGTCTGAAAGGACCCTAAGGGTAATGGTTGACGGAAGAAATGCATAATACTGTGTAAAAATGTAGTATCATTTAAAAAAAAAAAATATTTACAACGTACAGCAGCGGAGTTTCTATTTCTTACATACGAAAATTACGTGTCTTATTAAAATTACTTATTTAATTAGCGATAACCTTTGCAGCTTCATTAGATGGTGAAACTATACTCGTAGTAAGAATTATTTCATTTTCATTCCGACTAGTTTGATCATCGGACTAGTGAAAATATTTTTGTCTTACTAGTAGGACAAAAATATAACTAGTAACTTCTATGTCACTAGGTCAACGGTCGAACTTTCGATCGGACTACTGGGAATAAACCCAAATACTTAAAACATTGTCTATTACTTAACGTCTACTGGTAAAATATGAAAGTGATCACAGTATCATCTACGTTAGTAGACAGAAAGACGTATCAACCTTTAGATTCTTTTACGGTACTTATCTATAGGACAAGATAGGTATTTGGTGGTACATCATCATCATCATCATCATCATTTCAGCCAAAAGACGTCCACTGCTGGACATAGGCCTCCCCCAAGCACTTCCACTTCGACCGGTTCTGTGCTTCTCGCATCCAACGGGAACAAACATTGCTAGGAATATACATATATATATGTACACAGAATTTAATCATATTCAAATACATTACTCAAATAAGTTAATGAAATTCATAAGAATTGCAACAAATTTATTTAGACCTCTTAAAGAAAAGCAAAACTCACGAGACCAATGAATTCGGATTAGTAAGATAAAATTGATGTCAGCTATCCATTTATACCAAGTATAATGGGTGGAAGCCATTTTGAAAAAAAAAATGGGGCAAAAGTAGGTATGCCAGGCTCCATACAAAAAAAACTTCAATCCCCTTTTATATCTCGAAAAGCTTTGTGAGAATATTACCCACACAGTGCTTCATTTTTCATACAAACCAAGCGTGTCATTGTTTATCACACATCTACACGCAAATGACGCATCCGTATTGGGTCCTGCAATTCCCGACAATTCGTGAAAATTATAATATCGTCAATATTTTAATGTGGCAATTCCCGTAATTGTAAAAGGTCAAAATCTAGCCGCAATCTCATCTCGGCGACAAACAACTGACAAAAACTTGTCAAAATGTAGGGAAATTACAGGTATTTTTGACAGATTGAGAATGAGATCAGACTGTGAACGTTCTTAAAATTACAAGAATTGGCCCTCTGATCTCAGTCTCAATCTGTCAAGAATACGCCTAATTTTCTTACATTTTTGACAAGTTTGACAAGCTAGACAAGATTGCAACTTAAATTTGAACGTTTTTAAGTACGAGAATTGGCCTTAAGCTTTCGAAATAAAAGTAATTAGTCGAACAAAATTTTAATCAATCCCCACTCATTTTAAGTGGATCCGAAAATATACCAATTAGTTTATGAAACTGTTGCATAACAGAGTTTAAAAATAGAGTGAACTTTTAATGTTGGAATAGTATGCTAAAATAATTATATTTTGGTACTCTTTGCCTCGAAATGTTCAGAGCACATTTGTATAGGAAAACTGAATTTCTAAATTAGTTTTTGTCTAAGCAAAAATGTACAATTTCACCGGTACAATTTTAAGATTCCTAATGAAAAAAAAAACGAAACGAAATCTTTCTAAGATCAACTTTACTGTCCGTCTTTCACAGAGGACGCGCACACACCGCGCATCACCGGTCAAAGATCAGAACATTTTTTTTTGTATTGTTATGAAATAACATATCGTGTAACAGGTTTCGTTCAAAAGAAGTTTAATTAATTCCTAAACCCTAAACTTTTTTTTTTCCAAAAATAACCATTATACAGGAAAGTTATAAATTATATTGTATTCATCAGAGCATTTATAATCATTTAGATTTATACTTTAGGAGCTAAGCTCATGTTCATTAATTACGCTTAATACAGTAATAAGCTAATGTGCCTTGTGGTCTGTGTCCCTCAAAATGGTAATATTCAAGCAAAATAGTAACAATAGCAGGACTTAATAAAATTTTAAATTTTACGAGATAACGCATCTTCGACACGAGCGAAGTGAGCCCTATGACACCATGACAGCAAAGCGCGCTTTCTCAAGCAATGAGCGAGCGAAGCGCACCCCCCACAAGGCCAGCACGCGGAGCAAGCCCACTATCAAAAGTAGCGATCGAAGCGAGGTCATCTACCCAACGAGTGAGTGGAGCGCGCTATCGCATGTGAAAAGCGAGCGGAGCGAGCCTCCCCCCCCCTCCCTATACAAAAGGAAGTTTAGTGAGTCTACTTTAACGACGAGCAATCAAAGCGAGTACACTTTCATCATTAGTGAGCGCTGCCACTCGTCAGTAATCGCACTCCGCTCACTCGTGGAGTAGGTGGGTTCTCTTCACTCGCTCCTCTCAAGAATGGTCTTCCTCCACTCGCTTGTTGACGTAAATGGGCTAACTTCGCTGTCTCGTTTTAAGTATGTTGAGGGCTCGCTTTTTACTTGAAGCGCGCTCTGCTCAGTCAAATCATCTGTGGGTTCGCTTTGCTCGCTCGTCAGGAAACGGTAGAGAATCCTATCGTAAAAGTCAGCTTAACTTGATGTGAAGAAGTGGCAATTGTGGCTGGCAAAAGTAGCAGCACTAAGGATTGTTTATGGAACTCCCCTCAACCTATCCTAACCTAGGTTAGGTTACAGTTGGACCAAACATGTTTATAAAACAAACGGCGTGAATGCGAACTTTATACGAACGGATTTAACTTTTCAGTTCGAGCAACTTGCATTTACATGGATGGAACGACAAAAACTTGGAGGTTCATACTCGTCGCACCGTGCGCAGTCCGAGAAACACGTCGTCGTGTGCTCAACGACTCTACATGCTGATACTATTATGGATTTTCTAAACGAATTCTACGCCCATCCTCTGCTACAAGACTACTACGTAGTGTTACTGTCTCCTATGGAACTAGACACGACTATGAGAATGATATTACAGGTAACTACTGTCATTAAATGGTTTTCTTCGGGATTAATCGATCTTATGAAAAGAGGTAAGGCTAGGCCACCAAAACGCATGTAAGTGAGCGCGGCCTAAAATTGGTATTATGTTTGAAATATAGATCTGACGGACTAGTACGAGATTTGGTTTACTTTGGTTTATTCTTGGGTATAAACTACACTAGCTATTGAGTCCAGCTCAAAATTTAGGTTTGCAACACTCTTGCTTTATTGTCCACCTCATTTTAATTGATGAGACAAGTCTTTCTCTATTTTTGTCACATGTTCGATTATTACATAATTATATTAAAAAATAACAGCAGGAGGGGCCCGTGGCTAAATAATAACAGCCGCACAGGTCGATCGATCAGGTTAAGCTACGCTTGCCGCGGTTGGTCTGTGGATGGGTGACCATCTTTATATACCGTGACCTCTCCGTGCCTCGGAAAGCACGTTAAGCCGTTGGTCCCGGCTGTCATTCGTGGATCTTTGACAGTCGTTAAGGGTAGTCAGAAGCCCGAAAGTCTGACAACCAGTCTTACCAAGGGGTATCGTATTACCCAGTAACTGGGTTGTGGAGGTCAGATAGGCAGTCGCTCCATGTAAAATATTGGTATTCAGCTGCTTCCGGTTAGACTGGAAGCCGACCCCAACATAGTTGGGAAAAGGCTAGGCAGATGATGACACTTATATTAAAAAAAAACATTTTTAATATTTCAGGTTCCCATTTGGGCACAAAGAGTGATTTATATCCAAGGGTCCTGCTTAAAAGATACCGACCTAATAAGAGCACGAATGAACGAAGCTGAAGCGTGTTTTATTCTGGCTGCTAGGAACTATGCAGACAAAACGGCAGCGGATGAACATACCATATTGAGGTAAATGCTTAGCGTTTTTTTTTTCAGTATGATCATTTGATCATGAATTATTATTACCACTAAGGGCCAATTCAACCAATTTTTTATACCTAGAATATGTCTTATCCTGAGAATAAATTTTGAATTTTTGACAGTTTTTCCATACTAGAACTGTCAGACGTCAATTTTATACCACGCATAAAAGATATCTGACTTTGGTAGAATCAGCCCATATTCGGTTCCCGTTATTTCAATTCCCAAAAGTTACTTTAAAAGGAATCGCAATTAAAAGACATTGCTATAATTTTACACTAAGTATTACTTTAATATTCTAACTGAAGAACAAAACATGCTACTAAGGCTATGCTCCAAGATAATAAATTACTAAAACCATATTTTTGGTGAATATCCCATGTTTATGCGAAGTGCGGCACTGCAGTCGCGCGCCGTTTAATAGTAGCAGTGACAAGTTATTTGATTTATCATACTTGAAAGTAAAATTTTACGATCGTATACATTTTGTTGTAAAGCCTATACATTTACTTATTTTAAAATAACACTGATTTACTGTGACCTACTTTCCTAGTAATACAAAAGCTAGCTTAAGGCTCTTGGCCGATATAAAACAGTAGCTGTGGCTGCTGGTTGACTAACTATTTGCGGGGCAGGTTGACAAACGAAGACTTCGTGTGTCCGTATCATTCCTATATTTCTATTTCTTCGTCGAAGAGCTGTTATGGAAAAAGCTTGACAATTTTTAATTTTTTAAATGAAGTATCAAAGCTACCGCTTAAACGTTTGATATTCAATAAAACACTTAAATATAATATATACGTAAACGTACTTACTCGTACGTACGAGACAAAATTAATAGAAAAACGAAAATAACTGCCAATGAATACAGAAATAAATATTTTTGTTGTGACCGTTCTAACTTTAGAATTTGTTATAGATGTTTTGTTTGTTGATGTTTTTTGAATAGAAATAATGTTTTATGACTAATCCCTTGCCCTGATTTAAGATTTATTTAATTACTGTCTTAGTAAGCCTACCCTAGGCCTGTGGTCAACCTATTCAGTCCTGTGGTAGGTTGACAAAGATTTCTTGTTCCGGAAAAACCAGTAAATAACAATAACTTTAAATATTACACTATTTCAATTTTATCATTATTTTCAGATCGTGGGCTGTAAAAGACTTTGCGCCAGCAGTGCCACAATACGTGCAGATTTTTCGACCTGAAAATAAATTGCACGTTAAATTTGCTGAGTTTGTAGTTTGTGAAGATGAATTCAAGTATGCCCTTTTGGCGAACAACTGCACTTGTCCAGGAGCTTCTACACTTGTAACTCTTCTTCTTCATACCAGCCGGGGCCAGTAAGTTGAATTAAATTTATAAAAAATTACCCCCTTAATAAGAAACGTTGTATAGCGTATGTATACACAACGCTTTGTGTTCTTCTTTCGAAAGTCAAATTACTGACGACTTAAAGAGAGAAATCGGTGTGTCGGTATTCATCTGATATACGTTAATTAATTAATATTAATACGTTTATTAGTTAGGGTATATCCTGGGTGTAGTTTGTTCGGAATCGAATATTCCAACGACTTGAGGCGTTTATCTATGTATATCCATCTTCTATCGAATTTCATATTAACTTACCTACCACAGAACCGCGTAACTATACCTAAAGAATGGTGCCACACTTGGGTTCAAACTCAAAGCATTTATTTCAATTGAACCATTTACAGGCACTTTTGAACTGTTAAGGAGTCGATCAGTCATAAATATGAAGTTGGTTGACCATTCCAAAGCGTAGTAGGTATCCATGGAGAAGAACGGGCAAGAAAATCCATGTACACTCTTTTAAATCAAAAAAATTGTTTAAGTACGTCACTCATGTTGAAGTTATACATAGACAGGTATGAGAGAACGATGTAGAAAGATTTGCACTTTAAAAACGCCCAGAGCAAAAGTAGACAAAATAAAACAATTAAAAAATAAAATAGGTAATTAAAATAAGCCGTGGCAGCTGAGAGATGACCAGTCCCAACTGACGGCGCCCGTTCACGAACGTGAGTGACAAACTGTCAGTACACATTCAAGCATTCAAGACAATAAAAGACTTACCCAGTAAATGATAGTTTTATAGTAGGTACATAGTACAACTAATTGATTAACACTTGAAAATACTGTTGGAGCTGCTGAAGATTGTAAGACTATCTTTGCATTGTATAAACTCAATTTCATTTGTATTGTAGGTATAATTGCATAGCACAGATGTGAGTTCTATGTATTATTTACCATTTACTGGGTAATATGTCTTTCATTGACTTGAATGTGCCCTGGCGGCTGATAGTATGTCATGCTCACACAAATGTCTCGCTGACGGTGGCGGTGGCGTTGGATCATTTAGCTCCCTTCAAAATGGTTGACCTGAATGGTGCTGATATATGCGTCATGTTCGTGAACGGGCGCCGTCAGTTGGGGCTGGTCATCACTTAGCTGCCTCGGCATTTATTAAATTATATTATTTTTGGATTGTTGTTTTCTTGCTATTTGCTGTACTCTGGACGCTTTTAACGCGTACGTCTTTTTTACATCGTAAAAAACATCTCTGGTTTTATTTCTGTTGAAATAAGCAGTACCCTTGTGCTCTTCTATCTTCATGTATTTGTTTTATATATATTATATCCATTAAATTTTGATGCGATGTGCGTGCGACAGCCTTAGCACCGCTCGACATCGCCAAAACATAATAAAGATAGAACAGAAGGTCCCCCTTCATACATACATTTGTATGTGCTAAGCGTAAAATTGTTGACAAATTATTTAGTTCTAACTTTCTTACAGGGAAGGCCAGCAATCACCTGAAGAATGGCATCGACTATATGGTAAATGTTCGGGAAATGAAATTTACCACATTGTTTTAGGAGACAGTCGATTTTTTGGCGAGTATGAAGGAAAAAGTTTCACCTACGCTAGTTTTCATTCGCACAGGAAGTAAGTTCAATCTAGTTTTTATAAAAAAGTTTTATTACGAATGTGACAGGTATTAGTAACGTGATTTTTGTCAAGGTATGGCGTTGCTTTAGTTGGAGTACGCCCAGCTGAGCTGCCTGAGTTCTATGAAGAAACCATTCTATTAAATCCTGGCCCTCGTCATATTATGAAAAGTAGTGACACTTGCTATTATATGAGCATTACAAAGGAAGAGAATTCTGCTTTTGTTGTGGCTGAAAAACAAATAGAACAGAAACCGACAATACCAAAAGACCAAACTGCATGTAGTCTACTTTCTAATGAGAAGAAACCAGGTGATGCAGAGGAGGTTTCTGACCAGCAGAAGAAACCTGACGGTAGTAGCGTCGCTCAATACGACCTTCCACAAGTGATTCTCCAAGCTCCCGCGAGTTCCACACCAAAAGCATCGCCATCACGCATCAACCAAGCTAATACTGTATCATCCGCTATTTTTACTGTCACTAGCTGTGAGTGTCACAGTTGGTAAAAAACAAAAGTAGATCGAATGCATATTCCCTCCTTATTATTTGTTACGACGTGCATTCGGCCTACTTTCCTTTTATTGGTTTGCTTATTGCTCGTTGTCTTTATTGGCTTAAATATAACTCATACAGTTGATGAGTCTGATTATTACGTTAAAGGCAAATAGCAACTCACTCATTTCAAAAACAAAAGTACTATGATAACGAGGCAAATAAGCAATTAAAGTATTATTAGTAACTTCAACACAGTACACTTACAAAAAGGAATTTACAGTTTAAAAGTTGTTACCTTCCTTGTTATCGTGTACCTCTTCATAATCAGTATAATGCAGGGATCCACAAACCGGTCAGTGGCTTGGGTGTGCTTCATGTCAAGTAAAATCATCTCAATATATATTCAGATGCAAATCATAGCCCTTGAATCGAGTTTCACCAAAATGTAATGATTTTTGCATGTCTCGTTTGTATGATAACATTACATTTAGTTACATTGATTGAAGGGTGTGGATTGATTTCGAGGTTGACCATGCCACATTATCAGATGCATCTTTGTTTATAATAAATAACGAATGTGCCCGCGACAATCTTATTTCGACGTTATATTCTGTTATCTTCATTACTTATTCCTTTTGTCACACAACGAAATATCTCAATAAACGGTACAAAAGAGAGAGACGTTACGTTTTATAATAATATTTAAGATTGGAATATGTGTGCTCTGCCACGACTACATGGAACTGGGGTCGCGGGTTGTACGAAAGAGTTACCGTGGCTCCTGGCACAGGCAACTGAAGGAACACGGGTGGGTTTTAGTCAGTAAAAGTCTGACATGCCCGCCCTCCCGCTCTGCCCAGAGCGGGAGAAGTTATTTCCCACGCAAAAAAAAAGGGTGAGCCTAGGTGATAAGGCTAAAATTGGCTACATCGTTACCATTTTTCCCTGTAACTTTAATGGACAAAATCCCGATAAAATAATTATTTGCCTTATCGTATAAGTCACCCGACTTGTAATTTGACGTATTCCTTCCAGGACGTGATAGCCTATGCGAAAAACCATGGGATTCGAGAAAGGCAAAGATTTGTATGTTTCTGAAAATTTAAATTTTTCTCCTTTCCTGTAAATCGAACGTTAAATACGATTTTATTTAGATAAAAAGAGCCCAGAAGACCACCCTCAAATTCATTTTTAGGGTTCCGTACCCAAAGAGTAAAACGGGACCCTATTACTAAGACTCCGCTGTTCCTCTGTAACCAGGCTGTATCTCATGAACCGTGATAGTTACAGTTGAAATTTTCACAGATGATGGTTATATCTGTTACCTCTATAACAACAAATACTAAAAACAGAATAAAATAAATATTTAAGGGGAGCTCCCATACAACAAACACGTTTCTTTCGGCGTTTTTGCCGTGTGGTACGGAACCCTTCGTGTGCGAGCCCGACTCGCATTTGGTCAGTTTTTTTACAAATCTTGCCACTGGCACTCGTATGAGCAGGCAGCGAAACTATTCCTTAAGGAATAGTAAAGAGAAAGAGCCTCCTTTCACCACTGTTTTCAGATTTCCTTAATAAAACAAACCTATTTGTTATCTGTTATTATGAAGTATTATCGAACATTCATGCATCTGGTATTTTTTAATTTTGTCGATGTTTTCATGTTTATTAATTTTAATTATTGTACTAGATAATTCATGTGTGCAAATTTCCATATTTGACTGTTTATTAATTTTGTAGGTATACACAAAAAAATATATATCACAGGTATCACAGAAATGTATCTCCTAAACATTTGTACTCTTTCATACAAATTAATGAATTTGTTATATTTTGTTTTAAAATACAATTTTATATTTTGAATGTTCTTTATCTACACAGCTAAGTACGGTGAGGGCACATCGGCTTCAGATTCTAGAACCTGTTTAAAAGATTCTCCAGGAACAGACAGTGCTACCGATAGTCATCTGTTATTACCTAAGCCCGATAACAACTTTCTAAGCCCTGACGCTTTAAATTACCGCCGCGGTAAGAATATATCACCAAATATTTCTTGAAAATTTTTCAGCAGACAAAAATTATTATGCTTAATCTGAAAATTGTTTCATTTCAGGCAGCCGTAGACCATCTATTCTTCCCGTCCCTGATATGGTAACGAGCAGTTTAAACATTGCGTCTGACAATCAGGACGATGAGGCCGAAGTAGATGAGAGCGAGGACGAGTTGGAGGACGATGTTCCATGGAGGTCGCCGTCGGAAAAAATCGCGTAAGAACACTTGTGTATTGTTCGCTTCCAATGCATCCACATGCACGCAACATTTATAGTTATATTATGTTTAAAATTTTCAGTAATATAATTCAAATTATTAAGATTTTCACTTTTTTACATGTTTCGTACTTAGACATACTAAAAAGGATTCGTTTTTTTTCCTTTTTTTTTAATTTAAAGACTTTTCATTGTTTTATTTTTTTATTTATTGTTTGAACCTGTTGACGGCAGTGTATTTTATTTTTTCACTGTTTTAGCGTGTATTCACTCCTGTAGATAACCGACCAGGATCACACAAGCTGCATGAACACCGCACAGTACGTACTCCATAGTCTCATTATATACACGTCTGCTTCTGCAAATCAATTTTTTACCGTTTTTCGACTTGCTTAAATAACTCAGAGCTATTTTGTAAACGACATCACTATTGCAAATATAGCAATGATGCAGATGAACGGACATACATTAAGAAATATAAAAATCCTTTAAAAAAATGTGCAACATGGTTCATTTCAGAATGTACTTACATTGACTTGTATCAAATTACTGACGATTGAAAGAGAGAAATCGGTGTGTAGTAACTATTCATCTGATATAATTAACGGTAAGGGGGTTAGTACTGAAGAAAATTAATTAACGGAATAATAATTAGATTCTACAATATTCAATAATAACAATTCTGATGTACTATTGTATATTTCAATTAAAAATCAAATTATTTGCGTTCTTAATCATAACTTTATAGAAGTCATAATCGCGGCGCTGGCAAAGTCCACCCGAGGCGCAGAAGTCCGTAAAACATTGCTTAAGACATGGAACTTTCTTCGTATCTTCGTGCACGAAGTCCTCACTACATCACACGATCGTTATGTCAAATTATCGTTATTTCGATTACAAGATCTTTCGCACTAACGCTCATAGCATGAACAAACATTTCAGCCTTCAATTAGTCACATTCATTTTTGTTAGGTATAAAAATGTTTTTAAGTACAATCTTCATGCATCAAAATTATATTTCTCAACAGCAAAATGTTGTTTTTTCATCTGCATCATCTTATGTATGAATTAGCTAACACCATATTTTACTTTCGTTATTATCTGCTGCAACCACAAGCACCACCAGCATTACGTAAAACTTAACGATAAAAAAAATATTAAATTTTGTAGTAAACTGTATTTTACATGCAGATACTTTAAAACTTTTCTTATTGCAATTGTGTGCATTGTGTATCTGTATAATCCCCTGAGCGTAAACCCCCTACCGCACGGCCCGTACCCCTGCCTCCAGTGATGACGTCACCACCAGCAGCTTCTCATCGCTGGCAGCCAGTGACAACGGGCACAGCGCCTGGCGAAATGATTATATGAGGTAAGCTATCGTAAGAAATTACAAACTACTCATAACGACCTTACACTTTACTGCATAATTTTGGAAAAAACGGCGACGGGAATATTTTGGCAAACTGCTTTTTACTAATCAGCCAGGAATTGTCAAAACGCCCATATAAACAAACGGACGCGACATGTTCGTATACGGGCGCAGTCAGTTGAGACTTGTCATCTCTTTACCGCCATGACCTATCTTTAATCTTGAAATAAATCGACGCCCCCAAGCAATAAGTCGGTAACTTGCTATTATGGACTTTTTTATTGTTATGTCAAATTCGACACCTGTGGGTTGGGATACATCTTAGTAATTTATTTTACATAGTGATGTTTATGAAGCGATGTAAAACATGAGAAAAGTATCTTAACGTATCAATACCGAAGTGTTTTGAGTATTAAATTTTGGTAAGTTGCTATTTACCGACTTATTGGCGTATAAGAATTCCGTGCAGTTCTTTGGTAAACGCTAGCACGTTGTTGTTGTTGAATTATTTTGAGTAAACTCAAACCGTAATAGGTTTTAACAAGGTTTTTAAAGTAAATAATTTGAAGCATTTTGCATACGCGACAAAGAACATGTCTGGTCTCGTTTTCGACAAATGTTTTCTAATGATATTACGTATCGTCTTTAAGATAAGACATAACATTGGAAAAGTCCGTATTGTAATGTAAATTATCAACATTTTTAACAAATTGACTGCAATGAGTTAAGAGTATATTAACGAAACTTTAAAAAATTGCAAGGATGTTCACACAGATAATGTAATGTTGACATCGTAATTGAATTACCTACACAAAAAATTAGCTTTCCTCCGACTCGATGAAAAGATATTCATCAAAAACTGTCAAAAACAGAAAAACATTTCTCCTGTCTTTACCTATGAAATTGCCGTTTTACATAGAAAACATCGTAATATATTTTTTTTAAAGAATATTTTTTGGGCTATATCGGGTTAGCTTGGTTCTCTTACGGATCTCTTCATTTCTGATTCGATCAGAAGTTGTGTAGTTTGAGTTTCTTTGTGATGGCAATTCCTCCCGGATCGCAATAATCGAAGGCCGCTCTGATGACGCCGTCGTAGTGTTTGGTATGCCTCGCGTCTATGCGTTCGGATGCTGGTGCCTGATTTTGTAATTCTTTTTGCTAGATGTACTAGCTCGCGTATGGGTGTGGGACGTTCAGGATTGATATTTTTCTTGATATTTGCTGGATTAAAATGTAAGTAGTGCCTGAGAGGGCGATCGTCTCTATATGGTGGATTTCCCGGATCTTGAAGTCGACGAAGTCGTACGAAAGCATAGCATACATAGTTTGGTAACTATGCGAGTGGCTTTGCCCAGCACATATTTTAAGTGGCTGTTAAATCGCAGCTTATCATCTAAGATGGGTGGGTGGTCCAAGCAATTTTATCTCGGGCACTAATGTTAGGTTGATTCCATCCATTAAAAGCCGCGCGGTTTTCGCTTTGGTGGTGAAGGCTATGACTTGTGTCCTTAGTCAGGCCAAAGATCAGTTTCACTCGTTTGCCCAACTCGCTGATATTAACAAGAATTGTGTTGGTATAGTTGTGGAATGGTGAGTTCCACAGTTTCGGGGGTCTCTGCCGTAACTACTAGTAGGGTGTCATCCGAAAAGTCTTGCACGTGGCAGTCAGATGACAGCTGTATGCCCGCCCAGGAGCTCGTCCACGGTCAGGATCCTAAAATTGGACCACACACGGAACTTTGAATTTTGCGGAATCCTTTGTTAGAATTTTGCGCACTCGGGACTCCTGCGTAGTCCAACGTGGCGACTCCGTTCTGAACATAATATTGAACCACGCTCGAGCCAAGCGAACGATAAGAGCGGTTCCGCAACAGCTAACGGCGACCGCTACATTCAAGTTGGTCGCAGTTACTTGGCAATATAGTATTTTAGGACACCAAAATAGGGATTAATTTGAGGTTCGAGTAAATACATGTTTTCACAATATGTACTGGCAATTTGATTCGCATATCAACATGAAGGGAGAAGCAGGCAAATAATTAACAATATAATGTACTACAAAATTACCTAAAGATTAACACTAATTAACCAAATCTTAAGTCTCACTCTTTCTAGAATGGTGGTCGGCTAAAGGTAGGTAACTATATAGAGATGTTTCGATTGCACATGTTGCGATAATGCCAATGATTATTTTTATTGTACCTTGTAACACATTTAAATTAAAGATAACCCACCCAATATTCAAACTAATAAAATTGGAAAGCGACTAATACTATTATTTAACTCCTTAGCGATTACTTACTCAACGCATTGACATATCTGAACAAAATCGACACATGTCTAATCAATTCGTATTTCATATGGATTCTAGGAATTGTTTAGTTAACTTAATGTTATTTGTTCTTACAATATCACATAATTACCGTATTTTACTGAGTACCTCCGATTTAGCGTTAATCTTCAACTAAATCTTGGTGCAGTCACTTATTTATTTTATCAATTTATCGAGCTCAAATTGGAAGTGCATCGTACGAACTTTTGATTAATCAATCGCAACATCGATATTACGGGGGTTGAAACTACTAATGCTACAATTCTGGCACTGCCTGTAAGCCAGTGTGTTAACCAACACTCTGTACCTTTAAAACCAACAGAGAGAAAGCTTCATACAAACGTGCAATGATAGAGGCACTATGACGAAGAAACTTATAAGTTTTGCATCACTCACTGTGTGGCGTATGTTCGTACTAATTCGGAAACACGAAGATTACCGAAGCGCATACCTCTGCTGTTTCACCACCTGTAATTAGATATACTCATTGAGTTAAATAACTAGAGAAGCAAATCTCATTGAAATGTGTCAAAAAAATTTAACCACTATTTAAACGCGACGACGTAGCTTTGAAACCACTACACATTTAAAAGTAAACATATATCTGTCTCACTTACACAAGTCGCAAGAACAATACCGTCGCTTAGATTAGACAAAGACCGCAATATAAACATGCAATGGCGGGAGGGTGTCGCCTAGCCATGCGAAATTTTACCCAACTTTTTAAGCCATAAAAAACGCAAAAAAAAAAAACATTAAACGTTATTTTTGAATTATGTATTTAAAAACAATTATTTTTATGTTACAATGTTATTTTTTTGTTACACATTGTCACACATTTAGTTTTATAAAATATTTTAAATCACATACTCTATAAATTAAAAACTCCCACATAATGTGGGAAACTAAAACTAAGTTTTTAGTGGCAACATTGAAGCTAATTTACAAAATAAATTCTACATTTTATTTATTTTTATTGCGTTTTTACGTTGATCTATACACAGAAACAATAAACTTACGTGTGGAAAGTAATTCCGGTTAATTTATTGTGTTTTTGTGACCTCGAATCGCACTCTTTCACTACGCATTTTCCCATTTTGGCGGTAATTTTCACTCGGCTAACTTCGGTTGGCGTCACACAGAGCACTGAACTGACATTAGCTACGATTGAGGCTGTGGCCTTGATCCCAGTGGCAACGCCTTGGCGCGGTAATTGCTAATCTAGTGTATGTATATCAATGCTGGTATTCAGAGAAAAAATATACTATACTAAAAGAGTAATATGTGATATTATACGAACGACATTAAATTAGTTTATTATCACATTTGCGTTTTAGCAAGAGCACGCTGCTTGACGACAGGATAGCTCCTGCTACCGCGTATTCAAAAAACTTCCATGATAAGGAATTGGAAAATAAATATTATGCACTTAATTAGCAAGTTATCAAACGGAATTCCAAATATTTATCGTTATTCAATACTTCAATATCAAGGAAAAAATACAATATAGAATGAATTTATTTATATTTGCATTCCGTTTCGTTCTAGCTAAACCCGCGACACGTGTGACTGACTCCGTTGCACATGCTGAACGCAAGCGTGATAGCGGATCTAGAGACCTTCAAATACTTTAGCTATTAAGGATTAGTTTACTTTTGCACATGTCCTTATGCGATTCCGAGCATGATAATTTCGTGAATTTGATGTTTAATGTTATACTTTAAATACTACACATTATAGAACTAAACACAGTCCAGTTATTCGTTTTCTTTATATTAGATGTGTTATAATACCTTAAGGGAGATGCGTGAAATTCAATTTGACTAAGGTTTTTTTACAATTCTGAGTGTCAGATTGTATGTTGATTAAAATATGATTCGAGACTGTATCAAATATGTCGTAACAGAATTAGAATCAGCAATTCAACTCCTTGAGTTAGAATTGGCTTCAAATGTCATGATTTCATGAATCACTCATTTAATAAGGTAATATGAAGTTAGAGAAATTATTGTATTGATAATTGTTATGATTATAATTCTATAAATAAATATTTGTTACGTCTGCGAATCATATTTAGATCAACATACAACCTGGTACTGACCTGCCAATTGCAAAAAATGTAAGAAAATTAGAATTTCGCGGCTTCCCTGACCTGCCTTAACCTTTTCTTGTAAGTATGCTAGGACTTTCAGTAACACTTTCGTCTCTTTTAATATTAAAATATTTTTATTAAAAGCTTTGCTTCGCCTAATTTTATGACGAAAATTAATTATTATGTTTAAAATATCTGATAATATATCCACAAATAACGACAATGAAATGAGAAATTTCAGGATCGTGAAAGGATTCCCACCGGTGTCACCATTCATTGGAGTGAGTCCAACTCTCTGTTATTTACTAAAAGAAAAGAAGCCGCTATGCTGCTTGCAGTTAGCACAAGTTTGCGAACATTGTGCTTACAGAAACGCTAAAGAATACCAATGGCAAAACAAAACGATAATTCTAGCTGCGGATTATGCATCGAATGGAATATATAATTTCATCATACCTCTGCGAGCCCATTTTAGATCAAAGACCTCGCTGAACCCTATCATTCTTCTTTTGGAACGTAGACCAGACATAGCATTTTTAGATGCAATATCATACTTTCCTTTAGTGTACTGGATGCTAGGTAGCATCGATTGGTAAGTACCCAGTGCGAATTCACCAATTTATCTAATTATCATAGGAATAATATTGATATAATAATTTACTTTTCATTTCAGCTTAGACGACCTGTTGCGTGCTGGAATTACGTTGGCCGAAAATGTGGTTGTTGTTAACAAAGAATTATCTAATTCGGCTGAAGAAGACAGTTTGGCAGATTGCAATACAATAGTCGCTGTACAAACTATGTTCAAGTAATGGTTTTTAATAATTAAACGGCGCTGCGCCATGGCGACTTAAGATTTTTAAAGTCTTTCTGTATTTAGTGAACTAAGATCACTAGTTATACATAGTCCAATTTTTGCGCAGCGAACATAAACTCTGACTGTAATGTTACTTACACGGTGCGTAAGTCACTGGACCCGCATCTTGATGCCCTCGTTTACACGATGCATGTAACCTGCGCAAGTGCCTCAACATGCGCATGATACCCGCGCCGTGTAGAGGTACCATTAGTTTTATATTAATGCGTATTTATTATCAATCAAAAATATGTTTTTGTTTTCAGGTTTTTTCCATCAATTAAGTCAATAACAGAGCTATCACAATCATCAAATATGCGATTCATGCAATTTCGTGCCCATGACAAGTATGCCTTACACCTCTCAAAAATGGAAAAGGTATCTATTATTTCTAATTACAATTTTTGATAAAAAATGTTTCCATTATTATGAAACAGTCTCTGCTTCCATAATACTTTTGTTTTTTTATATTTTTTTTTAGCGGGAGAAGGAACGTGGCTCACACATTTCTTACATGTTTCGTCTACCGTTCGCTGCGGGGTCTGTATTCTCAGCGTCAATGCTTGACACATTACTCTATCAAGCATTTGTTAAGGATTATGTCATTACCTTTGTGCGATTATTACTGGGTGTTGATCAAGCTCCAGGATCGGGATTTCTCACATCAGTAAGTTTATAAGTATTCATACATACCGATTTGGCTGTGCCCCATATTTCTAAATTCTTGCGAATTTTTTGTTAAGTACAATTAATTGATTACATTTGATGACATTATTTCATGCGTAGTCTTTTTATAAGCGAAATATTGCGAACGATTATAGCCATTTTTATAAAGTTGTGATTTTAATCAAACATAAACAGGCTTTTTTATATTCAACTTGGACTTCTAACAGATGAAAATCTCAAAAGAAGATATGTGGATACGAACATACGGTCGATTGTACCAAAAGCTATGTTCAACTACATGCGAAATTCCGATCGGAATTTATCGCACACAGGATACGACATTAGCCGATGCATCTCACCACGTGAGTATGTCGCCAAGGACACCATCAAAGTGGTTTTGGTCACGCCTCGCGAGAATGCGACCATCGCGTGCATCGGTGAGTCGGTTAACTCCCTACTCTCAAATATTTATCTCCTTAAATACAGTCCTTTACTGCAGTTTACGCCTGAACGCTATTGATCCATCACACACCATTTCAAAACTTCTAAATTCCAAATTAAAATAGTACATCACAAAGTTGCATCTCAGTAGTCCGAGTCTTTGGACTGTATTTCGGGTACATTTTTTCAATCTTATTTTTCTTTTTCTCGCGTCAACGCTACACTTTTTCCATTACAGTAACCTATCTACATACATTCTGAGCCTTACACTTGTGGAGTGTCTGTAATTAGTACCTAGCAATTTTTATATAACTTTCTACCTCTCACGCGATACTGTCTTATGGACTACACGTGCTTCAATTTTATTATTTATACGCAAACTGCTACGGCCGGATGGGTTAGGTAATGCATAATTTCAAAAGCTGAAGTGTCAAATGTTAAGAAACTAACCTGAAAGGTATTAGCTGACCTGGACCATTATAAAATATCGCAATTGAACTCGATGATCGCAATCCCGCCTATGTGTTATATTTGTAGTTTGTGTTTTGCATGATACTATAGAAACCTAGAATCTTACGACATGAATAAATAATAAAAATTAGCTGGATTAAACCATGAGTTATATAAATTTATAAAATAGTAATCTATGGAAACAAAAGGGTGATCGGTGCATGTGCAAATCTGAAGTCACTTATGCCAGCAGGTTTAAATACATCACACTTTCCATAGCAAAGACAGAGGACCAAAGAACACTACGTAGCGCAACTGCTTTAGCTTTATGCATGCTTATAGCAAGAAAGAGTAGAATTCATAAAAAAATACTCATCTTTCATGATTTAAACGATATATAGGACACTGAACTAAGTCCAATTACAATGTATAAAACATTTTCAATTGTTTTATCTACCAAGATCCTAAAGGACTTAAAAATATAAAAAGTTTAAAATTATTTTCGAAACAACCAATTTGTTGAGTTGTAAAGTTAGGAAAAGTATTGGAAAACTGTGACACGATAGTTGCAGCAGGAGGAGGGCGAAGGCGGAGGATTTTCGACTTGCGGGCGCCGGGAGGCGGCTGGCTGCCTCAGTGGATGCTACGGAGAACGCACGCCGGCGGTAAGGTCACTACCAGGGACCTTTCACATGGACCTTTTAAAATAATTATGGTGGGCCGGTCGCTAGTTCAGCGATGCTTAAAATCCGATAGTTCTTACGTATCATTCTGGCTAAGGCTTTAACGACATATACATGTAGGTTACTTTTTTTGTTCGGTATGTATGAAGAAAGCAATCTATTGCTGCAGATGGATTTATTTTCAGAACCAATGTTATTTACCTACTGCGTCAATAATTACTTCGTTTTCTTCGAAAGTTTTTTTACAAACTTATAATAAGTTTGTAAAGTATCCTGATATTTGGTCGTTCCTCATCTTCTTTTATTAGGTCCTTAAATGACCAATGAAATTGCCGTTTTACATTCGCCACCGTTCGGCCACGGGCTCATTGTTGAGATAAAAATTTCCAAAGCGGAAGCGATGAATTCAAAAAACGCACCGTGCATTCCCTTGCTTTACCTTGTCCATACACGTCGTTAATTTTACGTGCTGCCACGGAAACTGCCAGCAGGAAAGTAGCTCCTAGAGTGTTAAGAGTGGAACGTATATTAGTGCGTATTCTGCTGTAAATGTGTGCCAAATAAAAAACGACTTCTGAAAAAAGAAAAATCAAACGGCGGGAAAACTGAACAACTGATTTTGAAAAAAAAAAAATGCCAATATAAAGCGAGGTTTAGACTAGCAATAAAACTTGCAGAAGTTGACTTGCGCAAGCTGTTACCACAGTGTAAATAGGTGTGGCAAGCTAACTTCTGCAAGTTTTGCAGCTTGCTGACCTTGCTATATGTTACATGTGTAAACGCCAAAATATGGCCGCGGCAAGCTACTTCTGCAATTTTTTCAGCTTGCAAGGCCTGCGAGTTTAGCAATAAAATTTGCACAAATCGACTTCCTCAAGCAGTTACCATTGTGTAAACTGTTGCTTCAAGTTAACTTCTGCTAGTGTTGCAACTTGCACAGACTTGTCGGAAGTCACATGTGTAAACGCTATTTTGACATTGCCGCGAGAACTACTGGATTTATTTGTTTGCAAAAATAAAGTTTTCTGTGTTGACCAAGATGTCAGTTAAAAAAGTATGGGCGCGAAATGAAATTGTGGCGCTAATAGAAAAGTATGAACAGCATAGATAATTGTGGGATACTAAAAGCAAGGATTATCGCAACAAAATTATGAAAATGCCACTCTGCAAATTCTGGCACTGGAATTCAATACCAGCGAAACGAATTAATTACCCACTTTCGATCTTTTGTTGTTTTACACTGTCTACTATCATAATAGAGTATTTTTAAGTTATATTAATATTGTATTGTATGTGTTTTTAAGGGCCTTGATGCCTGAAATAAATGGATAAGTAAATAAATAATAGCAGCAGCAGCACGTATTTTACTACAGCTAGGCATTTTGACGATTCGATAAATGCACGGACACTTCAAAATAATATAGCGACACTTAGTTGGCAATAATTATTGCGTAGAAATGCTGGTAAAAATGTAAACAGTCTTGCAAAAACTTATAGGCGAGATCTTGCCGGTGACTTCCGATTGTGTTACAAAAATTGTAGGCAATCTAAACGGACCAGATAATGCTTGCCCAAGAAATCGTTGTAAGTCATCGTAAATCTAAACAATCGGGCAAGAACTTGCAAGGAAGATCTTTCGGGTCACTTGCGACCGTGAATTGTGCTACAAATATTGCACGTAATGTAAACAGACAAGCAAGAACTCGCTCAAGAAATTGCAGGAAGAACTTGCTAATCTAAAACTCGCTTAAGATTTCTAAATAGATTGAAAGATATCGATCTTCACACTGGCCAGTACCAAAAATCGACGATTTCATAGTAGCGTGTCGATGGCAAAAATAAATTTACAGTTTTTTTTACCCGACTGCGGCGAAGCCCAAAAGGAGGGTTATTTGATTTGTTGTTTGACACAAAATTCAGCAAGGTTACGCTATGTTCCTGGACTACTAATAGAACTACAGTTGGGTGGCGAAATATTTCGTAACACTGAGTGCCGCGAGTCCGCGCATGTTTACGGCGTTGCATTGATCAAGTTGGGTAGTCTAGCAAACGTGTGCTGCGCCTTGTCGTCAGACCTATTTCCACAGTGGTGCAAATCAGACGTTGTATATCCGACGTACTACTGCAACTGTCAACCAGAATTCTGGGGCGATATGCTGTATCTCCAATCTCTCCATTACGTCTAGCCCTTCTCACCTTGGCGAAGCTGGGATATACATACAATACATATAAAATTACATAACGACGTAAACGTAACATCAGCTATGATTTTATCCACTTGGTCAGAGTGCTACAGATTTTCAGGTCCATGATGATTATTCGTAAATACTTTGAGGTTCGAAGCAGCGAACGTTCTCGTTGATGATTAATATATGCAAAATGTTTTTTTTTATTGGCATCAGGCGTGAACGACGAGTAAAAAGACAGAAATTTTGTTTTACTTAACTTCACGCCTTTTATTATGAAGTAAGAGCACGCTTTTTGCACAGAGCATTGAACTAAAACTTCTTACTATTAATATCTCCTTTATTTTACTTTAAACATATAAATTATATTTTGAAATATTAAATATAAAAAATAGTAGCCCACCGGTATCGGGAACAGGGTCCAAGCTACCGGCGGTCAGAGCTCCAGAGAGATGAACCTCCTAACAATGCGGGCCGTGTCCAGAAGTACTGCTCTCTGAATCAAGCCCTTGATCCAGCTGCCCAACGAAAGCCTCTTCAGGTGTTGGTCGAGGCTCTTGGCTATTAGCCCATTGGCTGTCACGACTATCGGCACAATGATTGCTAAGTCAACATCCCACATGTTGACAACCTCGCGAGCCAAGTCAAGATACTTGATTTATGTTTCTTTCTCGGCTTTCACGACGTTCTCTTCATGCGGGACGGTTATGTCAACAATCATTGCGCGCCGCTCTAATCGATCCATCACCACTATATCAGGCTTATTGGCTACAATAGTCCTGTCAGTGATGATGGATCGATTCCAGTACAATGTGATATTTCCATTTCCGAGAACTGGGTCGCACATACCTGTAGTACGATACTTCCGATTCCACAAAGCTGTATTTCAGAGCAAGTTGCTGATGGATTATCTGGCTACAAGGTTGTGTCTATGCAAGTACTTTCCGTTAGCTAGACGAGAACACCCGGAGATAATATGCCTCATTGATTCTCCCGGCCGGTGGCATGCCCTATAGATGTCAACCGTGCCGTCTTTCACAATGAATCTCTGGTAATTGTTCGTCATCATAACTTCGTCCATAATTGCACAGACAAAACCTTCGGTTTCTCCAAAGAGGTCACCGAAACGCAGCCAGGCTACGGACACTAGTAAATCTAGATCGGGTCCATGTAGGGCCCGGAAAAAGCGTCCGTGAAGCTCCTTACTCTGCCATACCTCCATGAGATCATTAGTGTCAAGCACTACTGGTTTGAGCCAGTTCTCTTTACCCAAGGAGAGCGGGGTGAGGCCCTTGTCCACCGCGACTACATCCTGATGCATCCCCACGTAGGTTTCAAAGAAATATTCCCTGAGACTGTATATCTCGCGATTGTGGAGAGTCTAAGGGTTTAAAAAGCCTCGACCTCCACACTTTCGAGGGATATGCAGCCTCATTACCGATGACCGTGGGTGATGCATTCGATTTGCAGTCAGCAGCGTACGCACCTTCCTATCCAGGGCGTCGAGTTCGGTCGGAGTCCATTTGAGTATGCCGAAAGAGTACATCAAAACCGGCATGACCCAACCATTGAAGGCGCGCACCTTGTTTCCGCCTGAAAGAGGACTATTAAATACTTGTTTCAGGCGGCCAAAGAAGCGCTCCTTCAACGATTGCTTCATGTCAGTAATATTGATGCCCAACGCTTCCGACATACCCAAATACTTATAGGTGTCGGATGCGGAGGGCTCGAAGGTTTCTGAAATCCGAGAGTTGGGTTCCCACGGATTCCACAATCTCCCCTCGCTTTACATGCATGACCGCACATTTGTCCACACCAAATTCCATCCTGATGGCGCTACTGAAAGTTTCAATAGCGCCATAATTAATATTATTAATGTAATACCAAAAACACAATATCTGAGGTTCCCTCGTCACAATCGTATTTAATCACCCCGAGATAATGTTTCTTTTATTTTTTAGAATAATGGAAAATTCGAATTTATCGGTCGTTACTAGATTCGCAATATTAAAAAGGGTATGCCCCTTTTCACAGCCGTTTTACAAATAATATTATAGTTATTATTCTATGTGAAAGGACTCTGTTTGGAATTGATGTCTAATTATACCTAGTCTTGCCATAAATATTGTCACGAAGAATTTTTTTTTTTTTTTATTGTAAATTATATTTATTACTTTTACAGTGTGTTAGTTTAATACATAAATATAAAACAATTTAAAATATAAAAAGCTTATACGAAGTGGTCTCCATTGGCTGCAATACAGTCCTTTAAACGTTGAGGGCAGTTATCAATAGAAGCACGCACTCTTTCCATGGGAAAATTCTTCACTGCCAATCGTATGGATTGTTTTAGGGACTCCAAATTATCATGGCGTTTAGAGCAAGCCGTACTCTCTAAAACTGACCATAAATCATAATCCATCGGATTAAGATCGGGACTAGACGACGGCCAGTCTTCAGCTCTGATGAAGTCCGAAATGTTCACTTCCAACCAAGACTGCGTGGACCGAGCTTTATGACCCGGCGCCGAGTCTTGTTGGAAGGACCATACTTGGTTATTGAACATGGTGTTGTTAAGGGGCTTAACTACCTTCTCAAGAATGGTATCTTGATACACTTGTGCCGATGTTTTGATACCTTTTTCACAAAAATATGGCTCAGTCACTCCTTCATAGCTAACACCCCAACAAACCATCACTGAAGTCGGATAATGCCCACGTTGCACTCTGTCGACTAATTGGGAAGCTTCCTTAGAGCTTTGAGCATAAATACGGTCATTTTGTTTGTTAAAATGTTGCTCAATTGTAAAGATTTTCTCATCCGTAAACAAAATTTTTCTGTGACCTCCCTTTGCGTACCGCTTCAGTAGTTGTTTCGATTTTACCACCCTATTCTTTTTAAAATTATCAGTTAAAAAATGACCAGTGCGTCTCTTATAGGCTGCAAGTCCTAAGTCATCTTTTAAAATACGTGACATGGTTCTGGGTGCTATCTTCATCTCCCGAGATAAAATCTTTTGCTTTCGGACAGGATTTCTTCGAATTCTTTCCCTTACTGCTTTGACCACCTTTTTCGTACGAACACTACGTGGACGGCCAGATCTTTTTCTGTCACAAACAGAGGAGGTCTCATTGTACCTATTAATAGCCCGGTACACAAACATTTTACTAATACCAAGCGTATGGAGAGTTTTAAAAATTGCATTTGGCTCCATACCAACTTTGTGTAATGCAATCACAGCGATTCGGTTTTCTTTATCACCCCACTCCGTTTTAATATCGCAAAATATTGTACAATGTATTGACGCCAAAATTAGAGAACTTAATGAACAATCGTATAAGAATGACAGATTCCAAATTCAAATGTAATATCATTCTTATTTTTAATTGTAACAGTATTTATGGCCAGACTAAGTATTTATACATGTTCATCGGTTGAAATTATGTTGTTTCGTGGTCACTGACCATTGAAATGTTGAAATGAAAACAAGAGCACCATTCTCAATTGTTCGGGTGGGATGAACACGAACTTGACTTTCTTTATCCTTAACCGATCCGGTTTCTTCAAATTTTCTTGTTCAGTTTGCTACACTTTGCTGATCATATATTGGACGCACTTTACCGAGTTGTCTCCGCACGATTCTCACCATACTTATAGTGATTTTTTACAATATTATCTCGTTGTTCCGTCTTGTCTTTCCATAAATAACTATCACAAATAACAACAGATTACAAATACCTATCGAAGTTTTATTCTCGACAGTTAGAAGATTATATATTCACTTGCTCTTGTTTGTTTTTTCGACTGACTTCCGAAACTTTTTAATTTGTAGTTAACTCTGTTGTTTTTTTGTAAGAAGTTTTTTATTATATTTTTCGCTTTTCAGTGCGCACTGTTATAAAACCATGTTAGACAGCTAATGAAACAAGGAAGTTATTCCTCAAAACGTGTCAAATGACACATTTATTTTGAAAAATCTGCTTCGAAAAAAAGGGTAGTAGTTTCAAGAAATTTTCATAACATTTCAAGAAATTTTCATTACACTTTACAATGATTTTTTTCAAAGTTTTGAGTATTTTTTGATGAATAGATTTTTGGAGGATTCATTCGTTCATAGACTGTTTTTGGTCGAGAGGTGGATAATTTCCAAAAAACTTAAGTTCGATAATTCCAAAACAACCGGTTCGGTTTATTTTCAAAACATTCGTATGAATATGAGATAATGTTAGAATTTGAATTGGGCTAGCAACAGTTTTATTTTTGTCATGTCGTTTTTTGGGAATCGTTATCTACATATATGTAGTTGAGTCGCCTTCGTTCACTCCATTTCCTACTAGCATAGGTATAGCCACTTAGAACATTAGTAACAGTGCGATGTCCAAACGAATGCCACACTCCATGTAGTTGGAGTACAATTATAGTAGGTACCTATGTAGAAATGAAGAAGGTATGCACTAAATCGATTTTAACCGTAATATTATCGCATTATCCGCGTATCGTTTCACTCATAAAGCATACAAATCAATAAAGCAGATCATGCATGATTGTCTTTACGCACAGGTACCAACAATAATTTGTATGTCAGTGTAAATTAAAATGAATGAAATTTCTTACTTAACTTTGCTAATGTATAAAATTCTACTCGTCATAATATTATTGTTGATGACCATAATTTTGTGCCACTAACAGGACCCTGTATAAACGGTATAGCGTTTTAAGAACTTGTAACATTCACAGTATTCTACAAGCTTGGCGGATGAAGCCCGGGACAACCATGCTCAACAAATTGAAAGAGCTGAAATAGCCAATCTAGTACGATCTAGAATGGAATCGTTAAACCTCACCGGAATTGACTATGATGATGTGAGCGAGAAAAGAAACAGTCTGTCATATGTCATAATAAATCCTAGTTGTGACCTAAACTTGCAAGAGGGCGATATAATGTAAGCATACGAAAGTTCGATCGGTCATTTATTAGGTTAAGCTGATGCAAAATAATGTCTTATAATATATTCATTACATTTCAGATACTTAGTTCGACCTTCACCATTTTCGGCGCAAAAAACATTTGAACGCCATAACAGTCGCCGTAAATCAAACATAAGTTTTTGTTCACAAGCGTTAATTCAAGCTCAGGGAGTTTCGAGCAGGAGGGGATCCACCATTGGTGCAAGTTTCGCTCCACCCCGTGCACCTCCCCTCTCTACTACTAAAGCTAACTCCTTATCACTGCCTGATAGTCCTACTATCATAACAGATTTCAGAGGCAGGTCAAATTCACTTCGGGTTGTCGACGACATATTATTGAGACGATCTAATTCTCTACGTCAAGGACTAAGTGGTGTTGGATCTCGTCGCCGCAAGAGCAGTCTCGAAGAAATAGGTATATCTCACTTCAATTCATTACTACAACATCAACAACAACAGCAGCAGCAGAATGCTTTTAAAATTGCTTTGAATGGCAGTATTGGTTTGGAAGTTACTCCGCCGGAAGAACATCCGTTGGAACGTCTGCCTGGACCGAGCATACCACTCGGCGGATACCAAGAAGTCGCGGTTGCTTTGCCGTCTTCATCCTTAGGTCCCACGCTCCCAACTGTCACCTCATCTCCAGATCCCCAACATTTGCAAGGGACTATTGTATGATACCACCTTATGTGGGGACGACGACTGAGTTCCGTAATTAGAAACAAGTGGACGTAGAAATTAGTCCGGTAAAAATATAATCGAGCTATTTCTCCTGTAGTTACCGGCTATGTAATTAATGTTTACTTGAATGCGGAACTTAACTCATCTCGTAGCGTCTCTACCTTCCACGTAGTGTCACCTATGTACATGTTTAAGTACAGATTTAGTGATTTAGATTGGTGGTTAAAGAGCTGTGTAATGTAAGCGGGATCAATTAGTTACTAGGTAATGGGGATTTATAAGTCAGCACATCGCTGTCGGTGTATATCAGAATTTTACGTGATTTTATTTCAAATTGTAAATTAATCGTAAATAAACTTTACAAAATGTTAATTGTTGTAAATATATTTACATAGAAAGAACTACCTATTTAACTTAAAAAGTAATTAATCACTTACGACTCATTTTTCTAGATTTACTGACCAAAATTAAATAAACTTGGATTTGAAAATAGATTCCGTACTTTATCTATGCAGATTTAGATTTACCTAACACTAGATTTGAAACATCACCTAACTAGTTCAGATAATATAATAAAGAACATGTATGTATTCTACACAGAAATTGTTTTTTTTACAGACCTTGTGATTTGACCTTTAAAATGTCAAATCACACGTATAAGCTCTGCACGGGATCGGCATCAGCTCACCTCATCGGCACGTGGTCAACGCACGCAACCAGATCAGCCTCGACTTCCGAGGCTTCACTACGGCATCGCTCCGCTTACGTCACCCCGTGCAGTGCGTTATGCGTGTGAATTGTCCTTTACAATCAACTGCCTTTTTTTTTTTGCGCATGGGAAATACGCTATTTGACTGGTTTCTGATAAACATCTCAGATTATTTAATGGTGTCTAACGAGCCCACAAAAACCTATTACTTCAAATTGCATAATGTATTTCTTTTAGAAAATAGTAAATAAAAATGTACTGTTTAAATAAGCCGCCAAAACGCTATCTTTAACAATATGGCGTCGTGACGTCACAATACACGTAAACAAACGTTGAAACGGTCGAGATACTAGACAAAAGTCATCTGTTCTGTCAACGATAGACAGAAATTGACTATATCATGACGTCATCATAAGTTCAGCCAATCCAGACCGTTTTCGATTACGTGGCGCCAGATTTAAAAAGATGAAGTTTTTTCGGGATTTTTTTAATAAATAATACATTGTTTTGTAGTAAAATTAATGCAAATCGATTTTAAAAGCGATAATCTATACGAGTGTCAATAATTATGACCTTATTTTTTACATTGTCAAATAGCCTATTATCAAATGGCCCCTCCCGCTCTGGGTGGAGCGGAAGGGAGTGTCAGACTCTTACTGACTAAAACCCACCCGTGTTCCTTCCTTAGCCTTTTATGTTCCGGACCAGCGGTAACCCTTTCGGACAATCCCGCTGACAAGCTACTAGCTGCTGCGTAAGTATGTTGGAAAATGAGAAATGCTACCCACTAGATACTACAACTAGCTGCCTTGCTAGACTATTGTTGACTATAGGTTTTTGATAACGAATCGCAAGTATCGTAAACGTCTATGACGGGGTATTGGTGTCATTAAAATTAAATACTTACTTACATTGTTAGTGTAACCCTCGAATGGTTACACTACCAATGTAAGTAAGTACTTAATTTTGGTAATAGTCTCATCTCTGCACTCTGCAAGAAATCCTGTTTTTTTTTTAGGTCAAAATGGCCTTTGTTCTTTGCAAAGCAAAATTTCTGAAATAAATCTAGTTATAAGGTTTGTGTGTAAATGTTACATGAAAAATGAAATGATGTCTTTCATCAAAACGCATAGGACTGCTTTCGCTAGACGCCAGCATTATGTCCTAAGGTCCCACACCTTTATACAATAATTAACAAAAAAATAAACATAATAGATTTGGATACCTATAGGGTTAAAGTTAAAATTGAGGACTGGATAAAGGATCAAGACTACGAGGCAACGGAAAGTCTACTTGCTGGATCTGCTGAATCACTTATACCTATCACATCACGACGAGGGGAGGTGCCCCCACTAATTCCATCCACATTACACAAATGTACACTCACTCAACACACCCCACACACCCTCACAATACACCAAACACCACCACACTACATCACATCTCACCACACCACACCACATCACTCCACACACCCTTCTCCCTTACACATACACACAACACTTGCACATGACACGACACAAATGCACTTCACACATACACTCTATACAAACATAATTACTTATTAAAAATACAAATTAAATATATATAATAATATAGATATATTTCTTACCTTATAATCTATATCTTGTTTGTGACTATCCGAGTCTGCTAGTACGCTCATAATTTGTTCGTCCACAATTTATGCGAAGATACTGCCTCCTAAGGTACAGGATCTTCCTGGTTTAGGAGTCAGGTCAGTCAATTCTGTGTTGACTGTACCCATCTCTTGTACACTATTCCTGCAGTGCGATTCTGTAACCATCTCACCGTGAAAACTTAGGTGAAGTGAGCGTGGAGTGAGCTGTCATTGTCTTCCCACCTGATACTAGGGATTGACCAAGCATACATTTACAATCATAATCGAGATTTTTAATAATATTTTTTTATACTAATCCTATTAAAAAAATTAAATAATTTCAAAGCTAGTATTTTAGTTGTCAAAATTACTATTTTAGGGGGGTTTTAAATAAATTAGCAAAACAGAAACTTAGTCAGAAACGCAATGTTGCTTTTTTTCCCTAAACTAGTCCTATTATAGACTAAGGCGCGAGCGCGTCACGCAAGACCAGTAAATAAAATAAAACATTCACGTTTAAGACAGCTAGCTGGTGAAAATACGCATCGACATTGTTTGTTATTATGAGCGATTGTAGATCGAGTCTAGTAAAGACTGCAACGATGTTCAGCGTTGTTATTAACCCACACACTACTATTGACACTATTGACACACTCGGTTATCTCTTCTAATTGAATAGATTTCTATTCAATTAGAAGAGATAACCGAGTGTGTCAAGTCATCGAGTGCTAACAGTGTGCCTGGCTGACGGACCATAGAATTTAATCCCACGTAGTTTGTGTGGCGTGATCACATAATTATAATTATGCGTCTAACGCGCTTGCGCGGTGTGATCACTTTCGATCCACTACATATTAATTGTCGTGAATCGAGTGAAGTGATCACTTCACCCGATTCACGTCAGTAACGCGCATGCGCTGAGGTGAGTTCTGGTTTATTCCGAATTATGCCATCATCGCCCACAGCGCTAACATACTATAATTTACGTCTAACGCGCATGCGCTGAGGTGAGTTCTGGTCTATTCCGAATTATGCCATCATCGCCCACAGCGCTAACATACTATAATTTACGTCTAACGCGCATGCGCTGAGGTGAGTTCTGGTCTATTCCGAATTATGCCATCATCGCCCACAGCGCTAACATAATATAATTTACGTCTAACGCGCATGCGCTGAGGTGAGTTCTGGCTTATTCCGAATTATGCCATCATCGCCCACAGCGCTCACATACGATCGATTCACGACAATTAATATGTAGTGGATCGGGTGAAGTGATCACGCCGCGCAAGCGCGTTAGACGCAATATTATAATTATGTGATCACGCCACACAAACTACGTGGGATTAAATTCTATGGTCCGTCAGCCAGGCACACTGTTAGCACTCGATGACTTGACACACTCGATTATCTCTTCTAATTGAATAGATTTGGGTTAATAACAACGCTGAACATCGTTGCAGTCTTTACTAGACTCGATCTACAATCGCTCATAATAACAAACAATGTCGATGCGTATTTTCACCAGTCTAGCTGTCTTAAACGTGAATGTTTTATTTTATTTACTGGTCTTGCGTGACGCGCTCGCGCCTTAGTCTATAATAGGACTAGTTTAGGGAAAAAAAACAACATTGCGTTTCTGACTAAGTTTCTGTTTTGCTAATTTATTTAAAACCCCCCTAAAATAGTAATTTTGACAACTAAAATACTAGCTTTGAAATTATTTAATTTTTTTAATAGGATTAGTATAGCTATTTTTTATTCTGTTGGTTTTAGCTGTAAGTCATCCATAGTAAATAAATAAATAAATAAATAAGCATAATTCGATTCTGATTGTAAATGTATGCTTGGTCAATCCCTAGCATCAGTGGGATGACACTGACAGCTCACTCCACGCAAGTTTTCACGGTGAGATTTTTACAGAATCGACATGCTGTATTCATTTCTCTGTCCCCTAGTGACTACTATGTGTATTTTAATATGTGTCAAACTTGTATTGTGCTAATAAAAACTTATTATTATTATTATCAAGGTAATAATAGGACACTGCATATTAATCAGCTGTTACTAAATAATTACTAGTATAACATTTTAAAAAATTACATGATTTATGCCGTTAATTTCAAAAATTTTAATTATTAAATTGCATATATAATTCAGAAGAGGTTGAACGGTGCCCTGTCAGTTCACCAAAAATTAATTTACAAATTTTTACTTGACAAGCAAAAACATGATAAAAACATGATTTGTCATTTCATCATTATACAACACCAAGTTTGCCAAATAATTCACTTTACAAAATAATTACCAGGTAAACTTTTGTTTAATAACGAGTTATTTGACAAACAATTCATTTTATCTCTTAAAACAACGTTTGGAATAAAAACGTTTTACATATTGACTTTCATTACACAATTTCTTATAAACGAAAAACGACATTCCGATTTTCAATACTCCGAATTATGTATTTCCGAATTATCTTTTCTTCTTTCGCTATATACCTACGTTACCGTTACCGCAACCGAACTTAACGAACGCAATAGGCGACGTAGGATGCAAGACCGAGCGAAGGTCACCCGAGGTTTTTTTTTTTAATTGAAAACCGCGGTCTTGATGGTCCGCGCCCTTTTTTAGATTGTTTTAGGTTTGGTAAGGTTACTTTAAACCCTTTACACAGAAATAGGGGCCCCGCGAAGCGGGGCTCCGTCGACATAGGATGCACGGGCGAGAGCGAAGGGCACCCACCCCGAGGTTAGGTTGGTTAGATTACTTTTATTTTTATTTTTTATTTTTTATTTTATTTATTTAGGCAACCAACAGCGATACAAATAATAAGTTACAGAGTATGTGTATTACAGTATTGTATGGCTAATAATAGGTTTCCCTGCATAACTAGGATATGTATAAAACATGCGAACGGACTACAGACTAAGAGATATTTATACACAAAAGGTTTAGTTTTAGGTATATAACTTATAGTTAAGTTTATTTTAAGAGAAAAAAATGTTTAAATTACTTATTAAGAAAAAAAAAAAAAGTCTAAATAATTAAAAAGAGATTAGCCGTTTATAAATTGTCTTTGTTTATCGTTTTTATGATTTGTTTTTTGAATGTAGGTTTACTACAATTAAATATATCTACCTGTGAGAAATCTGTGTTATAAATTCGAGCAATACGGGTCAATACACAATTTTTGGCGTAATTAGTCGAGTGACGCGGCACGTGTAGCATCGTCGTGTGACGAGTGCGCCGAAGGGGAGTGTTGAAAGTTACCTGTGCGACCAACTCAGGGCAATCGAGGCGTCCATTGAGTATGTCATAAAGCAAACACATATCCATAATTTTGCGTCTTTCATCGAGTGTTAGTAGACCATGTGTTCGACAACTATTTTCATAGGTCATCGGAGGTTTACGGAGGCGATAATTAAGGTGGTTAACAAATTTTCTTTGAACCCGTTCTAGTTGGTTCTTATAAATAATATATTGGGGGGACCAAATTGGGCACGCAAATTCTAAGACGCTGCGGACATATGCAAAATACACCGATTTAAGAGCCTCGATGCTTTTAAATACTTGACACGATCTAATAACAAAGCCTAAGTTCTTATAAGCTTTTGTACTAACAACGTCAATATGATCTGAGAATGTTAATTTACTGTCAAACATTACTCCTAAATCTCGGACCATCTTGACTCTATCAATGACAATTCCATTAAAGTTATAAGAGTAAACAACAGGATTTTTTTTACGTGTATAACTAATACATTGACACTTTGTGACGTTTACTGTGATCTTGTTTTTTATGTAATATTTATTTAAGTTATTAAGGTCCTCTTGAAGAGCCCTACAATCATCCAGTGATCTTATTTTATAAAATATTTTTTTGTCATCAGCGTACATTAAGTGTTCAGCGTATTTAAAACAGTCAGTGATGTCAAATAAATAAGCGTTGTAAAAGAGAGGCCCCAAATGGGAACCCTGGGGAACACCGCTAGGGATTTCAATAAAATTAGAACGGTATCCTCCTATTACTACAGCTTGTGATCTTTTAAATAAATATGATTGCACCCATCGTAAAAGATCGCCGCGTATACCCAGTCTGTATAGCTTGTTGAGCAGAATGACGTGATCAACACGATCAAAAGCTTTTTCGAAATCCGTGTAGATCACGTCAACCTGCCCACCGCCATCTGTATTATCGAGGACAAAATTTGAAAAGGTAGCCAAATTCGATACAGTCGATCGTTTTTTTAAGAAACCGTGCTGTTTGTGAGAAATGCCTCTGAGTATACATATATGGATAGATAGCATTGTAAACTAATTTTTCAAATACTTTGCCTATTGTATTTAGTATCGAAATTCCCCTGTAATTTCCTATTATTATTCGCGAACCCTTTTTATGTATTGGAACAATATATGCTTTCTTCCATTCATTTGGAAAAGTGCCTTCTTTTAAAGAGAGATTAAAAATGAAACAAATTGGAGGTGCCAAAGACTTTGCGCAATTCTTCCAAAATACTGGAGGCATTCCGTCGCAACCAGGACCCTTTTCCACGCTTAACGCATTCAATGACTTCTCCACGGTTAACGACGTAAATTGTAAATTGGATATGATGTCAGAGCAATGATCCTTTTCGTCCTCGTCCGATGATCTGACGAGGCTGTAGTCAGAAGGTTCACCAAAAACATCGTGGAAAAAGTCATTGAAAGCCTCGCATATTTCCTGTCCCTCCGAATATCTTACGTTGTTGTGAGACATCATTTTAGGATAATTCGAACCTCCACGCATAGTTTTTATATAGGTCCAAAATTTTTTTGGATTGTTTTTCAGACTGCGTTCCGTTTCCTGCATGTGTTTATTATAACAAGTCTCCTGAACATGCCGCTGTCTATCCCGTAATAGTGCGAATTCGTCATAGTCGAGCAAGTTGCCGAAACGTTTCCAACGCGAGTGTGCCTTGCTCTTTTCTTTTATTATTTTAATTAATGAGCTACTATACCAAACAGGATATTTATGTGCGCCTGACCTTCGGGTAAACGGCACATACTTATCAATCCCTGTTTGGATCGTGTCATAAAAGGTGCGAACGGCATCATTTGGTGAAGTGATATCTAACGCTGAGTGCCAGTCAATTTCAGCAAAGTAATTATTTAACATATTGAAATCGGCTTTGCGGTAATTATGTCTAGGCGTAGACAACTCACGAAGCGGGCTAACTGCAATGTCGGATATTTCGATAGTCAAAACAGGATGAGGAAGGTCAGTCTTCGTAAGGGGTGATAGACACTCGTTAACTTTTAATGGCAAGTTGGAAAAAGTCAGATCAAGAGTATGCCCTTTATGGTTAGGCAGCAAATTGTATTGTGAAACTCCTAAAAATGACAACTCATTTACTAAGCGCGCAGCCGCGTTCTGTACCTCAACGGCACCCTGTTTCAAAAAAGTGGGGCCGCTTGTTTTCCACTTTATACAAGGAAGATTAAAGTCGCCCACGAGTACGTAATTGAATGTTTTTGTACTGTGAGTAAATAAATTAGCGACGCCTTGCAAAACGTAGCCGAGATCTGAGGGTATCCGGTGAGCATCCGGCGGTACGTAGACAACACTTACGTAAAGATCAGCTGCTGCCGACAGCGCGCAAGCCGGTATTGCTATAGTCAACAATTCCGTAGCAATTGTATTATGCTCGTGTTCGACGCACCACGCACCTAGATCGTGTCGCGAGAGTATCATTACACCGCCACCTGAGGATTTGCCAGTCGCAGTTAGATCGCGGTCTTTTCGGAACACATCATACCTATCATCACACAATTCCCTATCAAAAATGCCGTTATGTAACCAGGTTTCTGTTATGATAATTAAATCATAAGAATTACTTAAGATGTTTTGATGGAACTGTGTTATTTTAGTCCTTAGACCACGGCAATTCTGGTAGTAAATGTTTAAGTTACGGGGCTGCATTGTATCGAGTTTATTTTACTTTAAACCCTTTAGTTTCATCTTTTCCTTAAAAGTCTCGTAGATTTTAAACTTCTCTTTCAGATCTGGATACGTAGTTACACCGTATAGCATGATTTTATTGGTCTGCCATCAACGATGTAAATGGCCACGTAATCGGGTATCCTCCCTCTTTTCCCCAATTCCTTCATGACCATCATATAGTCGATCCAGTTTTCGTCACGTCCTTTCTTTCATTGGCTTGTAATGACGTCATTCGACGAGAGATGACCTATACCTACATTTTAAATAAGATATTATTGTATAGATAGTGCACAAAAGCTTTGCTTGTGGACTGCCCAGTCATGTGTCGCATGTTTAAAACCGACCGTCGTCAGAGTCGTCTTTTTGTATTTCTAATTATTTAAAAGATCATTTATCTTCAATGAGAAATATTATAGTTATAAAGGCGACCGTGAGTTTGAAGGACACAGCAGCGCAAAGACTAGTCGGAGACAGACGCTTTATGTGCGAATGTTCCTGAGATACCGCCATGTCAAAAATAAAAATAATAAATATTTTGACTAATTCGGGAAATCAATTTTGGTTAAGTGAATATCTTAGACAATAAAGGGGTGAGTTGCTATGAATTACCTACTAGTTGTGTTAACCCATTCGGAAATGTTTTTGATGGTTTACATAATTATTTGTGTCAATTGTTCCAGGTTACAGTCACGTCCTTTAATTTTTGGAGAATTCTTGTACAAATTCTCATACTTAGTTATATCTTTTAAAATCTTATTCACCGCTTTTGTGGCGGGAACTCACGCCAGCCGGCAGTACTGAGAACAGGAAGGGTTCCATGCTCCTACCGCCACTTGCCTAAAACCCTCCTGGCGCCCTTCTTGTTTGGCGCGCAACGTGGGGCCCGAAGCTCGTGTATTGCTTTGATGTTCAAAACAATATTTTTTACTGATCCGAAAACAGTTAAAGCTTGAGTCAAAATGTTACCGTCATGACAGTAAACTTGAACGTTTTAAATTGCTAAAAGGTCACAAAATGGTTTTATTCAGTTGGTGATATCGTTCAAACCATTGAAATTTACTTACATTACAGTAATGGTGGTTATCCTTTTTTTTTTTTGTTTTTTTTTTTTCAGTAAATAGTATCATTAAAGTTATCTTCTCCTTTCTTCTTCTTCTTTCTTTGTTAGTTCTTTTAACTTTTTTTTCTTACTGTATAAAGTCTTAATGAAATCGTTTTAATGTGCTGTAGTAAGAAATTATTTTTTTAGTGTGTTCAAAAATGTTGCAAAATTGAAGAAGAGAATAGCTAATTCCCGCCACGAAACTTTTTAAAAGTTATTTTTAACGTGACTGTGTCATTCGTGAGCGTCAAAATGAAGGGACCAAATCTCCAATGTCTGTCATACATATATAAAAAATAGTACCATTAATCTACTATTTCCTACCTTTGCTATAATTTTAGCTACCTCATCATATACACAGGGTTGCCAGACGTACGAGAAATCTCGTAACTTTACGAGATTTAGCAGTCTCCGTACGAGAAACGAGAAAAAAAAATCTCGTACACTATTTTACGAGATTTTAACAATGTTGTTAATACGGTTAAAATTTCCATTATGGTCCATCGATTTATGAAATCGTCTTATTATAGATACAGTAAATGGTACATTTTTAGCTGCAGAAAGTGCAAAAGGCCCAGATCGCAAAGGAAATGGTATACATTTCGAACCATCTCAGGAAATGTATTCCAGAATGACGGCTGAAAAACTATAGAATAGAAACGAAGATGATTTTACCAATACCCCTGCCTGACATTACATATCACTAACAAAGAAAACCTCATGTACTAGTAGCAAGTACAAAATATAATCCAAAAGTTAATACTTAATTTGTATTATTTTTTACCCATAGATTTTGGTAAAATTATTTAAAAAAATTTTTTAATAAAAAATGTTGGTTTTTAATATAGTAAAAAATAATTTCCGTTGCCTCTTCACACAAAATCGACGATATCGTGCTGACTTCGGGGACATTTTTCTTCTATTTATTATCATAGATTTATTTATTTAAAAATATTTTATGTAAGCAGACATGTTCAACTCAAAAAGGTAGCAAAAAGAACTATCAAAATGTTACAAATAGGCTCAGAAAAAAATTAAAATCGGAGTCTATTATTTCACATATTTAGCTGTAACGCGTGAATCTTATTGGATTGAAATAAGGGTTATTTTACTGGTCACTGTCTTGGTTTATTGCACAAAAATTTGTAATGAAATATTAGTCTGCGCTCGGCCGCCGTCGTGAGTGGACTCTGTGTCGCTTGTAAGCAGCAGCTTGTGCTGAAAAAGATCGCTGTACGGATACAAAATATTTGACATATCAAACTTGATCCTTCACGCATTCTGTATGTACCTACTACCCAAGGAGAGATTTTATTCACAGTCTTATAATTTTTCTAGAAGTAAGTAGGGATTATAAATTCATAATATTATTATTTCGTTTCGGACTTGATGGAGTGACCTGCAGGTGTACTTCGAAGACTGCTACTGGAACTAATAGCCGAGCTAAGCTAGGTGTGCCGAGTTTGGGCTCATTTCGTTGGTTATGTTGAGACCTTACCTCCGGACCTGATGGAGTGGCCTGCAGGTGTACTTCGAAGACTGCTACTGGAACTAATAGCCGAGCTGAGCTAGGTGTGCCGAGTTTGAGCTCATTTCGTTGGTTATGTTGAGACCTTACCTCCGGACCTGATGGAGTGACCTGCAGGTGTACTTCGAAGACTGCTACTGGAACTAATAGCCGAGCTGAGCTAGGTGTGCCGAGTTTGGGCTCATTTCGTTGGTTATGTTGAGACCTTACCTCCGGACCTGATGGAGTGACCTGCAGGTGTACTTCGAAGACTGCTACTGGAACTAATAGCCGAGTTGAGCTAGGTGTGCCGAGTTTGGGCTCATTTCGTTGGTTATGTTGAGACCTTACCTCCGGACCAGATGGAGTGACCTGCAGGTGTACTTCGAAGACTGCTACTGGAACTAATAGCCGAGCTGAGCTAGGTGTGCCGAGTTTGGGCTCATTTCGTTGGTTATGTTGAGACCTTACCTCCAGACCTGATAGAGTGACCTGCAGGTGTACTTCGAAGACTGCTACTGGAACTAATAGCCGAGCTGAGCTAGGTGTGCCGAGTTTCGGCCCTTTTTGGTAGTTATGTTGAGACCTTACCTCCGGAGTCCGGGCTAGATCGCGTGACCTGCAGGTGTACTTCGAAGACTGCTACTGGAACTAATAGCCGAGCTGAGCTAGGTGTGCCGAGTTTGGGCTCATTTCGTTAGTTATGTTGAGACCTTACCTCCGGACTTGATGGAGTGACCTGCAGGTGTACTTCGAAGACTGCTACTGGAACTAATAGCCGAGCAGAGCTAGGTGTGCCGAGTTTGGGCTCATTTCGTTGGTTATGTTGAGACCTTACCTCCGGACTTGATGGAGTGACCTGCAGGTGTACTTCGAAAGCTGTTACTGGAACTAATAGCCGAGCTGAGCTAGGTGTGCCGAGTTTGGGCTCATTTCGTTGGTTATGTTGAGACCTTACCTCCGGACCTGATGGAGTGACCTGCAGGTGTACTTCGAAGACTGCTACTGGAACTAATAGCCGAGCTGAGCTAGGTGTGCCGAGTTTCGGCCCTTTTTGGTAGTTATGTTGAGACCTTACCTCCGGACTAGATCGCGTGACCTGCAGGTGTACTTCGAAGACTGCTACTGGAACTGATACACAAGTAGAACTAGCTGATAAGAATGTGTATAGTTTTTACCTCTTTAACTCGATTGTGATTTTAGGCCAAGACCTAAGACGTTTGGGAAAAGCTCTCGTAAGAAACTTCATGCCTGTCTTCTCTCAGAATTCATAGATCCAAGATTTAAAAGAAATATGGAACTTTCTTCACATTGTCATACTTAATGTTTTTATTTTGTTTTTTTTTTCCGTCACTTTTATTATTTTTTATCATTTACAGCTCCTGGCCCGGCTTAGTACCAGTGGCGTGCATTGGTTTTCATAATAGGTAGGCGGGCACTAGGCTGGGTCTAGTCTAGGCAGACGCGGTCACTAATCAGAAACATAAAACAAAAGTATCTAATAAGAAAAAAAATTACAGCCGCCATCTTGGATTTTCATTTTGACTTTATTTTCGGCTCCATCACCCTCGAAAACTATGAAAACACCACCCATGATAAAAAAATATAAAAAAAATACAGCCGCCATCTTGGATTTTCATTTGGACCTCACTATCGGCTTTAGCGCCCTTGAAATCCATAAAAACGATATCCATGATGAAAAATTTAAAAAAAATACAGCCGCCATCTTGGATTTTTATTTTTATCTCACTATCGGCGATCTCAATATCCGTCACTTTCTTTCTTCGCACGGCTAAATTACGAACGATTTTAACATTCATACTCGGTTAGTTATTCGACCTTCGCAATTTATCACCCTAAAGTAGGCAGGCCGTCTGGCGACTGCCTACTGCCGCGCGTAAATGTATGAAGATTTTGTTTTTTGCTAGGTATGATAATTTAGTGAGTTTCTTTACATACACTAAAATGTAATTGTCATGCTGATGGTGATTTATCGAAGTAGGCACTGCTTATATGCCTTTATGCAATGTACGCTATCATAATTGCGTAACACACTTGGAATGGCAATCCATTCCAATTTGACAGTTCAACAATATCCATTGCGTTGTATTTGTTTTACGAATTTTTAACGATTTTTTAAACATGTAGCCTATGTTAACCCAGTGTGTCAGCTACCTCCATACCAAATTTTATATCAAAATTGGTCCAGCCGTTTGAGCGTGAAGAAGTAACAAACATATAAACACACCCATAGACGCACAAACTTTCGCCTTTATAATATTAGTGTGATTAGTGTGATGAATATTGTAGCATTGGTAGTGTGTGCCTTGAAGGGTGTGTGCCAAATAAACGTATTTTCTTTCTGGTTTTCGAGAACCTACTTGCATTTGTTATCATAGCAAATTAATTATTTATAAAATACGAAATAAACCGAATAAAATAAGCTTGTTTTTATATTTGTTTTCACTATGCTCGTTCGCAAATTGTTAATACATAGGTACGTACTTTGGCAAGTACTTGATTAATCAATTTCCAGTGAAATTAAGTAAATAGCATCTACTTTTATGAACACTTCACATTACCTACAAACTGTTTGAGAACAAATCAGCGTAAGCTTTAAAAAAAATACATGACAAAAATTTAATAAAATTAGGCTCAAGTATCAAGTCGTGTCAGTTTACTCATAATTTCACCGCTTCGCGCATGTCGCTGTGTGTGTGAGCCGTGCACGTGTAGTAGTGAGACTCAATACCTAAAATTGAAGCGCGTCAATTCGTAAACGCGTCCTTAAGTAGAAAAATCCTTTAATAGGTTTTTTTAAATAAAAAAAAAATAAAAAAAGTTCTCAGATGGGTGAATCCAGTATTCATGACATCTTTATAAACGTCTGTTACGTCGCCGCAGTAGCCGTAGTATCAGGTAACTCAAAATTTTTCTGATGTCCATTACACGTTCGTCTCAGCCGGGAACAGCATCGAACTGACAAAAATCGCGCGAAATTTTACTCGCGGTGCGTACTAGGCGTAATTTCGAGCACGGAATATAATTCGCGAGAATAAATTTCTTCTGGCTAAGTTGGAAAGGCTCGGTATAAGAGGTACCATCCACGACATTTTTAAAGACTACCTAACAAATAGGAAACAGCGAGTCAAGATAAATGAGTTCCTCAGTGATGAGAGCAGTCACCTACGGAGTTCCGCAAGGAAGCGTACTCGGTCCCACGCTTTTCCAGCTGTATATTAATGATCTCTGCCAATTGTCTCTCCCTAATACTAAAATCTTTACTTACGCAGATGACACCGCTATCTTTGTATGGGGTCCAAATTGGACCACGGTCAAGAAGACCGCTGAAAACTCTGTAGCTAAAATCACGCAGTGGCTTTCAGACAACTTATTAACCCTTAATGTCAAAAAAACCCATTATGTGACCTTCTCCATCAGGAAAAACACCTCTCCTCCACAAGACTTCACTGTTAAAGCCCATGTCTGCTCATCTCTGGGTAAAAGTTGCACATGTCCGGAACTTACCCATGTTGACAGTGCAAAATACCTGGGTGTGTATTTGGATAGCAGACTGAGATGGGAAAAACATATAGAAACAGTAACTTCAAGAGTGAGAAGGCTAATACATATTTTTAAATTACTCAGGGACTCTTCTCCTCCAGACAAGCTAAGACTAGTCTACTTGGCTCTGTGTCAGTCTGTTATCCAATACTGCATCCCTGTATGGGGCGGGGCAGGTAAAACGCTCCTTCTCAGGTTGGAGAGGGCGCAAAGAGCTGTTCTAAAAGTAATGAATAAAAAACCATACAGGTGGGGTACCTGTATGGTTTTTTTTACCGCAACACTCTACTCGGAATGCAAAGTCTTGACTGTTAGGCAGCTCTATGTGCTGAAATCCACCTTGAGAAGACATCGAATAGTTCCACCTACTGCCCCTAATGCCCGTAGAAGGATGAAGCCATGCGTTCGTTCCCCTACAAGGACAGCCTTTGACAGAGGACAATTCAACGGTCTTAGCTGCAAACTGTACGATCATATTAATAAGGAACTAAAAATTGTAGGACTAAACAAACACAAAGTTAAAGATATAGTTATTGATTGGCTACTCAAATTGGACTACAAAAACACTGAAGATTTGCTAAAATTTACTGTGTAATCCATGATCTCTCACCCAACCCACACACATTCACATAAACACTCACACGCTCACACACTCACCTCTTCACCTTACTTTAACCCCTTAAAATTATTAAATAAGTATTCATATTCACATTCACAACAAATGTACCTAAAGACACCTAATTGTAACATTATCCACGGCTGAACGCTGTGTCCCAAAATACAAGCGATAGCTTAGTTTGGGAACCAGTATCACCAACTCCTGCGATTAAAGTATCTTTTTATTTAGATTATAATATTGTGAATGATTTTCTGGTACCAATAAACAACTTTTTTTTTTTTTTTATATATATCGCGCGGTGAAATATCGCAGTGCGGACTAGGCCTAAACATGACTCTTTAGTTAGACGATGACATTTCACGTCATGTGTTATTTATTTTATTTCGACAACTTCATAAGTCACATTCGCTCGCTCGCTACCACAGACTACAATATAATGCAGGCTAAGCTCGCTACTGTTTTGTCTGGTGTGAATGTTTTGTGCTCCCAAAGTTTTACGTGGATTTTTACAACGACCTGGCTTGCTTTTGGACCTTTCTGAACAACCTTTGCGAGACTTGGACCTCGACATTTCCTACTCTTACCAGAGTACCTACACTTAGACTGCCATTAGGTTATGATCATGATCAGTGAGTAAATATTTGAATTAAACAAACTTCAACAAGTAGTTATCATTTTTCAAGTCATTACAAAGCATAATTAGCAATATGTTATGAATACAATAAACATTTATGCGTTAAAATAGTAATAAAGGTAAAATAATCTAAAATTAATGCACTTAACCTCACTTTTACAAAAATTAAGATTTCTCTTTAACCCAATTGTTATTATATTTTATTTATGTTTTTAACAAAAGCTCTTAATATTCCCTTTCAAACCATGCCACTTTTATTTTTGTAGAAACTAAAAAAATTTAACGCCAGCGTTCTATGAACTTCTGCCATTCTCATTTTTTACGATTAGAAGGTAGTAAATAGGTATTAAATGTTTATCCTTCGAAGATCGAAAATATACTGCCCATTAACCTGTTGCACTAAACAATTGAATCGTCAATTTGGAGGGACCAACTTATATAATCCATATCTTTAAAACGACATATGTTTGGGGCAACCAAAATCAATAATAATAAGGTAGAATTAAGGTATTATAACTCTAAGTAGGTAGAACATTCCAGGGAGCAGCCTATCAGTTTGGTCCTTTGCGTTTTTAAACAATAAATGACAACTACTTTACCTGTTTTTATTAAATTAACAATAGAAAACAGGGAAGTGATATAAATTAAGCCAAATTAAATAAAATAACGACTTTAATCTGCGACGTTTTATTGTGCTGTTGGACCTGATTATCTTCGTCTTAGACAAAAAAATACTTTATGCATAAAAAGTGACTGAATGTCGTCTACGCACAACATAAAGACGAACTTTTAGAGCATGAGAAGTGAAAAAATTGTAGATTGTTTGCCAAGGGAGCAAACAACTATTTTGAAGGCGAGAGTGTTCCTTTGAATCCAGAGCGGAGCGAAGCTAGAGTAGAGTCCCAAGCGTAGCGAGGTGTTCTAAAGTAGTATCCTGAGCGCAGCAAGGGATTCAAAGTACGTCACTCGAGCTAAAAATAATGTTGCTCCCGAGATGAACACTCTACTTTTTATCACCCTCTATGAAAAAATAAGTAAGTGCAAGATATTTTGCAACTTGGAGGTTTCGAGACTTGGGTCTTATGAGATTTGAACTTTTTGCTACCATATGTTATTTTGCAACTTGAACGTTATGAGACCAAAGGAATAAGAATACGTACGTTTATTTATTTCATTATCACTACTTGAGGAAGACATTCTATTTTTTTATAAAACTAAGTAACATCCTAATTTAAGTACCTAAACAATTACGAAAGAAAGCAGAATGCTTTTCGCGCGTTTCTTTATTTTATCACACTTTTTTTTTATTTGGCTAGCGCTCGTTTTACTTTATCATACAACCTGTAAAGGTGGATAAAGACATTGCGAATCATGCGATAAGCGCCGTGCGCTGCGCATGCCTTGCAATGTCTGTATCCGCCTTTACTTGTTCATATAATGTTCGTGATTGATCTCTTTGATGATTGTAACTTTTCACTAACAATATTCAAATTTTAAATTCAAATCACTTTTAGTCCCTAGGGATTAAAAAGCTATTCTAGTCCCTGTTTACGAGGAATACACTAGCTCTTTTTAAATAGATGTGATAAAAAGACTATTATTTTCAAAAACAAAAAGTGCTATAGCAAATATAATCAATTCCAGTTACACATTAGTTTCACTTAGATAAGTAACTGAAACGTCATTATTCATTACGATGCATGACAGCTAGTTTAATTTAATGGGTTTACGCAATCAGAATCTATAAACGTCTCAAAATAAAAACTTGCTGTTAAAAATGTTTTGTCTTATCTGTCTTGTATTTTTACTTCAGTATTTTTATATAGTAGGTATAGTAATACAATCAAAGGACATTATTCAAGTGTCGAACATTTTTATACCCAAAAATGAAAGTGCCCGCCAGAAAAAAAAGTATTGTTGTCTTATGGGAAACATAACATAAAACATCTTGAGCATTTTTTCTACTATTACAACGAAAGTCTACAGTTAATTGTAGATCTATGTTGTAATAGTTAAAATATGTTCGGAATGTTATATTAATTGTTGGTATTTTTAAATGTTAACCCTTGTTTATTATAACAATATGATTTTTGACATTTTCAATCTCAAATAGCAGCCATTGATTGTAAACTTTAGCTGTAATAGTAAAAATGTTCAAGGTGTTATTTCCAATAGGAAACAGTAGGTACTTTACTTTTCTGGCACTTAAATTTTTGGGTACGAATTGAATGATGTCCTATAGAATATTTCCGTTAAATAAATAAAAAAATATTAATTCCATTGTAGATGCCTGCGGATTTTGGTCACATTAGTGTTCTCGATGGAATAGCACTTCGAGTAAGTTTTGTGCAAAAATTTAGTAGTTAGTCTAGTAGGTAGATAATTAATCATCGTAGTATGATCTCATCGTTGGATACGTGAAGAGGTGTTGAATATGGGTGAGTACTAACACATTCACACGTATTCAGCAACTTAAAAACGCCCGTGATAAAGAGCGACCTGTGACTTCAATTCTATTATCGAAGTTTTTCAAAAAACCGCTTTATTTAGTCTAAACACATTGAAATCGAATCAATCGTTTGAGACCTACGACCACAGACAAACAGTCATTTTTTGACAGATGTGCCGCCATAAATAACAAAGTTGTCACATTATCACTACTGATTCAGGAGATAAGCCAAAGTAGCCCACAAAAGAAAAAACGTAATTTGCCATTTTCTGGTCAAGGTTGTATGTTAATCAAAATATCAATGATTTGCGACCGTAAAAAAAATATGTTTTTACAGAATTATAATAATTAGAATCATCAATACAACTCATAAGTTCAAATTACCCCATTTAATGACAATTTCCCGAAATCATGATATAATTTAGGAAGTTATATTGCACTTTATTTGCACTACATTTTCAATACTCAATTCTTTATTGCATTCCACAATGACACAACAATCCACAATTTTGATCAACATACTACATAATATTGAGAAGAAAAAACGTAAAACAATTTCGCAGGATACCCTGGCCCTTTATTTATAGCCTTAAGAGTGTTTACGCCGTACGGCATTTCATACAAACTTTCAAGCCCTTGTTTTTCAAAATGAATGAACCGATTATAATGAAACTTCATACGCATAAGCAGGATACCAAGGTCCAAACCATAGGTACCCACGCTTTGGAATGGGCAACTAGCTTCATATTTTCTGACTGACCGACCCCTTGACAATTCAAAAATGCCTGTAAATTGGTTTAATTGAAAATATAAATTAATTAATGATATCATCCGTCATGCTCTTGTCACCGCCGGGGGTGCCAGTTGTTTTAGAACCCAATGGCTTGGCGTGCAACGATGGGAAGAGACCAGACGGAATGACCACAATACCTTGGAAGGTTGGTAGGCCTTTGCTGTGGGATGCAACGTGTGTCGACACCCTTGCGCCATCCCATCTTCCAAGCACGGTGAGCTGTGCTGGGGCGGCTGCTGCAGGTGCGGAAAACCTCAAACGGCGAAAATACTCCAATCTCTTTGGAACTTATATTTGAGCAGTTTGGGGTTGAAACACTATGGCCATGGGGCCCGAGTACCCACTTAGTATTTCGAGACATCGCCAAGCGGTCGACTCTTCACGTGACCAAAGGGCTGGCCTATTTTTTGGTCAAAGAATCAGCATTGCCGTACAACGTAGCAATGCTGCCAGCCCTTTGGGCACGTTTCCTGTTGACAGCGATGCGGACGAATTTTTTGATGACCTTTGATTATTTCCCCTCCTTTTTATATACTTGTACATTTTAATTGAAATAAGTGCTTTGAGTTTCAGACCGATTTAAAATTTTTCATAGAAACAGAAATTTCCAGTTATCTTTTTATAAGCAAGACATTTAGAAAAGGTTCTTGAGTAACTTTTTAGACCTTTGTATTCTGCTTATGCGTATGAAGTTTCATTAAAATCGGCTCATTTATTTCGAAAAACAAAGTCTTGAAAGTTTGTATGAAATGCCGTACGGCGTAAACGCTCTTAAAGCACCGAAACCATGAAAAACAACTTTTGAAGTTATCGAATTGTTGCCTGTCGGTTTTATTATATAGGGCCGAGGACGTTTTTGAAAGCAGCGCTAATTATGCTACCCTTTTTACAAGCTTTTTAATATGCCTTATCCAATCAATACCGTTGCCAATATTGAAATTCTAGCTTGAAATTGTTTTAATATAGTCAGTCAAGCTTTTCTATTCGTGTACCTTCTTATTAGCGCCTTAGTTCTTGCTCCGTATGAGTAGCTCGGCCAAGTCGAAGCTAAAGGTATGTACTATGTTTAATAAAAGAAAACCATACAATACAAAACACGTTGATATTCCAGAATTCTGTCATCAACTGTACGGCAAAGGTATCTCTATTTTTCATACATTAGAAATTGCTTTTACAAGCCGAAAGACTATTCACTAATACGCTTTCCCTGTTCTAGTGCAAAGGATCGGACTGCCAATCGAATGTAAGATTATAATAAACAATTGCGAATTCATAAATAATACGTCGTTGAAACGGTTGAACGCAGCAGCCATTCTAAGAGCATTCTGAGAGCCCGTGATTCAGTCCCGTGTACAATCACGATAAGCCACCATCCATCCTCCATCTTGATAAGCCTTGATGTTATTCCTCAGTAATCCAGTTGCAGAATCTTGCTGGACTACACTCGGCAATATATTGCACAACGAAATTAATAATTATAATAATAATTACCCCACCGCCGTATCACGTTGACGTCGTGGTGGGGCTTCCGCGCTCCGAACTCTAGGCCTGTCCCGGAAGAGTTTACTTTGCCGGAACAGGTCTAGGTTGAGGAGCCAAATCAAGAGAGATACAGAAACCCGCAGGGCAGCATGTGGCGAGCTGTTGGGCAGTAGCGACCTCACGGACCCTATCTCCCGGGAGAAGTCTTGTTCGTCACCTCTGGCTTGCCTTTATTATAGACGAGGAAAAGAGCTCCCACCGCATTCTTGCCTTTATTGGCCGGCTTGAGTGGAGATTCGCAAGAGCAAACGTGCTCGGAGGAAGGAAGTATTCCAGTAAGATGCTGGTAGGGATACCGTACTTCCGGGATTGTCCTGATAGCCGTGGAATACCTCTCCACTCCTCATAAGCACCTCAGGACATATTGCCCCCTTGTCGCTACGTCACTATGTGCTAGCGACCGTCTCCGGGGGCCCATTATTGAGTGTGCAAGACAGACACCCCCTGCCATTTTATCCGTGTACCTATATAAAACATTGATCAGGCAGGGGTCATAGTTCTTCTATAGTTCTTGGTAACCAGTCCACTTTAGCCACCGAAACCAATAGTCAACTTTTTATTTTTCCATATCCTGCAATAGTCCTACACCAACTGGGGGTTATCCTTGGGTGCAATGCATAGTGCATACAGGGATAATCGTCGGTTGGTGCCGCATTTCATTAAAATTTCCTAAGGGGCCTCTGCGAGTTGGCTTCGGCCCCTCGTACGCCTTCCAAAGGACCGGGACCCCATGGTCCCGAGATATGTAAAGTCATAAAAATAAATAGTAATAATTTATTTATTTCACCTAAAATAATACAACGTGTTACACATACTTATAGGCTAGTACTTGGGATTATATAACATGGGAGAATCTGTAGCCGAACTAGGACGAGTCCTGTATCTGGGCTATAATTGCAGCAAGGGTATAAGTTGCAAATATACTGAGCTATATTGGTCAACAAAATTGCTAAAAAGATGCAATTTTTGTAGCCCGTTTACAGGCCTTTTTACATATTTATGCAAATTTTGATGCGGTCAGGAATTCAGGATACATCTCCACAAATGAGCTCGGGATCGCTGCGCTCGGGAGCCCTAGAATCGTTCGTCACGTTCGGGAATCAAAATAACGCCTGTGAGAAAAATACTGCTTTATTCTGAGAATAATCTATAATTTTATATCTTTTTATTACATTTTAAATACATATGAATTACTCATTTAAATATTTTCATTCTCCTTTTTTTGTTTGCCCAACAGTGCACGGGTACGATGTCATCGGCATCGGTAAGAATAATTCCCAAAAGTTTATTATTAAAAAATAACAACACTCAATTGACTGCGTCGCATGTGTTAGATAATTCACTATGATATAATAATAATATTACAATATTGTTTGTTGGATAATGGCATCTGCCATATTTACGAAGCTTGGGACCAATGTAGAAGTACCTAATTTGACTGAATATTGTGTTTACAAAAAAATAAGTCTTAACTTGTCAAAATCACATCTAAGCTATGACTATAAATGATTAAATAATATTTAATAACACTTGTACTATATCTTAGATTTAATATTGCTATTTTTTATATAGTAGGTTGTTTCAAACGATTGGCACAATACTGTCAGTTGATGTTCATATTATTTTTAAAGACCTGTAAGAATTACGAATCAACTCTTATTAAATTGCTTAATTACATTATAATGTTTTAAAACGATTACACTACACAAGATTTGTATATAATTACCGGTATTGGAAGATATTAATCCAAAATATATGATGATCTGTGATTGGTTCAAAATGGCGGTATTGTTGTGGCGATGTTTGACGAAAAAAAAAGACGTTGGTAGGATATAAAAAGGATGGTAATGATTTTATCAGGGCAGTTGTTGTCCGGTAAATCTTCAGTTCATTAGTAGATACTAGTGCCGTTATTATGTGGAATAGATCGACCAGATGTCATGTAAGTTAATATTATTATCTTGATTATTGCTGATAACTATGGTGTTCCGTATTATTATAATATGACCAATATTTCTAATGTTTTAATGTGTATAATGGAATATTCCTAGCTACTGTTATTATGCTGCTATTATTCTGAGTTCCCTGGACCGTTAGTTAATATTAATAACTTGATTACTGCTGATAACTATGTTGTTTCTGTATTGTTATAATATGGCCACTATTGCTAATGTTTTAAGGTGTATTCCTAGCTACTGTTATTATGCTGCTATTATTCTGAGTTCCTTGGACCGTTGGTTAATATTAATTACTTGATTACTGCTTATAACTATGTTGTTTCTGTATTGTTATAATATGGCCAATATTGCTAATGTTATAAGGTGTATTCCTAGCTACTGTTATTATGCTGCTATTATTCTGATTTCCTTGGACCATTGTCCAACAGATAGAATTAATTGTTTTTAAAATAACGATAATTTATGACAATATAATAAATGTAATAAATTTGTTGATATAATACTGTTTCCATGGAGTTTCTTGTCCGTTCTTCTCCATGCTGAATAGATTTGCGAACGGACGACTAGCTTTCTGACTACTGACAAGCCTAAATTCTAATAAACACCTGGTCTTGTCTTTCTGTGCTTTATTTTATAAAATCCATCCCCTACATACCATATTCATAGGTATTACACATATGATATAACTAGTAACCATACTGATAGTCAAAGCTTTATATTTGGGTAATATTTAGACATACCTACTTACATATAGATTATACTTTATTGAGGTAAACCTACTTACATACAGATTAAACTTTATTCCCTAATATAGGTACACTTAATAAATAACTAGTGACCATTCTGATATTCAAAGCTACCATATTTATACAGATATACTCAATTAATCTAACACATGCATGGGTAAACATAGGTAAATCAAAGATAAATGTGTCTCTGCTATCTGGGGCCAATCGCACAACCCTTGCCTCTACGTTCATAAAGGTACTGGTACGTGCCTACGTCGACACATGTGAGCAAATGGGGAGTTCGGTACTACGCCATAAGCTTTAAACGCTCGTCAGACGTACGTAGCTCGTGATGGCTAATACCAGTGTATAGTTGGCATGTGTGTCGGGCGTGTAATGAATGGTCGCAATAAAAGGGAATACTGCCACGTGAACGTTTCGCGGTCAGAAAATATAAAAAAACAATAACAAATAGCTGGATCCCCACACCAGACGATCCAGTGCGCTCGGATCGCGCGCAGCACCTCCACATCGATCGCGCATTGGTCTTACCGCGCCCGATGGGAGCGCACTGGATCCTCTGGTGAGGATCCAGCTAATGAACAGGAATTTAATTATTTTATTATTGTACATTTCAGGCTGTAGGTTTCAATACGACTGCAATAGTAAGTACAAAAATAAATAAAGTAACGATCAAATGCATCGAATCTCATCATTTCAGCCGAAAGACGTCCACTGCTGGACATAGGCCTCCCCCCCCCCCAGGCACCTCCACTTCGACCGGTTCTGTGCTTCTCGCATCCAACGGGTTCCTGCGGCCTTCACAAGGTCGTCGGTCCACCTTGTGGCAGGCCTTCCAAAGCTACGTCTTCCGGTACGCGGTCGCCACTCCAGAACCTTTCAGCTCCATCGGCCATCTGTTCTGCGAGCAAAGTGCCCCGCCCACTTCCACTTCAATTTGGCAATTCTTCGGAATCGAATCTAGCAATGATGTTTCTGGGATGGCCGTACGCAAAATACGCGCTTTGACATGAAGTTGAGTTTATTACATTCATTACTATACTAAGGGCTGATTTTTCAATCATCTGATAACAGTTTTTTCCGTCAATTTTATTCCTCGAATAAAAGTTGTCTGGCGATGGAAAAATTAGCCCAAGTAGTCGATTAGAAAAATAAGATTAACCATTGCCATCGGAGACCACCGCGGCTGTCGTGGAGGTCTCACGCACATATGTCGCGCCGCTAAGAATGAGCGCCGCGAGCGTAAGCCTCCGTAACGAGCATGTGACGGTGTGGCAAGCCGACGCGCACAGATTGACGGCCGGGCTTGCCAAGGCGATGACAAAGGAGAGGGAACGCCAATACGAGTTCTCCTGAGGCGACTCAAGGTCACGAGCATTGTGTTGAATAAAGACGTTGGCAATTTGTTATTTTATTAAAAGTAACGATACAACGTTACAAGTCTTATCTATACCGAGACTGGAGCTAATGGGCGCTCATCTGTTGGCTCAACTAATGCAAAAAGGTCAAAGTTGCTTATCAGATTACCCACCTTTCGGTTGGACTGATTCAACTGCAGTACTACGATGGATACAAGGAGATCCAGCCAGATGGAAACCATTCGTAGCAAATCGGGTTACAACTCACCAAAATCATACCATCAATACAGGCGATATGTGAAGACGACAGATAATCCAGCTGACTCTGCAAGTCGTGGTTTGACTGTCAGGAAACTGAAAGATGTGCATCTGGATTGAGGACCTGTTTTTTGAACCCTTACGAAACGAAATAAGACTTATAGGGAAATTAGTTAAAAATAGTAAAAACTTAAAGCAATGGGCTATGAATTTCTTAAACGTGAATTAAAACTGTTATGATTAAATAACTTGGGCCATCAATCCAGACGCGTGCATAAAGTGGCATAGCCTAAGTGTACGGACTGAGTGAAAAAGCGTCCGGCGGAGCGTTCAGCGTTGCGTGCAAGCGGAGAAGGAGCGTTCGCCCAGTGGCCTTAGTGCACGGTTAGCGTTCGAGTGAGCTCTGGTCACATTTTTCATCATGGCGTCGGTCGTACGATATTATTGATATGTATTAAGAAGAAAATGTGTGGTTAAAATATTTGTATAACTCGAGACAAGGTCCAAGTGAGATAATGAAACAATGAAGGCTGTGTGGAGAGTTTTCGACGTTGTATGAAACTTTGAGATTGAATGAATATAAATTCTATGAATACACTAGGATGACGGTGACAACTTTTGACTATATACTAAAAAAAATTGAATGTCTTCGAACGACATGGCGCGCACGCTTTCGTCACAGTATAAAGATCATACAGTATCGTAACTCGGCCGTAACCTTGAAATAAATGACTACAGCCGCGCGGTACATAAACATGCGATAGGGTTGCCCACCTCCAGCATTTTAATTACATTTGCCTACTTTGTGTTTCCATTTAGTTTTGTTATTGTATTTTACTGTGTGTACATAAATATTAATAATAAAAACCACGTCTTTACTTTGAATTATACAAACTAACAAAACAAAACACACATGCCCCGAGGTTTTAACACAAGCGTACATACCGTATAATGATTCATGACCCGCCTATAACTACCAATTTCACTCGTGTCTATCACTTTCCTTTACTCTATTCACTTTATTTATTAATCCAGACATCTTTTTTTTAGGGAGTTAAAAGGAAATACTTATCCATTAAAAAGACACACATTATGTACCTATCTACCTACTAGAAAGTAAAATTATTTTATAGTCTTACCTTTCAGAGTTTCCAGGTAATTTAAAAAAAGTTATCTCTGGATGCGTTATTGACGAATTCATGCAACCAAAAACAGCACAATATAGCCTACTCGTCATATTAAATATGTACTTCAATTTATTTCAAGTGAAAAAATCGCGCGGTTATTGTTAAAAAAAACAACACACCGTCCGTTCGTCACTGCGGCACAGTCGCGACTGTCTGCATACCGAGCGCATTCCGAGGTCGAGGCGCGTAGGTATAGCTCGCGTTTCGTCCGTTTGTATGAAGTCGAAATACTGTATGATCTTTATACTGTGCTTTCGTCGCCGCTCAAAACACAAACTGGTTTGAACTTGCACGCGACGCGCCGCTCGACGCAAACAAGAACGCTGCTGCCCCCGCTCCGCTCGGCCGCCACTCAGGACACCTACGTGTTAATGCATCTGTTTGACACAAACGCCGCACGCCCTGCCCCGCTGGACGCTCGATTTAAGCGGGCACTCAGGCCATAATTTTATCATGTCCGTAAGGATTGAGGAGCCACATCAGATTTTTAAAATCTGATCTCACCATTATTTAGCAGCAATGTAGCTTATTTTGCAGCACGAATTCTAGATTTAGCAGCAAAATATATCACTAGTTATTTTAATGCAAAAGTGGCTCCTCAATCTAAATGTCTGAATTGAGGAGCCACCTAGAACTCGTTAAGTAATAGATGAATATTTATGAAAATGTTGCATCATTTAGTAGCAATTTTGCATATTACCGTCTAAAAATGTAGGATCTGTAGCGCTATTATGAAAGAAAATACAATACTTTTAATATGACTCCTCAATCTAAACTCAAGAGGTGAATTTCTATTGGATGTGAGCGATCAATTAATATATTCGATATATTGATCATTTAGCAGGTGTTGTGTTTGTTTTTGCAGTATAGGAGTAAAATAGTAAAACAGAGTAAATTTTGTATATGAACGCATTTTCTTTGGCTCAATCCTGACGTTCTAATTATATGTTTGACTGTAGCCACCTGACATCTCAACGGAATCTAAAGCCAGAGATACTAACATTTAGCAGAAATGTCTGCTAAATATATCTGCACAGTTCAGCAATGTATATATTTTGGATTCTGAAAAAACAATACTTAACTATTTTCTTGTAAATTCAGAGTGTAGGGTGACCACATTTTGGGGGTACCTACAATAGTTATTTGTGCAACAAGAGAGCAAAGTCGTTTTTTGCTGCGAGTTCAAGATTGTTTCTAAAGTTGAATCCTGAGTGTGGCGAGGGATTCAAAGGCACGAGATGCAAAAAACTTTTCACTTCAGCAGCGAGAACACTTTGTAAGGCGTGTTCGGAACCCGCCAGGGTCGCGGGTTGTTCGAAAGAGATACCGCGGCCCCTGGCACAGGCAACTGAAGGAACACGGGTGGGTTTTAGTCAGTAAGAGTCTGACACTCCCTTCCGCACCGCCCAGAGCGGGAGGGGTGACTTGATGATTTCCCACCAAAAAAAAAAAAAAAAAGGCGTGTTCGGAAATAGCACCCATGATATTTTATTATTCAAAATATATTACGTAACATTATTGAAACTAGAAATAAATATTTACAGGTTAAATATCAGTTTTATTTGCAGTAAATACTTATTTTCGTTTAAATACAACAATAAGTTAAAAATTCAATAAATTACATTAAAAGACATAATTATCTTTTTGCTAAATTTCTTTAGTTAGTACGAAATTTCGAACGTGTTTGTCTTTGAGGTTGAATTCAAAATCGGAACTTCGAAAGGGCTGGTCTTTGTCTGTCTCACTTTCTAATGGCGGGAAAGAGATAGACTGTGAATGTTTCGAATTGTATGATTAACCCAAGACTGAATAAGATATTCGCGGCAAAAAAAAGGATTTGATATCCTGTTTTCAATGTAAGTACATTTGTGCCGACAGTAAATAGTAGCCACTGTGAATTTGCTTGTAACACGTAGCCTTGAAGTATTGCTTTAGTGCCATTTTTCCAAAAAAATTTACTAATGATTCGTGCCATTTTATCCCAGTATTCAGGCAGATCGCATTTTTGCCTTTGAATTTGAACATAATTTCTGTTTTTGGCATCCAAGGTTTAGAAGATGCAACTTTAATCGCTGAAGAAAAAACCGACTGTACGTTTTGTAACAACCAAACTGTGTGTAAATATACTCTATCAAACACAGTTTCATATGAACTGAATGGTTGTGAAAAGTTTAGAGTGAGAGAAATACCAGAATTTGTAATGTTTTCGAATAAATCATATAAATTAGTAGGTGCTATAGAATTTATTCCTGCAACTATCGGCCACTACAAATGTCACTATCTTACACCGAAAGATGAGACGTTCTGTTACGATGATTACGATTCTAAAATTCGTATAAATATTAATCAGCCAATATTCATTCATTCTATAACTTATAGCGAAATTGATTGCTAAATAACCAAATCGTAGGTACGATAGATATAATCTGTTATGAAAATATAAATTTATTATATTACTTATCCTGGTTTCATTAATACGAGTATAATATGGTCACCCTACACACTGAATTTAGAAGAAAATAGTTAAGTATTGTTTTTTCAGAATCCAAAATTTAGACATTGCTGAACTGTGCAGATATATTTAGCAGAAATTTCTGCTAAATGTTAGTATCTCTGGCTTTAGATTCCTTTGAGATCTCAGGTGGCTACAGTCAAACATATATAATTAGAACGTCAGGATTGAGGAGCCAAAGAAAATGCGTTCATATACAAAATTTACTCTGTTTTACTATTTTACTCCTATACTGCAAAAACAAACACAACACCTGCTAAATGATCAATATATCGAATATATTAATTGATCGCTCACATCCAATAGAAATTCACCTCTTGAGTTTAGATTGAGGAGTCATATTAAAAGTATTGTATTTTCTTTCATAATAGCGCTACAGATCCTACATTTTTAGACGGTAATATGCAAAATTGCTACTAAATGATGCAACATTTTCATAAATATTCATCTATTACTTAACGAGTTCCAGGTGGCTCCTCAATTCAGACATTTAGATTGAGGAGCCACTTTTGCATTAAAATAACTAGTGATATATTTTGCTGCTAAATCTAGAATTCGTGCTGCAAAATAAGCTACATTGCTGCTAAATGATTATGAGATCAGATTTTAAAAATCTGATGTGGCTCCTCAATCCTTACAGACATATTTTATCAACGGGATAAACAAAAAATAGCCGTTAGAGTTATTTAATGTATATTCGATTGGTGTACGCTTTACAAAATGTACAGGTACCTACTTACTATGAACATTATGGTCACCCTACAAAATTTACTCCTAGAAAAAGTTGAAAATCAATTTTCTCTTAAAGTATCACATTTAGAAGATCGGACGATATGTTACAATTTAGTTAAGAAATAATTAAAAATCTTATTCTAATTTGCGTTAATCTATGAGGTTGAGCCTAGTCAATAAAGCCGAAAATATTGGGCTGATGGGCTCTCAGTTCAGACGTTTTAGTTAAATTCGACATTCATTTACTTCTTAACAATTAACTTTTCTGTCATTATTTCTTTTTAACTAATTCACATAGGTATCTAAGTAAAATATGTTATCGTGTTTATGTATTTCTTCAGATAAATTAATGTTTTGCAGATTCCTCAGTACAGACACTAATGAAGTGAGGGCCCTAGATATACCGCCATAAATCTGTAATGTCATATTCTACAGATTTGGGAATTTCTTAATATATTTAAGAAATTCTTAACTAATTTTTTAATAAAAATTATTAACCCAGAGATAGTACTTATTGAGATTTAGGCTATGCCACTTTATGCACGCGTCTGGATTGAGGGCCCAAGTTATTTAATCATAACAGTTTTAATTCACGTATAAGAAATTCATGGCCCATTGCTTTAAGTTTTTACTATTTTTAACTAATTTCCCTATAAGTCTTATTTCGTTTCGTAAGGGTTCAAAAACAGGCCCTCAATCCAGATGCACATAACTGAAAGACCACAAGTTATGGTGGCAAGGGCCATCATGACTGCCATCATTCACAAACCAACAAAACTACCAAACCATTTATGAGACGAATTTTGAAGTAAAGCCGCCTATTTTAAAACAAACCAACGCGGTAGTCATTGGACAACCAAGAGAATCGCTTACTACCGAAATGATTAAACATATAGCTCCATTACAAAAATCATACGTAAACAAGTTCGCCGACCCTACCTCGAATTACACGACCTTCGTCGCGCTAAACGGCTAATAATCAAAAACGTTCAGCAGGCACTTCAAAAGCAAGATTTTCAACCATAGGTGAACATGGAATTTTACGTGTGGGCCGTTAGACTCATGTGGGCGTTTATCAATCTCCCAGATTGAAAAATGTCCACATGAGTCTTGAGATGAAATATCCCATCATCTTACCTCACAATCAGATGATCGTAGCAGATGCTAACCACATTATCTAAATAAAAAATGCAAATCTGACGTAATAGATTTTGCCGTCTGACCACACATGTCAAATATTAAGATGGCCTATCAAACATATCTGTTTACTAGATCACTGATATATAATAATAATAAATAATAATAAATTTTTATTTTTCAGAAAAAAACACATCTAAGGTTCACAAAAACAATTTTCCAACTAAAATGAACATTAAAGAAAAAAGTGTATCGTTGGTGCCTGTACTAATGAATGAGAATCATTGTATCACAGACACCAGCGCCTTCCAAGATAGCTTACATAATAAATTAAAAATTCGAACGTGCTATATAGTGAACTCCTATAAATTATATGGTAATAAAATAAACAGTAAAAATAATTTAAAAATAAAATCAGTTAATAATATGAACTAAAATTAAATAAAAATTAAGCTACTTATTTACATGTTAATGTTTGTATGTGTGCGTGCAAGAGGGTGTACAGGTGAGTGATTCTGCAAGTATGAGTGTATGTGTGAGTGTTTTTAGAGTGGATGTGTGAGTGTGTGAGTGAGTGTATGTATGCGTCTGTTTTTGAGATACATCTATTGGATTGGTTTGAGAAGATCTTCAGTCTCCCGGTAATTTAACTTTAGTAATAGGATTTGTAATTCTTTTTTGCACTTGTTTTTTGGTAAGTTATGTACGTATGCAATTTTGTTAATACGGTTGTAGAGACGGGAACTATTTACATAAAAATTTCTACTGGCGAGAGCAGTTCTATGCGGCTGAATTTCGCACACTATGTCCTTCCTGCGCTTGTTGTTCGGATTGTATGGGATTGTAGCGTGCTTACGCAGAACGGTCTGAAGCACATAAAGCTGTCTTACTGTGAGTACAGAGCATTGTTGGTACAAAGTTACAGTCGGATACCTAATAGGCTTCTTTAAAAGCACTTTTAGGACCGCCCTTTGCGCTCTCTCCACTCGCAGCATACCAGTAGCAAACGTTCCTCCCCACGCCGGTATACAGTACATTAGTATCGATTGTGCTAGGGAAAAATAAACCAATTTCAACGTCTCTAGGTCAGCAGAAGATCTTAATTTTTTGAAAACGTACAGAAGTTTCCTTGTACGGGCAACAATATTTCCTATATGCCTGTCCCAGCTAAAACGGGAGTCAATTTGCACTCCCAGATACCTCATTTCGGTTGTGCGTATGAGAGGCAGGCAGTCACAATCAGGACTAGAGTGACGACAAGTGTGAGCAATAATTTTTAGTGAGTCCGATGGCTGAGACGTGGAAGAACCAGAAAAAGGTATAAATTTTGTTTTAAGTGCGTTAAGAGTTAACATGTTATCGTCTAGCCAGGATATTACGATCGACAGGGCCTTCTCAGTTTCCTTATAGGCAAGCTGCCAGTCTTTGGCATGCACAATCAACGCCGTGTCATCTGCATATGTAATAAATCTGCAGTTGTTAATTGCCAGTTGACACAGGTCGTTGATGTATACCAAAAATAAGGTGGGACCAAGCACACTACCTTGTGGGACTCCATATGTGAGAAATTCTTCATTGCTGGTGTAATTTCCAACCCTGACATACTGACTACGTTCAGTGAGGTAACTACGAAAAATTTCTAGGACCATGCCTCTAACGCCTACTGCTTCCAGCTTCTTTAGAAGTATGGGAATTGAAACCGTGTCGAAAGCTTTCGACAGGTCCAAAAATACTGCTATGGTTTTTAGTTTATTATCTAACGACTGAATGACAGTTGTTGTCAAATCTATTACAGCGTCTTCAGTTGACTTACCTTTAATAAACCCGTATTGGTTTTGAGAAATTATGTTGTGTTTAGTTAGATAATTGGTTAATTGTTTATTTAGGAGTTTTTCAAAGACCTTAGAAATAGTAGTGAGTACTGAAATTGGTCTATAATTCCCGACACAGTCTCTATCGCCACTTTTAAAAATTGGGTGGACAATGGCCTTCTTAAAAACTTTAGGAAATGTCCCAGTAGTTATTGCACGGTTAAATATGTGTTTTATACCTGGTATTAAGACGTGGCGGGCGGATTTTAGGAAAGATGCAGATATGCCATCCCAACCGACCGCACAATTGCTTTTTAGGCCTAGTATAACAGTTTCCAGCTCCTTTTCAGACACCTCAAAAATACCCATTGAGTAACACGGGATATTTACGTTTTGTGACGTGGGAGACGCGGAAATTGGGATTTGGTCTGCTAGTATTTTCCCTATACTTGCGAAGTACTTGTTGACTATATCGACTGAGTCTTTAGGGTTTTCACTCAAACTCAGTAAGTCGTTTGGTACGGTATTTTGTTGCTTCGTATCCGTAATAGTTTTGATGGCATCCCAAGTTGCCTTGGAGTTACCCTTGGCCTCCTGAAGTAAGCTTCGATCATAAACTATTCTTAGTTTTTTCAATAAGTTGTTGAGAAAATTACGATAGCGTTTGTAGGTAGTATTAATTATTATATTATCGGGATCTTTTTGAGCTTTAAGATGCATTGTGTCTTTGTTTTTTATACATTTTAGAAGGCCAGGGGTAACCCAAGGTTTTATGATCCTTTTTTTGTGCGGAATTAGAACCTCTTTGGTATGTAATTCAACTGTGGATGAAATTTTACGAATTAGAGACTCAGCGGCTTCATTAGCATCGTTAATTTTAAATAAATAAGACAGGTCTGTTTTCCTCAAGTCATCTAACACAGCCTGTTGATCGGTACGCCTAATGTAATAGTTTGGTTTGGGTGACTTGTTTGTCGTGCCGACACTCAGTATAGTTGGGTTATGATCCGTGATCAAGGTATCCAATACTAGTGTGGTTGCACTTTTTTGCGTCTTTAACATGACATGATCAAGACACGCCTGCCCCCTTGTAGGGGAGACGTGAGCAGGTAACATACCATGTGATGAAATAATATTGAGGTATTCCTCCGAATGGTTATTTAAGTGGTCTGGTATGATGTCTATGTTTAAATCCCCAGTGACAACTAAAGTTGTATAGCCATTTAGTGATGCCAACACGTCATTGAGGCTTATAAGGAAGTTGTCAAGGTTCTTTTTAGCCGGCGAACGATATATTGCCACAATAGCGACTTCATCGCTAGTGCATACCAGACAATTAGCATCCAGTATCAAGGGTTGATTAATTTTGTGTTTTAAGTGTGATTTAACATAAACAATTACGCCATCGTTCTGATTACAAAAGGATGATTGGTAGCTCACAAAGCCATCCAAAGTGGGTGCATTAACAACCTTACTAAGCCAGCACTCTGTCAGAACAATTACGTCACAAGGTACATTAATTGAGTCCAGGAGAATAGTAAGCTCGCTAAAATTTGAGTTTAAGCTACGTATGTTCATATGAAATACATTAAGTTTTTTACCGGACGTGTTAACGTACTTCGTGCAATCGTAGGGAGAACAGATGAAAGACTTAGAAACACTAATTGATTCCAAATCGCGAGATATCTCGTTAATGTTATCCACAGTGAATTTGAAGTTTATAATTATTTGGGAACATAAGTGGCCGGGATGATGGAGAAAGAATAATGTTCAAACTCGAATTTTTTACGACGTCTTCTTTGTGAGTTGGTATATAAAACGACGTGATCACAGTAATGACAACATTAAAAAGTTCAAAGACTGTTTACATAACATTTCCTTCTCTGAAATCTACGAAACTAACGACCCCGGTGTAGCTTATAACTTGACACATAATTGCATCGAATGCAAATATGCACATTCGCTCGTTCACCAAAATGTGGGCCAGTTCGCGTGATCTCGTTAGAGACACCACGTACTCAAAAACATTACCATTACCATTTTACCAATATGTTATATATTAGTATACTTACCATTTTTACCATTCCTTGTAACTAAGTATTATAGTGAATCAATATAGCTATTTTCCCTAGAATTCGAGACTTCAACATTTACCAGATACAGGGTGGAATTTTGTAATGCCACCTGAAGGGAAAGTACTCTTAATACTGTAGACAGAAAATTTTATTCAAAGAAAACATTCCTTTACAACAACATAAAAAAAAAAATCCAAAAATCCAATCCAAATCCAATTTATTCAAATAAATTGGGATAAGGGCAGGAGAATGAATTAATCATCTGAAAACACCAAACAATTCTAGATTGCGGAGCTCTAGTTAGCCTGTACTGCCTCACTGCTGGGCAAAGGCCTCCCCCAAATCCTTCCATGAACTCTTTTCCCGGGCAACCTCGAACCAGCCCTTGCGGTACGCATCCAGGTCATCTCGCCATCTCTTTCTGGGCCGGCCTCCATTGTGTGGAGATTTTTGCCCAGCAGTCATAGTGCATACGGCTGATGTGACCCGCCCAATCCCATTTGAGCCTGGCAGCCTTCTTTCCTACATCCAGTAAGCCCGTTTTGGAACGCAGCGTGGTGATCCGGGTGTAAAAAACCTGTCTTTTAACACCCAGAATGCTCCATCGCTCTTTGGAAAACTCCAAGGCGGAACTTTTGCGACTCGGTGAGCGACCAGGTTTGAGCACCGTAGGTTAGTTAGGACGGGCAGGATACACATGTCGATGAGTGATTTGATTTGATTACTGGTCTTTTAGGAAATTTGTTGATTAGTACTAAACTCAATCACAAAAATAAGAAAAAAAAATACGCACATAAACACCAAAGATTTTCTAAGTAGTTTCTTTTCAATACATGAATAACTAAAATATCCCTAGATTGTGTTGAAGTGTGTATCCTCAAGGAACGAATGCAGAATGTCATAAATATTATTTACATTATTGCAGACCATTGGCGAGCTTTCTACAGTCGAGGTAAGCCATACTGACAAAAATATCATATATTATAGGAAAAAATATCCAAGCGACAATTCGAGCGATGTGGAGGATTCGCGGTACTTTACATGAGGTTTCTCAAAAAAAAAAAAAGGAATAAATTACAGCATTGCATTACAGACATTATGCTAAAATTTTGGTGAATCGAAACTAGCGAGATTAAAAGGGGTTTGAATGTCCGCGGCATACCTACCTGTCCGCCATATGTTTTTTTTTTCAAAATGGCGGCCACGCATGCTTCCTACATAAAACGATAGCTAACATCAATGCAAACAGAAAATATATTAAGACCAAACCCCGTAGTGTCACATTTCTGAGATATTAGCATTCAAAGTTGATCACGTGACATCCATATTTTTGAAGTTGCGTAGTACATCTTGATACATAATAATAATAAGTTTGTTTATTTCCATCGTTGCCAATAGTACCATTAACAGTTCCATGATGGAACTATTGATGTTTTTTTTTAATCACTTGTTCCATTTTAAAAGAATCTGAAAATAATGGAACTAATGTTGAATTTTTATCACTAGTTCCACATTATTATTTTAGGCATGGATCTGCCAGAGAGGCAGTCTCCATCAGACTGATATCAGCTGATGACCCGGAGCAGATTTTCCATGCGCTAGAGACCAGATTCGCTCAGCCGGAAGTCATCGTACTAAACCAGATCTCCGAGGTAAAGCCCGTCCTAATACATAAGACGGTCGGACGGTAACATGTATAAGACGGTCAACATCCTATCGTCAAACTACTGATATGCTCCTACCACGCCAGGTACGCCCACGGACATAACGAGCTAGTGGTTAATGAACTGCGTCAGAGGTTCTACGTTCTAAGGCTCAGACCAGCCGTCAGAGAAACTTCGCAGAGATGCCAGTTTTGCCGCAATCGGAAGGTTAAGCCGGAATCACCACCAGAGGGAGATTTACCAGATGCCAGGTTAGCACATCATCAGCGACCTTTCACCCACGTAGGGTTGGATTATTTTGGTCCCCTGAGCGTCTCTATTGGCAGACGCACCGCCAAGAGATGGATTGCACTTTTTACATGCATGACGGTGCGAGCCGTGCATTTGGAGATCGTGGAGAGCTTATCGTCGGACTCCGCCTTGATGGCACTCAGATTCTCAGACAGTTCATCGCTAGAAGGGGATGCCCGACAAGGATTTACTCCGATAACGGGACTTCATTCGTCGGCGCAGCATAGATGATGCCAGAGCTCTTCAATTTCTGCGCTTATAGAAAAATAGAATGGCGATTCATTCCCCCATCCGCACCATTTATGGGGGGCTGTTGGGAGCGGCTGGTCCGCTCGATGAAGAGTGCCGTCGCCGTGACCTCGAAGGAAAGGACACCCAAGGAGGAGGTATTAAACACCCTGCTCCTAGAGGCGGAGTCCATCGTTCATTCAAGACCCCTGACACATGTCTCAGTGGATACGGACGCGGAGTATGCCTTGACACCCTTCACCTTCTTAATTCGAACCTCAACCAGCGAGCCTGAGATTAATGTGTTCGACGACGCAGACTTAATCCGACGTGATAACTGGAGAAAGGCGCAGAGGCTGGCAGACCACCTCTGGCAGCGTTTCGTACAAGAGTACCTGCCCACGCTCACACCCAGGAAGCGGTTGCAGGAGGCTCGTCCGTAAGGGGTGGGCGATCTAGTTTTTATCGCGGATGGCACGCTACCCAGGAACCAATGGCTCCGTGGGCGAATCGCGGCAGTGCACCCGGGGAGGCATGGGGTAGTTAAGAGTGGTGGACGTCACAACGCACAGTATGATAAATGCCTCAAAAAACGGACATCCCTTTTTTATTCTATTAATCGAAAGTATGAACTATTTTGAATGCTAGAGTAGAACTCCCGGATCTTAAATATACTTTTTGTACCACTTGCTCAAAAAAGTGACAGTCTATGCCACAAAAAGCGAACATAACAATAGTCATTTTTAATCTGTTAAAAACAGGGAAAGAAAATTGTACTGAATTTCATTCATCCTCTAGGGGGAGAATGTGATTTAAATTTGGAATACTTACCGAAATTTATACTGAACTACATCTGTGTTTACACCATTGAGTTTGTATATAAAGCATTATACATCTTTTTGAAAAAGGAATACGCATTTATTATGCAGTTATGATTATTAAATAAAATTAAGAAAACCGACGAGGCCGTATGAGCTTGATGCCTTTGCTTTTCCGACAAAAAAATATTAGTCTAGGAATTTGCCGCGTTTTTGTTTTCTTCAAATACATAAATGTTAAGTTTATTTTAATTTATTTTTATAAATAAGTTAATGTTCTAAAAAATACATTACGATGTTAAATCAAAGCGACAGTGACAGTGAATTGTCGGATTCCATCAGTGCAAATGCTGCCGCAATTATAAATAATTTGCTTCCAACCAAATCAAAGGAAAATTATTTAAAAACTTATGAAGATTTTTCAACGTGGAGAAGTGCGAAAGGCCTATTAATTTCAGAATCAATACTTCTTGTCTATTTTGATTATTTATCCAAGACAAAGAATCCGAATACACTTTGGTGCATATACTCAAAACTGAAAGCTACAATAAGCATCAAACACAGCATTGAAATAAATAGATTCACGAAATTACTGGCTTTTTTAAAAAGAAAATCAGAAGGGCATTGCGCAACCATAACCATAAACCATAATCAGCCTATAATGTTCCCACTGCTGGGACACAGGCCTCCTCTCGGTGAGAGGGAGTGGGCCGTAATCCACCACGCGGGCCCAGTGCGGATTGGCAGATGTCACATGTCTTCGAATTTTTGGTTCTAGGACATGCCGGTTTCCTCACGATGTTTTCCTTCACCGTTTTGAGAGCAGTGGTGATGAAATAATTGCATTGCGCAAAGAAGTCTAAAATTTTTACGACTCAAAATGTGGAAAAATTTCTTAATGAAGCTCCTGACGAAATTTTTCTGGCCACAAAAGTAAGTATACATGATTTAACTATGAATATTTCGTATCTTAGTAATGGTAATTATTCTATATATTTACCCGTTTTTTATCTTTGTTATAGGTGCCTTAATTTTTGGACTCAATGGTGCTTGCCGCGGATGTGAACTTGTAAACTTAAAGGTGGAGGACGTTGAAAATCATTCCAATGAGTTGCTGCTGATTAATGTAAAGGAAACTAAGACAAAGAAAAAACGGTCATTCATTTAACAAGGACAATATACTAAAATCATTCATAAATACCAAGCATTACGTCCCACCAACTTGGAAAACAATAGATTTTTTATAAACTATCGGAATGGGAAATGTACTCACTCGACAAGCCATCGGCAAAAATAAAATTATCAATATGCCAAAGGAAATTGCTAAATATTTAAAACTTAAAGATGTTGAACTCTACACCGGTCACTGCTTTAGAAGAACTTCGGCGACTTTCTTGGCGGATATTACGTCCATAAAAAGACACAGTGGTTGGAGCTCTGATATGAGTAGCTGAGGGTTATATCGGAAGCTCAATGGCGAATAAAACCATATTAAGCAGTCAAATTAACAAAAATATAAAACTTAATCCATCAGAGCCACAACCATCAACTTCCGGCATTTTATCTTCGTCCGTAACTCACGATGCACCACCACCACTATCTCCGACGTATACTATCTACAATGATACGCAAGTTCCTCAGACGCAAGAACAGAGAAATACTCAAATCAACTCGTCAACAATAAATGTACCAAACAAAAATGTAACTCTCTCTATCAATAATAATTGGACCAATGTTTCGAATGTTAACTTTTACTTTTAATTGTCATTATTTTTAATAAAGGCTTATCTCATATTATTATCGTGTTAATTTTTTCGCAAATGGTAGGAAAAGTAGAGTATTTTCCTCGGTGATAAAGCTGTCTTAGTCTTGGGTGAACTTAAATCCCTTGCTACACTCAGGACTCATCTTAAATCCCTTAACACCCTCGCTACGCTCGGGAGTAAACCTCAAGTCCTTCGTTACGCTCGCGATTTAAATCGTCACCCGCGACAGAAGACACTGCTTTATCCCCTTGGTTAATAATCTACTATTAAAACAGAGTTATAATTTTTATTAGATTTTTTTGAATTGCCAGAAAAACGCAAAAATGTTGTTGAAAATATTTGAACATTTGTTTTTGAAGTTTATTGACATTATATGCAAGGTAGTATATAGGCGAAACAGAAAAGATTTCCCTATAATAGAAAAATGGGATCCTGCCGTTTTGCCAAAAAGTTTTTGCCAAAATTTCACTACCCAAACAAATTTTGGCAACCTTTTTTTATACCAATGCAATTTTTGGAATGATAAAATCATTCCAAAAATTGCATACGCACATTTTCATTTGGTCAAATTTTTGCTTGGCAGAATATTATTAAGGATAATGTCATTTAGGCATTTGGTCTTTAATCAAATGATTTATTACAGCAAACAATCTTTTGACAATAAACGTTTGGTCAAATGATTTGTTATGACAAAAAATATAAAGGCAAAAATAAGATTTTTTGGGAATTATATAATTAAAAAATGCAATTTTATTTTAAAATAATCGTTTATTTAATACAAAATATTTGTAACTTACAATTTTAAATTTTTTGTAATGGAAATTATCGAAAACCGAATTAGACGAAGTTAATTATTTAAAAAAAAATGCTTAGGTTAGGTTAAAACTGTGACCTCCTACGCACGAGCCGAGCGATCGAAGCGAGCGGTGCCGCGACAGCGGCCGGCGAGTGATAGAAACGACTAGATTATATAGAAAAAAAATATGGAAAAAAAACCGGCTACCCGAAACTGAACTAGTTAGACGAGATTCATTATTAAAAAAAAATACTACCGCAATATTTAATATTATTAGTTATTAACTGTTTAGAATGTGTCCCAAGTGGAAAAAGCACCCTTGTAATAAAACGTATTCAAAGTTAAATCTAATGTCCTGTCTTTGGTATTGTTCGTCGCATCGTTGAGCTCCTTAAGTTCTGAGTTGAGCTGCACGGTTACTGACAAATGCGTGCACTGACTGGACAGGTCCACTCAATCTGTGTGGTTCTTTCCTCAAAAGACCATTTCAGACACTAATCTACATGGTCCTCAAAGATTATGTCCGGATTTTTTTTTATATACACATTGACATTGATGAATTCTATTTAGACAATGACATGAATATTTACTTTGTAAGTAATTTATTTTTTATTTAATTATTGTGAATGTGAGGACTATGTGGGTCATTTCTTTTTTTCCTTCTTAGTTTTAATCATGATCTGGCAGTTTGAGTAGTTTATGCGGCCTACCCAAATGTCCTTTCTTTGGTATTGTTCGTCGAATCGTTGAGCTCCTTAAGTCTTGAGTTGAGCTGCACGATTTGCTCTCAATCTGTGTGGTTCTTTCCTCAAAAGACCACCTCAGACATCGATCTACATGGTCTTCATATAACCTGACCAAGATTATGTCTGGACTTTAAAAGAGACTGTGACCTCTGAGTTTGTTTCGGCCTTTCTTCTCAGAGTAGTCAGATAGGAAACGCCGACTTCATCTAGTTTTAAAAAAACATGATTGACGTGTAAGTGTTTGTACAAAACCTACTTACAAAATAAAATCATTTCATTTCATCATTTCATTTATGCTTGAAATGGCTGCTTTAAAACTGCGAAAACTGACAATACCTACTAAATATTTGGCAAATGTTATTTTGCGTAAAATTAGTTATTCCAACTGAAATATTTGACTAAATAAAAATTGGTAAAAGTAATAGTTGGTAAACAAGTTATTGTTTAAACGTTCACTTGCCAAACATTAGGTTTGGGTTACAAATTTGTGAAGAGATTTTTTGCTAAGTAATAATTTGGCAAATGAAATTATGCAAATTGTTTGGGAAGTGATAATTTGGCAATTTCCTTTTGGTGAAACAAGGGAGACCCAAAATACAATAAATAATTTCTGTTGAGACTATAAACTGACGAGGACGGACCCCTTCCCTATACCGCATTTACTCCTTCATGAAAAAAATATAAATTACGTAAATGTATAAAAAATATTTTTATATCAAACGGTTTTTATATAACAATACATTAAACGAACAAATATACACGTGAAACAAAATAAAGTATACCTGGACTAAGGGCAATTTTTGATCTTCACAATATTATTTTATGCCAAGAAAACTTTATAAGCCATTAAATTTCCTATGGGTACCTCTTTACCTACTGTTTAGTCTTAATGAGTAATACTTACTTCATTTTAGCTTTCAGATTTTTGATTTGTGAAAACCCTAACCACAAAAAATCGAAACTTGAAAATTCCGAATTCCTTCGTGTTAAGCATCTGATATTTTACAGGCAGGTTATCATAACATTAAACAATAATGTGTGTGAAAATAAAATGCTACTACCTTATAGAACCTGCCCAAAAAATAATGTCAAAATTACGTAGCTTGCTTTAAATAAAATCTAAAAAAAAAATTTTTGTTTCTAAAAATAGCAGATAATTGGCTTTATCACATACTATAATTTAAACATAAAAACGTTGCATACATAATAAGATAATACAATTATTATCTTATTATGTATGCAACGTTAACCAGAATAAAATATTGAAAAAAATATAGCTCTGGTTCTAAGCTGAATTGGTTTTTGGGAGTTCTACTCTAGCGTTCAAAACAGTGTATACTATCGATTATAAAAATAAAAAAGCGATGTCCGTTTTTGAGGCATTTATCATACTGTGCAACGTAATCAAAACAAACACGCTTACGAACAAGAACGTTTCCCAATGCAAAACTTACTGTATAATACATAATTAAAGCGCTGGGTATACTTACAAAACTTCACTCTGCACTTAACATCAGTCACACCACCAATTTATCTCGTCTTCTCAAAGTCCGTGTGTCACTACAGCAGGGCTAGCATGGGCTGGGGATAAAACTTTTGTCCACCGGTTATTTCCACTGACAAGGGATAAAATTATTTTATCCACCTGCCAAAGCACGGCAACAGGGGGAAAGAGAATTATATCACTTTTTGACATTAGACGTGGATACTCACCCCCCGCCTATAGCATGGCGACTAGTGGAAGAGAAAAATTACAGATATTTTGACATAACAAAGGGAGAAATTTGTCCTCGTCTTTAGATGGTGGGTTTAAGTGTATCTCTTGGAGAAAATATAATTAATTGTAATATAAAAATGTCTCGTGCTTACTGGAGCTTAGTGTTGTCGTCAGAAAGGGAGAAAATCGAGCGAAAAATACACCGGCGTTCAATTCGCGATTCGAGCAAAATTGACAGAGGGAATAGTATTTTGTCCTCTCCCCGTGGTTAAAATGTCTCCGGCCATGCTAGCCCTGCTGGTTTGTCCACCGTGAATAGTTTATCCACCCATGTCGCCATGCTCGGAGGGTGGAGTTTGAGTTTGATTTTGTTTTTATATCGGCACCTTGTTTTTTTATATTAAAATCATGTGAGTAATTTGGTTATCATCTAATATTGTACTTTTGTGTGTTGTGCTGTCTTTTTGTGTGCGCGAAATAAATGGTTTATCTATCTATCTAACGACCCTAGGGGGCGTGCTGCGTCGACCCACTCGCAAGGTGGTGTTGCTGGTCGCCTGCCAGTAAATTGGTGCCTTCACACCGTCGGGGGCCATGTTGATAATCCAGCAACCAACCTTTTTTGTCACTTTCAGTCTGTGTGAAAAATATATGCCAAAATCGTGATCATGTTTCTATTTTAATGCGCATCATTCATAGCCATCCTTAACATCGGGAGTAGTTAGAAAAACTTAAGGATTTATGTTCGCAACCAAGTTTATTCAGCTCCTCTTAAAAATACAAAAAAAATGTGCAATTCAAATAATTGAAAGGGGAAGGGCAAAAGTGTTGTTATCATCACGATGGCAGTATTACAAACATGTGCTGTGTAAAAATGGAACCAGCTTGTGGCGTTGCAAGCAGTTTAAAAAACAAATTAAATGTGCAGGATCTGTAACAACAAACACGGTAAGCTAAAATTAACATACGTACCATCTAAATATTTAACTAAAGAGTGACTATTCAATAAAACATAATTGTTTAATGTTATGTTCGCGTTTGCACAGTTACAATATGAAGAAAAATATCATTACAGCGGCATAATGTCTAATCGGCCTAGGACCGCCACTAGTTACTAGATAAAGCGGTGTACCTACGTAGTATATTATTGAGTAATGGTATAAGCTGGGTGTCGATGAATCAGACATGTATTATTTATGCTCCCCCTTTTTTAATGTATGTTCCTTTTATGTACCTATTTGTTTTTTAGGGTTCCGTAGTACCTACAAGGAACCCTTATGTACCTACGTAGTATATTATTGAGTAACGGTATAAGCTGGGTGTCGATGAATCAGACATGTATTATTTATGCTCCCCCTTTTTTAATGCATGTTCCTTTTATGTACCTATTTGTTTTTTAGGGTTCCGTAGTACCTACAAGGAACCCTTATAGTTTCGTCATGTCCGTCCGTCTGTCGGAGGTTTTGCTAAGAGACCGTTAGTACTAGAAAGCTGTAATTTTGTAGGAGTGTGTATATTATATACGCCGACAAAGTGGTAAAATAAAATTTTGGAAAATATTTTTTTTAAGGGTAGCTCCCCTACATGTGCAGTGGGAATGAATATATTTTTCGTCGTCTACCCCATCGTGTGGGGTATCGTTGAATAGGCCTTCTAAAATGACTTGGGGGTTGCTTAAATTATTTTTCGATTGAATGCTCCATTTAGGAAATATTAAAGTTTAAAGTGCAAATTTTTGTCCCCCCCCCCTCTAAAAGCTAAACTGCGGGCTTGAAAAATCAGGAAAAATTCACGATGACAGTGCATTTCATGAACTTTAAAGGAAAATTATAGCGGTTAAGATAACTTTATTAGTTTAGCAGTAATAGTCGTTGAACTTGGGTGTTGGATAATTTTGTACCAAATACAAAATCCTTAGCATTAATCCTGTAAAGTGACTAAGATGAAGTTAGTAGTTGCTTGTTTATAACGTGTAAAGACTTGCATTGAAAAACAAAATATGTTTTTTTTTTTTTTTAATATCAGAATAAAGAACAACAGAATCGTACTACATTGTGATAGCGGGCTACTACGGAACCCTACACTGTGCGTGGCCCGACCTGCACTCACCCAGTTTTTTTTCGTAATGTTTCATTTTATTTTATTGTTTAGGGCCAAACATGCATTATTAAACAAAAACCTCACGACAATAAAATTGTGAGTCTGATGAAACGCAAAATTTGGTAGATTTTCAAATTGAGGAAGCTTGCCAAGAAGCGGTTCAGGGCAGAGAACCGGCCTCTAGGGTTTACAAACGGGGCTTGGTTCGTGTAACAAATCACGGATTTGATTTCGCTACAAAAAATGCTGATCAACCATTCAAAAGTAAACAGAGTCGCATATACCGTCTAAAAAAGAAAAATGCAAACGTTAAAAAAATCAACACAAATGATCAAAAATAAGTTGAGGTGCCAAAACAATTAGAAAATTTTCTACTAGCTGATTTCAAACATGATAATAATAGAATTCTGGTCTTTTGTACTCTCGAGGGAAAACACACATGGAAAATGTTACGATTTTTTTATGGACGGCACCTTTAAATTTTGTCCGGAACCTTTCTCACAAATGTTTACTATTCATGCTGACATTGGCAGCAATAGTAATTTTTACTAAAGTCGTGCCCATTCTTTATGCGTGTATGACAAATGGAAATAAATATTCTTATGAAATTTTATTTTCTCTAATAAAATCGCAGATACCCCAGTGGAATCCAACTAAAGTAATAATCGATTTTGAGGAAGCCACAATAAAGGCTCTGTTATCATTCAATGTTGCTGTAGATGTTAAGAGCGTTTACGCCGTACGGCATTTCATACAAACTTTCAAGCCCTTATTTTTCGAAATGAAGGAACCGATTTTAATGAAACTTCATACGCATAATCAGGATATAAAGGTCTAAAAAGTTAGCAGAGAACATTTTCGAAAAATAGTGTTACAGCCAAATTAGACCGATTTTATTGTCCAAAGAAACAGAAATTTCGAGTTATCTTTTTTAAATAAGACATTTTGAAAATGTTCTCTACTAACTTTTTAGACCTTTGTATCCTGCTTATGCGTATGATGTTTCATTAAAATCGGCTCATTCATTTCGAAAAACAAGGGCTTGAAAGTTTGTATGAAAACTAAACGGCGTAAACGCTCTTAAAGGTTGTCATTATCATTATACTAACAGCCTTTTTCGAAAAGCTACCAAACTGGGCCTTACACCGAAAAAAGGGTATAACAGTAGCAGAAAAAACAAAAAAATTATTTCTCTGTGTGGCAATTTAGCGTTTCTTCCGCCAAATAACATCGAAGAAGGTTGGAAATATATAAAAAAACAGGAAATGCCCGAAAACGATGCTTTTAATGAATTTAAAAAGTGTTTCTTCACGTTTTGTATGAAACCAGATGTACAAAAATGATGGTGTGTTTATAATGAGATGCATAGGACAAATAATGTCCTTGAAGGCTGGCATAATAATATTAATACAAATGTCAATAAAAACGAGACAAATTTATTGCAGCTCTTACATATTTTCATCTTAAACATGAATTAAGTATGGAACTAATCTTCTACAGAACTATGGACAGAGCTCGCAACCTAAACGACGCAGAATTTACCAAGACAGAAATGACTTGATCATTGAAGCCCAAATGCAATTATTAACAGGCGAAATATCTGTGGGCCATTTTTTAGATAAAGTACGTTGAGCGCGTGCTGTAATGAATAGAGATGATTTCAAAGACAAAGGGGAAAACAATTCGCCTCCCAAGAAGGATTTGAACTGGTCCAAACGCTATCCCATCTGAGATATCGGGCATCCTGGAATTTACTTTCCATCCTTCTTTACAAATGTGATTATTTTAAATTCATACTGAATCTGAATCATAAATGAAAAAATAAATATTTGTTGATTTTTAACCGACTTCCAAAAAGGAGGAGGTTATATGTTCGACTTTATTATGTTTTTTTTATGTATGTTCACCGATTTTTTTTTTTTTTTTGCGGATGTGAAATCATCAAATGTCCCCTCCCGCTCTGGGTGGAGCGGAAGGGAGTGTCAGACTCTTACTGACTAAAACCCACCCGTGTTCCTTCCTTAGCCCTTTATGTTCCGGGCCAGCGGTAACCCTTTCGGACAATCCCGCTGACCCGGCAGGCTTCGGCCCTATGGGGCCCCTCCTCGATGCTGACATCTCTTTGAGGCGCGCGTGGAACACGTACGCGCCGTCCGGCACGGGCCTGGTCCTGATCGAACGGTGACCTACCCATTACTCTCCGCCCGCAGACCCGCGCCTACGGTGGCCGGGAATCGTCGCGCGGCTCCCGACGCCCGGAGCGTCTCCCGCGGCGGCTGGGACGGGAGGCTCTCTCCCTGAGCCGTCCCGCCACCTCCTTCGCTAGCATGACTGCTTCGCAGAAGGAGGTGACTGCCTCCCACTCCCTCTCGCCCCGGACCATGGCTTGTACCAGGGCCGGGCGCGTGAGGTCGCCGCCGCTGCCGAGGACACGGCGGTGCTCCGCCCAAGCGGGGCAGACCTCCACCGTGTCCTCTGGGCGATCCTGGCAATGGTGATATGTTCACCGATTACTCGAAGACGGCTGGACCGATTCAAAAAATTCTTTTTTTGTTTGAAAGGGAATACTCTCGAGGTGGTCCCATTATTGTCAAGCTGGAATCTGATAAGAGGATCCCATGGAAATCGAGGGAAACCCTCAAATTTTATAGGCAAACCTAAAGCGATTTGGGTATTTTTTAAAGTAACTTGAGCATTTGCTCTCGAAAATCATCATTTGGTAAAGTGGAGCTGATGATGAAGATCACAGATGGCCATCGGAACTACTCAATGACAAATATTTCACAGGTTGCGATTCGATTACTTTAATATGGTTGCTAAGCAATTTAAGCTCGTCACAATGCGTATGGTGAGTGGTTGTTGAGGAGTTCTCCTGGTTCTTACCAGGAGAACTCCTCAACAATTAACGTCCCTGCATCGGGAAAAGCAATATTTTGTAACATGTGATGAGCAGTTGACATTAGGCTATTGTAACTTAGATAAATTACAAACTGACCCACTAAAAACTGAAAAATAAAAACTTTTTACAAAAAAAAACAACCGACTTCTATAAAAAAACACTACAAATTGAAAATATTTTTTTTAGAAGTAGGTTGTTTTTTTTTTTTTTGTAAAAAGTTTTTTTATTGAATAAAATTATTATAAAACCTATAAGTGTTTTACCTCTAGTGTTTAAACACCCTTAAAAATTTCACAAGTGCCCCAAATAATAATGTAGAACTAGTGATATAAATTCAACATTAGTTCCATTTTCAGATTCTTTTAAAATGCAAATTAACTAGTTATTAAAAAAACATCAATAGTTCATTCAGTTCATCAATGGATATGAAATTTATGCCTAAAGATGACTTACAAAATTATGTTAGTTTAGAATGTATGATAGATGAATGTTTGCTAAACGATTGTTTTTAAATACTGTATTTATATTGTAATCATAACACTCTCTTTGATTACTCTGTTCACAGTGCTATGGTCCATTTTGTAAAGCTGCAGTACGTATTTAATACATAATTATTATTTACCTACATAATTATTCGTTATTTTGATTAAATAGGGTGTCTGGTAATTTGTACAAGAGGGGTGATAGCTTGGATCTATGTATGAGCACAACACCACACTGCGCTCTAAAACACAGAATACTGACGTTGCTCAAAAAACCAAAATAACCACTACACGGAGCCCTGACACAGCCAGAAGGCGTCGCGGCAGACCCCGTAGGTGATGGCAGGACGAGCTGGAGAAAACAAATGACCAGTGGTTCAATTTAGCCCTGGATCGAATGAGTTGGAACTCATGGAAGACCTTTGTCCAGCAGCGGGATGAAGCAGGCTAACAGCACCTCTCAGTAAATATTCTATTTTACCTGGTGTATACTTAAAAACAATGTGTATCAAAGTAAATAACAAGAAAATAATCAGTAAATTATATATTTTCAATAGGCTTAACAAAATTTAATGATAAGTATCTAATGTCGATACTTCATGTCTCTGTGCCAACACTTAACAGAGCGGACCGTTCTTTGAAATTAATTGATATAGCCAATCATAGCGCAGCTTTCTTTTTCTCAGCACACTTACCTTTTAAGTTTTTGAAAAAGGAAACTTTGGAATGAAAATGGACTCTAGACACAATGGATAATTCTTGGACAGCAATACCCATTGGGACCAAAACACTGACCCAACCTAGGGTTATACCTCATGACGTTCTGGTGCTCCAGCCTATGGGCTGATAACTTGTCGCACTAGTGGCAAGCATCCCATGACACCTTGGTGGTTAACTAAAATAAGAGGACCTACTTCACTAGCATCCCGATGGCTCACTCAGTTTACATACCTGGTGTTACGGCCCCGCCGTCAGATGGCGTACGGCAGGACTTCCTAGGACCATGCCTGCGGTGACATACCGCGAGCCCAGCCGAGCCTGCGCCTCCACTTCGCGCCGCCAGGGCTGACAGTCGTCGTTTCACCATCGCTTCGTGAACGTCGCTCAAATTCAGATTATGTCAGATTATTTTATATTCAGAACCTTTTTAATATTCATTACAATCATACAAAATACTGATATAAACCAGTACCTACCGTCCATTATTTCGAAGAAACAACACAGCGCCAACAGCCGGAACACCTGAGCCCACGAAAGTTGCGTTAGTATTAGTTGACGATACCACATATTCGGCCCATTCGACCATACGGATGATACACGGAGTATTGCTCCTTTTGAAGTCTTCCCAGGGGGAGACCGTCGCAAGATCTCCTGTACCTGGCAACCTAGATGCCTACTTTAGAAACATCGGTACGAAGGTCTATTATCATATACCTGTCAGTCCAGACGATATTCCGAAGACGGCGATAACCACACCGTTTGGCCTATATGAATTTCCATATATGACGTTTGGTCTGCGTAACGCAGGCCAAACTTTTCAGGGTTTTGTGGACGGGATGACTAGAGGTTTGGACTTTTGCTACAGTTACTTGGATGACTTCTTAATTTTTTCAAGGTCACAGGCTGAGCACGAGGAGCACCTTCGCATTATCTTCGGCAGGATGGAGGATTTTGGTATGCTGGTCAATACGTCCAAGTGTATTTTCGGTGTTCCCGAGATAACCTTCCTAGGTTACCACATCTCTGAGAAGGGCACCAAACCGCTTGACTCCAAAGTAGTTGCCATGGTGATGAAAAGATTATGGACGATAACGTCAGAGCAAAAAAAATATTATTTATCTGGACAATTGTATTCTTCTAATTTCTTTTACCTTACCTTACTTACTTAATAAATGATTGAGTATTGAGATACAAGCACGTTTCACAAACGCAACATACCGCACATCAGCTGAATTGATGTGTCACGCGCTCAAACTTATGGAATTGTCACTATGTAAAGTCATGTCATTCCAACTAACTACGCAACGGATCGCAACTGAACTAGGCAACGAATTTCCGGAGGCCCCATATCTACAGATGGACGAGGAGTCAGGTAGGCGGGCCTACGTGGATAATTTGGGAGAAGTGTGGACATTTGGGACCAGAATTTATCCCATAAATCACCACGACACTTAACTTCAAATTTTTTAAGAGGTAACGCCGCGGATCACACTTTATACAAGGATGCTTTCATTAAAACATTTGGGCCTACTGATTTCGAGTTTAAAACCGAACAGGTCAGGAAACTGTAACAAAAGCCAGACCAATCGGTCCGAGATTTTGTAATTGAGATTACTTATCGGAATAAGTTAACCAACCCGATTTCTGAAGGAAATTTACTCACAATCATTACCTATAATATGCATTCTAGATATTTTCTTTGTTTATCCATACGTTACATACACACATCAAAAGTGTCTAGGGATCAAGCATTTTTATGCGGATTTCTTGAGATTGAGATGTGGCTTTGTAATAAATTTATGATTTTATAAATTTATATGGATCCTTTTTGGTGCATTTCATAATTTGAATCAGGAACTGTGAATCAAATTCGAGTAAAAGATGAAAATCAGCTGTCAATATTTTCCCTATAAAAACATACAACGCATTGAAGACATTATTAGTGCTACTGTTTCCCTACTACTGATTAAAACCAACGTTATTATGGAGCGGCGACGTCATTTAAGCAGGGAAGAAATGCTCAGAGCCGTGGGAATGATAGAAGCTGGTTCCCGGCAACGTACTGTGGCTTTAGCTCTGAATACAAGTCAGAGTGTTATCAGTCGACTTTGGACACGTTACCGAAGCACTGGTACCGTGGCTGAGCGCCATGGAGGACGGTATCGCTGCACCACACGGAGACAAGACCGATACATTCAAATCTTAACTCGAAGAGCTCCAACAATAACCGCCATGATGTTAGCCGTGAGGCTTCATCACTCTTCAGGGAACTTAATTAGCGACCAAACAGTCAGAAACCGCTTGCATGAAGTGAACCTTCATTCCCGAAGACCGCTACGGGTACCACCTATAGCAATGCACAATCGTAGGATTCGATATCAATGGGCTCTTGAACACAGAAATTGGGCAGAAGAACAATGGCGTTTCGTGTGCTTTTCTGATGAGTCTCGTTTTGGTATGAGACCGGATACAAGACGTATACGACACTGGAGAACCCCTGGACGCCAACAGCGATTAAAATCCTGCCAGGAAGTCCATCCTTATAGTGGTGGAACCATCATGGTATGGGCGGGTATTTGGATCGGCGGAAGAACTGAGTTGATTTGGATCAGAGGCAACCTCAACGCTCAAATTTATGCTGAGACGATTGTATCAGACGTCATCGTTCCTCTACAAGTGCAAATCGGTCCCTTATTTCAGTTAATGCATGATAATGCACGACCGCACACCGCAAGAGTTGTAAGACAGACTCTCGCCGCAGCTAACATCAATGTCCTGCCCTGGCCTGCTCAGTCGCCAGACTTGAACCCGATTGAGCATGCATGGGATATGCTACAGAGAAGAGCTCTGCCGAATATGGAGGGTATCCAGTCGCAAGAAGACCTTTTTTTGTTGTTGCAACGAACATGGGCGGCCATTCCACAGCGTGATTTGGATGAACTCATTTTGAGTATGCCAAACCGATGTTCTTGTGTTGTTAGTGTTCGCGGTAGAAACACGGATTATTAATTGTTTAAGTTACCCAATAAAATTTTAAAGAAAACTGTTATTTCAGTCTTTTTTTCGAACTTTTGTGTTAGTGGTTCAAATGTCAAAAATCCCTTTATTAGGAAAATGGCAAATTTCTTTATTAATGCAAAGGTGACTTGGTTTATCGTTACTGTGACAAACGAAAACACTTTATTTGATGAATCCTTAAAGAAAATTTTAATTAATATCAATCAGGAGAAAAGTTATTGCAAAAATATATGTTGATCCCTAGACACTTTTGATGTGTGTATAATAAATTGATACACTTATGGATAAGGTCTCACATTTCGAAAGTTTATTGCCTAGTACATCCAGTAAGGTGACAGGTGTAAGTCATCAAGCACAGCAATGTCCGAAATGTGGCATACGTATCGTCCCTGTCCCAATTTCCCAGGTCTTCTTTGTTTTTAATGCCTTACTCCCGGTGTGATGACCCGGAATTTTGTAAGTGTAACCCAACGGCGCGGCGCGGCGGCATGTCTCGCTCCGCACAGTGTCACCGGTGTTAAAGTCTGATACATCAGATAACCGTCCCTTTATCGAAATATTATTGCGTGATTGTTTGGTTAAGGCTGTACTAGACTCAGGCGCACAAATGTCCAGGCCAGGCCAGGCCAGCTGCAGAGCATTCCTGTAATTCAAGACGGCATGGCCTTTTAATTCACCACGCTTGGTTGTCACATCACCAGAGGTTCTGTTGAAGTCTGCTGAACTTTGAGGCCACCTTCGCCAGAGTCCAGGAAAGTACTATCTTTATCTAATGTTATTATTATTAACACTTAAGTGCTTAGACCCCTATTAGGGTTTCGTACCTAAAAAGGAAAAACAGAACCCTTATAAGACCACTTCGTTGTCCGTCTGTCAAGACTTTTTTTGCCAGGAACACGAGGAGTTACAAAGTTGAAATCAGTGGCAAAGTCAAGTCAAAGTCAAAGCATTTATTTCAAATAGGCACTTAAAAGGCACTTTTGAACGTCAAAAGTGAAAAAAGTCAAAGCAATCACAAGATACGGGCGTTTATGTCGCATATATTTTGACACTCGCAAGGGAATCAAAACCTATAGGGTACTTCCCGTTGACTTAAAATTAAAAATTTGGCAAGAAGCAATGTCAAGTAGCTCAAGTAAAGGAAAAAATCCGAAAACCCTAAATTTGTAGTTACATACCTACAAATGTGTACGGAACCCTCGGTGCGCGAGCCCGACTCGCACTTAACTGGTTTTTTTATAATTTTGGGACATGATTTACTTTAGATTGTTTTGTTTTTAAAACCTGTGCAAATTAGTTGTAGCGAGTTTAAAAACGCACTGCAAACTGAACGACATGTGGGAACCATTTGACGATATGGCCAAAAAAGTATCAAGATCCAAGATTCCAAGGCAATTACGTGTCATTTATTAATGTACATAGATGATTGAAAAGTAAATAATTATTTATAATCGAATGTTTTATTAACTAATTAATATACCTACGAGTATATATATACCCAAACTGTTATAGAAATTGAACATGCACTTTCTGTACATTTTTCTTGGCCCATACCAAAGTCTAAAAGTGGAATACTTGTTGGTGACTGGCTGGAACCACGTTCCATTTTTGATATCTACTTTTTTTATATCTACTTTTTTTATATTCTCTTTGCTTGTCTATGATTCTCAAGACCTGTCTACCGGTGTGTTAATTGTCATTACTTATATTCATTGTAAAAATATAAAATTATTAAAAACTATTGTAACATCGCAACCACCATCTACAACCGCCAATTCCCTCAACATCCTGCGTTGAAAAATGTAGTCCCATATCAGACGAGGTTCAGAAACTTTTAGGCAAGTTAAAAAACTACTGGTCACAACTTGAGGATCCTCTAGATGACAAAATTCTAACAACTTTGAGGGAGATTTGCCTATTGATCCAGGATAACCGCAACGATTTGGGGAATAAATACAAACATCTGGTGAGGCTGAGCGGGGACGAAATGCCTCAGCTGTTGGATGAACTGATGGAGCTCTGTCTGCTAGGTCCTAAAACGGTTATAGCAGCATTAAAGATATCCATCACAGCATATACCGCCGCTCTAGCCCGGAACGCTAAAACCACCATTACAGACATCGCCATGGCATCAACGGATTTGAGGAAGATTACGGAATCCGCCCTATCTCAGCAGGCCAACTTTAGAGACTCAATAGAGCACCTAGCCTCACATGGAACAACATCACCTCAAGCATGACAGCATACACCGCGGAACTAGACAAGAAGACTTTAAACCTCTCCAATCTTACCTCAACTGAAAAACATACCCCTCACAGAGCCCCCTCAACAACTTCCAGCCACACACAAGATCCTCAAGAGATTGGAAGAATGGTAGAGGTCGTCAAAAAACAGAAACCCTTAGAGGTTCTTTTGAACAAAGATTTAATGACTCTAATCCAACATTTCTCAAAAAACGAGTGCTTCCTCGACTGCTATGCAACCCCTAACCCGAAAGCAAAAATTCAAATGGTGTCCGACCTTAACATCACTATTCCTGACCTGAACAATCAGTGGATCAAAATAAATGCACTGTGAATTTTCAAATTGAAAGTTCTGTAATTTTCTCATTTTTACATTATTCTTAAGAACATGTTTAATCGATACTTTAACTTTAATTTTATTCCAATTTTTGTATTCTTATAAAAAAAAAATGTAAGCTGTCAATACTGTCAATCCCTAGCATCATGTGAAATAACAGCTTACTTTAAGCTCAGTTCACCTACGTCGTTTTCACGGTATTTTTTTACAGAAGGATTTGAACGAGGCAAACGACGAAGGTGTCCTGGTAGTATTACTGGTCGTAAAAAAATTGCGAAAAGAAAATGATATTTCGCATTAGAAAGGTCTTGGAACCTACACTACATATATACTATATTTATACATATAATACATGTATAATAGTGTTGGTACCAACACTTTTGTAATGCAAAATATCATCTTTTATCATTTAACATTTATAGATTAAATATCTTTACTTTAAAAAAAATATTTATAAGATTGTGTAACACCTACCTTGTACCGGTGCGCGGTGTTAAAACATAAACGAATTTGATTTGTTAGGTCTTTTCGCAGAATATTACTGTCCTCTATTTATTACTCGTATTATTGTACTTGTAGGTTTTTTACCCATGCTATCACCCTCCGCAGTAAATCGCAATGTTTACTGGAAGCATCATAGCACTGGTAATTTGTTAAAATTAAACTGTTATTTTCATATTTTAGTGCGACGGAATGTTGAATGTCTGCATGTCAAAAGTGAGTGTCTTTCTTAATCTGGGTTTATCCTTAACGATACCGACAGCTGATTATTCTTCCCATCATTAATACGACGATTTTTAGTACTGGGCCTTACCCCTGGGCCGAATTGCTTGCAAGGGTGCAATCTGCGACTTATTCGCCTAAAAATAATCTAGTAAAAAAAATGTCGAGCAGTTATTTTTAAATCTGTTGTAATGGGGAACGGGAACTTGTTCCTGTCAACCGTGCAAGAATGTAGACTCCGGCTCCTGGCTGCAAAAATCACATAAATTTAAATTAATTTCAGTGCATTGGGCGTGGTTGTGAAGCACTTGTAAGGTTTTGTTTTACTATTATCCCTCTTAGTACTTATTTACGAACTGCGGCAATTTTTTTTAATATTGTAATTATATTCATGTACAGTGTCGTTCATCCTCCTGTCTAACATTTGTAAGTATAAGCTTCATCACATAATGGCGCCGCGGATGACAGGACTAAACTAATATTGATCTTCTGTCCTTTTCTTAATGACAGAAAGAAAAAGATGCATGAACTTAAATTTAGTTTAGTTTGTGAACAACAGAATCGGCGCCATTTTCTGACTTTAAATATTAAGCATTTACAATATAATATATTATTTCATAATAATGTTATCTCATTCCGTGAAATGTCATAAGAATGACTTTTAAAATTGTTTATCACTTAATAAAAAATAATAATTTTCTGACAACCAACCCCTGCTTTGCAAGCGAGCAATGTACTGATGTGCCGTCCCGCCCATCTTGACCATATTAAAAAAGAATTGTAAACTAATTTTACCAAACTGTGATAGCAATATTTCAGATTTTCGGAATGTAAACAATAATTATGTAACCTAATAACTGTACACCCCAAATGGAAACGAAGCTGTGAAGTTTCTAACTGCTCCTAGGCTAGTTCCGTGTTCAGCATCTTCTGATCTAACGATATACGCGGCTAAGAGGACGTACAGCTATGATACATGGTTTTGGTCGTGGGCTACCGGGATGATACAAGTCAGTGAAAGCTGATTTTGATTATAAAAAAAAAAGATTGTGTTACGCTGACGACGGCGACGATCACGTATAAAGACGTTGACGATATAGAGGTGTTTCGTATTTTAAAACACAAAAAAAAAAACTAAAATATCCTTCACCAATGGGATTTGGTACGAGTAACTTAACGGTTAACTGCCCATTATGTTATTCTTTTATGATTCTGCCAAAGTGGCCTTTTTAGACCCCATGTTGAAGAAAAGCCAGCACGGTAGGCTAAGAGAAATATATATCCATAACATCCATTCTAGGATAGCCCAGCACTGCATTAAAACCATGGCCAGATCTATTTGTCAGCTCTTCTCTTCTGAGACGATCACTAATCCCAGGAGTAAGACTGCCCTGTTTACTAACCATAAAGTAAGAGTTCAGAATAGGTACTCTAATTCAAATGTAATGACGCTCTGCACTAGTGATGATGCAAAAAAATGGAACCAAGGTCATTATGCTGCAAACTTTGCCTTGTTATTGTGTAAACTCATGCCAACTGAATACCACCAATCAATTAGATCAATCTGTTTCTTATGGCACACAAGGATTAAGGATTTTCAATAAAAATCCAGGGTTAGAACTCAGGGATGCAAATCTAGATCGAATGTCAAAAATTTATATGAATAGAGCTGAGCCTACCACATGGATGTTGGTTGGTTCCAGATATATGTATAACCCTTAGGATAGGAATGATGAAGGGAATACTGCATTATGTTTCCTTCTTGCTACACACTGCTCATAATTGTAAAGAAGTAAGGCTACGCACCTTCTTGGTGTCATAAGGAGTCTACGACTTATGTCACTGTATATGTTTCTTTACATCATTTTCTATCTGTCTTCTAGCTGTCATTGATTTGTCGATATATACCTATTGTTTTACTTAAAAATAAAACCCTTTATAACTTTTAGAATCGGTTCTTTATTAGTTAAAATGGTAGCAGAGAATCAATTTTCGAATTGAACTGAGGGTGTAGATTGGCATATTTCGTTTCGGTGGCAAAACCAAAACAAAGTTCCGAAAAACAAAATTTGAAAATTCGACGGATCGAGATCTGCATTCAAGATGGATAGATCTATTGCAGACGTTTCAAAGATTCAACTCGGGGACTAAAATGCCAATAAGTTCAACACGTGGAAGTTTAGGGTTTTCATGGTACATAAGGGGCTGCCTGGGGTAAGAGATGTGTTGGAAGGAAGAAAACCGAGGCCAACATTACTGCCTGGTGCCACAGCAGAAGTATGAAAAAGAAGTTTGTGAGTACGACAAACTCGACAGCATAATTTCCGTCCTGTTAATGTCAAACCTACCAGATGACATACTCGAAAAAATGATGCGTTTTACTTACTCCAAGGATATGTGGGATGAATTACACAGACTTTACGGAGGCTGCACCGTAGATAGGAGGTACGTGATGTGCAAGACTTTCTTCTCATACAAGAAAGACGCTACGCAAGAAAAGTCTCGAAAATATAAGAAAAAGTGCAAGTACTGTGGAAAACTCGGTCACTTTGTAAGACAATGTGAGAAATGGATCAGTGATGGAAGGCCAAAGAAGTCAGAAAAGGACAGCAAAAATGTCAACTTGGCTATCTTATACATAACCGGTGACAAAGCTAAAGATGCGAAAAAATTTTACGTGGACAATGGGGCAACTAGCCATGCAACAAACAATGACGATCTTTTTGTCGAGTTCAGCCATTTTAAGAGCAAGCATACAGTACGAGGGGCAAATGGTACTAAAATCCAAGCAGTGGGGATTGGCACCATTAGAGCACAGGCACTAGTAGATGGTGAAATACATCAAATTATGTTAAAGGATGTATGGTATGTACTCACCATAAGCAGAAATCTTTTCTCAGTTCTTGCGGCGCACGATGCAATAGAGAACAGCACATTCGAGTCCACTCCAACGACTTGCATTTTCAAGGTGAACGGCAAAAAGCGACTAATTGGTAAGAGAGCAATGACATGTTAAAAGCCTGCAGAAATCAATCAGTTATCAACGCAGAACCTTCTTCAACTTTATCATGAGGGTTTTGGACACCAAAGCAAAGCACATGTAAAGAAGTTACTGGAGAAAGAAATGAACATCAAAACAGAAATGAACAAGGATCTATGCGAAGGTTGTGTCTACTGAAAATCTCACCGACTAAGATTTGGGACCAGAGAGAAGGCACCCCGACCTGGAGAGTTGATGTGTACAGATGTTTGCGGCCCTTTCCCGTATTCTTATGGAAAGAAGAGATACTTCGTGCTATTTAAAGATGTCCATACCAGGTACCGTTGGGTAAATGTGATGCGAGAAAAGTCGGAAGTCCACCAAAAGCTATCACTAATGCTAGCTGAAGTCAAGACAGCCGGTGTAAAAGTGAAAGAGATTTTGAGTGACAATGGAGGTGAATTTAACAATGCTGAAGTTCGAGGCATACTGCAAAAAGAGGGTAAGTATCATACAGAGGTTGACGATGCCTTACACACCACAGCAGAATCCTACTGAGCGAGAGAACAGGACTGTTGTGGAGATGGCGAGGACCATAATGTACGCCCATGGAGAGATGCCAGCGGGTTTATGGGCTGAACTGATTTCGACGTCGGTGTATAACCAGGGGGTCTACTCCGAAGTGGTAAATTTATCGTATCGGCCGAATGTTCGGCCATTTCCTACTACGAAGTTCTTTCTATTTGGTTCGGTCGGTTCCGATCCGACCGAACTTCATTCTGACACTTGTAGTATCGTAAACCCTACTCTGAACGAGAAAAGACTGACCGATAATTTGAGTTTGACAAGAGTTACATCGTGAAATTAATGTCAAAATACACGACAGCAAAGTAGCTACCTTTTGAGTATCGTAAACATATCGAATTTAATGAATCACTATAATTTTATTGAGTTTTACATTTGTTTAAAGTGTTAAAGTGAATGTCTAGCTTAGTTTTATTATTAGTTTTCATATTCTAATCCAAAGAAAGGCATTTTTTTGAATATGTACTTACCTAAGGATTGTCATATAATTACGTAACTTGAAAATGTGATTTTTTGTTTATGTAGATATTGAAATAAATTTGGTCTCAAATGATAGAGTTATGAGTAAAACTAATATTCCAATTAGATTTAAGTAAATCGGACCACGCATTCGGAAGACATTAAAAGATTTGTGTAAGGAAAATGTACAACCTACATTTCCTAAGGTTTATATTCTAGTTTTTTTTTTATTGTAAACTGCGTGCGCGCTCCACCATTGACCGCACATTTGGGATAGTCAAGAGTTGATGGAGGTGTCTCTTGGCAGCGAAGGAGGTGAACTAGGATGCAGATAGAGCAGGAATAATGATTTTACCCTGCTGTGTTGTGCATAAATGTGCATTGTGCATAAGGGCCGGAGTGAGTGCTCCGGAGTTAACTCAAGATGATTTGGAATCGGACAACTCCCGGCAGGTGACATATCAGCCTGCTACATTTGCCACAGATGCTTTGAGGAGGGTACAAAGAGAGAGGGAAAGACTGATACAATCATTAGATAATCATGAATAAAATATATTTTTTACAATACTACACAACTAGAACTAATCTTCAATTTGTAACAAGTAAAATTAAAAATAATATAGCATTCAGCGTGGTGCAAATTTCTTCCCACAGTCGATGATTCAGCGTACGACTGTCGATGCTCCTCAAGTTGCCTTGGGTCAAATCTCGATGAGGAGAGCATAATTTGTGCCGCTGTCGGTCTAGACATGGTGACTTGTTCTTGCAGAATGTTTGTTAATAACTTATACTTGTGCTTGTAGTACTATAATTAGCTTGTTTTTTGTATACATCTCATAACTTGACTTAAACACTTTACACTTCAGTCAGCACTTGACGAAATACGTTTATCGATATAGCGATAGCGACAGATGAAATTTGGTTTGAGTTTAAAAGTACTTTTTCTCAATTTTGCAATAATAAAAATCACAATATCTCCCCTTGTTTGTTTACTTGTCATCCTTTGACTTTTATCCTTTTTCTTTTTATTTTGACAATCGGCAAAACAATCCAGCTACAATATATTGTTTTTTCGAGAAATATTACAATGTTTTTATGTATAAATATTGAATTAAAGGCAAAGTTCTATTTTCTTAATTTAAAAAATAATTTTACTCTGTAATTTAACAGTTCAATTATATTGAAATGAATATTAATGACTAATAAAATCATATCGATACAACACGTCACCTCTCGCACTACATTTCGTTCGGTCCGATACTCTTTTCGAATATTGACTATGGTCCCGACCAAACTCAGCTAATCCGAACCTATTTCGTAGTAGGACAACAATATTCGGTTCGGTCGTGTGTCGGATCGTTCCGAACATTCGAATGTGTCACTTCGGAGTAGACCCCCTGAATAGAACGGGACCAGGACCTGATGAGAAATCACCGTATGAATTATTGTATGGCTAGAAACCAAGAATAAAACACTTGCGTGTAATTGGAACTACATGCTACCCACACCTTCCAAAAGAGAAACGGAAGAAGTTGGACAAAAAGGCTCAGAAGGGAATTTTAATCGGATATGACGGCGATGAAGGATATCGCATTTGGGATGAGGAACATCACAAATTAATCCGGTCACGTGACGTCACCTTCCAAGAATATCCCTTGCTAAGAGAAGCAGATGATTTGGCAGAGACAAAATCAACGCCTACTGATACTGAGCCTGAGAACAAGACAGAGCAAAAGAAGTGTAGCTGGTCAGAAAACAACAAATTAAATTTAGGGTTTTTGGGATTCAGGTATGGATCTAGCAAAGATATTGTTGTGGAAGGAGAAGGAGAAGTTTCAGTCAGTGATAATGAACCAGTAGTCAATGGCGAAGAGGAAGTAGTCAGTGACGAAGAAGTTGTCAATGATGAAAGCACTGAAACAGAAGACAGGTTAAATATCGTAAATAATGAAGTGAATGATGAAGACGATGACATAGCACAAGGGTTTCAAACTGGAAATAAAGATGTTTACGATGATACAGAAGATGATAGTGCCCAAATTCCTATAACTGAAATAGAGAACGAGGGTAGAATGACTAAGGAATCGCGATAATCTAAGACCTCCAAGCCGATACCGTGACTTTGTCTGCAACATCTGTCAAAGCGTTGAAGCAGACAAATGGCGCAAAGCAATGGAAAGCGAAATTATATAACATACATAATCAGCCTATAATGTGAACTGACACAGGCCTCCTCTAGGTGAGAGGGAGTGGGCCGTAATCCACCACGCGGGCCCAGTGCGGGTTGGCAATTCCACTTAGTTCCCCAAAATGGACACCCAATATAAAAATCAATTGGCGCTAGCATCGAACTCAAGAGTACGAAACGTCACAATTCCAATGTCGATCTGTCGGAATTAAACTCGAGAGTAAGCACCCTGGCCAGTTCGACAAACACCAATTTCATAACGTAATGTCTATTCTCTACGCGTTAATTTTTTCCATGGAAATCTAACTTTCGTTTTTTTTCTTTAAATTAGATTGACATAATTTATCAACGTGTACTTTTGCACCCCATTTTAAATTACCTATTAATTACCTATCCTACTTTTGCAAGTAGGTATGACAAAACCAACTAAAGGTGCTCTGAAAATTAGTTTTGAGAGTTTATGTAGCTCATACCGGCTTTTTTTTTTTGCGGATGGGAAATTATCAAATGACCCCTCCCGCTCTGGGTGGAGCGGAAGGGAGTGTCAGACTCTTACTGACTAAAACCCACCCGTGTTCCTTCCTTAGCTCTTTATGTTCCGGGCCAGCGGTAACCCTTTCGGACAATCCCGCTGACCCGGCAGGCTTCGGCCCTAAGGGGTCGATGCTGATATCTCTTTGAGGCGCGCGTGGAACACGTACGCGCCGTCCGGCACGGGCCTGGTCCTGATCGGACGGTGGGCTACCCATTACTCTCCGCCCGCAGGCCCGCGCCTACGGAGGCCGGGACGCGGCTCCCGACGCCCGGAGCGTCTCCTGCGGCGGCTGGGACGGGAGGCTCTCTCCCTGAACCGTCCGCCACCTCCTTTGCAAGCATGACTGCTTCGCAGAAGGAGGTGACTGCCTCCCACTCCCTCGCCCCGGACCATGGCTTGCACCAGGACCGGACGCAAGAGGTCGCCGCCGCTGCCGATCGCCTCTACGAGGACATGGCGGTGCTCCGCCCAAGCGGAGCAGACCTCCACCGTGTCCTCTGGGTCATACCGGCCTTACTATTAAATTTTAGGTACCTACTTACAAACCCTTATTTCATACCCTCGTGAAAAGTCTGAAACATGTGTCGACATTGGCGTGTGACGGTGGCGCAAGAAGTAAGGTTGTTATTTTTTCACTTTCAATATTTACTTTGTAACCTCGTTATATTTCAGGGCATGGGTGTTGTTGCTGTTGCGAGTGTAAGTCTAAAATTAGTATCTAAATTTATAAAAATAGTAAGACTCTATTATTTCTCGCTATCATGTAAACACCGAATTCTTACCAATACGAATAATAATGACACTTACGGGTGAAAAAGATAACAAAATGGATAATTTAAAGGAATATAATTTAATTGAAACCTGTAAATGAATGTACAACGTTAAATTGTTATTTCAAAACTGAAAATCAAAGTCTATGTTTTTGCGTTCCCATTATTTATGATTAAATTCATAATTCCTGTTCATTGCAGTGTTTAGGACATCTATGTTTCGCGAATGTAAGTATTCGAAATTTTTTTTTTTTAGTTGTAATTTTGTCGGTTCTATGGCCCCACTCAGCGAAATGATTTTATTGCGGCTAGTTGCTAATGATACGAGTTGTAGGTCGTTGGCTCGTACCCAGACAGGCGCTTTACTTTGTGTAAATTATTTCATCACCACTGCTCAAAACGGTGAAGAAAAACATCGTGAGGAAACCGGCATGTCCTAGAACCAAAAATTCGAAGACATGTGACATCTAACCCACACTGGGCATGCGTGGTGGATTACGGCCCACACCCTCTCGCAGAGAGGAGGCTTGTGTCCCAGCAGTGGGAACTTTATAGGCTGATTATGAGTTGCTAATGGCTACAATACGAGTATATAGAGGGTAAGAAGATTCAAGTGAAAGAAAAGTACAATAAATGTGAGCTACGTATGGTATTCCGAAATACCGCTCACCGAAAGGACGGTTTTCCGATAACACTCTACTCCGACGGTTAGTTGAACGAAAAAATAATTGGCCGATGTAACGTTTCGCCGATAATATTATTCATCGACGGTTGGTAGTCCGAATGAATCCTTCGCCGATGTAACGGTTCACCGAAAACACTCTTCAACGACGATTGGTTAAACGAACGAATCTTTCGCCGTTAGCATTTAGTTTACGCTAGCTATTATATTTTATAATAATGTGCAATGCTGCTAAACAATACTCGAGTCCCATGTTTAATTTTATCAGCATAGATGAATAAATAAATACCGGGAGCTTCCGTATTAAAGATAAGTCCCTAAATGACGCATAATGCACTCATTAACAATGGTACTGAGATTAAACGAGTATTGAATAAACTTGCAATAGTTACATGTAACAAAACAACAAATATCTATGGTAGTATTTATTTATTTTTTTATTTGACCCAAAGCATTTGGCGTCATGTCCAGTTAGAGGGTCTCGCAAGGCGATATGCTGAAGATTTCACATTTGCGCATAAAATCAGACACTTAGTTGCCCTCGCTTTTCTTGAGCCCGCTGAGATATCCGAAGCCTTCGAAATCATCCAAAATAAAATATTGCCGACAGAAGCAGCTGAAATTGCCCACTGGTTTAAGAAATATTATGTTGGATCACATCACACGCAGCAAAGAACTGACACGGGTTTGATAATAAAAAGAAATCAGGCATTATTTCCACCAGCTATGTGGTCAGTTTACGATCGCACACTTTCTGTTCCAAGGACACAAAATGCATTAGAATCGTGGCATAAACGATGGAACACCCTTCTCCATAGAAAAAAATGGAACATTTATAAAACAATTATTGAATTTGCTAAAGAGCAGAAGCATACAGAATGTGTCATTGAACGAATCAACTCCTCGGAACCCATGCCAAAGCGTAGACGTAATGTACAGGTTGAATATGATGCTAGGATACAAACACACTTATCACAAAAGAGTGAAATGAATATTGAATCTTTCTTAGGTGGATTGGCCCATATTCTATACCTGAAAAACAAGAAATAAATATGTTTTTTTATATCATTAAAGAATTATAACAATTATAAGTACAAATAATAATAATAACTCACAATAACTATAACTTCAAAAATTTATCACGTTGTGTTACTTTTATTTGTTTTTTGCTTTGTTCGCACAGTTTATTTAATTCTTTTCTATTGTCGCAGTTCTAATAGAGAAATCATAATAATCATAATCATATTGTTTATTGTAAAAAACAATATAAATTTGCCTTTTTGATTAATTAAATTTTTGGTTAAATAAAAACTTTGTTTTTTTTTTTCTATTGCCACTCTTCCATGTATTATTTTATTATTACCTGTATTTTTAACATGACTTCTATAAGACCTAAGGGTGTTGTCAAGCTGAAAGAAAAACTATCCATTTGGCAAAAGAATTCCCCTACAACGAGTGCTATCGGCGAAAGATTCGTTCGTTTAACCAATCGTCGTTGAAGAGTGTTTTCGGTGAACAGTTACATCGGCGAAGGATTCATTCGGACTACCAACCGTCGATGAATAATATTATCGGCGACACGTTACATCGGCCAATTATTTTTTCGTTCAACTAACCGTCGGAGTAGAATGTTATCGGAAAACCGTCCTTTCGGTGAGCGGTATGTCGGAATACCATACGTAGCTCAATAAATGTTCTTGTTCATGTTAGCAAGTTGTAGGTATATTAATAACAATACCAGCCTATTACTGTCCCACTGCAGGGCAAACGCCTTTTCTCACACAGAGAAGGCATTGATCACCAAGCTTGCGGGTTGGCAATTTCAGACTTATATTATTTACTAGCTGCGTCCCGCGGATTCACCGTTTCATCTTTGGCCAAGTTCATTATAACGTCGATAATTCGAAATAATATTCGACCAAAAATAATTCAGTAAGTATAATAATTATTACAAAATACCGTTTTTCAGTGCACGGGTGATGGGTGTATATCATTGGTAATTATTATATTAAAGATAAACAGGATTTGAGCTCTATTTTTACAAATTTTATGGACAATGACTAAAGAACATACGTAAGTACGTGAGGGGCTTGTGGCTAAGTAATAACAGCCGCACCGGTCGATCGATCAGTTTTAGCTTCGCTTGCCGCGGATGGTCCGTGGATGGGTGACATACCAAGACCCCTCCGTGCTCGGAAAGCACGTTAAGCGTTGGTCCTGGCTGTCATTGACAGTCGTTACGGGTCGTCAGAAGCTCGAAAGTCTGACAACTAGTCTTACCAAGGGGTATCGTATTACCCAGTAACTGGGTTGTGGAGGTCAGATAGGCAGTCGATCCATGTAAAATACTGGTATTCAGCTGCATCCGGTTAGACTGGAAGCTGACCCTAACATAGTTGGGAAAAGGCTAGGCAGATGATGATGAATTGAAGAACATACGTTAAGTAATTCAATAAAAATTGATCGTATTATTCTTGATCTTTAAACCCAAACCAAACCAGTATATTTATTCATATGATATTTACACCCTGTAAATATCTTAGGAATAAATATAGCGGTGTGACATTCAGCCTTATGACAGACAGCATTTGTAGTTTTGATACAAAGGCTGTCTGTCATATCGACATAAATTTACCAGACAAGTTATCTGACGTTTGGAAAATCAGCGCCTTATGACGTCCATTAACTAAACAGTTATAAAGAAAAATGTGAGCTATGTCAATACCTCGGAATTACATTTATCACTCTATTTTTTTTTACAGTGCGAAGGTGCAGATTGTTCATCCGAGGTAAATAATAATTGTAGACACTTCCAACACTTTTCTACGAAAACATTACAAAAACCAAATTATATTACGACCAAACACTGTGAAGGATGTCGTAGACCGGATGAATCCATCATCATCATCAGCCTATAGCAGTCCACTGCTGGACATAGGCCTGTCCTATTGCCCGCCATTCAACTCGACTTTTGGCAACTCTGAACTTATGGGCTTGCCAAGCCTACCAAAATGTCCCTTTACGATACGATTTACTAAAGCAAATAGAATCCCAAAATGATATAGAGAAAATGAAACAGACCACCAGGATCCGGAAGATAAAAGAACAATGCAATCCATTAATTGTGTTTTAACAGCTAATTAAGCGCTGTATTTTGCTACATTAAATAAATGTATCATATTTCTATCTAATTCCATAATAGAGGAAGCATTTTGGGAATACTGGTTGACTGGACTAGAGCAACATATACCGGGCAGGCTGAAAAGTTTTGAGCCTAAGTACCTTTAAGTGACAGTAATGCCTCGCCCTACCTGTCACTAATTGAGAACATTCACAGTAGTATAAATACCGAGTTTCATGTAATTAGCGTCATTACGCTTTTAGTAATTGAACCGCAAACATCACTATGTCTGAGTTATCCGCGCATTGAACGAAATTGGAGTACAGAGCTGTCATAAAATTCCTGAAAAAGAAGAATAAAACGCCGACTGAAATATTCGAAGAGTTGTCTACAGTTTATGGGGAGTCTGGGCCTTCATTTGCCACCATACAACGTTGGAGCCGAAAATTCAAGCATGGCAGGAAGTCGCTGGAAGATGATCCCAGATCAGGGCGTCCAAATACTGCCGGTTACCGACGAAAATATTGAAAAAGTATAAAAACTTGTTCTAAAAGATCGGCGAATTAAGTTGTGGCAGATAGCTGAAGCCATTGGCATTCATTAGCAAGGAACGAAAAGGCAACATTTTGCATAATCATTTGCACATGAAAAAGGTTTGCGCGAGTTTCAAGGCGTGCAAAGACAATGAATATTTTTTCACTGGGTTATAAGCCCTTTATGACAGATGTAAGAAGTGTTTTGAAGTACAGGGAGATTACGTAGAAAACCATTTTTTTTATACATTCCTGGCAGTATTTTAAATGCCCTACCTAGGCTCAAAACATTTCAGCCTTCCCTCGTATTTTGTACCTATCATTCCAATTACAAATTTAAGCTGAATTGAATGATTACTTTTTTAATATAGTGTCACGCAAAAGGTTGCCAATCACATGTGAGTACAATATCTCCCAAGCTTTTCATATATTATGTACATAATACTAATAAGATGTTATGTTAGAGATTTTAGTAAGATAGTTAAACAAAAGTCATTGTAACCTAGTCCTCGTAACTGTAAATATCTATATTCTTGATTTATTCTTATTGCTTATATATTTATATGTAGTATGTATGTATTTATTATTCAGGATATGTTTATGTCTGTGTATCTATTTTAGTATATTGTAAACTTATTATTGCACCAACGACAACCCCATTTTATGTCCAGGCAAATCACTGTTCATTCCAAGAAGAAACGTTACATACTTGGAAGAGATCGCAGAAAGCGATAAGGCCGCCCATTGTATATTTTGTAGCGTTCGATCTATTTTTTTGTTATGTATTTTTGTGGTGTACAATAAATTATATACAAAAAAATAAATAAGTAACGTGACTGAAAGCATCTCGTGCTCACTGGTTATAACTCACATGCAATACGCAGTGTTTTTTTGTTATGTATTTTTGTGGTGTACAATAAATTATATACAAAAAAATAAATAAGTAACGTGACTGAAAGCATCTCGTGCTCACTGGTTATAACTCACATGCAATACGCAGTGTTAATGACCACCATAGTACAAGGTGGCGCAACATTCATCACCCTATCGGAAGATGCTATAACTTTTGCAAATGACGACAAGTCAATTCTACTTTGACATTTGTGAAGTAAACCGATACAAAACACTCGTCAACAAGACATGAATCGCACTCATAAAGAACGCGGAATAATTGTTAAGGTCGTCTAATATTTCTTGTTTTGGGTATTTGCACTGACCGGCAAGATCGCCTGATTTAACCGTTCCAGACTTCTTTTTGTGGGGTTTTTTAAGTCGAGTCTATGTCAACAAGCCTCACACTTTAATCCCTCAAAAAGAATGCGAGGACCGATCGCCGGAAGTTCTGGCAAGAGTGATGAAAAATGCCATAAATCGGGCCCGAATGGTCATCAATTCTCGCAGCGGCCACTTAGACAATATCATTTTCTCGGCTAAATAAAAATTAAAACATGAAATCAACATTAAACATAATGAGAAAACAAAACGGGTGAAATAACTGACAAAAGTAATTACAGACCGATATCTTTGGCAACAATCATGGCAAAAGGACAGGCTAATTGATAACCACCTAGCTAAGTATATACACACATCAAAAGTGTCTAGGGATCAACATATATTTTTGCAATAACTTTTCTCCTGATTGATATTAATTAAAATTTTCTTTAAGGATTCATCAAATAAAGTGTTTTCGTTTGTCACAGTAACGATAAACCAAGTCACCTTTGCATTAATAAAGAAATTTGCCATTTTCCTAATAAAGGGATTTTTGACATTTGAACCACTAACACAAAAGTTCGAAAAAAAGACTGAAATAACAGTTTTCTTTAAAATTTTATTGGGTAACTTAAACAATTAATAATCCGTGTTTCTACCGCGAACACTAACAACACAAGAACATCGGTTTGGCATACTCAAAATGAGTTCATCCAAATCACGCTGTGGAATGGCCGCCCATGTTCGTTGCAACAACAAAAAAAGGTCTTCTTGCGACTGGATACCCTCCATATTCGGCAGAGCTCTTCTCTGTAGCATATCCCATGCATGCTCAATCGGGTTCAAGTCTGGCGACTGAGCAGGCCAGGGCAGGACATTGATGTTAGCTACGGCGAGAGTCTGTCTTACAACTCTTGCGGTGTGCGGTCGTGCATTATCATGCATTAACTGAAATAAGGGACCGATTTGCACTTGTAGAGGAACGATGACGTCTGATACAATCGTCTCAGCATAAATTTGAGCGTTGAGGTTGCCTCTGATCCAAATCAACTCAGTTCTTCCGCCGATCCAAATACCCGCCCATACCATGATGGTTCCACCACTATAAGGATGGACTTCCTGGCAGGATTTTAATCGCTGTTGGCGTCCAGGGGTTCTCCAGTGTCGTATACGTCTTGTATCCGGTCTCATACCAAAACGAGACTCATCAGAAAAGCACACGAAACGCCATTGTTCTTCTGCCCAATTTCTGTGTTCAAGAGCCCATTGATATCGAATCCTACGATTGTGCATTGCTATAGGTGGTACCCGTAGCGGTCTTCGGGAATGAAGGTTCACTTCATGCAAGCGGTTTCTGACTGTTTGGTCGCTAATTAAGTTCCCTGAAGAGTGATGAAGCCTCACGGCTAACATCATGGCGGTTATTGTTGGAGCTCTTCGAGTTAAGATTTGAATGTATCGGTCTTGTCTCCGTGTGGTGCAGCGATACCGTCCTCCATGGCGCTCAGCCACGGTACCAGTGCTTCGGTAACGTGTCCAAAGTCGACTGATAACACTCTGACTTGTATTCAGAGCTAAAGCCACAGTACGTTGCCGGGAACCAGCTTCTATCATTCCCACGGCTCTAAGCATTTCTTCCCTGCTTAAATGACGTCGCCGCTCCATAATAACGTTGGTTTTAATCAGTAGTAGGGAAACAGTAGCACTAATAATGTCTTCAATGCGTTGTATGTTTTTATAGGGAAAATATTGACAGCTGATTTTCATCTTTTACTCGAATTTGATTCACAGTTCCTGATTCAAATTATGAAATGCACCAAAAAGGATCCATATAAATTTATAAAATCATAAATTTATTACAAAGCCACATCTCAATCTCAAGAAATCCGCATAAAAATGCTTGATCCCTAGACACTTTTGATGTGTGTAGTTCTACATGATGGGCAGTTCGGGTTTAGATCTGGCCTATCCACAGAGACTGCGATACTTGCCTAATACTTACATAATATCTGACTGTGCTTACACAGTCAGATATTATGTAGATGGTCTATGCATGTTATCATGGTTTGTTATGATGTCCTGTGGGAAGAAGTTACGCGATGCCAATGTGCTTGAGGAGTTATGTTCTGTTCTTGGGTATTGGTACGAGAAGCAGATTAATCATGTAAAATGGGATGGGGCTCTCTCGGACCCATATACTTTGGGATGCGGGGTGAGGCAGGGGGTATATCTTCTCCACTTCTTTTCAACATGTACATGAATAATCTGATAGATGGACTCAGCAGAAGACCAGTATACTTTACGAAATTTCTTCTGTTTTGTTGGGCAGTAAAGAATAAATTACCGGTACTATATTTGTACATTTCTTACTTGACTTAATGTCCTTATGTATAACGTATAATTGATAAAATGGCCGCGGTGCGGTCATAAAAGTGCCATCGGCAAAATATGACGCCGGAGTTCGAATAACCTTTTTTGCTAAAGATGTTGCAAATATTATAATTCTCTCGGCATCACCATCTTCACATATTAGAAACATTTTTCCTAATATATCTGGTATAGTTGCCGTTTCAATACTAGTATGTTGCAGTCTGTCAGTATTAAGGGTACACAAGTCGGCGGCACGAACTAGTTGGTGGGCGGGGTTAAAATGCATGCTATCTCAACCGACATCACGTGCGAAAGGGATAGACGCTGTGATGAGTAGTAAGACGCTGGTGCGCGTACATATACACACTGCTGTGATTGATTACACTGATTTACAACGAAAACGAGCTAACAAAATTTTTTGTACAGACCATTGGGAATATGGATATCATGAAAAATCTATTGAATGTATCTGTTCAAAATAACATTATTTGCATTTTCTTTCTTCTTATGGTATTTATTTCCGCCCAAAGATGCGTTAAAATTAGTGTTGAAATATGGAAGTTTCGACGCTCATAACTTTCAAATATATGTTTTTTTTTTTACTTTTTTGTTTCCATACAGGGCTAGATAATTATAAGACAAATTGTTATATTTTTTTTTATTATGAACGTACATCATTAAACAGTGGAGTAATCGCCAAACTACGTTTGGTATGGTAGTATGACCGACTTGTGTTCCCTTAAGAAACGATTTGCGAGCCCTGTACAAAGTATCTTTGATTGAAGGAAACGAAAGTTCATGATCTGGTACCTTTTTACGCATTTCTACATCATATTCTTCAAAAAATTGTTGTATAGGTCTTAAATCTTTACACACAGCTTTTTTCAAATCAGTAACATATTCACGTATTATATTATTAATATCGTTTGACTCACATGAATGCAAAGTTTATCTAATAATAGTTTTCCTTGTTTTGTCTAAAGATAATGAGGCACTGCACTGTTGTCTATTTACGCAACGCCATAAAGTAGTTCCACTTTTATTAGTCCTGTTTATGTTATATCTATTTTCATTATAAATAAGTGTTTGTCTTCCTTTCTGATTATTTACAAAATAAAATTCTTGATTCATTTTGAAACCTCACATGGTTATTTAAGTTTAAGATATAAATTATCCACTTAATACAATACGAAACTATTGTTGACATAACTTTTGTAATTATTTTTTCAAGTACCCTCATAGTTTTTGTTGAAAATGTTGCCAATACATGAATTGAAAATTGGCTTAACTTTGAATAAACTTAGGAAAAATGATTTTACATTATTTATTAATATTTTATTGTTTATATGATCAGTCCAATTGCTTTATTTTTAAAAGCTTTTATTTAGCTTGATTTGTATGTATGTGAAGGTGGACTCTTGCAAGTTAAATTTGACCCACTTCCTGGTATCCGATTGAGGTGAAATTTTACATACTGGTCCAGTCCAGATGACAATGCATGTTTATGACAAGCATGACGTGATGCTGCTGCCAGGACTGGCTCCAGACGAGGGAACTCCTCAACGGTTAACAGCAGGGACATGAAATTTTGCACACCCATTGGGATGACAGTTAGCGAGTCCACCATGAAATTGCTGCCACCTTCAGGGTTGGCTCCAAACCAGAGAATTCCGCAACAGTCGGCAGTAGGGACTTGAAATTTTGCATCCCCGTTCGGATATGATAGACGGTTGGTGGGTCCACCATGAAATTGCTACCACATCCAGGGTTGGCTCCAAACCACGGAACTCCTCAACGGTCAACAGTAGTAACAGGCATAAGAGGTATAGGTACCATGACTTGTAATTTGGTGAGATGGGCGTCAATAGCATTGGTTTGCAACCTGTCTAGGAGACGGAAAACTCCAAAATCAAACCCGTAACGGCGTTTCGTCAGACATGAGCAGCTTAAATATCTATGGTTCCCTATGAGATGCTTTGTATGGTTCGCTTTGTGTCTTCGGAGACTTAATGCAGTTGCCCCCTGTGCGAGGTAATGAAGTGTTTGACCAACCCGCGAGATTTGTCCCAGCTACACACCTTTGGCGTTCTTTCTCGTTAATTGAATTGACCGACAATATGAGACAACAGGGTAGCACCACATTTAAAGACCTCTTGAACGCATTACGCATCGGTGAACTTCAGTCGGAACATTTCAGTATTTTAATGAGTCGACTAAACATAGAACCAACTGGCGAATTTGCGATTGAAAAAGCCTTACGAATCTATCTCACTAATCAAGAAGTTTCCAATCATAACAAAACCGTGCTAGAACATTTTCGTGCCCGTGGTATAACAATCAATAAAATAATTGCACAAGATAGTCTAATGATTGTTCTCGAAAAAATTACAATATAGATTTAAATAATATTATACCATCTGATATACAGGGTGTTTGGTGCATCGTTTGCCAAATGGAATTGGCCGAAAGGAGAGGTCATTTGCTATCTCTTAAGGCCCAGTAACTGATTCCTCGTTACACTGGTTTTTTTTATTATGACTTTTTAATTAGAAAAAGTAATTTAAAAAAATTAAACCGACTTCAAAAAGAAATTAACTCAAAATTATGAAATAACTTTAATTTCGGAAGTCGGTGTCTTGGGATCTGTATTTTAGTTTTATGCCACCGACTCCCGAAATTAAAGTTATTTCATAATTTTGAGTTAATTTCTTTTTGAAGTCGGTTTAATTTTTTTAAATTACTTTTTATTTCGTAATTTTTAGTTTTTGCACTAGTATTTGACCAAGGTTTTGAGATGTTTTCCCTTTGACACTACACCCGTAGCTCTTATCAATAAGCCAGGCCGTCACACTTACACGTATTAGTCCATATCTTGAAAATTACTGAATCGATCTTGATGAAACTTGCACTGTTCCCTAAGTTGAAGAAAATGTAAGCCAATAAAAAAAAAATGGTCACGATCCGATTAATAGTTCCGGAGATATGCGTGGACAAACATACATACATACATACATACATGCATACATACATACGTCTATGAAATTTTGTATATTTGTTTGGAAGCCCTAATAGATCATCATATGTGAATATAATGCAATTCCAATAATATTACATACATACGTATCGAATTGATAACCTCCTTTTTTTTGAAGTCGGTAAAAATACAAGAACTCTGCATGTAAGCTTAAATTTTAAAACAAGTTGTGAGTTTAGCCTTCAAATTTCATTTTAATTCTTATGTTTAGTCTTGTATGGTTCTACGAAATTCAACATTAATTGCTAATAACATCTAGTTCCTTTTTAATAACTCACAAAGTTTTTGAAAAAAGGAAAAACACACTTAACACTCAACTTTAAATTGCTGTAAAAAAAAAAACTAAAAGCGATCGGGATCTTCGAATTCTTTTAAAAAGATGTCTAGTTTGTCCCCTTTCCAAGGGTGTGCAAAATACAAAAAAAAACTTTTAATAACTTCAGTAATTCGCTAAATGTGTAATCGAGACACATCAGGCTGATATTCGATATTACGGTAAGAACACTAGTTTTCACATAAATAACATTCTTTAAGTAGGTGGATAGTGTTATCTCAATCTTTCGCAGTCTCTTATCTTTTTGCTCTTTCTAGGGTACTAACTTTCCTCGAACTTGAAAAAAAAAACTTTTATTTAATAACTACCTAATTATAAATTTTGTTCAAATTGTCCTCCACTATTGCGTACACACTCGCGACATCTTCGTCTTATCTCGACTGTAGTGGTGTGTAAACGTATTTCTGCTTTGATAGTGACTTACAACCGTACGCGCTAACATGGAATGCAAACCCTGTTTAGCTCTACTGCGTACCTCACCGATGTTTTAGGCTTTGACGTCACTCTGCCAGATGTCATGTTATTCCGCACGGATTGTACTTTGCGATACAATGTCGATGTGTCTAAGGGTCTAGTGAATGGTGCCATCGGTCATATTACAGAAATTATATGGCCCTGTTTCCGGAGAGCATAAATGTACGATACGGACATTCCATCCGTCCGTATCGACTTCGGCAAAGACGGGATTCACCTGATTCAACCGTATGTAGCATAATACGTTGCCAATAGTATTATGCTGGGCTTGCACAGTGCATAAAATGCAGGGTACTACGGTTGACCACGCCGATGTGTATTTTTTTTTTTGGGTGGGATATCATCAAATGACCCCTCCCGCTCTGGGCGGAGCGGAAGGGAGTGTCAGACTCTTACTGACTAAAACCCACCCGTGTTCCTCAGTTGCCTGTGCCAGGGGCCACGGTATCTCTTTCGAACAACCCGCGACCCTGGCGGGCATCGGCCCTAGCGGACCCCGTCAGTTGGTGCTGACATCTCCTTGATGCGCGCGTGGAACACAACGCGCTGTCGACCCGGGCCTGGTCCTTACCGGACGGCGAGCTGCCCATTGCTCGCCGCCCGCAAGCCCGCGCCTACGGTGGCCGGGAATTGGCTATTGACTCCCGACGCCCGGGGCGTCTCCTGCGGCGGCTGGGGGCGTGAGGGCGCAAGGATTGCCTCTCCCTCACGCGCTCCGCCTCCTCCTTCGCGAGCATCACTGCTTCGCAGAAGGAGGCGATAGCCTCCCATGCACTCTCGCTTCGTACCATGGCCCGGACTAGGGCCGGACGCGAGAGATCGCCGCCGCCGATCGCCGCCGGTGAGGACACGGCGGTGCTCCACCGTATGCTCCACCGTGTCCTCCGGGCGATCCACACAATAGTGACACCCGGGCGTTTCCTCCCGCCTTATTCGGTACAGGAACCTCCCGAAGCAGCCGTGTCCGGTGAGGACCTGCGTTAGGCGGAAGTTGAGGACGCCGTGGCACCTCTCTAGCCACTCCTCAAAGAGGGGACTTATCGCCGCGATTGTGGCTTGCCCAGCACTGGGTTGCGACTGTCGCACTCTCCATGTCGTCATGAGATCCCGCCGGAGCTCTGTCCGCTGCACCGCGATTTCTCGCGACAGCGGAGTTACGCCCCGGCGTTTCACCTCCTCTCGCCACTCCCATATGTGGGCGAAGCGTACGTGACCTTAAGTAGGGTCACATCGATAGAAGGCCTCCTCATGGAAGAATTAGACTGCTCGAAATTAACTGGCACCCGTCAATGTAACAATGACGCACTTAATGAAATGAATAGACTAAGAAATATATCTAGCGACAACTAAAAAATATAAAACTTTTAAAAAAAGCTTTTATTTACGCCCTAAAAAAATAAAAATAAGATTTAAAATTAATTAAATAATAAGATTTAGCCTCAGTGCTGCACGATGTAAAGGAGAATGCCCAGGAACAGTACTCTTGAGAAATGTCTCGTGTCTCAAACCGTCTTATTCCAAAACACGATCTAAATTTAGTACTGGGATTATTACTAGGTTTAAACCATGACTAAATAAAACGCTATTACAAAATGAAGTTTATCACTAGTTCATGAACTATCTATGGTACTAAAGTTAGTCCGCCGAGACCCCTAGTTTAACCGTGGTTTGACATCGGTACTAATTTATTTTTGAGGTTAGCGTTGATTATTAGTGTGTCTTTTTATTTGCAAATGGTAAAAAAATGGATATTAATATGATTGACTTGATGGATTTGGAAGATTTGGATATGCTGGAAACGTCTCGGCGATCTTACAGACATCGTCATCGCGTAAATCCTTTTGATTTAAGTGACGAAGATTTTAAGTATAAATATAGGTTCACAAAACGTTTTGGGGAAAAAATAGTGGATGTTTTACGTCAGGATTTATCCCACGACCCTCGAGGATGCCCACTGAGTCCTGAATTGCAAGTGGTTTGCGCATTACGCAACTGGGCTCGCCATGAAGTAAGTACCCCACCCTTGGCCAATGCTAACATAACATTAGACAAAATCCAAATGATATACTAATATTATTGTTTTATTTGTAGATTCAAGACGATACAGCTGATTTACATGGTGTGTCTCAACCAGTTATCAGCAAAACTTGTAAAAAGGTAGCGGATATTTTGTCAAGGATGTCCCGAAGATTCATAAAAATGCCTACTACTTTAAGTGAACAGGAGGAAACCATAAGGAAATTCCGCAGTATTGCAAATTTTCCTACAGTTATTGGGGCAATAGACTGTACTCACATAAGAGTAAAGAAAGTAAATGCTGATGGAGGTCAGTTATATATTAATAGAAAAGGATTTTCTTCAATCAATGTACAGGTAATTTTTAAACAAATATTTTATGTTGTGATTGTCTTTATATGACTTTTTAGTTTGATCTAATAGTTGTTAACTTGATACAATAGTGAATAATTTATTTGATTATTTTAATTATTTCCAACGTCATATTAAAATAACAGAGAGGAGTGTAGAGTTCAAATATGCTGTCACTTTTCAGGTGGTTTGTGATGCTGACCTGAAAATCATGGACATTGTTACCAGATGGCGTGGAAGTGTACATGACTCCAGAATATTCCGAGAATGTCGATTAAAACAGTTTTCACCCCTTTTTTTCTTTTGTTGTTCCATTTTTTAACTAGCCCACGATTTAATCACACACAACAATTCACGAACAAACCAACTAACATACGGTTAGTAACAGAAATACTTACTAAGAATAATATTAATAAATAAGAAGTGCATTTATTTATTCAAAAGGACGCAAACATTTACTTTAAATGACGCGGGCTGTCGCCGAATGTAATTCACTTCATTTCACACTAGAGGTGTTTAAAAATATGGTAACTTGATTATAAAAAGCACGTCAAAAGTACAAGTTGTGCTTGTTCATTATATTGTAACCTAAATAAAGAACAATTTATGACATATTTTTGTAATGATAAATAATTATTTAATCATTTCAAGTGATATTATAATATCAATATTTATAGAAACGGAACGTTGCTTCAAATAAAGCCTGTACGAACGAATGAAAGAATGCCATTTTTGTTTCTTATCTGTGGATATTATTTGAACCATGGATCTTCTTTGGTACTAAAAGATCCTCGGATAGTCTTCGTTTTGTAATCGGAACACACTTTGATACTGATACTAACTTTAATACCGTCACAAACCTAGACCTTTTAGTCTTGGTTTAAACCAGTACTTAAGCGTTTTTTTTTTAATAAGACCGAAAAAGTTTAACAGCATCAACTATCATAAATAAAAATATTTTTTTTAAATAAGACTTAAATAATATTTATAATGGGATAGCTTTTTAAACAATAATTAGTACTTTTAATTTTCCGACTATAAAGTACGCCATTTTTTACCACAGCCTGTCAATACTAGGGGTGTCCATTTTTTCTTTTTTGTGTAATGTGCCTAACTACCTGCCTACAAAAATATAATGATATCGATTCTGTATTGATTGTTCGATTTATTTTTGCGTATCAAGTTAAATAACTGTTTATTTAATATAAAAAACCGGTAGTTGTAAACCGCAGCAAAGGCCTAGTTGTATTCGTGAAATACCACAGTCGGTGATTTGCGGAAATCGACTAAAAGTCGAATGTATTAGAATCATTTACCAGCACGGGTACAACCTTGATTGACATTTATTGGCCGTCTGTCATACATATTGTCAACTTAACCAGTATGTTTTTCCGCTGGTTTTGGTACGTTGTACGTTGAGCCTGTTAGTTCCTCCGTTAGTGCTGCTAACCCATTGAAAATAAACATACTTCCAACGCCGCTGCACCGTGGTGTGTGTGTATTACTAAAAACAGGACTTTTTGTGTTGTAATACATTGAACATGGCGAGTGCGACTGTGGAGCGATGTCTTAATTGCTGTTTGAGATTAACACCAAGTTGTGCGCAGACTCATGTTGTCGGAGATTCCAAATAATATCATGAACATTTTACGAGTCTGGATCTCACCAACAGTAAAGGCGCAATTCCACCAGTGTGCGGCACTGTGCGGCACAGTGTACGACACAAATGTTTAATCTGGTCGACTCACTCAAGCAAACAATAACAAATTGTGCGCGAACATTAGAAATGTTCGCGCACTTCTGCATACTTTTGTGCGGGCACATATGCAAGCACTGGACTCGCGTCGATGCGTACACACTTGTTGTTCGCGAACTCAGGTCTCAGTCTTACCGGAGTAAAAACATTTATTTGTCCTGTTTCATCATGTTCGCGCACAAGTGTGACTTGTTGTTCGCGAACTCAGGTCTCAGTCTTACCGGAGTAAAAACATTTATTTGTCCTGTTTCATCATGTTCGCGCACAAGTGTGCTACACTGTGCGCGTACAAAAGTTAAGCACAGCTTTGCCGGTGGAAACAGAGACTATCGGATCTGCAGTTCAGTACGTGCACTGTTGGAGTTCTGCACAAAATGTTTGTGAACAAATGTGCTGTACACTATTTTGGTGGAATCGTACCTTTAGAATTAACATTGTTGTTTTGATATTTTTTAATTAGGAACTGCGCTCTTTGTAATGTGTACCATATAAAATCTTAGAGGACAATAAGTACCATCCATGTCTGTATGTTAGTTCCTCCCCTCATTAGTTGGGTTAAGGATTTTAATACCTTAGATAGGTACCTACTATTGTGTCGGTATTATGTAATAATTGCTAATAATAATAGTAGCAATGTTTGTTTCCATACTTTGCATTTGAATGAAACGCGGGAAAAAGATTTTGAAGCACGAAGATGCTCAAAATCTAATTCAGTAAGACTTGGTAAGGTAGTCACAGGTGGACACCAGTGACTGGTCACCTGAATGTACTTCAAAGGCACAAAGCTCACTCGTAAACCCATTCAGATCTTCTAAAATTGCTTTTTTCAATTAATTTTGTGATCGAACATAACCTCAAAATAATAATTTAATTTTTCTAAATATCTCTGTAATGCCATTGTAGTTTGTGTTGAACTTTTTGAGGATGTATTTAAACATGTCATCGAGTATTTTGAAGATGATTTGATGGAGACACAACAATGTTAAATTGAGTACATTTGTCCATAGTGCCGTGGGCAATCTCCTTTGAGTAATCTTTTCCTTTAAAATTTTTACTTTCAACTTATAACGTCATTACACAATTTATATTATATAAAAGCTTGTCGCGAGATTTACCTGTGTATACTAGTAAATTAAATAACTTGATCTGTATGATTTTAATTAAAAAAAATCTCGCGACAAGCTTATATATAATATAAATTGTGTAATGACGTTATAAGTTGATATTAAAAATTTTAAAGGAAAAGATTACTCAAATTTACATCGTGCAGCACTGAGGCTAAATCTTTTATTTAAGTAATTAATTTTAAATCTTATTTTTATTTTTTTAGGGCGTAAATAAAAGCTTTTTTTTAAGTTTTTTTTTGTGATTATTATGACGGTTACCAAAAAAATCAAGTTGACTTTGAGATGTTTGGGAAACCGTCCTGTAATAATTATAAAATTTTATATTTTGTTTATTACGTAATCAGGTAATTTAATTTTTTATGTTTTTATTTGGGTTTAGTTTAATTTGTTGATTTTTTATTTGTATAAATTGATGTATTCAGTGACAGTAAATCTGACAAACTTCGATTTGTTTAGTATAATATGTGCATGCACCTACCCATATTTACCGACTTCACAAAAAGGAGGAGGTACTATGTTCGGGTGTTTGTATGTTTTACTGATTAAACATTACTACAGTACCCCTCAGTGTTGTACACCTACTGGCTCTTGACCAGTTTTTTTACTGATGAAAGGAATTAATGCCTGTTTGAGGAAGGGGACATATTGCGAAAGGGACATTCTGCGAAAGGGACATTTTGCGAAAGGGACATTCTGCGAAAGGGACATTTTGCGAAAGGGACATTATGCGAAAGGGACATTTTGCGAAAGGGACATTCTGCGAAAGGGACATTTTGCTACCAGTAGTAATTTTGAGAAGTGGTCATTTTGCGACAGAGCCCAATTAGATTACTAAATTGCTCTCACTATAATAGCTATAGCTCTCAATTTGACCGGTCTACACATTGTATAAAAACCCAGCCATATTACGAAGATGGGTAAGATTTTTATGTACTCGCTTTTAAGCTAGCAAGTACGGATTATTAACTACTTATTACACTAACTATTCTGAAACTAGGTAGTTTTTTCTATAGGTCGCGGCTCTGGGATCTTGGAACTTATAGATAAAATGTAATTTTTCAATATCATTTCATTTTTAGTGTGCAGGCGTCAATTGTAAATCTGAGGTAAGATTATTTTCAAATCAGAATTCTTGTTGCGTGTATTGTTGTATGACACTAGAGACAGCTTATCAAAGTCAAATCATTTATTTCAAATAGGCACATTAAAGGCACTTTTGAACGTCAAAAAAAAAACTAAATAGAAATTATTCTAGTCGCTATGTCTCTAGTCTATCTGAAAGTGGCCAACACCTAAAGTAAAACACCAGTCACTAATTGCCTTTTTTTAAACGTTTTCAGTGTTACGGGCGGTTATGTAAACGTTCTACTGGACGGGATAGACCATATTAAATTAACCACTTTATTTAAATATTTTTTGAGAAGAATAACATGGGTTTACCCACGATGTAAAATAATAAACCCATTTAAATACACTCAGCGACAGTAAAATTGCCCCTCGACCTGAACTCCAATTTGCAAAAAACTAAGAGCACCTTTTAGTGTATTGAAGATGATACTAGATATTTAAATAAAGTTACTTTTATTGCAATAAACATAATCACAATTCCTTGTAGAATTCATTTGTCACAGTTTAATGTGTTATAAAAACAATATAATAATAATTTCAGACTGTCGATCAGTACAATTTTGTTTTACTCATGCAACCTTAGTGCTTGGCCAGACTGGCAGCGCGGGGCGGGTAGCGGCGCGGGTGAGGGAACGCGCGCAATCTGCTTGTGCGCAGTCGAGTGCGGCGGCGTTCTGCGTGTTGTCGTGTCCAGTGTTTGTCAAAATATAATATTGATGAAGACTTATTTTTACTAGAAAAAAAGCTCGAACTAGTTTGATAACCTGGTCCCCGCGCGGGCCGCCCGTGCACCTACTGCGGCTACTTGTATGAACGAGTTATGGCGTGAGTTGCCCGCGCCGCTCACCGCGCCCGCGTGGGCACTATGGACACTCAAATGAAGTTCTTATGTTTGAGTACGCGGCGCCGAGACCGCCCCGCGCCATATGCCAGTCTGGCCAAGCACATAGCCTAACAGGTTCTCGGTCCAGCGGTCCAGGCTACATAACCGGAAAATACTCAGTTATCTCCGGACTAAAATAATTATGTATTATACTTATTAACGCCTCGTCTGAGATGATTATGTAGTCTACGTACTATTCGTATCAACAAACACGCGTTTAAAGAATTTGGTAAAAAAAAATACCAAATTTGAAAATATCGAGTTGCCACCCTGCCCGCTTTGGCAACACTGACAGATAAATGTCTATTCATTATGTCTTTCGTGTTTACGAACAGCGTTTGTTCTCCCTTTTGAAACACTTTAATTTTTTATAAATAGTGTATTATTTCGATTTCCCAACAATTATTTCTTGTCTATTAGAAATAATGGGAAAAGATAAAGAGAAATTAAGAAGAAAACTGATGGAATTACTTAACTCTTCGTCAGAAGGTATGTACGAAAATTCGCCATCTTGATTTAAAAAAATTTTCTAAGTGAAAAGTGAATAAAATACAACTAAAACATCTAATGAGGCATACATTTACATCAAATATATCACTTACGCTATTACGAATGAATTTACGAGTGAATAAAAGACCTATGCGAAAGGACGAGCGCCTATACCTGGTCCAAAAATCTACCTGTCGTGGTACATGGTACTAACAAAACCAAGAACGTTATTATCACACGGTAGAACGAGTGAGAGCACAGACCCAAGCGATAGGACGAGCGCCTATACATGGTCCATAAAAATTGAAAAAAATTTACTATCACACGGTACTACGAGCGAGTGCATGTGATTATTATTGGTGAACTACCTCTGCCTACCCTTCACAAGTCAGTAGGCAGGTATCATACGGTACTACGAGAGAGTACATGTGATACATTAACCTGATAATCTTCTTCCCAGACGAACCAGAACCAGTTAAAAAAAGAAGCCGGATAATTATTGAATCTGATTCAGAGGATGAAGAGGAAAATACTCCACCTATTGATCATAATATACCCAACCTTTTGGAAAAAATGGGACATGTTAAAGCACCTGAAAATACTTTGCAAATAAATAACCAAATGAAAGACTTGTGGAACAATATAATACAAAATGGCTTAGAAGAGAACACAAAAAATGAAATTTTGAAGAACATTCCCAAAATAATTGACTGCCTTACAGCCGCTCCGCAACTAAATCCTGAAATTCAGGCTGCGATGACAGCTCAAGCTGTTACAAGAGATAACCACTTATGTGAGAAACAAAACCTTATTGGCACAGTTATCTGTGGTTTAAATGACATATTGTACAAAAACTTACATACAAACCCTGATCAGGACTGTGAATATCTGGGAAACTGCATCAGGCTTTTATGCCATATTCAATACAAAGAGTCTCAAACAAGACGCGCTGTCATCTTACCCGGTCTAAACAAAAAAGTGAAAGACACTTTAGAAAAAACAGAAATTAATCACTTTCTCTTTGGGAAAGATATAAATACAATATTAAAGGAAAATAAAAACATTGAAAATTCTGTTAAGGACTTGAAGAACTCTTTAAACAATTGGGGCCCGTCCTCGTACAGGAAGCAAGGGGGCGGGCGAGAGTACAACCGACAACCTCAAACACGACCACAACAACAACCACAGAAACCTGCCGGGAAACCACGCAAGTCCTACCAACATCATCTACAACGACAGCACTTGCGGGGAATGACAAAGCACACCAGGACATCACAAAACAATCGCGGACGTCGACGTCAATAGAGGCAAGTTATGCAGGTAGATTACAAAATTATTACAAAAATTGGCACTTTACAAAAAATAAGTCTGTTTTAAATTGGGTAAAATATGGTTACTCAATTCCCTTAGCACAGCCAGTGTACCAAGGCAACATCCCAGAGAATAACTCTTTTGCTAAAACAGATAAGCTCAAAATATTACAATGCATACAACATTTAATCAAAATTGGTGCGGTAACACTTGAAACAGAACATATACCAAATCAGTATGTCTCAAAAATATTCATTGTACAAAAACCAAATGGAACACCTAGATTTATATTAAACCTAAAAAAGTTTAATAAGTGTGTTCCAACAACACATTTCAAACTGGAAGATATAAGAACAGCATTGCATCTAATTGATAAAAATTGTTATATGACATCACTTGACCTAAAAGATGCTTATTTTTTACTAAAAGTAAACAATGATTCCAGGAAATACCTAAGATTCCTTTTTAATAATAAATTGTACCAATTCAATGTCCTACCATTTGGATTATCAACGGCACCCTATGTGTTTAACAAGATCATGAGACAAGTAGTTACTCATCTCAGAGCAAATGGAGTCACTTTAGTGAATTATTTAGATGATTTTCTTTTTATTGCACCCAGTGAAAGCGAATGCAAAAGAAATTTGAACATAGCCTGCAATTTCTTACAATCATTAGGGTTCATCATAAATTATGATAAAACTCAGATCCAACCCAGCAAACAATGTAAATTTTTAGGTTTCATTTTAAATAGTGAAAAATTTACTTTAAGTATCCCTAATGATAAAAGACAAAAAATTCATGAAAAGTTAAATTCCTTAACACACAAAACTTATTGCAGCATCCGAGATTTTGCCTCTCTTTTAGGCTCTTTAACTTCAATTTGTCCTTCTGTCCCCTATGGGTGGATGTATACTAAAATAATAATAATAATAATAATAACCTCACCGATGCTCATTCGATTCTGTACTGCGCGGCTGCAGCGGCATGTCGTGTAGCTCACGTAAAATTTGCCAATGACTCTAGAGCTACACGATCGAAACCAGCCGTACCAGCTTGGCAGTGCAGAATTGAACGCCGTATTGGTGGGGCCAGAGCGCTCATTGGCAAACTAATCTGCTTCAGGGAGGGCAATACTCGCCCTAGAGTGATGCGCTTTGTGAGACGGGCATTCTTGGGGACTGATATCAGTCCTCAAGACTATATGTCTTGTGTCACGGAGCGCATCGACTTCCTGAAGCAGAAAGTGTATGCATGGGCGAACCGTATTCGTCGGTACAGGCGGCGAGTGGAGCGATACACTCAGAATCGCACATTCCAGAGTGATGAAAGGTGGGTTTATAGGGCTTGGGAGCGACCGGACCAAGGTGTTACTGACACGTGCCTACCGGATGATGACACCATGTGCTCGTTCTGGCGAAACATCTGGTCGGTGCCTGTCAGTCACACCGAGGGTGATTGGACTGGGAAGATTGAGCGAGCGTGCGATCTAATACCAGAAATGGGGGTACTTACCATCAGCCCCCAAGATGTTGCTCGTGCAGTCCGACCATTGCCTAACTGGAAATCTCCAGGGCCGGACGGGCTGCACAACTTTTGGATAAAATGGTTCCAAGAGTCGCACGCCTGCTTGGCATCCCAGTTCCAGTCAGCCTTAGAGTCAGGGTTGCTGCCCCAGTTCCTAACGACAGGAATAACCCACCTGCTCCATAAATCAGGTAGTACCGCGGATCCCAAAAATTATAGACCGATCACTTGTTTACCGACGGTCTATAAAGTTCTTACATCCATTTTGAGAACTAAAATTAACAAACATATAGACACCAACTCCATCATGTCTGTCTCTCAAAATGGATGTAAGAACGGGTCCCGGGGTACTAAGGAGCTACTCCTCATTGATATGGCCATTAGCCAACAGGTTCGTCGTTCCCGAAAGGATCTGTCGACATGCTGGATAGATTATAAGAAGGCCTATGACTCGGTGCCACATACATGGCTCATGAGGGTGTTGGAGTTGTACAAAGTAGATGCAACTCTGCGCACCTTCCTGATGTCGTGTATGGGGCAATGGAGGACGGTCCTTCGATATCCAGGATGTCGAAATATTCAGAGGAATAGCGAACCGATAAGGATCGAGCGAGGCATATTTCAGGGTGATAGTTTGAGTCCGCTTTGGTTCTGCTTAGCCTTGAATCCTCTAAGCACGCTGCTGGAGGATTCAGGTCTAGGCTATAGGCTGAGGAGAGGTGGTCAGGTTATATCGCACCTCCTCTACATGGATGACCTAAAACTCTTTGCCCCCAACAATTTGCAACTGATGGAGCTACTGAAAGTAACTCAAACTTTCAGTAGCGCCATCAGGATGGAATTTGGTGTGGACAAATGTGCGGTCATGCATGTAAAGCGAGGGGAGATTGTTGAATCCGTGGGAACCCAACTCTCGGATTCCACAAACCTTAGAACCCTCTCCGCATCCGAAACCTATAAGTATTTGGGTATGTCGGAAGCGTTAGGCATCAATGTTACTGACATGAAGCAATCGTTGAAGGAGCGCTTCTTTGGCCGCCTGAAAAAAGTACTTAATAGTCTTCTATCAGGCGGAAACAAGGTGCGCGCCTTCAACGGTTGGGTCATGCCGGTTTTGATGTACTCTTTTGGCATACTCAAATGGACTCAGACCGAACTCGACGCCCTGGATAGGAGGGTCCGTACGTTGCTGACTGCAAATCGAATGCATCACCCACGGTCATCGGTAATGAGGCTGTATATCCCGCGAAAGTGTGGAGGTCGAGGGTTTTTAAACGCTAAGACCCTCCACAATCGCGAGATATGCAGTCTCAGGGAATATTTTCTAGAAACCGACGTGGGGATGCATCGAGATGTAGTCGCCGTGGACAAGGGCCTCACCCCGCTCTCCTTGGCTAAAGAGAACTGGCGCAAGCCAGTAGTGCTTGACACTAATGATCGCATGGAGGTATGGCAGAGTAAGGAGCTTCACGGACGCTTTTTCCGGGCCCTACATGGACCCGATGTTGATCTACTAGCGTCCGTAGCCTGGCTGCGTTTCGGTGACCTCTTTGGGGAAACCGAAGGTTTTGTCTGTGCAATTATGGACGAAGTTATGATGACGAACAATTACCGGAGATTTATTGTGAAAGACGGCACGGTTGACATCTGTCGGGCATGCCACCGGCCGGGAGAATCAATCAGGCATATTATCTCCGGGTGTTCTCGTCTAGCTAACGAAGAGTACTTGCATAGACACAACCTTGTAGCCAGGATAATCCATCAGCAACTTGCTCTGAAATACAACCTTGTGGAATCGGAGGTGCCGTACTACAGGTATGTGCCCGACCCAGTTCTCGAAAATGGTGATATCACATTATATTGGGATCGATCCATCATCACTGACAGGACTATTGTTGCCAATAAGCCTGATATAGTGGTGGTGGATCGATCAGAGCGGCGCGCAATGATTGTTGACATAACCGTCCCGCATGATGGGAACCTCGTGAAAGCCGAGAAAGATAAACAAATCAAGTATCTTGACTTGGCTCACGAGGTTGTCGACATGTGGGATGTGGACTCAGCGATCATTGTGCCGATAGTCGTGACAGCCAATGGTCTAATAGCCAAGAGCCTCGACCAACACCTGAGGAGGCTCTCGTTGGGCAGCTGGATCAAGGGCTTGATTCAGAGAGCGGTACTTCTGGACACGGCCCGAATAGTTAGGAGGTTCCTCTCTCTGGAGCCCTGACCGTCGGTAGCTTGGACCCTGTTCCCGATACCGGTGGGCTACTATTTTTTATATTTTTAAATGTTTTTATATTTCTTTATACTAATATTTAAAAATATAATTTATAAGATTTTAATTGAATAAAGGAGATAATAATAATATTCCACCACTATCACACAACGCCGTCTAGTCTCAAGCTAAGCAGAGCTTGTGTTATGAGTACTAGACAACTGATAAACATACTTATATATTTCTAAATACATACATATATAGATAAATTACACCCAGACACAGAACAAATGATCATGCTCATCACACAAACATTTGTCCTGGGTGGGAATCGAACCCACGGCCTCCGGCATAGCAGTCATAGTCACTGACCACTAGACCAACAGGCCAGTCAAAAAATACTGGAAAGATACAAATATCTAGCTTTAAAACAATCTAGAGATAATTATGAATCAAAAATTAAAATAAATCAGGAAATTATAAAGGAGTTGTCTTGGTGGAAAGAAATCATTTTTACTTGCTCAGCACCAATTAAGCGGGATAACTACAAGTTAGAATTTTATACAGATGCCTCTACCACGGGTTGGGGAATTGTATGTGACCAAGAAAAGTTACATGGATATTGGTCCACAGAGGAAAGCAAATATCATATAAATTACCTAGAACTCTTAGCAATTTATTTTGCATTAAAGTGTTTTGCAAGAAATGAGAACAACTGTAACATATTGATTCGATCTGACAACATCACGGCGATCTCATATGTCAACAGAATGGGTGGCATACAATTCCCTCACCTAAATTTACTATCGAGAAAAATATGGCAGTTTTGTGAAAAAAGAAAGATCTTTGTTTTTGCCTCATATATACCGTCTAAAGAAAACATAGAAGCAGATGCACAATCTAGGATATGCAACATAGAAACAGAATGGGAACTAGCACCATATGCTTTTGAAAAAATTGTAAATAAACTAGGTTTAGCCGAAATAGATCTGTTTGCCTCACATGCAAATAAAAAATGTGAAACTTGTTTCATGGAAAAATGAACCAGATTGTTTCTGATATAAATTAATTAATTATCTGATAGATACATGGTGCTCACATATTTACAAACATGGTAAAAGTAAATGATTTTCATTTAAAATAATAAACAAAAAAAAATTATTCAAGTTGTCAGGGTCAATGTCAGGGTGTGAGTTAAAGAAAAATAATTACAGAATGTAATGAATGTCAAAAAATAAATAAATTATACAGTTAAATTAGCAACCAGTTTGATTTTGTCTAGACTCTAGATTGTCCTATGGAGCAGGACCAGCATGTTTCCAAGCATTCTTATCTTGGATATAATCTTCTAATTTATAGTATGCTTGTTTACAAAGTGTACGTTTAATGTGAGTTTTAATTTTTTTTTTCATTTAATTGCAATATATCACAAGGTATTTTATTGTAACATTTAACACAGTACCCCATAAAAGATGTATGTACTTTGGCTAATCTGAAAAATGGTTGATATATTTTATCTTTATTTCTAGTGTTAAAATTATGTCTATCGCTTATTTTATTAAAAAGATGTAGATTTTTTCTTACATACATAATATTTTCATAGATGAATTGGATAATATTATTCTAGATTATATAAGCAATTTCTACCCAAATACAACTTTAGATTTAAATACTTTATCTAAAAAGTTATTAATAATATTGGCATTAACAACGGCACATAGGCTTCAAACTTTATCTTTGATTACAATTGATAATATTGCCATAACCAATGATTGCATAAAAATAAAAGTTCCTCAATTAATTAAAAGTTCTAGGATTAATGGTATTCAACCACTGATAACTTTAAAATATTTTACTGATAATCCCAGTGTTTGCCCTGCAAGAACACTTTGTGATTATCTAGAAGCTACAAAATTACTACGCAAAAACCATAGTAATCTTTTTACTATAATTAAAAAACCTCATTCCCCTGCTTCAACCCATACTCTTAGCAGATGGATAAAAGATGTTTTGTTGGAGGCTGGAATAGATACCTCAGTGTTCTCAGCACATAGTACAAGACATGCTGCTACATCAGCCGCTCACAGAAAAGGTCTGAATATAGATTTAATTAAATCAACAGCAGGATGGTCTCAGAGGTCTAAAAATTTTGCCATATTTTATAATCTACCCCTTGAAACAAATGATAATTTTGGGGAATATATTCTTAGTAATAATAATAATTAATGTTCTTGATAAATATTCTGTAATTACTGATTCTGACATAGAATAATAATATACGTATTATTAAATTACATGGTTAATTCTGTCATTATTTCGCCAAATCTTTCAACATCTACATAATCATCTCAGACGAGGCGTTAATAAGTATAATAGAATGATCAAAGTAACTTACCTGTAAGTGAACTTCGATCACTATTATACGCAGTTAACGCCTCGTCTGAGTCTCCCTCCCGTTCAAGAATTTCCCACCCTGCTCCATAATGAAATAATAAACCCATAACCCTCCTTTTTTGCGTAGTCGGGTAATGTGACTATACTTCTTTAAACTTAATGAATAGACATTTATCTGTCAGTGTTGCCAAAGCGGGCAGGGTGACAACTCGATATTTTCAAATTTGGTATTTTTTTTTACCAAATTCTTTAAACGCGTGTTTGTTGATACGAATAGTACGTAGACTACATAATCATCTCAGACGAGGCGTTAACTGCGTATTATTAGTGATCGAAGTTCACTTACAGGTAAGTTACTTTGATCATTCTATTATTTGATTAAAGAAAAACTTTTGAATCTTTCTAACGACACTAATTTCATTAGTGGTCGCCAAGAGACAAAAGCGCATTCTTCTTTAAGGATGATTCAGAAGCTACCTTGAAAAAACGAAATCCAACGGGGCGGTGCAGTAGACTCCATTGGCATCATCAAAGCTTTTTTCGAAATAGTCCTAGTAGAGATACTTCTATTATTAGTCAAACTATATTTATTCACACTCGCCCAAGGAGGAGGCACCTTTTCCCCGAGGAGAATACTGTACTTTTGGAGGTAATGAAAACCTATTCGATTCGAGTAAATAGGTTAGGTACTGAAATGTGGGGATGAGAAAAAATAATCGATTTACCTTCATATTACAAAAAATCGATTGATGTTTTTATCACTGCCGATATTTTTTTCACCTGGAACGGTTTCAGCACAGCTTTTTAGTCAGGAGCGCGAAGCCGCAAAGAGCCGCGAAGCGGACCACAGTGGTTCGCTTCGCAGCACTTTCGGAACATTCGGCAACATTCAGGAAAACCCCGAACTTGCGCCTAGTCCCCCGTCCACATCTTCGATCGCTGATGATGTCGATAGCGGCGACATTTGGCAAACCCATAAATAACTGTTGGCGGAGACCACGACGGCCAGACAGAGTTACATTACAACCTCTGAAGAGAGGTCTAGCCTCTACATAGCTGCGCCTCTAATAGATTTAAAAACGGATGCCTTGGAGATTTGGACGGGCTACGAGCGAGCTTATCCCAAACTATCCCAGTTAGCGTGTAAGCACCGGCCGGCGGGGTGCCGGCTACTTCGGCTCCAGCGGAAAGATTATTTTACCCGATTGCTTTCTAAGCGTTTATCAAAACGTTTATTTTTAAATTCTTTGCCAACAGACTTTTAATTTATATATTTTATGATGTGCTGCTTATTTTTTGAGGTGAATGGGCATTGGTAGCCCGCGAACTTCTAATTTTCTTGCGTCTTTTGCAATTTGCAGGTCAGTGTCAGGTTATTAACTTGATCAAATTGATGATTCGTCTACAATAACAAATATCTATTTACATAATTTTAACCATAAGAATACAGTACATCTCTCTAAGTTAGATTTGTTCTCTTTTGATCCAATAAAATTTGATTTTCGCGGGCTACCACTACACTTCATTCACCTTAAGGTTCCTGCGATGTATGGAAGTCGGTGAATTTGGCTGAAATTTTGGTACAATATAGCTTGTAACATGCTGATTGAAAGTTAAAATGCGCGCAATAAAAAGTAATGGCCAGTTTTAGAGATATAGCCATTTTTAAGTTCAAGTCAGAAAGATGATTTTTATATAGGTAAGTAAACAAAAAGATTTACATCAATCACAACAGCTTCCAATTCATCTATATATATAAAATGGTAAACTGACTGATTGTTGATATATCAACGCACAGTCTAAACCGCTGCTCCTAGAGACATGAAATTTGGAGGGTGTGTTCTTTGTGAAGAGTAGGTATCCACTAAGAAAGGGTTTTTCGAAATTCCACCCCTAAGAGGGTGAAATTTCACGCGGACGAAGTCGCGGGCACAAGCTAGTATGTTATAGTTTGGACACAAAATATTAAGCCACAAACATAAAAAAGAATAAAATGGCTTCTGTCGATTTTCATCGAAAAATTGTGTTTGATTATTGGTAATAAATAAAAACATTAAATAATATACTTTTTATTTAATTTACTAGGTATATCAATTTTCTTGTCCAAGTATTTTTAACCGACGAAAAAACGAAGGAGGTTCTCAAGTCGACGCGTATATTTTTTTTTTGCGTTCGATGACGGTCGAGCGGAAGATTGGGAGATTGCTTGCTCTGTGACTGTGTTTTGTGCTTGCTATGTTCATTTTGAAATACCTATACACACATATTTATGTGAGTGTGTCCTATTATTTCATTTCCAATTACAGTTCTGAAGTGGGATGGAAGAATTCCACGGCCCATATATCCGATTTCGTCGACCGCATTGAAGAAACCGCAACAGGGTCACCGCAAAAGGGTAAAAACCATGACCCAATACTACCAAGATAAGATATCGCTGATGAAAAGTGTGGGCTGGATGCTCATCCGTGGGCTGGATGCTCATTCATGCCTCATCCGTGGATTGGAGAGAACGCTATTTCATGCCTCATCCGTGGATTACCGGTCGTGCTGCGTGCGAACGCGAAAGCATGCGGCTACAGGTCGCCCGAAAAATTGTATTATGGATTACTTTTTGCTTGAAAATATCGGGGAAGCGAGGGCTGCAAAACGACCCTCTGACCAGAAGCCGAGCAAGTCAACGTGGCCTTAGTGTGAGTTTTTTCACTTACTTTCGATTGCGAGCGCGTTAGAATTTTGTAGGGAAAAGTTATAGCGCCACCTGGTGGTCACTAGGAGAAACCTAATTTCCCATACAAAATTCTAACGCGCTCGCAATCGAACGTGAGTCGAAAAAAAAAAACACACTAAGGCCACAGGGCTCTGCGGCGGGGAACCCTGCTCCGAAAGTGTGCTACAACTGTCGGCGACCGGGCCTCGAAGCGCGAGTTTTCCGAGCTGCACCCGCCACACGCTCAGACTTTCTTCATTCATCATTTCGCCTCTTTGCTTCAATAACGTGATAAGTCCAACAATTTCAATTTCCAAGATAACACATTATTGAAGCAAAGAGGCGATTTCTTCTTTCTTTATTTTTCTATATTTTTATCCAATTTGTTCTCTTTGCTATAAAACGGTTTTCTACAAAAATTGGCGAGTCGTGACTCCCGTTGGATTACAAATCGTGAATTGCTTTTTTTGTTTTCTCTAGTATAATTCTACACCTTTTTGATATAAGAGATTCTGCTTGCTACTCGGGTTCTTATTGCACGTTATTCGTTTTTCGTTATTTTACTTTCTGGTTTCGCCCGAGGATTTTGCAAGCCGGATTTTCGGCTTCACCCCCCTATCTCCTGGCTCCTGGCTGAATTACAGCAGAGAGCGAGCAGATTTGTTAATACCAACAGTAAGTTTAGGAAGTTCTCGACAAAGAAACCGAGACTAGTGACAGAGTCACGACGGAACCTCCGGGAGTGAGATTTTGCAGATAATTAACAGTTTTTTCCTTCTTCTAGTAGACCAGTTTATTCAATTTTAAAGGTTAAATAACGATCCTACGGTTCAAAATATTACTACCAGTCTGTGATATTTTTTAAAGTAATTACGAAGTGTAAAACGCAGAATACAGCGGGTTTAATACCTTTTAGACGGGGCCTAATTTTAGTTTCGTGGATGTAGTGAGAATTCGGTTGCACCCGCATTTTAACTCGTCGCGTAACCCTACTAGTCTTAAATTAAATTATTTAAGACTAGTAGGGTTACGCGACGAGGTACAAAAAACTTAAGTATTTCTGTCTTCTCTTTGGATTGAATAAACCCGTCGGATTAATGTTTAAGTTTCTTTGCGAGTTTTTTATATAATTTTTGATACCTTTTATATTCTGTTTTATAGTCTGAGTGTAAAGATAAATTAAATGTGTTCAGTAGCGAAGAGAGTCTATGTTTTTCTTTATTTCGCTACAATTTATGTATATTAATGGTTTTGAAGCAATTGACAACATTTCATATTTTTAACTTGTGTGTATTATTACGTTATATAAAAGTAAAACCAAAACTAGGGCACCCGTATTTTTCTAAGTTATGTACTTTTCATTCATAATTTTAAGTTTGAAATTCGGCGTATTCTAAAAAGACGTAAGCGCCAAATGACGTCATTCTTATGGTGGAATGGCGATATAACCATCGCTTTACTGTGAACCGACACAAAAAAAATATAAATGTCACTGTCTTAAATCACTTGTCTTGTCGTTGTCACTTTGTCAGCTTGTCAAACTCGTTGGCGCCTAAACTTGTGTTTGTTTTCATTATTAAAAAATCGTAATTTTTCTTATTTTCAAGTGTTATTATATCCTCATTCTGTTTTTATTAAGTCACCATGAAAGTTTCGGAAGAATTTCTAGTTGCCGATAGCAGAAACTTGCCGAAAGTAGAAACACGTAGTGCCAAGGCATTACTACCATCACGGGAAGCATATGTTGACACAGCTGTAGTATATGTAGAAGTCAAGCGAGAAGGAAACTTATGCACCGTTAAATGCAGGGTAACACCCGAACATAAGATAAAATCAAAGTTGTATCAGGTTACAGCTGTAATCGATGAATCTGTCGAGAAGATTATCACAGTAGAATGCAACGACTGTGCAACTTTTTCAGAAGGATGCAAACACGCCAGCTTTGCCATTTGGCTGATAAAACGATCAGACGAACCTTCAACTACGTCAACTAAGTGTTATTGGAGTAAACCAAAACTTGCTGGAGCTGTAGGAGACCAGAAGGCATCTTGGCAAAAAACATTGGCAAAATGAAAAGAACCCCAGATAATGTGGACATGAGTGTCAATATTTCTATGTTTGCCGAAGAATGCAAGAGGCGTAAAGTTCCAACAGGAATGATTTTAAATTACTGTGGGAATCACCAGCCCCATTTGAATGACTTTAGTTTGTTTAATTTAGTGCTGCAGTTTGTACACCAAGTAGATGATCACTGCTACAACAGTTTTAAATCATTTTCTGCAGCTACAACAGCTCAAGCAAACTCAAAACTGTGGCATTCTATGCGTCAAGGGAGAGACACAGGGTCCAGGATCTATGAAGCTATTCACTGTAAAACAGAGAATGGTGCTTTAGTGCAAAGCATTCTAGAAGGTTATAAGGTGCCAGAAACAAAAGCTATTAAAAGGGGCAAGGCATTAGAAAAAGAAGTACTCAAGGAGTTAGAAAAAGAATTTGGAGCAATTCAACATACAGGGTTGATTTTAATATCTCCTATCATTGGAGTTTCACCTGATGGGATTTGTAAGGACTTTGTGATTGAAATAAAATGCCCTATAAGTGATAAAACAATGAAAAGTTATGTGAGAGACGGCGAACTGTATGAAAAATATAAAGGTCAGATAATGGTACAAATGCATGCTGCAAAAAAATTAAAAGGACTGTTTTATGTCACTGATCCGAGTTTCGAACAGACAAAACTCCTACAAAAGTACTGGGTGGAGTATGATGAAACATATGTGAAAGGTTTATTAGATGCCGCTGAAGAATTTTGGAAACAATTTATTTTTAAGACTGTTTTACAAAGTGCAAAATAAAAATCAATATAGTATTTATATCTTTTATTCATTCTTAATAATAGTACTATGTAGATTTATCAACCCGCATGCCACAATAACTGCATCATCTGCATGTTGAATTAATTTATTATTTACTAGCTTCTGCCCGCGACTTCGTCCGCGTGAAATTTCTTGTACCCCCACCCCGTCGCAACACTTCGTATTCGCTTAGCGTTAATTCTGACTTTGTTCTTTTTGCTCGGCTCCTAAGGGTCATAGCGTGATATTAAATAGCCTATAGCCTTCCTCAAGAATTGGGCTATCAAATGCAAAAAGATTTTTTCAAATCTGACCGGTAGTTCCAGAGATTATCGCGTTCAAAGAAACAAATTCTTCAGCTTTATTATTAGTATAGATAGATACTTTTCCGGGATAAAAAGTACCCAGTGTGGTGCCTAGGATATTAAAGAATAATTATACCAAGTCTCATCATAATCGAACCGGTAGTTTCTGCGTGATGCCTGAACAAACAGACAGACAGACAGACAAACTTTTTTTAATCACATTTTTGGGTTCGGTATCGGTCTAGTAACACCTCCTGCCATTTATTTTTTTGATATTTTCAATGTACACAATTTTCACTTCTACAGATTTATTATAAGTATAGATTACAGAGTGTGGTTTCAAAAATTTAAATAGCCTTACTTTTCATAATACCCTCTCAACATGGATACGCAGACTGGCAATGACCTTGCTTTTGATAGCATCTTGCTTTGTCAATTTTTGTTTTTTTTTTTAAACACTGGGTGGCCGAAGCAGATTATTTTGATTTCTACTTAGTAAAGTATCAACTTATTTAAATCCTCTGTCTGCCAATACAGTACACTTTGGTGGCAGCACATCCAGAAAACCAGTGTTTTCTACTATAGTGGCATCAGATGTACGACCCCCAAAACCAACAGATACAACGTTGACAAAACCATCAGGTGTTGTAGCTATCAAGTATTTTAAAGTATAGCATTTTTATACTGTGACCATGTTGCTTGCTGTTTGCTGGTTAATAGGATTTTACGGTTTTTCAATTTCTATCTCGAAACAGTCAATAATGCAAAAAACATTTGAATATTCTTTATTGGTTTTGAAGGAGGCTGGCAAGTTTCTTTTGAAATCACACACACGGGGAGAAAAAATTAATTGTTTGAAGAACTTGGATAGAATACACAAAGTCTTGAAAAATATTCTCCATAATTAATGTGGTTAATGACACCTCAAACATATCTGAGATTTGGTAGAAGGGGGTGTTATTTTTAATTTTATACAAAGTTACTATTATATTAAAGGATTTTACATTCAGATTACTTTCTAAATAATTCATGAACCAATAACACTGCATTTTTAAATGGAGATCTGCTAGAGAAAGTCTACATGAAGCAACCTCAAGGTTTTACAGTAAAAGGTATGGAGAACAAAGTGTGTCTCTTACAAAAATCCTTGTATTCGGTTTTGTGAACCATGTGTGTATACCAAACTTTTTGGAAAAGAGTTGGTGCAGTCTTTGTCGATGACATAATTGTTTTTTACAGTAATGACAAGACGTTTATCATCGTCAAAAATTACTTTCAAAAAAAATTTTGGGTGAAAGATTTGGGCTATTTAAGCTAAATAAATTTGGTTTAAATATAACCAAAAAAAAAATTACATCAGAAAAATTATATAAATAATCTTTTACAAAAGTTTGGACTGGAGAATTGTAAAACTTGTACAACTCCAATATCTGGAAAACTGGAGGTCAGTACCAGCAGTGATAGTGATCATAATCTAGAAGCATATCCCTATCAAGAATTAATTGGTTACCTCATGTTCCTGAGTGTTAATACTCGTCCAGACATCGCATACGCGACTAGTTACCTGAGTCAGTTCAATACTCGGTACAACATGACTCACTGGTTAGCCGCGAAGAGAGTCTTACAATATCTAAAAGGCACTATAAATTATTCGATTTGTTACGAAAATCAAGTATGCCCCTTGTACGACTTTGCGATGCCGATTGGGCAAACTGTGATATAGATCGCCGTTCTTATACGGGTTACTGTTTTAAATTAGCAGGCAGTCCGGTTTCAAGGGCCTCAAGGAAGCAGCAAACCGTAGCTTTGTCCTCAGCGGAAGCCGAGTATATGGCAATAATTGAAGCTACGAAGGAAGCTATTTATTTAAGGAGGTTTATTACTGAATTAATTTCAGATCCTATGGTAAGGCAAAAGTTATTACCTGATACCATAACTGTTTGTACCGATAGTCAGAGTGCATAGATTTTAGCCTTAAATCCGGTATACCACCATATGGGACAAGCATATAGATACCAGATATCACTTTATTAGAGAAAAGATTAGTGATAATTCGGTAAACTTAAAATATATCAAATCAAATGATATGCCCGCTGACATCTTAACTAAACGATTGCAGCGTCTGACACATGGTAGATGTGTACTAGGCTTAGGTTTAGTGTAAATATATTTTTACACGTTTACTTCAGTACTTAGTGTACATTTTCATACTGTTTTCTTTTAATTGGTATATTTTGAGTATTTTTTTTTAAATTTGTTAGTTATTCGTGAGAACTTTGATTAAGGGGGCGTGTTGTAATAATACTGGCTTTATAAGTGTCCTTATAATGTATTCAAAATTCTTCTAATTCTATGTAACTAGGTTACTTGACACTACAATAAAATAACAAACTTGATGAAACACATCTTTTCTTTTCAAATACAAAATTACAGCAAAATAGTACTCAATAACATATGACACACTATTTCGACAAATCACTTAACGACTCGGTTAAGAGGCCGTAATAGTGTCCCGAATTCGAAACCCAGAAAAAGCAATTATTTTTTTACAAGGTGTTATCTGATTGTTAACCAAAATGAACTTCTTAGATAATATTACGTTCCGTCGAAAAATAACTAGAACAAAATCGAATTCCATACTAATTGATGATAGTGAAATACCCGCAACAAATACAATAAATGAAACGACCTACCCGAAATGTTCGATGACGAGGATGGTGAAATTGAGAAATTACGAGAACAAGTTAACAATCTTGCATTAGAATAATTACAGAGTGCGGCACTCAGAAATTGAGATTCTTACATTAGAGAATAGTAAACTAAAAATGCTCAGCAAAAACTTGACAAAGAAAAATGTTCTTTATAAAAAAATTACAAATAGTCCAACCAAAGCAAAATCATCAAGCCCAAAAATAAATATAAATAATAGAAGCAACAAACAGACTCAAACGGAAACATCAAAAACCGAAGAAAATTATAACGTCAAACAATTAGAACAGAAAATGGAGAAATTACCAGAAAAAAAGAAACAAATCCATATAAAACGCAATAAAATATGTATCATTAGCACAGACAACAAAAACAAACTACTTGATATTGCAGAAAATATATTGTATAAGAAAGTGTTAATTTTGTTTTGGTTCATCACACCTTATGGAAATACACAACTTTTGTTAAAAGGGAATTAAAGAGAAGATTATAAACTTCATTATATTACTGGGTGAAGAGGATTTCAAGACTACAAACAATTATTAATTATAATGTCTATGGTGATAGATTTTTGTATCTTCTGTCTGTTATGTCATAATCTGCGATAAGGAATGTGTCCGAACCATGAACGAACAAAATAATAATAATCCTATTTGTGAACTAAGTATGTTAATTCCACTCCTATCTAATAGGTTATGGGCCCAGAGCACCTACACAAATAAGGTTTTTATTTTTGTTTAATTTGTCGAAAAATCATTTTCTGTAGTAAGACGAAAAAAAAAAGACAATCGGCAATTTTTTCTCTTTTTCCGTGAGCATTATAATCTATTTTAAAATAATGAAAATGTCCAGCGATGCGAAGCACATAGTTCGACAGGAATTCCAATAGAAAAGCTGCAGGGCATGGAAAATTACAATAACTTGAAGTTTTCCATGAAGATGCTCCTGATGCACGAGGACCTACTTGAATGTATCGAGTCCATCGACGGAAGCAAATATATCAGAAAAAATCAGCGCGCGCTTGCAAAAATTTGTCTATCAGTACATCCCAATGCTTTTTCGCTTGTGCGTAACGCAAAATCAGCTTATGAAGCATGGACAACAAGTACGCTGGACTAAACATACTGAACGAAATGACAGTTGTTTTTTGTGCCAATTCAAAGCGGCCCCCGCTCGAGGTACTTAGGAACTTAAATTGGCACGTTCCACATGACACGTTCTTTCAAATGGACGTTGAGTTGCTTGGTTCATCTCTGATGATATAGGTCTAAATCGTAGAATACGACTTTTTTGTGTATTTTGTGTTTATTAAGTGATATTTAGAACATTTTTATTATGAAAGCATGCGCATTTTGTAAAACTCGCTATCATAAAGGCAGCGGAATAACCTTGCAAAAGTAAGTGAATTTCATTACTATTTATCGCTGAGCAGTGGTAAATCCGTTGTAACAGCTGTGACTTACAGCTTGTAGGTCGTAGGTTCGAACCCAGACAGGAACGTTAATTTGTGTAAATTTTTTCATCACCACTTCCTGCTCTAAAAACGGCGACGGAAAACATCGTGAGGAAACCGGCATGTCCTAGAACTAAAAATTCGAAGACATGTAAATTGACTTATATAATTATTACTTTGAAATCATTGGACATGTGACATTTAACCTCTAGAATGCACATGGGTAATTTTTTTGGCAATGGCATCACTTCAAATCTGCTGTCATCAATAAAGACAGCCAATTTCAAATTCACAGAGCATCAGTTCAAGTTGTTTTTTCAGCGAATTTCATCATTAGGTATACGCGTGGTTTTTAAATAATTTTAAGAAAATAAAATTAATAGCAATTTACTTTACAAACTTCAATACAAAATGAGTATCATTTTATAATGAGCTTTCATAGTTTTTATAATATTATTTCTTGAAACTATAAAATCTATCCATATATTGATATTTTTAAGATTCGTTTCGATTCGTCGATAATTAGACTAGCTTCCGCTCACGGCTGCGCCAGCGAGGTATGTCGATAAAAACTATCCTATGTCCTTCCCCGAGATGCAATCTATCTCTCTGCGCAATTTTATAGAAATTCGTTCAGAGGTTTAGGCCTGAAAAGGTAACATACAGACAGGTTCGAATTTATAATATTAGTATGGATAATTGTCACGTGTTTTCAGAGAAAGAAGTTGTAATTTCAACAAGGAAGAAGTTAACAAATTACAAATCCTTGTAGAAAAATACAAGGATATTTTGATGTGCAAGAAAACTGACGGGGCTAGCACAAAACAAAAAGAAATAGCATGGAACAGCATAAGAAAGGAATTTAATGCCACTGGGCAAATACCAAGAACGTCAAAGCAACTGAAACAGAAATTTGAGAACATGAAAAGAAGTGCGAAAAAGGTAAAAATCCCAAAACATTTTTCCCATATATTTTTTCTTGACTGCCCAAAGTGTTATGTTTTCAGGGTGTATCATGTATGTATCTATGTGTTTTTGCTTCTTTATTTCACGACTACTTGTAAACACCTATACATACTTGGATGTATATGGTATTATACTATTACAGTAATATTATTACTGTTATAGTTATGTAAGTATAAAATTTGTTTGCAGGAGGCCACAAGGGAGCGCCAGGAAATGAGACGCACAGAAGGAGGCAAACCTCCCGCTCTCCCTCCAGCATCAGAAGATACTACTGGCTGGCTACGGTCAATAATGTCGACGTCAATAAGTGGAAACGAATCGGTTTATGACGATGACGTGATAGCTCCTTTAGTTTATTTATTTATTATGGCACTCCAACGATTAGTTCACATAAACATTAACAGAAAGCTTAGCCTTATTTATACAGTACTTCAGTAAACTTATCACTTAAAGGTGTGCACAGCACTTACATACTTTGCCTAATTGAATTACTAGGTAGGTATCTGATTGAAGTGATAAAAATAACAATAGGTATAATCAAATAAGTTAATAGTAAAAAAAAATCTAATAAATTTGTAAATATAAAATAAAATAAATTAATAATAATACAATCAAATGAATAAGATTAAATAAAATAATTACGTTTAAAGTTTTGTCTGTGTGCAATCGGCCGATTCTTGACACGAAGTCGTACACTACGCTCCCAAATGTTTCCATTAGATTCAAAAAGATAAATCAAGAAGTTACAAATAAAATTGTAAGAAACCTCAATGATAATAAAAGCACGGGATTTGATCATATTAGAGCAAAATAAATTAAATATATATCTAATGAAATTACACCGGCCCTAACACACCTAATTAATAGCTGTATAACAGTCTGTTTATCCAAATAACTTACAAATTGGTACAATTAGACCTATACATAAAAAAGGCAGTTATACGGATACAAACAACTACAGACCAATAACCATACTTTCTTGCTTAGATAAAAATATTAATAAATATGTTGGGCGCGTGGTGAGCGACTTTTTGTCAAGTAAATAATATAATTCATGATAAACAATTTGGTTTTCAGAAAAAAAAAAGCACTGCTCAATTGTTGTCACAATTCACAGATGAAATTAATAATATTATCTAAACAGCAAAAATCATGTAAGTAATAATAATTATGATTGACTTTCGCAAAGCTTTTGATACGCTAAATTATGATGTACTTTTTACCAAGCTGCGGCAAAATGGTATACAGGGTCCATTGTTGGAGTGTTTCAAAGATAATCACTTAAACAGATACAACGTAGTTAGCATAGCGGGCGCTCATAGTTACATGGTTCCAACTGAATATGGCACGGCCCAGGGATCGATCTTTGGACCGGCTGAGTATCTGCTGTATGTCAATGATATGTGTAACCTATTCCAGCATGCCTCTGTCTACCAATTTGCTAACGACACATGTCTGATCACAGTACACAGAGACCTAAGTACTGCGGAGAGGCTTATGCAAAGTGAGTTTGACCTCCTATGAATGGGCTCATGCCGCTGGTTTATAAATTAATTACCAAAAAAACCAAACTAATGCACATTTAATCACCACACTAGCGAAGTAGAGGAACACCAAGATTTGTGGCCCATGAACACCAGTGTTTGCAACAGCTCGGATGTCTGTTTCTGTAAACCTATTGAAAATGTCAAACATGTCTATCTCGGGCTCAAGATTGATCATAAATTTAACTGGGGCCCACATGTGGACTATGTATGCGCTACGCTAAGCTTAGGACTATTATGGCTAAATTGCGTATATTAAAGCACAAATTGCCTTATAGGACCTTGCGATTGTTGTATATGGCCCTGGCAGACTCTGTCAACCAATTATGGTATAACTAGCTATGGACGAACTTATAAAACGTATATAAAAAAAAATATAATATTCAGATAAGGATATTAAAAATATTGATACCATATAAAATTAAACTAATTTAAAGGCCGATTATGATATGTTATTTAAATATTGTAAAATCATCAAATGTGTTCGATAAAGTCAAATTGGCTGTTGCCGCTGATTACTCTGTTTTTATGAATAAACTGCAGAAAACAAACAGACCAAACTTTGTTCGTAACCTGTCCTATTTGCCTCTATATAAACTGCCAAAGATTAATAATGAGCATGGTAAGAGAGCCAGGGGGTCTACTCCGAAGTGGTAAATTTATCGTATCGGCCGAATGTTCGGCCATTTCCTACTACGAAGTTCTTTCTATTTGGTTCGGTCGGTTCCGATCCGACCGAACTTCATTCTGACACTTGTTGTATCGTAAACCCTACTCTGAACGAGAAAAGACTGATCGATAATTTGAGTTTGGCAAGAGTTACATCGTGAAATTAATGTCAAAATACACGACAGCAAAGTAGCTACCTTTTGAGTATCGTAAACTTATCGAATTTAATGAATCCCTATAATTTTATTGAGTTTTATATTTGTATAAAGTGTTAAAGTGAATGTCTAGCTTAGTTTCATTATTAGTTTTCATATTCTAATCCAAAATAAGGCATTTTTTTGGAATATGTACTTACCTAAGGATTGTCACAATAATTACGTAACTTGAAAATGTGATTTTTTGTTTATGTAGATATTGAAATAAGTTTGGTCTCAAATGATAGAGTTATGTATAAAACTAATATTCCAATTAGATTTATGTAAACCGGACCACGCATTCGGAAGATATTAAAAGATTTGTGTAAGGAAAATGTACAACCTACATTTCTTAAGGTTTATACCTATTCTAGTTTTTTTTTTTATTGTAAACTGCGTGCGCGCTCCACCATTGACCGCACATTTGGGATAGTCAAAGAGTTGATGGAGGTGTCTCTTGGCAGCGAAGGAGGTGCACTAGGATGCAGATAGAGCAGGAAGAATAATTTTACCCTGCTGTGTTGTGCATAAATGTGCATTGTGCATAAGGGCCAGAGTGAGTGCTCCGGAGTTAACTCAAGATGATTTTGAATCGGACAACTCCCAGCAGGTGACATATCAGCCTGCTACATTTGCCACAGATGCTTTGAGGAGGGTACAAAGAGAGAGGGAAAGACTGATACAATCATTAGATAATAATGAATAAAATATATTTTTTACAATACTAAACAACTAGAACTAATCTTCAATTTGTTACAAGTAAAATTAAAAAAATAATATAGCATTCAGCGTGGTGCAAATTTCTTCCCACAGTCGATGATTCAGCGTACGACTGTCGATGCTCCTCAAGTTGCCTTGGGCCAAATCTCGATGAGGAGAGCATCAATTTGTGCCGCTGTCGGCCTGGACATGGTGACTTGTTCTTGCAGAATGTTTGTTCATAACTTATACTTGTAGTACTATAATTAGCTTGTTTTTTGTATACATCTCATAACTTGACTTTAACACTTTACACTTCAGTCAGCACTTGACGAAATACGTTTATCGATATAGCGATAGCGACAGATGAGATTTGGTTTGAGTTTAAAAGTACTTTATCTCAATTTTGCAATAATAAAAATCACAATATCTCCCCTTGTTTGTTTACCTGTCATCTTTTGACTTTTATCCTTTTTCTTTTATTTTGACAATCGGCAAAACAATCTATATGCCAGCTACAATATATTGTTTTTTCGAGAAATATTACAATGTTCATTCATAGGTATAAATATTGAATTAAAGGCAAAGTTCTATTTTCTTAATTTAAAAAATAATTTTACTTTGTAATTCAACAGTTTAATTATATCGAAATGAATATTAATGACTAATAAAACCATATCGATATAACGTTCACCTCTCGCACTACATTTCGTTCGGTCCGACACTCTTTTCGAATATTGACTATGGTCCCGACCAAACTCAGCCAATCCGAACCTATTTCGTAGTAGGACAACAATATTCGGTTCGGTCGTGTGTCGGATCGTTCCGAACATTCGAATGTGTCACTTCGGAGTAGACCCCCTGGACGTACGCCTTTCCTGCCATTCTAAATAAGCTGCCAAAGGAAATTGTCAAAAAATTAGAAAACAAAAAAGGGCAACAAATTAAAAATACCTTGAAAGTCTACTTCACCGTGGGGAAGTTTGGAATGGGGGAGGTCTGTGTGTAGGTTTTTTATTTTTCTTTTTTCGTTTGCCTTTTTAACTTTGAGTGAGCTAACTCTAAAATAAGTCAGTAGCGCACATAATCCTATTCTGTATCAAAGATTGAGCGCTATTTTGATGTAAATGTTCCATGACGTTGTTTAAAATAAATAGTTTTAATTTTTTTTTTTTCAAGTATAAGATAGAAGTTTTAATAGATTGAGAATAAGATTTACAGTTTCAAATATAAGAGGAAACAAGCATATGGCTAAGTGCTTGTGCAGGACTTGACCTAGAAATGAACAAGCGATACCCCCAAGTGGTGGAGAAGGCGTAACTAATAATATAAAATGTGCTGGAAAAATTATGAAAGATTACTGACGGCTTCTCATAAAAAAGTGTCGTCGCGCCGCCGCCTTGAAACGCATAGATAAAGGTGCAAGCTACGAGTGTTTCAAACAGGTGCGTCCTCTGATTACGGCCAGTGCCATAGTAGTCATGATACAGAACTACCTACCGGTCTTTGTCAGGTTGTGGCGGACACTGAAATTTTAATACATAGTATTTATGATGATATTCACAATATCAATATCAAAGAAGATTCGTGGTTGTGTGAAAGTCCAATTGTAGCACCTATGAACGACCAGGTTACTGCGCTTAATCAGCGCATTTTAGATAAGCTTTCTGGTGAATCACAAACATACCTTTCCATCAATACAGTTTGCAATCCGGATGAAGTAGTTAATTACCCAACAGAATTTTTAAACAGTATAATTGTGCCTGGTCTACCCCCTCAATTTTTTTCTCTTCCTATTTGGCAAATCGGATTCACTGTCACTATCATCGCTAGAAGAGCTTGATTCCCACAATATGTCGCGGAGTAAAGACATACCTAATTCGTTTTAGTACTTCAGTAACACAATATTTTATAGGTTACAACTGCAAAGCAGATGACATATACAATGACACAAGCCCTTAACCGCCGGAAGTTGAGCGATTAATGTTATCGATATTTGTGACGCCCGCAACCCGAACTTCGCGTAACCGGAAATTAGACGTCTGTCAAGGCTTTGGTTATCGTTATAAATTACTTGTTATAGTTATTTATGACGTAATTTTAACAATTGTCAAAATAATGCAACCCGAATTTCGCTTAACCGGAGATTTAACGGCTATCATGGGATTGGTTATCGTTATAGTTAGTTGATGCAACTCACTCTTAATTTCTAAACGCACTATGCCGAAGGTACCCGACCGAAGTTCGGCATTAATACGCCTGCAATGCTATTAGAATTACTGACGACACTATGCCAAAATACGTTACGTTATAGCGCTAATATAAAATCAGCCGCGGAGTTTCGGTCGCTTACCTTCGGCATAGTGTGTTTACACACATTATATCGCTCGAGAAAAAAGCCTTAGGCGCTTTTCACACGTCCCAGCAACCGGGTAGCCGGTGCCGGGTACCCGGCGGCGAAGTGTATAGCCATGTACGCTAGCTTTCACACGTACCACGTACGTAACGTACGTTTCAGTGTTGTTTGCCTTGTAAGTGTTACCGGATAGTCGGCTACCCGGCTACCCGGTTGCCGGGACGTGTGAAAAGGCACTTAGGGTTTCAATAGACAACTTTCAATGAAACAAAGGATGTTGTTCTTCCTGACATATTCAAGGCTTTTTTGAAAATAGAAGACGGTGATCCTAAAATTCTAGTATTTGCAAATTCTTCGGTGTTCGAGTGTGCAAAACATTAAGCACTATTTTGCAGATGAGACTTTCTTTGTCGTTCCGCGTCCCTTCTACCAAGGAGTATACAGGGAGACGTTGGTAGTACTGACGATAAGACATTGATAGTACCTTTATTTTTTACTTTATTGCCCAATAAAGAGGAAATCATATATGAGCGGTTATTCAAGTTATTGCAAAGACGTTTCCCGGACATGAAACCAACAGAGTTTCAGACAGATTATGAGATTGCAGCTATGAATGCAATTAAATCTACGTTTCCTGCAGCGGAGATAAGTGAAGCTTCTATCAGTTTTCAAATGCAGTTTGCAGAAAAGCAAAGTCACTTTATTTAACTGATATCAAGGATAATAGATTAGACATACGACGTCTAATAGCTCTCGCACATATGCCCCTCAAATCGGTTCACTAATGTTTCACCAAAACTCCATTGACATATACCTACTATTTATTTAACAAACAACTCATTTTTAAATAAAAGTTTATCGGATAATTATTTTGCTAAGTGAATTATTTGCTAAACTTGTTGTTGTATAATGACGAAATGACAAATAATGTTTTTGCCAATCGTTGCTTGTCAAGTAAAAATTTCTGAATTAAATTTTGGTGAACTGACCGGTCACCCCGCAAATCACATGCCTGAAGGTTATTTAGCTGTGACCAGCAGTTAAGAAAATGTGAATGACAATGTTATAATGTGACATTAAATAATTATTTCTGCAAACGGTGGCTGAACCCGATAATTATTGAGACTGTAAGATGTTACAACTAGCGACATCGCACAACCAACGAACTGGAGGGGGTAGCACTCTCGAATAAATAGAATCTTCGGGAAAAAGCCAAATATATTCCAATTTATCAACCTGCTGAAAAACGAAGCTGCACAACAGACTTTTAATTTGCAGCAGGCCAACCTTCACTCTGAATCAAGTAGAAAGAGGTCGGGACGCAACATTAACAATGACGTGCGCATACGAGTGATAGTGGACGACTTTGTGCGCTAACAAATTGAGGCTCTCGCTTGTGTAAAACGTTTGTGTCTTCTTAAGTCTTGGTCATAAGATAATTATAAAAATTAAAATTCTTGTTTCACTTTAATCTTTAAAAACCACAATGAGTTTCTGTTCAACTGTACTGTTAGAATATCTACCTATATACACACATCAAAAGTGTCTAGGGATCAAGCATTTTTATGCGGATTTCTTGAGATTGAGATGTGGCTTTGTAATAAATTTATGATTTTATAAATTTATATGGATCCTTTTTGGTGCATTTCATAATTTGAATCAGGAACTGTGAATCAAATTCGAGTAAAAGATGAAAATCAGCTGTCAATATTTTCCCTATAAAAACATACAACGCATTGAAGACATTATTAGTGCTACTGTTTCCCTACTACTGATTAAAACCAACGTTATTATGGAGCGGCGACGTCATTTAAGCAGGGAAGAAATGCTCAGAGCCGTGGGAATGATAGAAGCTGGTTCCCGGCAACGTACTGTGGCTTTAGCTCTGAATACAAGTCAGAGTGTTATCAGTCGACTTTGGACACGTTACCGAAGCACTGGTACCGTGGCTGAGCGCCATGGAGGACGGTATCGCTGCACCACACGGAGACAAGACCGATACATTCAAATCTTAACTCGAAGAGCTCCAACAATAACCGCCATGATGTTAGCCGTGAGGCTTCATCACTCTTCAGGGAACTTAATTAGCGACCAAACAGTCAGAAACCGCTTGCATGAAGTGAACCTTCATTCCCGAAGACCGCTACGGGTACCACCTATAGCAATGCACAATCGTAGGATTCGATATCAATGGGCTCTTGAACACAGAAATTGGGCAGAAGAACAATGGCGTTTCGTGTGCTTTTCTGATGAGTCTCGTTTTGGTATGAGACCGGATACAAGACGTATACGACACTGGAGAACCCCTGGACGCCAACAGCGATTAAAATCCTGCCAGGAAGTCCATCCTTATAGTGGTGGAACCATCATGGTATGGGCGGGTATTTGGATCGGCGGAAGAACTGAGTTGATTTGGATCAGAGGCAACCTCAACGCTCAAATTTATGCTGAGACGATTGTATCAGACGTCATCGTTCCTCTACAAGTGCAAATCGGTCCCTTATTTCAGTTAATGCATGATAATGCACGACCGCACACCGCAAGAGTTGTAAGACAGACTCTCGCCGCAGCTAACATCAATGTCCTGCCCTGGCCTGCTCAGTCGTCAGACTTGAACCCGATTGAGCATGCATGGGATATGCTACAGAGAAGAGCTCTGCCGAATATGGAGGGTATCCAGTCGCAAGAAGACCTTTTTTTGTTGTTGCAACGAACATGGGCGGCCATTCCACAGCGTGATTTGGATGAACTCATTTTGAGTATGCCAAACCGATGTTCTTGTGTTGTTAGTGTTCGCGGTAGAAACACGGATTATTAATTGTTTAAGTTACCCAATAAAATTTTAAAGAAAACTGTTATTTCAGTCTTTTTTTCGAACTTTTGTGTTAGTGGTTCAAATGTCAAAAATCCCTTTATTAGGAAAATGGCAAATTTCTTTATTAATGCAAAGGTGACTTGGTTTATCGTTACTGTGACAAACGAAAACACTTTATTTGATGAATCCTTAAAGAAAATTTTAATTAATATCAATCAGGAGAAAAGTTATTGCAAAAATATATGTTGATCCCTAGACACTTTTGATGTGTGTATATAAAATTCAAACTCCTGACTGACTGATATATCAACGCACAGCCTAAACCGCTGGTCCTAGAGACACAATTTTGAGGGTGTGTTCTTTGTGAAGAGTAGGTAACTAAGAAAGGGTTTTTCAAAATTCCACCCCTAAGATGGTGAATGGGGGAGGGTGAAATTTCACGCGGACGAAGTCGCGGGCAGAAGCTAGTTGCTAATAAAACTACATAAAAAATAAAAGTTGCTACTCATGCGAAAACTTGTATGAATGTTGTTTAAGTTGGACTCCTGAGAAAGTTGAACTCTTGCGAACAGAGGAAGTATGTCTGTAAGACTGACGTGATAAATGCAGAATGGGTGAATACGTTGCACCGGTATGAGTTTGAATACAAAGACTTTGACCAGTTTGACAAACAATTGATATGAAATCATGGGCTCGTACTTGAATATGTTCCTTGCTTATGTTTTAAGGCATAATGAACTATGACATACAATAATATGCCGATCTCCAAGCAGGACGGGAATCATAAGATTTATCCAGTACCTAAGGCCTTTCAGGGGCACACCATGTATTGTTAGAGGGTACGTCATTGTTCAGAGTCTTGGACCGATGACCGCGTGGTTGTGCTTGCTGAAAAGCGAAGGGGCCTGTATCGACAAAGGAGATGGAAAACGATGGGCCCAAATGTAATTAATTGAGATATATAAAATTTAGTCATATTATTTTATGTTAGAATATGAAAAATCAGCTCTGTAGTATACTATTTAGTAAGTAAGTACATCACTAGTAGAGAGAGTGATGGACGAACAACACTAGCGAAGGACAGCGATGGCGTCCCAGAAGCAGCAAACATGGAAGCGCTAATATTGTAGACTGGAGTAAAGTAATTGTTGATACCTACACACATTGTTTCATTAAGAAAAACATAATACATGGCGCAGCCGAAATTGTTTACAATATTTTGTAATAATCGCTAAAAAGTTTGTAAGTGTAACTGTGTGCAAACATGGCCGCAGCGTCGTGTAACCTACCCGAAAAATTGTGTCTCGGTGGGGATTTACCAAGTAACTGGAAAAGGTTCAAACAACAACTAGAAATATACCTTATCGCCTCAGGACTGGATGACGAAAAAGACAAGAGAAAGATTGCCATTTTTCTAAACGTCATTGGCGAGGAAGGAGTACAAATCTATAATAATTTTGATTTCGACAAACTTGATGATGCCGACGGAAAAAAGAAGGTGGCGACATTCAATGATATATTGAAATCGTTCGATAAATATTGTGAACCCTAGAAGAATGTATTGTTTTCAAGATTTCTGTTCTCTAAGCGCTCTCAGCGACCGGGGGAGCCGTTTGATGTATATTTCACAAAATTGAAAAGTATAGCGAAAAACTGTGAGTTCACAAATGAAGAAGAAGCCATGCGCGATAGGAATTTTTTTGGCACCACCAATAAATCTGAGCAAGAGAACTTGTTGAGCATGGGAGATGTGGATTTAGACAAAACTGTAAATAGGCTACGTCTTTCAGAGGTGACAAAGTCACAAATTAAAGAAGTGCAAGGTGATGCAGTAGAAGTGGGGAACATTCATAAGGTGCAGGTGAAAAATAACACCATACAATGCAAATGGTGTGGTGGCCAACATGAGCGGGACATCAACAAATGCCCTGCAAGGGGAGCAAAATGTGCAAAATGTGGAAAATATAACCACTTTACAAAAGTGTGCCGCACAAAAAAAGTGCAAGCTGTATCCGAGGAGCAAAACAATGGTTTATTCCCGTTCGTCCCCACCCCGTCGTCCCCACTGAGCACGAATGGGGAAAAAAAAGTTTCTGTGAAATCTCCAATCCCCATTATTACATTTTGACTCTCGGTCTATAGCGGAACGAGTGAAAAATAAAAAGTTCCAATCGTCACCACTGGGAAGGAACGAAACTTTTTCTTCCCACTCGTGCCCAGTGGGGACGACGGGGCGGGGACGAACGGGAATAAACCAAAACAATGAAGAGGAACTTTTTTGTAAATCGGTAGGTCAAGTAAATAATGTTAACTGTTGGGAGCAGAACCTAATCATTGAAAATGTTATAAATTGTACCTTCAAACTGGATACTGGTTCTGATGTTAATCTAATACCTATCTCGTTACTAGAGGATATTCAAAATAAAATTTCTAAGCATAAACTTAATAATATTACACTTAGGCCCACTTGCGCCAAAAGTTGAGTTAAATTGGGTAACTCCGAGTTTAGTAACTCTGGGTTAAAGTGTAAAAATTTTAAGTCTAACATTGTATTGCGCCAGGGGAAATTAACCTTAGGTTAACTAACCTTTTGGTTTTTTATTTTACGCTGGTATCATTACAGAGTATTCATTCTATTATATTATCCGGCAAAATATGAATGAGCGAATGATGACCGAAACATGTATACTTGTCTCTTTTGCGCTACAGTATTTTGTATATAATTATCTCCTTACTTGAACTTGACACCGACTTTTCATTTTGATCATTTGTTATTTAAAATTAATCATTGTCATTTTCACGTTGCGCGTTAGAAAGATAACCTAAACGAATTCTTTTATCACAACTGTTTATTTTCTTCCTTCAGAGCACGGATTTCACGCCGTGTAAACGCGTAGTATTACATATTTTATTAGTCCGTGTTTTGGAGAGTGATTTAATTGTAATATTTGTGTTTGTGCGTAAGTCGCGAGCATGGAAAAGAAAAACCGTTTACGAGGGCCTAATTTCACAAAGAGTGACAGTATATTGCTGAGCGATATAATAAATAACTTTAAAGATATCATAGAATGTAAAAAAACCGACGGAGTCAATCTTATGGAAAAACATAAAGCCTGGCAGGAAGTGGTAAAAATATACAATTCGTCGACCACCGGTTCGCAACGAACTTTAGAAAGTTTACAGCAGAATTATAAAAACTTAAAGAAAAAATGTAAAAAATCTGCTTCTGATGCTAAAATGAATATACCAGGTATGTAATAATAGGCATGATTTTATTAGGTATTCGAAGTACTCAAGTGTACCAATGTACGTAGTGGTCACTATAATTCTTTTTTATTTTTTTCAGTTGAGGAGTTGGTCCACAGTGTTGAAGAGTTTGGCACCTCCTCCGATGGCTGGGAAAAAATTTCTCATAACATGGGGGTATCAACAGAAACATGCCAAGAAGTTTTGGCCGATCTGAAGAAAGAGGCAGATCGAAAAGATGCAATTTTAAAAAAGAATGTTATGGGTACAGGTGTGTAGCCCATTTAACCACATCTTGTGATGTTAACATGACTGTTGGGAATCGAACCCAACACAGCGCGTTGCACGCGGTCTGCATGCGTAGGCAGCGTGATCAGCGCGTCATCGGCGAGTTGAGACGCGGCGCGGCGGCGACACGGCTCGGCCCGACGACCACTCGCTTCCACGGACTCCACCGCGACGGACGATACTCCTCTCAATAACTTATTGTTTGTCCGGGAAAGTTAAGATTGTAGATATTAGCGGCAGTAAACCATTGCCTAGAAATACAGTCCACTCTTTCATTGCTCCCCGCGCTAACATTGGTCCTTCAAGGATCTCGCCGTCATATTTACAAATTAAAAATTTTAAAAAACCCCCGACAAAAATAAAATCAAGGAATCCCAACAAAAAGCATGAAATAAAAAAATAAATTTGAAAAAATCTTATGGAAGTCGGGGGACCTCAGAAGCAGAATAGGTGTTCCACAGAACGGTTATACAAAAGGTTATAAAATCTGATTATACACCAAATTACCAGAATCTTAAAACGGAAGAAAATAAAAGAAATGAAATACAAAAATTAAGGAGTCCCTACAAAAAGCATGAAATAAAAATTAAATTAAAAATTTAAAAAACCCCCGACAAAAATAAAATCAAGGAATCCCAACAAAAAGCATGAAATAAAAAAATAAATTTGAAAAAATCTTATGGAAGTCGGGGGACCTCAGAAGCAGAATAGGTGTTCCACAGAACGGTCCCCCGACTTCCATAAGATTTTTTCAAATTTATTTTTTTATTTCATGCTTTTTGTTGGGATTCCTTGATTTTATTTTTGTCGGGGGTTTTTTAAATTTTTAATTTAATTTTTATTTCATGCTTTTTGTAGGGACTCCTTAATTTTTGTATTTCATTTCTTTTATTTTCTTCCGTTTTAAGATTCTGGTAATTTGGTGTATAATCAGATTTTTTATCCGTCAAAAAATATTGATTAATTTATAGTTGAAGAATAATTTTTAAGAAGACTAAACAGATTTTTTTGTTTTATTATATTTTACAAGTTTTTAGTTTTCATTTCGTTAGGTGGTTAATATTCCTCATTCCCTTTCAATGTAGTGTAAATTATTCTACTTGTCAAGCCCTTGCATTTGATACCTATATTGAAGGAGTTGTGAAAAAAAAAAATGTAATTCGCCATTTTGTGGTGGCGGCCATCTTGGATTTGAAATGTTTAATAGTGTATAGTATTCTACTAGTCAAGCCCTTTCATTTGATACCCATATTGAGGGAGTTGAGAAAAAAAAATGTAATTCGCCACTTTGTTGTGGCGGCCATCTTGGATTCAAAATTTGTTATAGTGCATAGTATTCTACTATTGAAGCCCTTTCATTTGATACCCATATTGAGGGAATTGTGAAAAAATATGTTATCCGCCATTTTGTAGCGGCGGCCATCTTGGACCGATTTTCATCAAACATAGCTAAGAACACTCCCGACTAATACACCTTTCAAACAAAAAAAACTAAATCAAAATCGGTTCATCCGCTCGGGAGCTACGATGCCACAGACAGACACACACACACACACACACACACACACACACACACACACACACACACACACACACACACACAGACACGTCAAACTTATAACACCCCGTCGTTTTTGCGTCGGGGGTTAAAAATAACGGTCTCGGAAGATAATTTTCAAACTCGAAGCTCTTCGGTTGCGGTCTTCGGCGGCTACAGTTCCTGCAGGAGTCATCAGGGTCCTGTTCAGAAAACATCGCGTAGCACCCGCACACGCCTAGAGGAAGAAGTCATCCAGAGGTCGAACGGCGCGGACTTCGGACCCGTCGAATGTTCGAGTCACCAACGGACAAAGAAAAACGAAAAATTGCAGATCATCGTTTATCCTGTGGATGGTTACATTCTGTGAGTTCGTTCCAATTTATCCCATAATTATTCCTTTTCTTTGTCTTATTTCATATGTTTAAACAGCTATATTCAAGTGAGTGCTTTCATTCATCTTCAATTTAAGTCGTTTAGTGACAATCATTCTTATTCATAGCCTTACATTTCTCTAAAATCACTCTTCTGCTTACCTATTAAGCTAAAATATAACGGTATAATATTAACCATCTGTTTACGTAATTCCTTCGCTTCTTATCTATAACAGCTGATCGCTCGGCGACGTACTTGTTACCCTAGCATCAGCTGTTCTTTTGTTCGCACCGTCGACTCATTTATAACTCATTAGCTATAGTTACATTTCTTATTACTTTTAAAAAACTGGTTTGTTATCTCATTAGTTTATTTGCAAGTTTGCTACTGGTGTATTTGTCGCTATGGCTGACGAGAAGGTTGAAAAACTCATTAAGAAACGCAGCTGTATGAAATCAAAGCTCACAATTTTTAGCAACTACCTTCACATGCTTAAAAGTTGCACCGAACTTAGCAGCTTACAACTTTTAGATTTAGAGACCAGATTTAATAAATTTGATAGCTTATATGTGGATTTCGACAAATTACAGTGCGACATCGAGGTGTTGCTGGATAACCCCGATGACGAGAGCGAGGAGCGTGAGCAGTTTGAGAACCAGTATTATAAGCTGGTGGCGACGGCGCGGAGTCTGCTCGGTGCTCGTCCCCCCCAGTCTTGCAGTCTTCGAGATGGTTCCATAGCGGGTATCGAGAATGTACAGGCAGGTGGCTTTAAATATAATTGTGTAAGGTTGCCAAAAATTAATTTACCTGTTTTCCACGGTCACTATCAACACTGGCTAGAATTTAGAGACACTTACATTTCACTTATTCATTCACGGTCGGACATTGACAACATTAATAAGTTGCACTACCTTCGTGCTTCTCTTAAAGATAGTGCATTACTAGTAATTGATAATTTAGATTTTAGAGCTCAGAATTATGAGTCCGCTTGGAATTTATTGTGTAGTAGGTACGACAACAAAAGATTGCTCGTAAATAATCATGTTCATGCATTGTTTAACGTTGAATGTATCAAATGTGAATCTTGTTCTTCTATTCGCAATCTTATCGACGTCACGAATAAAAACCTTCGTGCATTAAAAACTTTAGGTCAATCAACTGAATATTGGGATACCCTCGTAATTCATATGATGGCAGAAAAACTTGACAGTATTACACGTAGGGTATGGGAAGAACATAGAAACACGCTTATTGATCCACCTTCGTTAGACATTTTTATTAAATTTCTTAGCAACAGAGCTGACTTATTAGAAACTGTACAAGAACACAAAAGAAACTTAACAGAATCAGAGACTTGCAAACACGATTCTAACCTACTTACAATGACAAAATCTAATGAAAATAAAAATGACAGTAACAAAACAAATAAAAAATCCAATAATTACAATAATAAAACTTTCAAATGTCCTCTGTGCAATCAGCAACACTACTTATTTAATTGTGAAGCATTGAGAGCCCTGTCTATTGAAGATCGTCTTCAAAAGGCCAAAGAAGCAAAGGTCTGTCTTAATTGTCTTCGACCAGGGCACGTAGAATCTAGGTGCAATCTTGTTCCTTGCAAACATTGCAAGAAAAAGCACAGTACTCTGCTTCATTTACACGAGCACACTTCTCCTACTCTTGAGCCAGTTATCCCCGTCAGTAACTTTGCCGGTACAACTAGCGTTCAGCAGTTTACTACTCCTGCGAATGTCTTGCTTTCCACAGCGCTCGTGAGGGTGGTTGACAGCAAGGGCGACGTGCACACTGCCCGAGTACTGCTCGACAACGGTAGTACGGGTAACTTAGTTACTGAGTCATTTTGCGGTAAGCTGGGTTTGTCGCGACGTTGTGCGAGCGCCACCGTGACTGGTATAAATGGTAATACTTCTCGTAGTACACAGTCTTGCAGTCTTACTATTATGTCCATCCACAATGACGACTATAAACGTACTGTACACTGTCATATTTTACCACAAATTACCAAAGCATTACCCTCAACAAATATTAATATTGATAACATTCCTCTTCCATTGGGAATAAGTCTAGCTGACCCATCGTCAGCTATAGACATCTTAGTTGGGGCCGAAGTATTTTGGTCCGTCTTAAATAACAACATCATCGACTTGGGTAAAAATCAGCCCAAGTTATACGAAACTAAACTGGGTTGGGTAGTGTCAGGGTATGTTGCCCGTCATAAGTCACACTCTTCTTCTCCCGTTTGTAATTTTTTAAACGTGGACGCCGATCCAGTCTCATCTTCTTTTTTGGTATCAGATACCATCGCAGCCAAGCGCTCCCTATCTCCTGAGAAACGTCCCTATAAGCAGAACTTTGAGAAACGGGTTACTCATAAGGACGACAGACACTTTGTGATAGCCATGCCGCTGAAGGAAAAACCTTCAGTCTTAGGCGGTTCGCTTCAAAAGCCAAAGTGTCGGTTCATGTCACGTGAGCAGTTGCGTATAGGTCCTGTATTCAAATATAGGTATAAAAATAGGGAGTCTTCGCCTAGCTGTCTTCATAATAATAGTAATTGTTACTAAATAGTATTTATACCAATCACGCGTGTAGCTTACCTACCGTCGTCAGACAAACCGGCGGATCTTGTTTCCCGCGGGCTGAAGGCTGATTCCATCAGTGTTCATCCTTGTCGTGGGCTGGTTCTACAGTGCCCAAAATGCCCAATCATAACGAGAGACACGATCTACCAGTACTGGTTTCTTGTTCTGTTGTACCTACATACTAACAATAATTCATAAGTAGATTATTTATGTAGTGTAATTAACCATAGGTCTTATTTTAATGTTCATAACAAATTTCTTATTTCCCTGTTCCCATTTTATAATCCAATAGCCTATGTGTATGAGGTAAATTGGATCATTTATATTTTAATGTGTCCTTATTTGTTGTACAAATTATCCATGTTTGTATTGTAGCGTTGTTTACGCTGAGTCAGTGATGCTAGCAGACAGGAGAAGCAGAGTTTAAATCTTAGTCATCTTTGGCTATCTTATATGCAACTCGACACAAGCCTGTCATTTCGAACTCGTTGTTGTTTTATCTAGTGAAGACTACTCATCCGTTATTCAGTAATTTGTCGGAATTCACTATACGATTCTTAGCTTCTTCTCCTTCGTTCTCCTATTCATTCTTTATCATTGCTTGCTAGTTATGAGAAATGGCTACCTGCCTCACTCAAATAAAAGCTGGCTGAAACAAACTCCTACCCTCATATTCCTCTTCCCTCAGAACCCCTCAACTCTTCCACTCGTACTCCCTCTGTTTCCTTTGGACGGCCACTTAATTCTATTCTTATCCACAGGTCTCTGATGGCAATGGAAACCACCTGCAGCTTACTCGGAAGAGTCTTGAGCGTTTACCCTGAAAGTGACGGTAGTCACTAAGGTGAAACCGACGAGGGACATCATTTAGAGGCACGCACTCATATCTGCCCCCTTCCAGATTTTTGAAGTCCACACTTCAACCCGGGCAGCATGTTGGGAATCGAACCCAACACAGCGCGTTGCACGCGGTCTGCATGCGTAGGCAGCGTGATCAGCGCGTCATCGGCGAGTTGAGACGCGGCGCGGCGGCGACACGGCTCGGCCCGACGACCACTCGCTTCCACGGACTCCACCGCGACGGACGATACTCCTCTCAATAACTTATTGTTTGTCCGGGAAAGTTAAGATTGTAGATATTAGCGGCAGTAAACCATTGCCTAGAAATACAGTCCACTCTTTCATTGCTCCCCGCGCTAACAATGACCCATCGACCATTATCTATTCTAAACTTCAGCTAGTACATAGTACTTACCTATACATAATCAAATATCTATTTTTCTCCACCAGGTGGAGGACCAGCACCAAATTATGATCCAGACCCATTGTTGGAAAAAGTTAAAGTTTTAGTTGGTCCTGCTATCGATGGCCTGTATACAATTTATGATGGTGACAGTTGTTTAATGGCATCCCAACCAGCAGCTGAGCCTGTTGAAGCCATTAATATGCAAATAGGTATTTATAGATCTCATACTCTATCTATTTGAATCTTGAAAAATTAAACTTTAAAAACATTACTTTCTTATAGCTTGACCGCTACCACTGTTCTGCGCCTTAGACATACTGGCAGTGAGGCAAGGGGGTCAAACACCCGCTCCCATGCCTTACTTTCCTCTTCGCTCGGTGCTTCCCACTCCCCACCTCGCCGTGTAGGCCTAAGGTGCGGTACAGCAGTATCGGTCAAGCTTGTAGTAACAAACTTCAAAAAAAGTGGTTATCAATTTGATTGTTTCTTTTATCTACCAATGATGAATTGTTTCTAAAAGTTGTTTTAGGATAGACATAGATTTGTTATATAAATTGGTAAAGTTCCAACTTCATCCAAGTCAGTTTTTAAGTCCTTAAACCTCTATAAATAAAATTATTTTTTTAGATACACAAGGAGACAATCTGCACGGGGAAAAAATTACCACATTGCAACATACTAACATCACACAACAGGATGAGGAATATTTTACGAATGACAGGGCAAACTTAAAAAAGAAGCCCCACTCTTTATTGGTTCAGAACATTAAAAGTGAGTTTTATACACTTTTTTTGCATACATAACGAGAATACAAAGAATAGTAAATAGGAAAGTGTGTGCAATATTGAATTTATTTCTTCAATAAATAAATCTTTTCTTGCAAACAAATTTTGTAATAAACATTATTATTTACTTTTCTATTTTATTTAATAATTGAGATAATGTGTTTAGTTTAAATATTTATAAATTTTTTTAACAAACTGAAAAGTAATACAATGATCATAACAGTAAATAATGAATCTTTTTATTTCAGATAAAAAAAAGAATCACTCAGAAATGCCGCAGAAACAATCTGTTTCAACAAAATTTATAAGTTTGGCAAGTGAAAAGCTAGAGTTGGTGGCTTTGCAAAAAGAATTACTCCAAGTTCAAATAAAAGAGGAAACAGAAAAGTCAGAGCATGGTCGTTTACTCCGTGCTATGGAAATGGAAGATGCAAAAAAAAGATATGAACATAACGAATTAATTAGAAAATTAGAATTAGAAAATATTAAGTTGCGTTTTTCTAACTGAGAATGTTATTATTTAGAATACACCGGGTTTAATAAATACTTCTTTCAAATATTTAGTTTTTTTATTAAATCTGAATATGTACATTAAACTTATGTAAAATATTTCAAAACAATAGATTTATAATCTACCAAAATATTCTTCTACCAAAACCTGGCGAGCCTGGTGTCCCAATGTACTTCTGACAGAGCTGCCGCTCATTGATAGTTCAAGTCCATCATCAATATCAAATATGGGCGAGTATTCTGGATCAGTGGGTGGTTCTGGGTCATTTTGAAGTCGTGCAATATTATGAAGCACACAAGTAGCAATTATAATCCCAGGTATCCTGCTTAAATGTACTTGAATACCTCTTGACATAATAGGGAACCTTCTTTTCCATATTCCAAAAGTACGTTCAATAGTATTTCTGGTCCGTATTTGTGACTCGTTATATAAAGACTGATTTGCAGAACTCACTGTTGCAAATGGAGTCATCATAAATGTGGTTTGAGCATATCCACTGTCACCAAGTAAACAGTAATTTCGATAAGTACCCTGTAGAAAATGTCGCCGTTGATTACAATTGTCCCAGATGTGGGAATCATGAGCAGATCCATGCCATCGTGCAACAACATCATTGAACATTAAATCAGCAGAACATATTGCTTGCATATTAATAGAAAAATATCCCTTTCTATTTCTGTATATCTCTGCAGTTTCTCCTCCTGAAACAAACATACCCAAGTAAAGAAACCTACTGACAGCACTTTAATAATCAACTAGCAGATCTAAACCACTCTGTCCCCCCCCATACTTATACAAAACTTAATCAAAATCCATCCAGCGCTTCTGAAACTTACACAGAATACTCAGGCAGACATATTATTTTATATACAGAATACAAGAGCTTGTATGAATAAAATAGAGATGGATTTACATACCTGGTGACTTCATTCGCACATGAGTGCAATCTATTGCCCCAATAATTCGTGGAAATCGGGCAATGTCATAAAATTTTAATGCAGCCTGCCTTTGTTCATCTTCAGTGATGGGCATAGATATAAATTGTGGATATAACCGTGCTATAGCATCAGTGACCTTATGTATTATTCTGCATGCAGTTGACTCATGCACTCCAATTACATCTCCACTTGTTAGTAATTGACTTCCAGTGGCGTAAAACCGTAATGTGCACAATAACTGATTCATAGGCGAGACAGCTTGGCTGTAAAAATAAAATCAAATTAATGCAAATAATACAATGTATTAATTACTTAGCAATGAAATCCACAAGTCAAAACGTAATAAATATAGATAGGTACTTACTTCTTATTTTCATTTGCGTACTGCAATCTACTTTTAATTTTATTTAATAAAAAGAAGACGCTTTCTTTCTCTAGTCGAAATCTTCTATGAAAAGCTTTGTCTCTTTGTATGTTAAAATAATCAGACCGTTCTGCAATTGTTCTATTAAAAAAGTCCGAACTAATGTATTCGATAATTTCTTCGTCATCATCAGAAAACATTTCATTTATCATAATTGTAATCTTGTTTTAATAAAACTTCCAACCGCTACGAGTAGTCTCTATAGTTTGTTGTTACAAACGAACATAACCTCAAAGAAATAATTTTGACATTACTAACCCGGAATTAGTGACGTAACCCTCCAACATTGCTGGGTTAAAAATTTAAAAATTTAACTTTGAGTTACCTACTAACTCTGAGTGGCGCAAGACGAAATTATAATTTAACTCTAGCGTGGACGCTAACTCTGAGTTAATTAATATAACCCAGCCTGGCGCAAGTGGGCCTTAGTAAATCAAAAGTCAAGTTACAGGCATACAACGGATCAAAAACTAAAAACTATGGTACTGTTTTATTGGAAACAAGATTAAAATCAAAAGTTTATCTATTGGATTTTATTGTTACTAGTTCTGAATATCAACCAACATTAGGGAAGGATTCGTGTTTGTTATTAGGCATCGTTGAAAGAAAGTTTATAAACAGTATTAAAAATAACCAATTCATTAAACAGACACTGATGGATAGGTATAAGGATGTTTTCTCAGGGACAGGTCAATTTCCTAAAAAATATAGAATTTTATTAAAAGAAAACTCTATTCCAGTATCCAAACTTCCACATAGGGTTCCCTTAAAGCTAAAGGATAAATTAAAAGATGAGTTGGACAGACTCTGCAAACTAAGTGTAATATCCAAAGTTGAGGAGGCCACAGAATGGGTGAATAGGATTGTCATTGTGGAAAAAAATTATGGTTCTATCCGTTTATGCTTAGACCCCAAGGCTCTTAATGAGTGCATTCTTAAAAAGTATTATGAAATTTCAACTATCAATGATTTAAAGTCACATATTATAGGTAATTCAAAATTCTTCTCTGTTTTAGATTTAAAAGAATCATTCTGGCAGATTCGGTTGACTGATGACAGTAAAAAATACTGTACATTCTCTACAATTTATGGATCTTACTGTTTTAATGTCTTACCATTTGGACTTGAAATCTCAGCGGAAGTGTTTCAAGAAAACTGTAGAAAATGCTTTAGTGACATTGAAGGTTTGTTTACATACATCGATGACTTCTTAATTCATGCAGAATCCAGAGAAAAACATGATGAGATACTCGAAAAAGTCCTCAGTAGAGCACGTGAGTTGAATATTAAGTTTAACCCAAAGAAAATTCAATACTTACCTGATGTGGTTAAGTACTTTGGCCATGAAATTGTAAATGGGAATTTAATGCCAGATATTGATAAGATTAGGGCTGTTTTAGAATATGACATGCCAACTGATAAGCAAAGTCTTCAAAGATTTTTAGGTTTTGTTAATTATTTTAGCGAATACATTCCCAATATGTCTGATGTAACCAGCCCACTGCGGCAATTGTTAAAGAAAAATGTAGAATTTGTATGGAATAATAGTTACACTACGTGTCAATAATATTAAAAATCTTTAAATAAGTCCATCCGTGCTTATAAATTTTGATACCAAAGAACAAATTGTAATTTAGACTGATAGTTCTAAGGATGCAATTGGTTGTGTATTAATACAAAATGGTCATCCAATTTCATATGCCTCAAAAAGTTTATCTACTTGTGAGTAGGGCTTGTAATTCGAATATTCGAATAAATCGAATATTCGATCATTTTTAACCGACTTCAAAAAAGGAGGAGGTTCTCTATTCGACGGTGTTTTTTTTTTTTTTGTGTGTTTGTTACGCGATTACTCCGCCAATTGTGGACCGATTTTCAAAATGCTTTTTTTGTTCGAAAGGGTATACTCTCGAGGTGGTCCCATTGTCATCAAGTTGGAATCGGATGAGAGGATCCCATGGAAATCGAGGGAAACCCTCAAATTTTATAGGCAAAGCTATAGCGATTTGGGTATTTTTTAAAGTAACTTGAAAATTTGTTCTCGGAAAACATCATTTGGTAAAGTGGAGCTGATGATGAAGAACACAGATGGCCATCGGAAATACTCAATGACAAATATTTCACGGGTTGCGATTCGATTACTTTACTATGGTTGCTAAAAGATTTATCCTCGTCACAATGCGCATGGTAAGTGGTTGTTGAGAAGTTCTCCTGGTTCTTACCAGGAGAACTCTTACTTACGTTCCATATTTCAACAATCGCGATCTCGTGAATTGCCGTAGCCTTCGTCTTGAAGCCATAAGATGACTGTGTAGGCACCCCACCAATTTAATATCCAGTTCTTTGTGTTTATTGTAATATTTATCTATATTTTATGTTACTCAATTACTTATTTTAACTTGTGTTGATTTTTTTTAATTTTATTACATAGCAGAGTATGTTAAGAAATACTTTTTTTTTGTGTTTCATACTTGTTAAATTCTAATTATTGTTTATGATTGCAATGAAAGATTTTTAATAATAAATGTCGTTGATTTACTTTGCACTAGTCTCTTATTTCTAATATTTGGACCCTAACAACGTTAAAACTAAATTGGTATTTTTTTTCCATAATATCGGAATAATACCGAAATATCGATATTCAAAAATTTAATATCGAAACAAAACCGATATTGGAAAAAGGTTCCGAATGTTCCGATAGTCCATGCTCTAACCACGCGACACCTAAGAGGTTAAAGGTGATTCAATTTTATATAATAAAAATACTCAACTCAAACTTGTGTATTAATTGTTTATGCATGTTGTCCCTTCAAGGTTTTAACTTGGTTTCAAAGGAAAAAGCTAATATTCGAATACTGCCTGTAAAAACATCGAATATCTAAAAATTTCGAATATTTACAAGCCCTACTTGTGAGTCAGAGTATGGACAAATTGATAAGGAATTTTTAGCAATACTTTTTGACATTTTTATTTTTTCAAATATTTTTTCCGTCGATAAAATTAAGCTATGTTTCCCTCATTTCGTTATGTGCACATTATGAAGACTCACACTGTATAAGGTATTAATTGACACTGCTTTCATCTTTTTACACCCAGGCCCAAGATTGTATGTAATCGTTTCAGTCTCCTTTATAGAAATGACAAAAAAAATGAAGCAGAAGTCTTCTTTGTGACAACATGTGTTGCTGAAATATTGCTAACTAGCTTCCGCCCGCGACTTCGTCCACGTGAAATTTCACCCTCTTAGGGGTGGAATTTAGAAAAACCCTTTCTTAGTGGATACCTACTCTTCACAAAGAACACACCCTCCAAATTTCATGTCTCTAGGACCAGCGGTTTAGGCTGTGCGTTGATAATCAGTCGGTCAGGACTTTGAATTTTATATAAATATAGATACTTTTCCGGGATAAAAAGTACCCAGTGTGGTGCCCAGGATATTAAAGAATAATTATACCAAGTTTCAACGTAATCGAACCGGTAGTTTTTGTGTGATGCCTGAACAAACAGACAGACAGACAAAAAAAATTTTAATCACATTTTTGGGTTCGGTGTCGGTCTAGTAACACCCCCTGCCATTTATTTTTTTGATATTTTCAATGTATAGAATTTTCACTTCTACAGATTTATTATAAGTATAGATGACTACGTCCCGCCAAGCAACGAGAATGTTATTCCTATTAGCCCTGTTTGCTGCTGTATGGGAGGATCCAGACCAACAAGCTTTGCGTGACTTCTTCAATAGAATAGGCAGTGGTGGCTGATACTTGTATAAATGTGCATGCAGTCTCAAAGGAATTTTCACCGTGGCTGTGGCTGGAGATTAAGAAAGAGAGGAAATGGCTACACAGATTGTATTCCATAGTGGTACATTTATAGAGGATTTGAGCATTTTAGCAAAACCACGCCAGGACCAGATATTCCAAACTGTTATACAAGGAAAGTGATGGGTAGCTGCTTCAGAAATCAAGGGACCACATCTGTAACATCCAGGATCAAGCTATTAAGAAATATTACTCAAAGATGTCCTGTGCAAATCAATCAAGTCTCCTAGGAGCCTATAATCAGGTAATCACCGTGCCGTGTTTTAGTGGGCAACGAATTCCTAATTTCGACCAGGCATTCTTTGACTACATTAAGAAGAGGATGTCAATTTCATCAAGGAAAACAGGGCGCACCTGTCAAGCCAGACATGGAAGGACGCCCCATAAAAGTGTGGGGTACTGTGTTAAATGTTACAACAAAATACCTTGTGATATATTGCAATAAAAAATTGCAATGCTTTGTAAACAAGCATATTACAATTTAGAAGATTATATCTAAAGCTGGGTACTCACTTAGCAGTGTAGCACGTAACGTATCAGATACGGTATCAAGTGAGTACGTAGGCACGAGCTCGCTGCGAGCCGCTCGCGCGTGGAGCGCTGTAAGCTCGCAGTGACCCGCCGAGTGGCGGTTTCACTGCGAACACAAAGGCGGCTCGCAGTGTGCTCGTGGACGGCGTCACGACCGCTTGTGTAGTGAGTACGTACGCGCGAGCTTCAAACGAACTTACGTATTATTCATTATGGAGTGGACTGAAGAAAAAGTGTTGAATCTAATTGAGGTTTACCAGAATACTCCAGTACTGTGGGACCCTAAAAATAAGAATTATTACAAAAAACATCTAAAAGTGGATGCTTGGGAAACTATTGGACAAGCTATAGGTACGTCGGGAAAAAACTGTAAAAATAAGATGATCACTTTATTGTCTTGCTACAGGAGAGAGAGAATGAAAATAAAAAAAAGTAATGGAACTGGTAAAGGTATGAAACGTTTATTAATATTTTTCACAAATGCGTAACTATAACAATGTTCTTAACATTAATAGGTCCTCCTCCTAGCCTTATTATTCCCAATCATATTGGGGTCGGCATCTAATCTAACCCGATGCAGCGAGAAAACACACATAACTTAAAGTAAGAGGTGTGTGCCTTGGGTTCGAACCAGCGACCTTTGACTTGGCAGTCCAACGGTCATACCACTAGGCTATCACTCGCTCTTAATACCACATTTTGTAAACAATACCTATTAATAGGTATTGTTTACAAAATGTGGTATTAACGTTCTTTTACAGGAACTTCAGAGATATATAAAAGTAAATGGTTTGCTTTTGATGCAATGTCATTTTTATTAAACCGAGACACTCCACGCCAAAACAGATTGAATACTGTAAGTTCCTTTATTTAATCTTATCTTATACAATGAATAGTCAGGGTGACAAAAGCCATTCAAACTACCACTACCACTGGGTAGGTTTTTAATTCATGCATACTTGTCCTGCCAGGAAAGCCTTCCTTCTGCAGTGAAGTAGCCTGCTAACTCATTTCTAAATTCTTTAGCCGCCGCTGGAGAACGGCGAGCAACATTTCTTATAGCATGGAATGACGTCATTTCTTGATCACGCCGCCAGGCTCCATTAATTAGTTCTCCATTTTCGTCTTCTGTGTCGAAACTGCCACCTGGTATATAAAGCGGTCGGGAGGAGCTGCGCCTCAAAAAATTGTGCAAGTGAACGATGGCCATCACTACTGTTGATGCTTTATCTGGCTCAATAAGCATTGGTTTTCTTAGTACCCTGAACACGGCTGACATGATCCCGAAGACGTTCTCAACCACCCTCCTAGCTCTACTGAGTCTATAATTGAAAATTCTTTCTTTTGACCCTTTGGCGTGAGCATGCCCGGGGTAAGGTTTCATCACATTTTCACTTAACGCAAAGGCAGAATCACCCAGAATGAAGTATGGCAGTTGCTTATTTCGGCCTTGCAAAGGTACAGGTGTGGGCAATTGAAGAATATTATTTTCGATCATGTCATGTAGTTTGCTATTCTTAAACACTCCTCCATCCGAGATTCGCCCTTGGCATCCGGCATCCGCGAAAAGAATGTTATAATTTGCATCCACCATGGCAAACAGAACGATGCTGTATGTTGACTTATAATTAAAATATTCTGCTCCGCTGTTGAACGGTGCTTGTAGCAACACATGCTTTCCATCTATTGCTCCGACGCAGTGAGGAAAATTCCATAAATTGTTAAAGTCATCGGATATATTTTTCCAGTCCAGTGAGTTGTCAGGAATCTGCAAGCGATGACACACCAGTTAAACTTTTATCATATTTTAGGTAAGCAATACAACGGAACGTGAGGACAATGAAGATGCAGCTGGAGCAGAAGGAATTTCGGAGACACCAAATAGCTCAGTACAATCTGGGCCGCCAAGTAAAAAAGAAAAACGCGATCCAAAGTTACAAATGCTGAAAGAAGCTTTTGGAATTTTAAAATCAGCCTCGTCAAATACCAACACGCAAAATGAGGAAATTAAATCTTTTTTGACTTTTGTAGGAAGTAAAATGATGAAATATTCTGAGCACACTAAAAATATCGTGCAACAAGGCATATGTGACTTAATTTTTAAGGCAGACTGCCATTTCTTCGATGAATATCCCTACCAGCACACAAGCAATAGGACACAAACGTCTCAAGGATATTCTTCAGTTCAACCAACCTCGATGCAGGCGTATAGCCAACCAGCCAATGTTGGATATTATACAGGTCCTAGTACATCCAAAAATATGGAACAGGTATCCCAAATATATGCGTCTGTAGGACAATCATCTCCGGGTCAACCATCTCCGGGTGAACCATCTCCGGGTCAACCATCTCCGGGTGAACCATCTCCGGGTCAACCATCTCCTCAACATCTATCAACTAACGAACAATATGCTATGTCATCTCCACAAAGTGAATTGTCTGAGCTTTTGGACATGGATGATTATATTTAAGTTACCTACAGTATTTTATTTGCCTATGTCATTGATTTAGTTTCTATATTAAAAAGTTCAATTACTTACCTTTACACTGTCTTTTAATGCATTGATGATTGCTGCACAAACTTCTGGAACGAATTTACTTATAACTTGCTTAGACATTCTGAAGGTATACTGTAAACTAGTGAATGAATCACCACTTGCTAAAAATCTCAATGTTAAAGCCAATTTGTCTTGAACGGGTATCGCTTTTCTAAACCTTGTGTCTCTAGTGCGAATTTGAGGTCCAATTAAATTAATTAGATACTCAAAATCTGTACTCGACATACGAGTGAAATTCTTGAAATGTCCACTAATCTCTTGAGACTTCATATCCATTACTAAATTGTTAGAACGATTTCTATCTTTGAAAATTTCACTTTGCCAAAATCGACGTGGGCTTTTACAATTATCTAAAATATTATACATGAATATGAACGCAGCACTAGCCACCATTTGAGACATGTTGTCGGCGTGACGTCGTTGCGAGCACTGCGGATCCGGCAGCTCGTAGCTAGATACGCGGAGGACCGTGGACGAGCCGTACCCACTTGCAGGTTGATACCGTATCTGATACGTTACGTGCTACACTGCTAAGTGAGTACCCAGCTTTAGATATGAAAAAAAAAATGGGTATAATCCAAGAGACATATAGAGAATGATATTAGACAACATTTAAAGTTATAGGGAGAAGTTTATTAACTGTTTAAGTTTATTGAACGTTTAGGTATCTAGGCCACATCCTTAGTACTGACGATCTCACAGATGACGCCACACAGAACGGGAAAGGCGGCTCTCGATAAGGTGCAATATGCTTGCGCGCAGATTTTCCCTTTGCTTTTTGTTCCGTGCCTATTGCCTGTTTTTACACATGGCCAGCTGTTGATAATTATCATGATAACTATCGCGATAATTATCAAGAGTTTTTTTTTTCCTATACTGTCCCACTGCTGGGCAAAGGCCTCCCCCAAATCCGTCCAGGAACTCTCCCGCGCCACCTTGATCCAAGAGATATTTTCAAGCCCCGCTTTTGAACCAGTCTTAGTGTGCGTCCACAGTGAATGCGCGGTGGCTGGAGCCTGTGGCGGGTGCGACAAGCGGTGCGGTGCGGTGGCCACATTGACGCTCGAGCTGTTGTAGCGTTCGGACGTGATTCAGGGGTAACAGACCATGGACGAGGACTTGATATTTTTACTAGACAGTCTGACCCTGAGATGGGAGGTGTTGAACAGTCGAGATCGTGTGCGCGAAATAAATAAAAACAGAGAAATAAGTGGTGATTTTTTTAATTTATACGTAGAATTGAAATTGTACCCTACAAAATTTTTTGAGTACACTCGAATGTCCATGTCAACATTTGACTACATCCTACACTTATAAACAATTCAGTGTTTACCGCCATTTTAATGCAAACGCCCTAACGCCGAGCGACAAGACCGAACTGATTTGATATCCCCGCTACCCGCGCATTAGGTCGCTTGTTGACTAGGCCCGTAGTGCGGCCATAACGCACGGATAGGAACGTTGGAAAAATACGCGCGCTAAGTCGCTCAGGCCCGTTGCGCAATGCTCCCGCCTTAGTCACTGCACTATGGACACAAAGGCGCGTTTAATTTGTTTGATATTTCGCGCCCGTCATCGCAACCGCGCTAGGCTTGCAGTGTGGACGCACACTTATGCAGTTGGCGCCAGAAAACTGATTCTTCTTTCGAAATCTGGGGGTCTACTCCGAAGTGATAAATCTATGAAATGTTCGGTTGTTTTCTACTACGAAGTTCATTTTATTTGTTCCGGTAGGTTCGGATCCGACTGAACTTCATTTGGACACTTTTTTTTATCGTAAACCCTACTCTGATCGAGAAAAGACTAACCGATCATTTGAGTTTTACAAGATACATCGTGAAATTAATTTCAAAATACACTACAGCAAAGTAGCTATCTTTTGAGTATCGTAAGTATCGAATTTAATTAATTATTACAATTTTCTTGAGTTTTATGTTTGTTTAAAGTGAATGTGGCATACTTGAAATTATAGCGAAATGACAGCACGTATGTTTTTGGTAACGGCTGCGATTTACGAGTCGCGCGCGAGTGGCTTTACTTTGTGTAAATTATTTCATCACCACTGCTTTCAAAACGGTGAAGGAAAACATCGTGAGGAAACCGACATGTCCTAGAACCAAAAAATCGAAGACATGTGACATCTGCCAATCCGCACTGGGCCCGCGTGGTGGATTACGGCCCACTCCCTCTCACCGAGAGGAGGCCTGTGTCCCAGCAGCGGGAACATTATAGGCTGGCTGATTATGGTTATGGTATGGTTATGTTTTTGGTGGAAGAGGCTCAGAAAAGAGCGTTTGGAGCGCAGAAGGAATCGCAGACGACGACTTCGCGACTCCTTTAACACTAATTTAGTGCCCGACCTTGAGGAGTTTGTAGCGAATTACAGACTCAGTCGATCCCTTTTTGAAGAACTCTGCCAGGACATAGTGCCCCTATTACCCCGGAAGCATAATAGCCGTGCAATTGAGCCTACTACACTACTCCTACTACTAGGTTTATCATATTATTAGCAACATAATAACCATTAATCATTCTTAAATTTTAGATATCTGTTGCCTTAAATTTTTACGCTTCGGGCAGCTATCAACGTTCTGTGGGGCAGAATGCTGATGCTCCAATGGCCCAGCAAACCGTCTCCTAATGTATACGAGAGGTCTCATTTGCAATGAATACACCCGAAATACTCAGAAAATATATAAAATTTCCACAAAATGCAAATGAAAGAAATGTCATCAAGTGGAAGTGAGTTTAAAAGTTTATTAATTCTAATATATTTTGTAATTATAGCCGAGATCTCTTCCAGTTTCCTTAAACGTAACATTTGATTCAAATGATGTAGTTTACTCACAGATTTCATTTCATTTCAAAAGCCCGAAACTCTGACAACCAGTCTTACCAAGGGGTATCGTATTACCTAGTAACTGGGTTGTGGAGGTCAGATAGGCAGTCGCTCCATAAAAAATACTGGTATTCAGCTGCATCCGGTTAGACTGGAAGCCGACCCCAACATAGTTGGGAAAAGGCTAGGCAGATGATGACTCACAGATTGCATGGAAAATATAATTTCCGGGTGTTACGTACGGAAAACATCTTAAATAACATTTATTTTGTGTGCCTTTTAATAATTTTGTGATTGAGACCCCGCCACTGCGACCTTACGCATGTTTATATTTTCTTTAAAATAAAATAAGTACATCAAATGAATAAAGTAAGATAATGTAGTCTCACTACAACACCGGAAATCGCAGTGCTCACATTTGCTCGGCAAACAATTCACCCGCGCATTGCGCACGCGCTCCTACCGCGACCTCAGTTCGTCTTCGCCATCGTATAGCGCGATATACAGGGTGCAATTGAAGTCATGGGCATTATTTTAAACTAAGGCACTACTCACGATACTAATTGTATTACGCAAATCAAAAATATTATTAATGCAATTATGGAAAACCTTAAAAATGTAGTAAATCACACGAAGTATCAAGTTGCGCAGCGCGCTAGCGAATGCTGTTGTAGTGTAGGTACACTACGCCGCCCGCGCCGTACGCGTCATTGTGCTTGAACTCTTTTGACCTCGTCCGACTCACGTGACATAGGTAAGTTGCTAACGATTTGATTCCTACATTCCAACTTTCCCTTCATACTTTGTCGGCTTAGGACGGTCAAAACTACGTCAACAGCTGACACACATTAAAACAAAAAAAAACATTTTAAACATTTTGTTAACGTAGGTAAAATTAATTTCCTGTAGGTACCTACCTAGTTTTGGCGTATTTACAAAGTTGGAATCACAGTATTTACAATAATTGTTCAGGAATCACGATGTATTTACAATAATTTTAATTACTTAACTAGGTAACTTACTAACTAGCACTTACCTACACGTATTTTAAAAGATGCTCAAAATGTCCTGTCAAAATCTTCTTATTTGTCGGTAAAGCGAAATAGGATAAACGGGTGCTCTTCCACGAGCTTGTGCATGTGCTGGGACGTGAAAAGACGAAAAATCCAACAGGTTCTGCGTGGTTCTTAAAATGAGACCTCGTGAAGGAATAGGGTCGTTCGGGTAGCGGCGATGGAACAATTCACGAGTTCGCACTAAATTACTTGTACGATCGTAAAGCAAAACCATTTGTAGGTATTGTTGGTTTGTGTACCTAGCCTGCACATTACGCGGTCGAGGCATCGTGTTCGCAATATTAGTCCACTAACACTTAATGCACTGACAATTAGTCCACACACTTTATGCACTGCAATCCAAAAGGGTCGCGAGAGGCGCGTGCGGCGATTTCGTCACGGGATCAATCGTAAATCAACATGCGTCAATACACCTGTGCAGTCGTTATGACACTGGTTCGGGGAGGCTGCCCCCGCGCGGGGTTGATATTCGTATTTTTGCGAGTGAGGGAGCGAGACGGAGAGAGTTCGGGTAGTTCGGGGCGGGCGGCATGCCTTTTGCCTATTGTTATTGCTACTTGTAAGGAAAGACCGCGCGCGTGCCGGCCGGCCGCAGTGACTAGTTATTAGTATTATTTAATGTTTGTTTACTTTCGTTCCGCGCTGCACTGCGCTTTAAGATTTTGATACTTCAAGACATATTGGCGTTTTAGCGTTTATGAAGCATTTTGTTTTCATTACTTTTAGTGTTTATTTGCAATACTAAGCCTTTTGCGATATGACTTACTCAATTTTAAAAGTTTTCCATACTTGCAATAATAATATTTTTGATTTGCGTAATAGTAGCCCTAATACAATTAGTATCGTGAGTAGAGCCTTAGTTTAAAATAATGCCCATGACTTCAATTGCACCCTGTATACGAGTTGTCGCCGCTGCGAGGTCTCACACTTGGAACAAATGAACTGTTTTTCATTTTTTTATCCGAATAATCGCGTACTTGCGAGCTGTACGCAACACCGGGTGTGATTGGGTGTATTGATTGCACACACATTGCGATTGTGCGGCCCTGTGAGCATGAGGAGCGGTTTTTTAATAGAAAACATTTCCAAGGTATTTAAATGGTAAGTCATTTTGTGAAAAAAATACTAGATTTTGAAGATCTTCATACATTCAAAGAGTCATAAGAGTACGTTTTCCAGCTAAGCGATTATGACTGTGGATGGCATCCTAAATGTGGATGCTACTTTTGGTGGAGCCACACATGATGCGTTTATTTGGTACCAATGTGAGATCAGGGGCATCTGGAGAGTCTCACTGAGACAACACATCTGTTAGGCAAGTATAAAATAGATGTTCATTTTTAAAATACAGATATAATTATGTTACCGGCCAAACCCTATTTTAAGATAAACTAGTTTCGCTTAGGCAAAACCAGTTCTCCATACACGGGTTGCATGGTTGCGGTCGGTCGATAGGTGACGTAGGATGCAAGAGCGAGCGAAGGACACCCCGAAGTTAGGTTTGGTTAGGTTCCGGTGGGTTCCCGCATTGTAAAGGCGGGGGGGCTCAGTAGCCGTGGCTTGGTCACCCACGGTGAAGCGAAGAGGAAGCCGAGGAGGGGCCGCTCGTCAGGGCGTTTGCCGATATGCCGACCACGTAGCGGCCAACATCGCAACTGAGGCGGGCCGCGATGTCGTATGGAGGCATCGCAGCTGAGGGTTGGAGGCCGGGCGGGAGATGAATGTATTATTATGAATGTATTGCGGTGCGCCGCTCTCCCTACCTTCCGCGGCATTTGGGTTACTCAAGGGTCGATGGAGGTGTTTCTTGACAACGAGGGAGCTACACTACGATCCAGAAAGAGCAGGCAATCTTGTCCTGCTGTTTTGCATAATATGTATGTGCATACGTGAGTGTGCATAAAGTGAGTGCTACGGAGCTAACCCAAGATGATTTTGAATCAGAGAACTGTCGGCAGGTCACATATCAGCCTGCCGCATCAGTCACAGATGCTTTGAGCCTTTGTTAGCATGAGGACAGATTCGCTTTAAGACAGAACATGTACAGAACGCAACATAAAAATCCTTGGTTCACATAAGGACAGATTTGGTTTACGCCAGATTATTACACAATAATATTTCAATTTCGACGACCTCTGTGGCCGAACAGTAGAATCCGATCTGCCCCGCAAGTGTCCGAATCCTGCTAGGGGCAATATTTGTCTAATGAATATGTATGTTTGTACCAGAGTCATTGACACCGAACCGATACGTACGACAGATCGAATCGAATAAAGTTGCAACCCTAAATGGAAAGAAATCTAGCAAGAATCTTTCCCGGCCAGCGGTCCTTCGACCGTCATGATATAATAGCGTATCTTTCATTTAAAAAAGAAAAAAATCGTAAAATCGATTTAAAAAGACGAGATTTTTGGTACAGTTAAATGTCATATGCTCAGTGTAGTGGCAAAACGAGGCTCGCCGCACTGCCATATGTTGTTTTGGTTAGAAAGGAAAATACAGCCCGATGAAATTGATGACGTGATAGTTGCCGAACTACCCAATAAAGAAGAGGATCAAACAGCGTTGAGCTGTTTGAAATAGTCACTAAAAATAGGATACATGGGCCATTGTCATTCCGTACAAGCCATAAAATACATATATATGCAAATACATTAATAAAGGCTCTGATCAAGCAACTTTCAGTGTTCGAAATGTTCATGATGAGGTAAAGAATTACGTGAACGGCCGCTACATCAGCACATCTGAGGCCGTATGGAGGTTATTAGAATTTCCTATACACGATAGAAATCCTAACGTCGTACATATAACTGTTCATTGAAAATGACAAAAAATGGACAGCGTGTCTACTTTTCAGCTGAAAATGTACAACGGATAGTCGATAACCCGCCAAAAACTACACTAACAGCATTTTTTGACCTGTGTATTAATGACGAATTCCCTAAAACATTACTACATCACGAAGTTTTCTCACTATTACACATGGTTAAACAACAAATTTTAGAGAAGGCGCTGACAAGATGTGGAGGGGCACCCTGGTATAAAAAGAGATTCAGCATTGGGAAGAGTGTACGGTATTCACTATTCATCCTTCTTAGTCAGAGTGCTTTTTAACCGACTTCAAAAAGGAGGAGGTTCTCAATTCGTCGGAACCTTTTTTTTTTTTTATGTATTTTCCCCGATTACTCGAAGATGGCTAGACCGATTTCAAAAAATATTTTTTTGTTTGAAAGGATATACTTTCCAGGTGGTCCCATTGTCATCAGGTCAGGATCTGATGATGGGATCCTGGAGAAATCGAAGGAACTCTTCAAATATTATAGGCACACCTATAGCGATTTGGGTATTTTTTATAGTAACTCGTGCATTTGCTCTTGAAAAGCACAAACACTACACAGTGAAAAATTACTACAAAGTGAAAAATAACTTTAATTTCGGAAGTCGGTGGCAAAAAACTAAAATACAGATCCAAAGACACCGACTTCCGAAATTAAAGTTATTTTTCACTTTGTAGTGTTTTTTTTGGAAGTCGGTTTTTCTTTTTTGTTAAAAAGTTTTTTATATAAGAATACTGCTGCACCATATCCGCGGTCCAACTTCATTCCAGAATTGGAAAACTGGGAATGGAGTTGCAAAAGAAACTTACCAACCCGCACGTGGAGACCACGGTTTATTGGAAAATGATGACCAATGGGAAATCACGTTAAGAGAGCATCAATTTCACAATGTCCGTTGAAACTGAGAGAGTTATTTGTAGTGTTATTATTATAATTTTTTCCCTCAGAACCTCTCAAGTTATGGGAAACTTACAAAGACGATTTGTGTCAAGATATAAGACACAGAGCTCAACAGCGAAGGAGACTGTGATGTAAATTATTTTTAGTATATGCGAAACCCGAAACACGTGTCTATTTTTATGTAAAGAATCTACATATGTACAAAATTTCAAAACTGTATCATGTAAAATCACAAAGTTATAAGCTTGTTAAGTTACCTGTTTGTCCGTACAATAAAAAAAAAAAAAAAAAGATTCCGACGAATTGAGAACCTCCTCTTTTTTGAAATCGGTTAAAAACATTGCTCAACCGCGCCGCTCGCGCCGCGCCGTCTTGCGCTCATTGATAGTACCCATGCTATGGCAGCTTGGAACGTACAGCAATTTCGGTTTATAACCGCCGTCTTCTGGACACATAGCCAAACGAAAAATACTGTGTTGCAATATTAAAATATATAATGATGATACCGGGAGATGTTGTGACAAACAAACACACACATAAAATAATTGTCTCAAAACATTGGACATTAGACAACAAAAATAAAAATTAAGCCAAACCAAGTGCAACAAGTCTATAACGATTTGTTAAACAGTTCTGAAAGGTGTTTTTTTGTCATTTAAATAATGGGAATTTGTTATTGTTGCATTGGTAACACTTTAATTGCAAATGTCTGTGAGCGCGAACTTCAATTTCGATTTTGCAATTAAATTTTATAAATTATATTTATTAAACCACGTTAAGTTGAACCTCTGTTCCTCCGTGCCGCGTAACATTAACTATTAACTGAACAGACTGCACTTCCATCATGTCAAAAAACTCTTGCTGTGTACCTGGATGTCGAGTGACTAAGAAACAAGGTATGTACTTTTTGCTTAGTGTAGTTAAGTACTGTATTCTACCTACCTCAATTGCCATCATCATCTGTCTAGCCTTTGTAATCTTTGTAAGAAAAGGTAAAAAAGATTACCGGGAAGGATTTTACAAGGTGGGGAAAGTCAAAATTCTCCCCCTATATGATCCACCTCACCTAATCAAAGGGATAAGGCATAACCTTATCACAAAAAATTTGAAATACACAATGAAAGAAAAACAATGCGTGGCTAAATGGTCACACATTGTGGCCTTATATAATAGGTGCCCATCACAACACAGAGGCATCAAGCGGTAAAGAATACCGGGAAGGATTTTACAAGGTGGGGAAAGTCAAAATGTTCCCCCTATATGATCCACCTCACCTAATCAAAGGGATAAGGAATAACGTTATCACAACAAAAATTTGAAATACACAATGAAAGAAAAACAATGCGTGGCTAAATGGTCACACACTGTGGCCTTATATAATAGGTGCCCATCACACAGAGGCATCAAGCGGTAAAGAATACCGGGAAGGATTTTACAAGGTGGGGAAAGTCAAAATGTTCCCCCTATCTATATGATCCACCTCAACTAATCAAAGGGATAAGGAATAACCTTATCACAAAAAATTTGAAATACACAATGAAAGAAAAACAGTGCGTGGCTAAATGGTCACACATTGTGGCCTTATATAATAGGTGCCCATCATACAGAGGCATCAAGCTAGTACCGAGACTAAATGCTCTTCACGTAGTATCCAATTTAATCCCAAAGATGAGGGTGAAACACTGTACACAAGTGTTTAGTCAATCAGTTGGAGTGGGACTTGGGTGTTTTGCAGGTATGCATGCAGACATTTTCTACAATATAAATGTTGTTTTTATAAATAATTGCAACATATTATACACTTCCTCATAATTTTCTCTCTTTTGTACTATTATGCAGGTTATATGTTCATGCAAGTATTTATTTTTCATTGCAGATATGTTAGTTCTGGAAAAAAACAGTCATTAGACAGCAGACCTTCTGATGTTCTTCGACGACCTATTTGACAGCGTCAATGGCAGTTTTAGTAAATTTAACGGAGGAAAAAAGTATCGTGCTGCTGTTACCCCAACTTCACCGTATCCCAATTTGTGGAATGATAGTATCCCTATTCTTAAAACAAAAACATTTTGTAAATAGTTACAATCAAAGAGTCAAGAAAATCTTCTTTTTCCAGTTGGATTAAGACTACAGAAAGTTTTAAAAAGATTGTACTTGTTTTTAAATTCGAAGGGGATCAATTTTCAACCAGGATCCACTGGAGAACTTTTTTGGAGCAATACGAGCTCATGGCCATGGCAATATAATGCCTACATCGTCTGCATTTGAAGGAGCTTTTAAGACACTACTAACTAACAATATGAAATCTTAACATTCAGTTAGTTCAAGCTGTGAAAAAGATGACAGTATTTGTATCCAGTCGTTAAAATCTTTTTTTACGAATCCTGGAGACAACAACATAACAATTGAAGAATGTGAAGATATAATAGACTGGGCTCATATGTGTATAGACCTTATAAATACATATGCGTTATTAACGAGTAAAACTCTAGTCGATATGGAAAAAAGCGCGCAATTGGTTATTGCAGTGGCTGGATAGCAGAACTTGTCAAAAAAAATGTGTACAAAAACTGTGCCACATGCAGGCATGATGATGAGAAGAAAAATATATACTTAATTTTCATAAATATATACAAATGAAAGAATATGAACAAAAAAGTGGTTGTGCTATCCTACTAGGGCGCTGTTTGATTTTGCCCAAGAACATATTTGCATAGAAATATTAAAAGAACACTGTAATAAAATAATTTATGTAGATATATTAAATTAATCATTAACATAAATTTAAAGTTTGTATCCTGTGTAGTGCATAAATGATCTAACAATATTTCTAATAAACAAATCAACCAAGTTTTTTATCAATAATTGGTGCAAAGAGACCAACAGTGTCCTTACTGGCAGAATAACCTTTTGGAATAAAAATGACCCCATGAAGGAAAAAGCATATAGGCACTACTCCATAAATAAAGGGAGGAAGAGAATAAGGCAAAGCAATTAATGTAATTTATGATAGCGCTGGCAAATAAAAACAGTACCATGGACTAAAACAAACGTCACAACGGCTGATGACATAACGGAAACACGAATCAGTGCAATCAATAAATAAGTGATTTTGCATTACATTATAAAATCGTATTAAAATAAGTATTGTTAATTTTAAGGTATGTTCTTATTTAAGTATTAATTTAAAAGTTTATTAAGGAAATTTGAACATTGTTACTGTTAGTTCTTTTAAATAAAATTATTGTTACCTAACTAAATTTACAATTCTGCCGTACATTGTTTAAAATACGGTTAAACCCATAAAGTAGTTTCAGAGATATCGGACAAAAACCTGCGAAATGATGTCTCTTCCAAACGAATAAAGATATAAAAATCTTTCTAAGAGACAAATGTCACTGGTTTATCAACGATTTTTTTTTGGGGTATGAAAACTGAAAACATCTTTCAGTCTTACAACAAACAAAACTAAAAAATGGCAGTTTGAGGCTTAACCGTGTTTTAAGTAACGTACGGCAGAATTTAAAGTATTTAAAAAGTGTTATTAATTACAAATCAAATATTGTACGCAATTACATTATTAAATAATATTTACAATCTAAATTGTATTTTAAAACCGGTGTCAACGGAAGTCGTTGCTGTCTGACGTTGACAGTCTGTTGTTTAAACGTATAAATAGGCTCGCTCTAGTCGCAGAGCGCACACTTTCCCGCCTCATGGAAGGAGGGGCGCCTCATAATGCTGCCCAAGGCGGGGAAGGACATACTGAAGCCGGAGAGCTATCGGCCGATCACTCTGCTGCCGACGGTCTCCAAGGTGACATGACATAATGCTATTTTCTTCAGCTGGTTGCCGAGATACGGCAGGAATCAAAGAAGAATTAAAGAAGGCCTTCCAAATCAAAGATTTAGGGCCAGCACATCACATTCTTGGAATGAGGCTTTGCAGACAGAACAAGGAAATAACTCTAGACCAGTCAAGCTATATTAAGAAGGTGCTAGAACGATTTCACATGTCAGATTGCAAAACTGTGCGAACACCTATGGAGACAGGTGGTCTGAAGCTCGTGAAATCTACAAAGAAGGATTGTACGCACGACTACAGAGACCTGTCTGATCTGATAGGATGTCTGATGTACATAGCGGTATGTACGCGGCCGGATATTGCGCACGCTGTCAGCTCGCTCAGCCAGTTCAACGACGAGTACGACGAGACTCATTGGAAGGCGGCAAAACGTGTTCTTCGCTATCTGAAAGGTACGCCTGATAATTATTTAACTTTTCAGAAGTCAGGGTTGGATATTGTTGCTTATGCTGACGCTGATTTTGCGTCAAATTAGGTCGATCGCCGATCTTATACGGGTTATGTGTTAAAAATTGGAAATTCTACAATCTCTTGGGAGAGTAGAAAACAAAAAACCGTGGCTCTTTCAAGCACAGAGGCCAAATATATGTGTCTGTCAGATGCTTGAAAAGAGGCTCTTTTTCTACGCAAGTTTCTGTTCGAAAGAACAATGACCATTTTTCACCTGACTATATATAGTAATGAAATAAATGTTAAAATTTAGCTAATTGGATTATGTATCAAATACACTTATAACAATTTTATAAGAAACGCAGGATAAATATATTTTTAAGTTTTGCTATAAGCGTATTTTACGTATAAGGTACACGTATTGCATATGTTTGGAACGTATCTCAATTACCTTTTTCTACGACGTTCCATTTTATGCACTACTACTTCACTTTATTCATCTCTGTTTCTGAGTTTTATACATTATTTTACGTTTTATTCAATCAATATGTATTTCTGTATTAGTCTTTGTATAATACAGATTCATTGAAAATAAAATATTGATTAACCCTTAATTTGATGAAGTCCGGTGTGACGGACGTCAACAAAAAATAAATCCTACTAGTTTTTTTATTCGATTCTCGTCGATTTCAAATCAACTAAATATTTCTTAATTTCATAAACTAATAGTAGTAAATATATATTCAGTGTGATAACAATGCATTATGTCAGTCGTGACACAAAATGTCAGCGCAAAGACGACCACCTGTTTTGCTCAAGATATTTATAATTCTTTTTCCTCTTTTTTGCTTATGAATGCCTTGAAAAAACTGCAGTTGGAAACCACACATAGATAAAATACTTAAAAAAATAGATCGCTTTGTGTATGTCCTGAAAAGAATAAGACAAACGGTTGCTCTAAATACCGCAATGGCTGCTTACCATGCTTATGTAGCATCAGTACTCAGATATGGTCTTATAATTTGGGGAAACTCAGTAGACGTGCAAAGAGTCTTTAAAGGACAAAAAAAATGTATCCGGGCAATGTGTGGAGCCCACTTTTTAGATAGCTGTAAGCCTTTATTTCAAAAACTTAAAATACTATCTCTACCATGTCTTTATATTTTTGAAACATGCATTTTTGTTAAAAAGAATTATAATTTATTCGAAAAAAGCAGCTACAAAATAAATAGTAGAATACGACACCAAGACAGATTGAAATTACCCCAAATAAAATTAAAGTTATTTAAAAGAAATACATACTGTATGGCAATTATTATATATAATCATTTGCCAAATAATACTCAAGATCTGCCATTGCCGTTTTTCAAGAGGTCATTGTTCAGACTGTTATTAGGAAAAAATTATTACAGTGTTCAAGAATATTTAGAGGATAAGTCGTTAATAACACAATAAAATTAAAATAGCCTTTATTCTACCACATGCAACATTTACTTACATAATTCATTATTATTATTACAACAATACAATTTATTAATTATCTTAAACAATTTAAATCTTTATTCATTGACTATTATTATTTTTCTAAGATTCATATTTTATTTTAATAATTATTTGACTAGAAATATATGATGTGACTTTTTTTATAGGAATATTTGTACGCCATAGTATGGCAGGATATGCTGGAACCAATATTGTAACATCTACATATTTTACCATATTCTAACAAATAAACATTTTTGATTTGATTTGATTTGATTTGAATATCGACTCAGCTATTAGAAAATTATTCTATGAATAATTATAACCTAAAAACAAATACGCACATTTTCATGCCGTTTTTTGTTGCTAAAGTGGTTTGTCCGTCACAGCGAACATTGCTAATTGTATAGAGATGTAGTACTTTATTACTATGTCCGCTGTGGCGGACAACGCCAAAAAGCTGAAAAATATTTTTTTTTGGTTATGGTGCTGAGTTTGGTTTATTTTTCTTTATCAACAGCCTAACCGTGCTAGTAAAATTATCGCCTTAATGCCAAATGAACATGCACCTTCCGATCCTAGTGAAAATTCTGATTCTGAAACAGAAATACATGGTGACCCCCCGCGTGGTTATGCTTCTTCCCCGCTCTCTTCTTCTGCACCATCAATTACATCTTCCCTTGCAAACCTTACAATAAGGAAAAGGAATCGTCCCCTTGGTTTAGGTGCTCAGGTGGTCATAGCTTTATGCCAAATCATTGACCATAAACCAGCATTCGTGTTTTGTGGTGTTTCATCGCCGGAGTTATTTTTCATTCTTCAGGAACATTAACATCTTTGCTTTAGGTACTATATGAGGCAATCGCCTTAAAGGAGCAGAAACTGTTCTGCTTACTGATAAGGCTATGAAAAAAAGCCTAGAGGACATTTTGTACAAGCCGTTTGTAACCAAAATCGCTTAGCAAAATAGTTCACTACAAAAAACTTATGGGAGGTGTTGATCTTGCTGACATGCTCATCTCACTATATAAAACACCAGTAAGCAAACCACATGTGGCCCGCCCATTGAGTCCAGTCAAATATGCCAACATAGGCCATTTCCCCTCAACGATGGAAGAAGCTCGTTGCAGACACTGCCAAAATAAGACCGTCGTATATTGCATAAAATGCAATACAAGATTATGCTTTGTAACAGGCAAAACCCCGAGAATCGTTTTTAAAGTTTTCCTACGTATAAAATAACATTTTCAGGTCAATTTCCGCGTTTTTCATTTTTGTTTTTCATATTTTAATAAAATAAACATAATAATATTATCGTTTTTTATTTTTCTATAATTTGGCACTGTCCACCAAAGCGGACATGCAAATATTATTGTTCATCGTTAAGTTATTGGTAATGTCCGCTGTGACGGACACGAATTTTCCCAACAGTGGGCAACTCGGGATTTATTTTCACATTTTTTCGGGGCTCTTTAGCACACCCCTAAAGCCTAACAATAATTAATTTATGTATTTCTTAATTTTTTTTCGTTGTTAAGGGTTAAGTAAATTAATAATTCAGTATGTAATTGAGTTCGGATGACTGAAACGGTTTTTTTTACATGTCAAATGTAAAAAAAACCGTTTCAGTTCTACGATTGAAATTGGCGCGTCCTTCGTTGGTGTGTTTGCGTCTCGTTGTGTGCTGTGCCATTTTGTGGGTGTTACTTCTTTTTACGACCATTGCTGACCCCTGGACCTCGATATCTTCCTCATCTGACGACCTTTGCTTTCCATATTCCACAGCTAAGTATATTCCTAGTTTAGATTACAATTCGAGAGTTAATAATTATTTAGTTCTAACTTCTTAACGGCAAATCCTAACCTAAAAAGTAACATTAATATTTTTTGGACTTCGTAGCGTTTAAATCGTAAAAATGACAGACATTATTTTCTAAACTTACAGGTAGTCCGTCTACTATACTTTATAACTATACATAAACTTTTATTGTCAGGTTTTGAAATGTATGGAAAGTGGTAATTCTTCTTTACGGGGTACAGTATAGGATTACGTTGTTTAATGATATCTAACAAAAATCTATACTTAAAGAAAAAACTGAAGAGAAAAGAAAGAAGCTGAGAAGATAAAGCTGAACAGTTTGTTTGTTTGGTTGAACGCGCTAATCTCAGGAAGTACTGGTTCAAATTGAAAAAATATTTTTTTACCATTGCCACTCCAAAAAGGGCATTTTATTCATCGATAACAGTGAATAAAACTCTCTTTTAGTCACTGAGTGAATAAAAAAGCACGAATAAACGAATTATGTACAAAAATAAATAAAAACATTTTGAATTTGGAACAAACACGAATAAACAAATTATTTACAAAAATAAATAAACGTGCTGAAAGTACGATACCATTCAAAAAATGAACATGGCCTAGTAACAAAAGCAATACACGAACAACATTTTTCCGAACAAACAGTAACTTACGTATTCATAAGAAAAAAAAGTATGTACATATGGATGCCACTACAGTGGAAAGATCTGCGATTATTGTCAGCCAGGATAATACTGTTCCCGAGAATAATCAGGAGGGTAATTACGAGAAGGTTGACAAAGAAAAAGATAATCTCTGGATTAAAGGTCAAAACAAAGAGCAAGACCTAGTAACAAACGCAAGAGACGAACAACCTTTTCCTGAAAAAGCAGTGACTTATATTCATAAGAAAAAAAAGCGTTTAATATTAAAGATTCTATAGAAGAATATGTAGAAGTAGATCAAAATATACCAGATAAGCAAGTCCCACCGGATCTAAAACAAAATGAAACCCAAAACGGTATCCCAACTGCAGTACTAACACGTCTAGAAGAGCATACAGTAACAAATAAACATGACTTACAAACACCGGTGTAACAAATTGAAAAGAAAAATGAGTTGTCAATTGACGATGAAATACCTGCTCATTTAAAGATCACAAACACCGATAGAACTTAGAAGCGAATGAAAACCTCCGAATCAACTCCAATCACGAACCATTTATAGCCGTTTTAGTGAGGAACTCGGACAAAAAAGACTTCAGAAACGCCCCAATGACTAAACAGGTTTACGACAAGCTGGACCAATTTAACAAAAATATATTAGTCATAGCGCCTTCGTATCAAGCTCCTCCAAACTTAAATCCTGTTCTAGTTCTTACGCCAAAACAAAAAGAAACTCCAGAAATATTAAGTACATTCATCCCGCAGCTGTCTAACAATAATGACTTAACAGGAAATATCCTTACTATCTCAATTGGTAGACCGAGTACTGAAAAGCAGTCGAAAGCCCTCATTAGAAACAAGTGTTTCCTCCTGTCCTCCCCTTCTCAGCAGCCAGGACCGCCGCTACCATCAAAGAAGCCGCCTAGGACAGATGTCCCTTTGGAAAATACTACAAATCTATAATAATAATACAGGAATATTTTTTATTCAGTGCGCAAACTTTGACAAATTAAACTTGAATGAGTTTTATTAAACACCTATTTTTTATTTTGATAAGTCTTAGTACAAAAAAATAAAGTTATCGTTAACGAAAGATGTTTACTTTGAAATCGATTTTTTGGTCACTCTACTCGCCGCCCGTTCGTTTTTCGTGCACAGGCGTAGGTAGGTATTTACATGGGTTCAATGTACTGATCGCTGATTTTATTAGGTTCGAACTACTTTTTTAAGATCTGAACTTATTTGAAGAGTAATTCCAATTTTTCCTTCATACTTTCATGGGCTTAGGACCATCAAAATGCAGAAAAAAAAGCAATAAAAATGATACCTAATCAATTAAATTGCGGGACTTTTAAAAACATAATAAAATTATTGACATTACTTATTTAATGCATATAAGGCGTATTTAAAAAATTGGAATCAACTACGTATTTACAATAATGTTCAATCACAAATAACCTATTCGCTAAAATTGTTAATTAAAAATAATTGCTTACCCTACATGTCACTAATCACTGTATTTTAATAATTGTTCAAAATGAAGTCCTCCTCTTTCTAGGCATAAACGTGCACGTTTAATTAAATTGCCATTTAGTTTGTTTAGAACACTAATTTCACTTTTCACTTCATCGAAAGCGTTAATTATTTTTGATTTTAAATCCTCTAGGTTTTGGGCCTCCTCTACATACACCCGGCGTTTTATGGGAACTATATTTTCTATCACCAAAATTTATATTTGTCATCAAGTTGTATCACCTAATAAATAGATCTATCGCCACGAAATATTTTCGTTCTCAGATAAACAAAAATTGTTCCCAGCTATGAATTATCAAATTAATGTTAATATATGTGTAAAATAAGAGATCGATAACCAATAAAATTATATTGCATTACATGAATATAAACTTCGTTCTTATAATAACAGTTTTGTTACTTAAATAATAGCTCTGTGCTCAGAATGGTAGATCTGTCACCAAATAAATCGATTATCGATCCCTGACTGCGACTCCTTTTTATTTGATATTTTGTCACCAATACAGTAGTAACATTTTATTTCGTTCAGATATTAAATTAATAGTATTCGTTACCAATTTAATACATCAATTTATAATTTTAATGAAAAAATGATCAAAGGGGCGGAGACAAATTGGCGCGCTTTAAAAATTGACCAATCCGGCCTCAACGATGGGTTGTAGGTAACTAGGTTCGATCACACGATGCGCGACGCGGGCGGCGTGCGAGAGAGATGCAAGTTTACTTCATTCGCGATTTCACGTTCATTGTTGTAGGTGCATTTTATTATCGTTGTGGATAATTTGTTGTTTTAGTTAATTTCTTAAATGTTTATTTTTGATTATGGCATCAAGTAGTGGTGAAGGTAATGCAAGTCATTCAAAAAGTTTATCGTCGTTTGTCGAGCAATCATTCGTGGAGAAAGTGCCGATATTGGAGTCTGATGAGGAAAATGAGGAAGGTACTGACACTGATGAAGGCACCATACCAAAGAAGAAACGGTCGCAAAGCAAGGATTGGATTTTCGTTAAAAAATTTGAAGACAAACACAGTGCTGAGGAGTATATAAAGGCTGAAAAAATTTGGTCTTTTCTGCGAACGCATGATGTAGAGGAAGGGAGAAAAAAGTACTTTAGATGTAATAAAGTGGTGCGGAAGGGACCACAGTGTTCAGCTCAGTTGTATTTACTCATGTACTCATTCTCGGATGAAGTATTGTTGTTTCGGACAGATTCTGATCATGACCACGATTCAAAAACGCTCGCTTGTTATGGGCTTAGTGACAGAGTAAAGGAAGAAAAAACAAATTATACGACTTACATCTCAAACCAAAAGCCATACTTGCAAATTTGACTAAAATTGATGGTATTAAAGTGCCAAAATTGTCCCAAGTAAGGACGTATTTAATTGACAGACGCCGTTGTAAATACGGACAGCCCACGATCAGCCTAGGCGAATTGGAAGCTTGGCTAAGGTCTCATTCACCAATTCCTGACAACGAACATGAAGTTTATGTTATTGGGTATGAAGTGATTGAAGAAACTAGTTCACCACGCTTTAGATTTGTACTATCAACAAAATATTTGCTGCAAAAAGCACGTGACGTAAAAGTTATTCATGCTGATGCTACATACAAGTTGGTGTGGCAAGGATTCCCCGTTCTTGTCGTTGGAAGTACAGACAAAAATAAACGATTTCATCCATTCGGGCTTGGGGTTGCCACTAATGAGGCAAAAGAAGACTTTAAAGTTGTTGTTCGATGCCATCAAGACTAATATCTTTAACTTGTACTCACAAACCTTCAAACCAGAAGTTCTAGTATGTGACGCAGCGAAAGCAATACAAAATGCATTTATAGAGGTATTTGGTGAAGATGTCACAATTCGAATGTGTTGGGCACATGCTAAAAAAAAATTCAGGCTCATGTAGAGAAAGATACGCGAAAAAATGTTCACAAAGATTTGTTTACAGATGTGGATTCTCTCCAAGCAGTGACTGATTCAGAAACGTTCGAGTTAGCTTCACAAGCATTCTTGAAGAAATGGGAGGATGAGACAACTTTCATCCAGTATTTTAAGGAGCAATGGCTCATACAAAACCGTAACTGGTATTTGGGGGCTCACATGGGTTCACCAGCGACTAATAATGCACTAGAATCACATAACCGAGTAATCAAAGATGAATACACGCTCCGTGAACGTTTGCCACTGTCTCGTTTTTTGATAGTTGCTTCAGAGTTTGTAAATGGATGGTCGTTAGCTGTCGATGAAGTATTTGCGACATTACCAACTATGACTCTGAAAGACTGGACAGAAGCCTACCAATGGGCTAAGTTGCCTAAAGAAGTAATACTGACGTATAGTGACGATGCTTTTAAACACTACGAAGTACCGGCTGGTAAGGCAAACAAAATACAAAACTTTGAAAATACATGGACTGATTTTGATGAATACAAAGTCCAATGGTTCAGCAAATGGAGAGTGGATCTACCGCACAATATTGATTGGATGCATGGGAAATGCAAATGCCCTGCGTTTTACAAGAAATATATGTGCAAACATATTATCGGATTAGCCATACGCTTAAAGCTGGCCAACCCCCCACCAGAAGCAAAAAATGTGCTTATCGGCCAGAAAAGAAAAAGGGGGCGCCCTTCGAAATCCAAACCAGCGCTGATTATTCAGTGATTATTGTTTTTTAAGAATAAATATTGATTATTTTAACTTTAATTAAGTGTTTTATCTATTATTCTGCTAGCCATAAGCCAGCTATTTTAAACCAGCGCTCGCTGATTGTTCAGTGGTAATTATTTTAAACAATAAATATTGATTATTTTGACTTTAATTGTTTTATTTACTACTCTGCTAAAAATTTTATTTAAATATAATTTATACTACCAGTGGAAATTTAAAACCTTGGGAGTCTAGTTAAGTAGCAGAATCTTTTGGTTGAAACGATGATGACAACCCTAATTTTTTATTTGAACTTAATGCAATTTTCTAGTAACATAATATGATTTATTGGTGATCTCTTTAAATTAGTTTGCTTAAATACTTATTAGGACACACCTATTATAATACATACAAAAACATTTATTTGGTACTAGACCTTATATCTCAGGATTTTAGGTGATTTATTGTGGAACTGATTTTGCATTGTTTGGTGACTACATTTTGGTGACAGATCTACTATTTGGAGGACAAACCCTATTATTTAAGAAACACAAAACTAATTAAATTGGTGATAGCTTAAATGATACCCGCGTTTTATTTCTCCCCAAAGAAAAAAATCGCAGGGAGTAAGGTCCGGGGACCTAGGTAGGCCACGGTATGGGGCCGCCACGTCCGATCGACTACAAATTGTTTTGGTAGCTCAACGGAACTTCGTCCATTAAATTTTCAATAGTTGTTTCGAGCATTTCTAAATACCTTGGCCCGGTCAAGGTGCCGTCAATAAAAACGGGCCCTATTATTTTATTTTTTATAACCCCAGCCCATACATTGGCACTAAAACGCACTTGGTGATGTGTCTCTCGAACCAAATGGGGATTGTTAAATGACCACCAATGTTCATTATGTACATTGTACAATCCTACACGTGTGAACAATGCCTCATCCACAAGATGTTCACTTCTCGGTGATTTAGAAGCCACTCGCATAAGGCTCGACGTGGTGCTGGGTCTGGGTCATGGAGGTGCTGTACGGGCTGAAAGTGGTATGGATGGAGTCCGGCTGTATTTAGCAGTTTCCATACCGCGTACTGGCTCACACCAAAGCGACGTGCCGCATCGATGGTACTGCCTCTTGGATGTCGCTCGAAAAAATAAAAAATGGCTTATTCGATTTCGACCGCCAGTCGAGGTCTGCCAGACCCTACTGCGTGGTTTGGGGTCCTGAACTGACCGTGATCAAGCAGCCTTTGACTGGCTGCTAAAATGGTCCTTTCATTAGGGACCGCGGGGTTGACGATGCCATGAGCTCGCATTCGAGGTATGCTCTCCCTTGCATACATTCTGCGAGCTGCTCTTAAACTCTCACCACTTAATAAATACACCCGCACCATCTCATAAAACTCGCGGTTACTCAAATTCGACATCGTGACCTGTAGTACGAGTACGAGTTACGACACACGCGTGGCGCGGGGTTGCGCGGGAAAGCGACGATGTCACGGTAGCGCATTATGTCGCGGACTGTCGGGCGCGCCCGCGCCGCATTGCCTGTGTACCACCCTGCCGCCCGGGAGGGGGTTTCACCCCCGCTGCAAATAGTTGCGAATAGTTATTGTCCATATTTTGCTGATTTATAGTCGGATAAAAAAATAAAAAAAAGGTTGAACTAATAATGGAAATGTGTTCTATTACTGATACTGAACCACCAAATTTTTTTGCGCACTGCTTATAAAATAATCCTGTATTATAAATTCGAAAGTAACTGTCTGTCTGTATGTTACCTTTTCACGCCTAAACCACTGAACGGATTTCGATAAAATTTGGCAGAGAGATAGATTGCATCCCGGGGAAGAACATATGATAGTTTTTATTGACATACCTCTCGGGCGAAGCCGCGGGCGAAAGCCAGTAATCATATAAAAAACCATATCAAATAATATACCGAGATTTGAAATCCAATTCATTAGAGAGGATGGAGAGTGCATCTTGAGCTCCGTGCCGCAGCAGCCGCGACCGCCGCTATCATCGACCAAGCGGCCTGCGATAGATTTCCCTTTGGAAAATGCTACAAATAATCTAACAAAAATCTATACTTAAGGAAAAAGCTGAAGAGAAAAGAAAGAAGCTGAGAAGATAAAGCTGAACAGTTTGATTGGTTGGTTGAACGCGCTAATCTCAGGAACTAAATTGAAAAAATATTTTTTTACCATTGCCACTCGAAAAAAGGCATTTTATTCATCGATAACAGTGAATAAAACTCTCTTTTAGTCACTGAGTGAATAAAAACATTTTGAATTTGGAACAAGCACGAATAAACGAATTATGTACAAAAATAAATAAAACGTGCTGAAAGTACGATACCATTCAAAGGATGAACATGGCCTAGTAACAAACGCAATACACGAACAACCTTCTTCCGAACAAGCAGTAACTTATATATTCATAAGAAAAAAAAGTATGTACACATGCATGCCACTACAGTGGAAGGATCTGCGATTATTGTCAGCCAGGATAATACTGTTCCCGAGAATAATCAGGAGGGTAATTACGAGATGGTTGACAAAGAAAAAGATAATCTCTGGATTAAAGGTCAAAACAAAGAGCAAGACCTAGTAACAAACGCAAGAGACGAACAACCTTTCCTGAAAAAGCAGTGACTTATATTCATAAGAAAAAAAGCGTTTAATATTAAAGATTCTATAGAAGAATATGTAGAAGTAGATCAAAACATACCAGATAAGCAAGTCCCACCGGATCTAAAACAAAATGAAACCCAACGGCGGTATCCCAACTGCAGTAATAACACGTCTAGAAGAGCATACAGTAATAAATAAACATGACTTACAAACACAGGTGTAACAAATTGAAAAGAAAAATGAGTTGTAAATTGACGATGAAATACCTGCTCATTTAGCGATTACAAACACCGATAGAAGCGAATGAAAACCTCCGAACCATTTATAGCGGTTTTAGTGAGGAACTCGGGCAAATTTAAAAAAACATATATTAGTCATAACGCCTGCGTATCAAGCTCCTGCAAACTTAACTCCTGTTCTAGTTCTTACGCCAAAACAAAAAGAAACTCCAGAAATATTAAGTACATTCATCCCGATTATAAATCCAAATACTTAAGTGTAATTGTGGAATCGGTCGGTAATAGGCCGCTATGTTAGCAAGAACGAAGCGATGTGGCGTATTTTTTCATTTGCTAAACATGACAGACCAAGAACGAAGCGATGTGGCGTATTTTTTCATTTGCTAAACATGACAGACACCCCCCACTGTCGTTCACATGGCCGTACATTTGAGTGTATTTTAAAGCGGAGAATTTATTACAACGAGTTGACAGGCAGCCATCGAAACATTGACCAGCTTCTTTGAAATTTGCCAAAATGATAACTTTGCCAGAACACTGCTTTACTCCGAAATGCCAAGATATTATACCAGAAATCAATCGCCAAAGAAATTTCAACGACGGAAATAAGGACAGCCAGTTCCAGGTTACCCACAAGTATTTTCCTCCGATGCACTAGGACGTCTTTACAAAGTTCAGTCTTGATGCATATGTAGTGAAGCTACTGCGTGGCGTAGCACATAACCCGGGACTGCTGCGTCAACTGGAACTTAGGCCCGTATTAATAAACGTCACTCAAAGACGTACTCAAGGGCGATATCATTTGATACGCCATTATTACGATATCAGCATCTCAAGATCATTGCTAATTAATAAACACATGAAAACAGTATCTCAGTTATCAAGCTCAGCTCCTCAAGATGCTGTAGTTGAGGGCTGGATCTCGTGAACAAATACGTCACAATGACCGAAGTTTAGAATAACATTCATCACATTTCGTTATTGCTATGTCGTAAGATAGAATGAAATACTTGTATTTTTATAAACTTTAATGAATAGCGCTGTATCACGTTATAATGTTTATTTCTACCCAAGAAACCCTTAAATTGTTTAAAAAGATGTGTATTTATTTCCGAATACGACAGAAATGCTTACTTACTCAACTCAGCAGGTACAAATAACATAACGCAATATAACGTCAGACAGGAATAAAGCATCGTCAAAAAAAAAAAAAAGCTTAATAAAATTGTTGGCGCCCTTTTTCAAACAACGCAAAATATAACTCTGTCTGTTTTTAATTTGTTAAAAACTATAAAATGGAAAGCAGGAAGCATGTATTTACTCCAATGGAGAAAAAATATTTTCTGGAAATTATAAAAAAATATAGGGCAGTGGTTGAGAACAAGGATACCGACGGCGCATCTCTACGGAAAAAAAATGAGGCCTGGAATAAAATAACTTCGGAATACAACGCTAGTCCACACGCATCTAGCCAGGTAAACAATTACATTGTAATAGCACTACACATTACTTTTGTAACATTGTGACATCAGAGGGGCAATTCTCGTAATTTTAAGAACGTTCACAGTCTGATCTCAGTCTCAAACTGTCAAAAATACCATTAATTTCCCTACATTTTGACAAGCTTTTGACATTTGTTTGTCGCTGAGATGAGACTGCGACTAGATTTTGAACGTTTTAAATTAGTAGAATTGGCCTACAGGTTACAGAACAAAACTTACGAAATTTTTGTCGATGTTGACCATAATTTCCATGAAATCATGTACCTATACCTACCTACTCTAGTCATGACAGACTTGGGTCTGGCTTGTTTTTATTTTCTTGTTGCTTTATCTACATTTAACTTATTACTTTAGGCAACAACTAAACAACTACGTCGACTGTGGATGAATTTAAAACAAAGACAGAGGGAGGCATTAACTAAAGAACGCCAACACCGCTTGGCCACTGGAGGAGGGCCATCAATAAGCGATGCCACCATTGACCCTGATGTCGCCGAAGTGGCCCCAGCACTCATAGTTGGTATAGATTCTGCGATTGATTCTGATACAGTTCTTGGTAAATACTTTACATACTTAAATAATTTTTATTTATTATAAGTACCTACAGCTTTAATCAAATAATGCATCTGAATTTAACACATTAATGTTACAATTGTGTTTTTCAGACATATCAGAGTTTAACATAACACCACCTATTTACGTCGAGGAAGTGGCAGCTCCTCTTGAACCTTTCGTTACATTAACAGAAAACCCAGCACCAACACCTGAAACATCCACACCTCACATCCCTTTGACTCAAATAGCCCAAATGTTACCGCAAACAAGACCAACAGCCCTGACAGGTCAGCGTCATAAGGACTCTATCTTGGAAAGGGAATATAAGGATCGCCAATTGAGGGCAAATGAAAAGCATGGTTTAGAAATGCAGATTCTCCATGAGCAGCATAGGGAAGCCAAGGCAAAAGCTGAACTAGCAGAGCTAATCGTTAGGCAACAAGAACAATGTTCCTGAGGTAATATAATTTTATTAAAATGTTTATTTTATTTGCTTGTTAAATGGTCCAATGAACCTGCTGACTGTTGTGTATCGGCCCTTATATCAGTGTAGTCAGTGTGTCACGTGACAGCAGAGAGATAGTATCTATGGAGTAATGTCGGCTTGTGATTGTGAAGTTGGAGTTTGGAATATTTGTATTTTTAACTTCTTGAATGACAGACTCTTCTCCTTTTTGAAAGCCTTTTTGCCAATTCGGAAACAACATTTTCAACCAATTTCTTCCCATTTAGGGTGCAAAATACTTACACTTATCCAATACTATTAAATCTAGAATTTTGTCTAGCTTATTTACCCTAATTTTAAGAATACCCGCTATGCTTAATTTTTCACCAGACACTGAACTTAATTTAGAGAAACAGTTTTGCAATTTTTTGTCTTTCAAATATCTATTATAGTCCACTATATGTATCACAGTACTTCAAGCTCCGGTGTCCACTTGCAATTTAATGTTTCTTCCGCCTAGTCACAAGTTGACCTCTGCTGGTCCCTCTCCATCATTATAAATGCTCATAATTGAGCCAATGATTATTTCCTCTGCTTCCTCCTTGTTTGCCGACTGACCAGCCTTGTCACTTTCTTCAACATATTTAACTGCATTCCGGTTCGTCCTGTGACGGCACTTAGCTGCAATGTGACCTGGCTTCTTACAAATATAACATGTCCAGGTTTTCTTGAAACACCTATCCGCTGTGTGATTTCCTCCACACCTTGAGCATTCAAATTGTGCTGTGTAAGTCCCTTTCCTTGATTTTTCATTGACCATGCACACATTCAATTCTGGTTGCATGCTTTTTGATTCTCGTTCTGCCGATTCAAAGGCTATTGCTATTTTGTAAGCCTTTTCGAATGTTAAATCTGTACCTTCCGTCAAAAACTTTTTGATGAGAGGCTCACTAGCCACGCCACGCACTAATTTATCCCGCAATGCTTGCTCCAGGAAGTCACCGAAGTCACACCCGGCTGCTGTTTTCTTTATCTCAACAACAAAATCTTTCACTGATTGCCTTTCTTTTTGCTTACATTTATAGAAATCATATCTTTCCGCTACTGTCGACTTCTTGGTAACATAATGACCCGTGAGGCATGCAATCAGCGGAGTCGATAGCCGATTCCCGGCCACCGTAGGCGCGGGCTTGCGGGCGGCGAGCAATGGGCAGCTCGCCGTCCGGTAAGGACCAGGCCCGGGTCGACGGCGCGTTGTGTTCCACGCGCGCCTCAAGGAGATGTCAATTAATGCTGCCATTCTCGTCGCCAATTTATTATGTATTTGTACAATAAACACACTGTAGAGTGTATGTACGGTAACGTCTTTATTGAAAATTTGAAAAAATACATAATATTTCAAACTCCAACTCAGTGTTGCCACCTCGGTTTTTGAAAAGGGGCAGTCGGACAAGCTAGAAAGAGCTAGATTTAGCAAATTTTGCCATGAAAAGTGCTAGAAAGTGAAAAAAACATTTAAACAAATGCAAAGGGTTAAAAATTGTTTATTTGAAACGTATTAATTTCAGAACGTCCAGAATCTAATTTTAATAAAGTTATTAAATTGTTAAAAATCAGAGTTATCTTAGAAACAAAGGTTTATTCTTAGCAACAAACTTTGGGAATTCCCCAGTAAAGAAGCAGAAAGAGTAGGTAGGGCCGTAGGGTTACCAATGTTACCATAGCAAAACTAAAAATATACCCAATTAGTGATCATAAAGTGTAAACTGACGAAATCTATGTACATGACACGCATTGTTTCATAACTTGGTAATCGGGGTGCGAAGTTTTCGTCTCGCTTGAAAAGGGCTAGATTGCTCTTTTCGGGTTAAAGCATGAAAAAACGAGTTCACCTACAGTAAAAAGTGCTAGATCTAGCCCGAAAAGGGCTAAGGTGGCAACACTGTCCAACTTCACAATCACAAGCCGACATTACTCCATAGATACAATCCCTCTGCTGTCACGTGACACACCGACCACAGTCCACACTGATATAAGGGCCGATACACAACACTGACAAAAATCTCTGTCTCTGTATTATTTAGCTATATACCTAAATAATACAGATGCACTCTAGTGCTCTGTATCAACCCATCATCACTCAAACCATGCTTGCATGGTTTGAGTGATGATGGGTTGATTGTTTCTTGTGGTTTACATGCAAATACAAGCCTTTGTCTTTTGTTACAGATTTGACATCAAAGAATGCAGCATACGTTGGTAAAATAATAATACAAAGTAGCTTTAAATTATATTAATAAACAGGCATTTATTTACTTTAAGGTTGTTTAATTTCAGTCTTCTACATGGTTCAAGTCTTTACCGATATTAAAAAGTTACTTATAATTAAATAGACAGTGGCGCCGATTCTGTTGTTCACAAACTAAACTATATTTAAGTTCATGCATCTTTTTCTTTCTATTTCATTAAGAAAAGGACAGAAGATAAATGTTAGTTTAGTCCTGTCTAGGTAACAACTAATAATAAAAGGTAACAACAACTAATAATTAGGTAACAACTTAAACATAAACTAATATAGTAATAGGTAATAGCATTGAGATGAGATAGGAATTTTCTATGTCAATGGGTAGTAGGCACTATAATCTATCACTCTGGGTCTCTGGTGTGTCTGTGGCACGGCGTATCTCTAACTTCTAAGTAGTCTGTGGGCATGGCATTGCTGTGCTGTGACAAGTAAATGGTCGCAGGCGCCGACAATAGGGCGAGATTAGATACATAACATTTGAAATATATATTAAACATAACGTTACGGCTGTTTAGTGGAACAGTATTATTACAGTGAATATGCAATAAAAGTGGAATGTGGTAACTATAATAATGATGAGTGTTATCGAGTTATACCGCATTTACACAATCGTGCTCGCTATTCGCCGATTCGACGAACCATGGGCCTTCACACATTCGCGGGGTGAAGTATTTTCACAACGCGAGCACTCGAATCGCGAGGCGAGGCACGAGGCGAATAGCGAGCGCACTGTTTACACATGCGGGTTCGTTATTCGCCTCGTGGCTCGCCTCGCGGTTCGCGCGATTGTGTAAATGCGGCATTACAATTTTATCAAGAAATAAGACAACAAAACATTGTGTAGGCCAGCACTGACAACTCGTCTGATGCTGCCAGTAAAAGTGTGGAATAAACAGCCACTAGCTCAATCAATTGATGCTCAAGATATGCCCTAAGTTGGTCAGAGACAACCCTTTCTAAAATCTTGGACAAACATGGAAGTAAGCATAATGGACGGAGGTCCTTCACGCTAGTGGGGTTAGGTACTTTTGGGATTGGTCTAACTATTGCCATTTTCCACAGATCAGGGAAAGAAGAATCGACTATGGATCTGTTGATGATAGCTGTGATGACTGCAAGTGTTCTAGGAAGTGTCAACATCAGCATCTCCAGAGAAATTTGGTGGGCGCTCTTATCGCTAAAAGACAACCTTTGGATGGATCAAAGTCAAAGCATTTATTTCAAATAGGCACATAAAAGGCACTTTTGAGCATTGAGCGTTGATTCTAGTCGCCCATTGCAAAGGGTAGTTTTCGTATGGAGAAGAACGGGCAAGAAACTCCAACTTATGGTTAATGTTACCTATAATATTACATTACATAATACAATATGTAATGTAATAATAAAAACTGGCCAAGTGCGAGTCGGACTCACACACGAAGGGTTCCGTACTTACCACAAGGCAAAAACGCCGAAAACAAACACGTTTGTTGTATGGGAGCCCCCCCTTAAATATTTATTTTATATTGTTTTTAGTAGTTGTTGTTATAGCGGCAACAGAAATACCTACATAATTTGTGAAAATTTCAACTGTCTAGCTATCGCGGTTCTTGAGATACAACCTGGTGACAGACATAACAACAAATACTAAAAACAGAATAAAATAAATATGTAAGGGGGGCTTACATACAAACAAACGTGTTTTTTTTCGGCGTTTTTGCCTTGTGGTAAGTACGGAACCCTTTGTATGCGAGTCCGACTCGCACTTGGCCAGTTTTTTTAAATTACTTTATTGATAGAAATTTTCTATAATTGTATTTCTTAGTAAGAAACCAGAGCTAGTGCCAGCTATCAGAGTATTTGGTTCATTTCCCACTTCACTTTGGTCTACTTCATTGGAAATTTCAATATTATCATTTAAAATCAATGATAAATTATGCAACACTGCACAAGCAGTTATTATATTTGAAACTGTTGAAAGTTTATTACCTAACCCTCTTGCAAGACAAGGGAACCTACGTTTCCAAATTCCAAAAGTTCTCTCAACAATATTTCTAGTTTTTATTTGTGCCCTGTTATAGCGAATTGAAGGGGCATCTTCAGGAGAAGGTCTAATAGGCGTAAGTACAAATGGTAGTGTAGGATATCCACTATCACCTACAAGTCTTCCATCCAGGACACCCTGGGTATATTTCATGTAGACTGAAGACATTTGGAATATTCTGGAGTCGTGCATGCTACCAGCCCATCTAGCAACAATATCTAAAATTTCTGTTCGAGGACCAACAACAACCTGAAAAAGAAATTGTTGAATTGTATTCATACTTAACTGAACATTCACTTTTTTTTTAATATAAGTACTAACAATACTAACATAATTGTAAGCTAATATTGTTGCTAATATATACTAACAAGATATGGATTTTAATCTGAAATAAATTATTCTATTCTATTATCTTTTATACGGGGTTTTGTTTTTCATTTATTGTAATGTTATGTAGGTAATCTGTAGCTGTGTGTGTGGTTTTAATAGCAAAAGTAGATAGGTAATACTAGAAACACAATAATGAGACTTACTTGTACATTAATTGAAAAATATGATTTCCTGTTCCTATATACTTCATGATGCTGGCATCCTGGTGTATTGACTATTTTTATATGGGTGCAGTCAATGGCACCATCTACCCCCGGGAGTCCAGGCCAACATCCATGACTTCCCAAGTTTTTAAACAGCTCTCTGTTTGTACTAGCCTCATCTCCTCGAGGTATTTTAATGTATCTTGTGTGCAAAAGGGCTAATAGTTTTGATACTTTGGTTATGATATTTGATGCCGTAGGTTGTGATAAATGTATTAGGTCACCACAAACAAGCTGAAATATAAATTTATTAGACTAAGTACATTTTTATATGAATATGGTTTGTTTCTAATGTATTATAGGCACCTACTACTTAAAAAGTTTATTAATTAAAAATTTTTCTCAAAACCTATCGAGTGTTTTTGTTTTTATCAAAATAAAGGACTTATAATAAATAAATTGTTTTTTTCTTGCAATATTTTAGTTTTCTGATACCGAGCAGGTATCAGAAAACTAAAATATTGACCTGACCTTGACCTACCTGCAAGACATTCTTAAGGTTAATTTTTTAACACCTTGTAGTCATTAAGATACAGTTAAATGTACTTTCAACTTTCTTTACAGTTTATACAAGGGTACTGGTACCTACCTGAAATGATGCTGTAGCATAAAACCTTAAAGTTAATAGGACGGCTATTTCTGGGGAAATTGGAAGACCCCTATTACTGTATTTCACCAATGAGTGTTTTATTAATGTTACTATAAACAACACTGACTCCTGACCAAATCTAAACCGTTTTTTAAAACTTTCACTTGGTAATTCAAAAGGATTCGAGGCATCCCTTATATAGATTTTTGGTAACCGATATCGCAAAGGCCATAAAATATCGTCATAGTACTCTATTTCATCGTAATAATTAATTTCACCCAAAATATTTTCCAACTCCATGTTTCGCGCCATTTTACTAATCACACCTCAAGTCACGGACCGCCTACACTCAGGTTTGAGCATATTGAGTACACGCACCTATTGTATACTTAAGTGTCGAGTTTGATTTATTAATCAGTCCATCACTCGGCTGATATCGTAAACCCAAACCGTAGCTTGAATACGTCAATTATTATGTTTATTAATACGTTCATGACCTCAAGATCGATATCAAGTGGGAGCTCTTGGGCTGAGTGACGTTTATTAATACGGGCCTTAGAGTGCCGGACCGGTACGTGTGGAGGCGGCGACGCCCGCAACTGCTAAACGTGCCCGTGGCCAGAACCAATCTACTGGCGAAAGCACCCCTCACCCAAACAATCCGTGTGGTGAACGAAGTCCATGAGAGACTGGATATTTTTTCGTGCTCTTTATTCACAAGTGTTTTATTAAATGTAGTTAGTTATATAAGGTTCAAAGTTATATTATTTGTTGCTTAGCTAAGTAATTTTGTAAGTTGATAACTATAGAATAGAATAGATTTTTTGTTCTTACCACAAAATACAGGTTTAAGTAAAATTAGTCTACAGATACAGTTTTGTACTTAATTTGTGGAAGACTGGCGCCACAAATTAAGTACAAAACTGTATCTGTAGACTAATTTAACTATAACTACACTGTCGCTTTAGGGTAAGTCCTGTACTGATAGTTTTAAGAATGATAAATAAATAAATAAAGTCTATTCCAGCCAAGATAATGTTTTTTTTTTTATTTGTGTTTACTTAGTCAATGTTCGTGGCCCAACATCATTCCAACATTTGCGAACTGTGAATCGTGTATTGTGCGGCACATACAGAGAAGCCTGTCAACGTTTGGGATTATGAGGAGATTATGAGGAGAGGAAATATCCTTACTATCTCAATTGGTAGACCGAGTACTGAAAAGCAGTCGAAAGCCCTCAGTAGAAACAAGTGTTTCCTCCTGTCCTCCCCTTCTCAGCAGCCAGGACCGGCGCTACCATCAAAGAAGCCGCCTAGGACAGATGTCCCTTTCGAAAATAGTACAAATCCATACTAATCTATATATTATATAAAAATTAATCCCTATTTCGCGTGGTCACGCCATAACTTGAAAACGACTTTACGAAACTCGAAACGAAGTATACAGCGAGACTAGTGAAACCATCTAAGCGATCTTCAAGTGCGAATTAAGAGTGATCAGTAGTGTAATTCCTTTTTGTAATTAGTGTTTGAGTTGTAATTAGTATTGTTGATTAAATTGTAATTTTTTTGAAAGTAACTTTGTCTGTCTGTATGTTACCTTTTCACGCCTAAACCACTGAACGGATTTCGATAAAATTTGGCAGAGAGATAGATTGCATCCCGGGGAAGAACACTTGATAGTTTTTATTGACATACCTCGCGGGCGAAAGCCAGTAATCATATAAAAAACCATATTAAATAATATACCGAGATTTGAAATCCAGTTCATTAGAGAGGATGGAGAGTGAATCTTGAGCTCCGTGCCGCAGCAGCCGCGACTGCCGCTATCATCGACGAAGCGGCCTGCGATAGATTTCCCTTTGGAAAATGCTACAAATAATCTAACAAAAATCTATACTTAAAGAAAAAGCTGAAGAGAAAAGAAAGAAGCTGAGAAGATAAAGCTGAACAGTTTGTTTGTTTGGTTGAACGCGCTTATCTCAGGAACTAAATTGAAAAAATATTTTTTTACCATTGCCACTCGAAAAAGGGCATTTTATTCATCGATAACAGTGAATAAAACTCTCTTTTAGTCACTGAGTGAATAAAAACATTTTGAATTTGGAACAAGCACTAATAAACGAATTATGTACAAAAATAAATAAAACGTGCTGAAAGTACGATACCATTCAAAGAATGAACATGGCCTAGTAACAAACGCAATTCACGAACAACCTTTTTCCGAACAAGCAGTAACTTATATATTCATAAGAAAAAAAAGTATGTACACATTCATGCCACTACAGTGGAAGGATCTGCGATTATTGTCAGCCAGGATAATACTGTTCCCGAGAATAATCAGGAGGGTAATTACGATATGGTTGACAAAGAAAAAGATAATCTCTGGATTAAAGGTCAAAACAAAGAGCAAGACCTAGTAACAAACGCAAGAGACGAACAACCTTTCCTGAAAAAGCAGTGACTTATATTCATAAGAAAAAAAGCGTTTAATATTAAAGATTCTATAGAAGAATATGTAGAAGTAGATCAAAACATACCAGATAAGCAAGTCCCACCGGATCTAAAACAAAATGAAACCCAACGGCGGTATCCCAATTGCAGTAATAACACGTCTAGAAGAGCATACAGTAATAAATAAACATGACTTACAAACACAGGTGTAACAAATTGAAAAGAAAAATGAGTTGTAAATTGACGATGAAATACCTGCTCATTTAGCGATTACAAACACCGATAGAAGCGAATGAAAACCTCCGAATCAACTACAATCACGAACCATTTATAGCGGTTTTAGTGAGGAACTCGGGCAAATTTAAAAAAACATATATTAGTCATAACGCCTGCGTATCAAGCTCCTGCAAACTTAACTCCTGTTCTAGTTCTTACGCCAAAACAAAAAGAAACTCCAGAAATATTAAGTACATTCATCCCGATTATAAATCCAAATACTTAAGTGTAATTGTGGAATCGGTCGGTAATAGGCCGCTATGTTAGCAAGAACGAAGCGATGTGGCGTATTTTTTCATTTGCTAAACATGACAGACCAAGAACGAAGCGATGTGGCGTATTTTTTCATTTGCTAAACATGACAGACACCCCCCACTGTCGTTCACTTGGCCGTACATTTGAGTGTATTTTACAGCGGAGAATTTATTACGAGTTGACAGGCCGCCATCGAAACATTGACCAGCTTCTTTGAAATTTGCCAAAATGATAACTTTGCCAGAACACTGCTTTACTCCGAAATGCCAAGATATTATACCAGAAATCAATCGCCAAAGAAATTTCAACGACGGAAATAAGGACAGCCAGTTCCAGGTTACCCACAAGTATTTTCCTCCGATGCACTAGGACGTCTTTACAAAGTTCAGTCTTGATGCATATGTAGTGAAGCTACTGCGTGGCGTAGCACATAACCCGGGACTGCTGCGTCAACTGGAACTTAGAGTGCCGGACCGGTACGTGTGAAGGCGGCGACGCCCGCAACTGCTAAACGTGCCCGTGGCCAGAACCAATCTACTGGCGAAAGCACCCCTCACCCAAACAATCCGTGTGGTGAACGAAGTCCATGAGAGACTGGATATTTTTTCGTGCTCTTTATTCACAAGTGTTTTATTAAATGTAGTTAGTTATATAAGGTTCAAAGTTATATTATTTGTTGCTTAGCTAAGTAATTTTGTAAGTTGATAACTATAGAATAGAATAGATTTTTTGTTCTTACCACAAAATACAGGTTTAAGTAAAATTAGTCTACAGATACAGTTTTGTACTTAATTTGTGGAAGACTGGCGCCACAAATTAAGTACAAAACTGTATCTGTAGACTAATTTAACTATAACTACACTGTCGCTTTAGGGTAAGTCCTGTACTCATAGTTTTAAGAATGATAAATAAATAAATACAAGTCTATTCCAGCCAAGATAATGTTTTTTTTTTATTTGTGTTTACTTAGTCAATGTTCGTGGCCCAACATCATTCCAACATTTGCGAACTGTGAATCGTGTATTGTGCGGCACATACAGAGAAGCCTGTCAACGTTTGGGATTATGAGGAGATTATGAGGAGAGGAAATATCCTTACTATCTCAATTGGTAGACCGAGTACTGAAAAGCAGTCGAAAGCCCTCAGTAGAAACAAGTGTTTCCTCCTGTCCTCCCCTTCTCAGCAGCCAGGACCGGCGCTACCATCAAAGAAGCCGCCTAGGACAGATGTCCCTTTCGAAAATAGTACAAATCCATACTAATCTATATATTATATAAAAATTAATCCCTATTTCGCGTGGTCACGCCATAACTTGAAAACGACTTTACGAAACTCGAAACGAAGTATACAGCGAGACTAGTGAAACCATCTAAGCGATCTTCAAGTGCGAATTAAGAGTGATCAGTAGTGTAATTCCTTTTTGTAATTAGTGTTTGAGTTGTAATTAGTATTGTTGATTAAATTGTAATTTTTTTGAAAGTAACTTTGTCTGTCTGTATGTTACCTTTTCACGCCTAAACCACTGAACGGATTTCGATAAAATTTGGCAGAGAGATAGATTGCATCCCGGGGAAGAACACTTGATAGTTTTTATTGACATACCTCGCGGGCGAAAGCCAGTAATCATATAAAAAACCATATTAAATAATATACCGAGATTTGAAATCCAGTTCATTAGAGAGGATGGAGAGTGAATCTTGAGCTCCGTGCCGCAGCAGCCGCGACTGCCGCTATCATCGACGAAGCGGCCTGCGATAGATTTCCCTTTGGAAAATGCTACAAATAATCTAACAAAAATCTATACTTAAAGAAAAAGCTGAAGAGAAAATAAAGAAGCTGAGAAGATAAAGCTGAACAGTTTGTTTGTTTGGTTGAACGCGCTAATCTCAGGAACTAAATTGAAAAAATATTTTTTTACCATTGCCACTCGAAAAAGGGCATTTTATTCATCGATAACAGTGAATAAAACTCTCTTTTAGTCACTGAGTGAATAAAAACATTTTGAATTTGGAACAAGCACTAATAAACGAATTATGTACAAAAATAAATAAAACGTGCTGAAAGTACGATACCATTCAAAGAATGAACATGGCCTAGTAACAAACGCAATTCACGAACAACCTTTTTCCGAACAAGCAGTAACTTATATATTAATAAGAAAAAAAAGTATGTACACATTCATGCCACTACAGTGGAAGGATCTGCGATTATTGTCAGCCAGGATAATACTGTTCCCGAGAATAATCAGGAGGGTAATTACGATATGGTTGACAAAGAAAAAGATAATCTCTGGATTAAAGGTCAAAACAAAGAGCAAGACCTAGTAACAAACGCAAGAGACGAACAACCTTTCCTGAAAAAGCAGTGACTTATATTCATAAGAAAAAAAGCGTTTAATATTAAAGATTCTATAGAAGAATATGTAGAAGTAGATCAAAACATACCAGATAAGCAAGTCCCACCGGATCTAAAACAAAATGAAACCCAACGGCGGTATCCCAATTGCAGTAATAACACGTCTAGAAGAGCATACAGTAATAAATAAACATGACTTACAAACACAGGTGTAACAAATTGAAAAGAAAAATGAGTTGTAAATTGACGATGAAATACCTGCTCATTTAGCGATTACAAACACCGATAGAAGCGAATGAAAACCTCCGAATCAACTACAATCACGAACCATTTATAGCGGTTTTAGTGAGGAACTCGGGCAAATTTAAAAAAACATATATTAGTCATAACGCCTGCGTATCAAGCTCCTGCAAACTTAACTCCTGTTCTAGTTCTTACGCCAAAACAAAAAGAAACTCCAGAAATATTAAGTACATTCATCCCGATTATAAATCCAAATACTTAAGTGTAATTGTGGAATCGGTCGGTAATAGGCCGCTATGTTAGCAAGAACGAAGCGATGTGGCGTATTTTTTCATTTGCTAAACATGACAGACCAAGAACGAAGCGATGTGGCGTATTTTTTCATTTGCTAAACATGACAGACACCCCCCACTGTCGTTCACTTGGCCGTACATTTGAGTGTATTTTACAGCGGAGAATTTATTACGAGTTGACAGGCCGCCATCGAAACATTGACCAGCTTCTTTGAAATTTGCCAAAATGATAACTTTGCCAGAACACTGCTTTACTCCGAAATGCCAAGATATTATACCAGAAATCAATCGCCAAAGAAATTTCAACGACGGAAATAAGGACAGCCAGTTCCAGGTTACCCACAAGTATTTTCCTCCGATGCACTAGGACGTCTTTACAAAGTTCAGTCTTGATGCATATGTAGTGAAGCTACTGCGTGGCGTAGCACATAACCCGGGACTGCTGCGTCAACTGGAACTTAGAGTGCCGGACCGGTACGTGTGAAGGCGGCGACGCCCGCAACTGCTAAACGTGCCCGTGGCCAGAACCAATCTACTGGCGAAAGCACCCCTCACCCAAACAATCCGTGTGGTGAACGAAGTCCATGAGAGACTGGATATTTTTTCGTGCTCTTTATTCACAAGTGTTTTATTAAATGTAGTTAGTTATATAAGGTTCAAAGTTATATTATTTGTTGCTTAGCTAAGTAATTTTGTAAGTTGATAACTATAGAATAGAATAGATTTTTTGTTCTTACCACAAAATACAGGTTTAAGTAAAATTAGTCTACAGATACAGTTTTGTACTTAATTTGTGGAAGACTGGCGCCACAAATTAAGTACAAAACTGTATCTGTAGACTAATTTAACTATAACTACACTGTCGCTTTAGGGTAAGTCCTGTACTGATAGTTTTAAGAATGATAAATAAATAAATACAAGTCTATTCCAGCCAAGATAATGTTTTTTTTTTATTTGTGTTTACTTAGTCAATGTTCGTGGCCCAACATCATTCCAACATTTGCGAACTGTGAATCGTGTATTGTGCGGCACATACAGAGAAGCCTGTCAACGTTTGGGATTATGAGGAGATTATGAGGAGAGGAAATATCCTTACTATCTCAATTGGTAGACCGAGTACTGAAAAGCAGTCGAAAGCCCTCAGTAGAAACAAGTGTTTCCTCCTGTCCTCCCCTTCTCAGCAGCCAGGACCGGCGCTACCATCAAAGAAGCCGCCTAGGACAGATGTCCCTTTCGAAAATAGTACAAATCCATACTAATCTATATATTATATAAAAATTAATCCCTATTTCGCGTGGTCACGCCATAACTTGAAAACGACTTTACGAAACTCGAAACGAAGTATACAGCGAGACTAGTGAAACCATCTAAGCGATCTTCAAGTGCGAATTAAGAGTGATCAGTAGTGTAATTCCTTTTTGTAATTAGTGTTTGAGTTGTAATTAGTATTGTTGATTAAATTGTAATTTTTTTGAAAGTAACTTTGTCTGTCTGTATGTTACCTTTTCACGCCTAAACCACTGAACGGATTTCGATAAAATTTGGCAGAGAGATAGATTGCATCCCGGGGAAGAACACTTGATAGTTTTTATTGACATACCTCGCGGGCGAAAGCCAGTAATCATATAAAAAACCATATTAAATAATATACCGAGATTTGAAATCCAGTTCATTAGAGAGGATGGAGAGTGAATCTTGAGCTCCGTGCCGCAGCAGCCGCGACTGCCGCTATCATCGACGAAGCGGCCTGCGATAGATTTCCCTTTGGAAAATGCTACAAATAATCTAACAAAAATCTATACTTAAAGAAAAAGCTGAAGAGAAAATAAAGAAGCTGAGAAGATAAAGCTGAACAGTTTGTTTGTTTGGTTGAACGCGCTAATCTCAGGAACTAAATTGAAAAAATATTTTTTTACCATTGCCACTCGAAAAAGGGCATTTTATTCATCGATAACAGTGAATAAAACTCTCTTTTAGTCACTGAGTGAATAAAAACATTTTGAATTTGGAACAAGCACTAATAAACGAATTATGTACAAAAATAAATAAAACGTGCTGAAAGTACGATACCATTCAAAGAATGAACATGGCCTAGTAACAAACGCAATTCACGAACAACCTTTTTCCGAACAAGCAGTAACTTATATATTAATAAGAAAAAAAAGTATGTACACATTCATGCCACTACAGTGGAAGGATCTGCGATTATTGTCAGCCAGGATAATACTGTTCCCGAGAATAATCAGGAGGGTAATTACGATATGGTTGACAAAGAAAAAGATAATCTCTGGATTAAAGGTCAAAACAAAGAGCAAGACCTAGTAACAAACGCAAGAGACGAACAACCTTTCCTGAAAAAGCAGTGACTTATATTCATAAGAAAAAAAGCGTTTAATATTAAAGATTCTATAGAAGAATATGTAGAAGTAGATCAAAACATACCAGATAAGCAAGTCCCACCGGATCTAAAACAAAATGAAACCCAACGGCGGTATCCCAATTGCAGTAATAACACGTCTAGAAGAGCATACAGTAATAAATAAACATGACTTACAAACACAGGTGTAACAAATTGAAAAGAAAAATGAGTTGTAAATTGACGATGAAATACCTGCTCATTTAGCGATTACAAACACCGATAGAAGCGAATGAAAACCTCCGAATCAACTACAATCACGAACCATTTATAGCGGTTTTAGTGAGGAACTCGGGCAAATTTAAAAAAACATATATTAGTCATAACGCCTGCGTATCAAGCTCCTGCAAACTTAACTCCTGTTCTAGTTCTTACGCCAAAACAAAAAGAAACTCCAGAAATATTAAGTACATTCATCCCGATTATAAATCCAAATACTTAAGTGTAATTGTGGAATCGGTCGGTAATAGGCCGCTATGTTAGCAAGAACGAAGCGATGTGGCGTATTTTTTCATTTGCTAAACATGACAGACCAAGAACGAAGCGATGTGGCGTATTTTTTCATTTGCTAAACATGACAGACACCCCCCACTGTCGTTCACTTGGCCGTACATTTGAGTGTATTTTACAGCGGAGAATTTATTACGAGTTGACAGGCCGCCATCGAAACATTGACCAGCTTCTTTGAAATTTGCCAAAATGATAACTTTGCCAGAACACTGCTTTACTCCGAAATGCCAAGATATTATACCAGAAATCAATCGCCAAAGAAATTTCAACGACGGAAATAAGGACAGCCAGTTCCAGGTTACCCACAAGTATTTTCCTCCGATGCACTAGGACGTCTTTACAAAGTTCAGTCTTGATGCATATGTAGTGAAGCTACTGCGTGGCGTAGCACATAACCCGGGACTGCTGCGTCAACTGGAACTTAGAGTGCCGGACCGGTACGTGTGAAGGCGGCGACGCCCGCAACTGCTAAACGTGCCCGTGGCCAGAACCAATCTACTGGCGAAAGCACCCCTCACCCAAACAATCCGTGTGGTGAACGAAGTCCATGAGAGACTGGATATTTTTTCGTGCTCTTTATTCACAAGTGTTTTATTAAATGTAGTTAGTTATATAAGGTTCAAAGTTATATTATTTGTTGCTTAGCTAAGTAATTTTGTAAGTTGATAACTATAGAATAGAATAGATTTTTTGTTCTTACCACAAAATACAGGTTTAAGTAAAATTAGTCTACAGATACAGTTTTGTACTTAATTTGTGGAAGACTGGCGCCACAAATTAAGTACAAAACTGTATCTGTAGACTAATTTAACTATAATACACTGTCGCTTTAGGGTAAGTCCTGTACTGATAGTTTTAAGAATGATAAATAAATAAATACAAGTCTATTCCAGCCAAGATAATGTTTTTTTTTTATTTGTGTTTACTTAGTCAATGTTCGTGGCCCAACATCATTCCAACATTTGCGAACTGTGAATCGTGTATTGTGCGGCACATACAGAGAAGCCTGTCAACGTTTGGGATTATGAGGAGATTATGAGGAGAGGAAATATCCTTACTATCTCAATTGGTAGACCGAGTACTGAAAAGCAGTCGAAAGCCCTCAGTAGAAACAAGTGTTTCCTCCTGTCCTCCCCTTCTCAGCAGCCAGGACCGGCGCTACCATCAAAGAAGCCGCCTAGGACAGATGTCCCTTTCGAAAATAGTACAAATCCATACTAATCTATATATTATATAAAAATTAATCCCTATTTCGCGTGGTCACGCCATAACTTGAAAACGACTTTACGAAACTCGAAACGAAGTATACAGCGAGACTAGTGAAACCATCTAAGCGATCTTCAAGTGCGAATTAAGAGTGATCAGTAGTGTAATTCCTTTTTGTAATTAGTGTTTGAGTTGTAATTAGTATTGTTGATTAAATTGTAATTTTTTTGAAAGTAACTTTGTCTGTCTGTATGTTACCTTTTCACGCCTAAACCACTGAACGGATTTCGATAAAATTTGGCAGAGAGATAGATTGCATCCCGGGGAAGAACACTTGATAGTTTTTATTGACATACCTCGCGGGCGAAAGCCAGTAATCATATAAAAAACCATATTAAATAATATACCGAGATTTGAAATCCAGTTCATTAGAGAGGATGGAGAGTGAATCTTGAGCTCCGTGCCGCAGCAGCCGCGACTGCCGCTATCATCGACGAAGCGGCCTGCGATAGATTTCCCTTTGGAAAATGCTACAAATAATCTAACAAAAATCTATACTTAAAGAAAAAGCTGAAGAGAAAATAAAGAAGCTGAGAAGATAAAGCTGAACAGTTTGTTTGTTTGGTTGAACGCGCTAATCTCAGGAACTAAATTGAAAAAATATTTTTTTACCATTGCCACTCGAAAAAGGGCATTTTATTCATCGATAACAGTGAATAAAACTCTCTTTTAGTCACTGAGTGAATAAAAACATTTTGAATTTGGAACAAGCACTAATAAACGAATTATGTACAAAAATAAATAAAACGTGCTGAAAGTACGATACCATTCAAAGAATGAACATGGCCTAGTAACAAACGCAATTCACGAACAACCTTTTTCCGAACAAGCAGTAACTTATATATTCATAAGAAAAAAAAGTATGTACACATTCATGCCACTACAGTGGAAGGATCTGCGATTATTGTCAGCCAGGATAATACTGTTCCCGAGAATAATCAGGAGGGTAATTACGATATGGTTGACAAAGAAAAAGATAATCTCTGGATTAAAGGTCAAAACAAAGAGCAAGACCTAGTAACAAACGCAAGAGACGAACAACCTTTCCTGAAAAAGCAGTGACTTATATTCATAAGAAAAAAAGCGTTTAATATTAAAGATTCTATAGAAGAATATGTAGAAGTAGATCAAAACATACCAGATAAGCAAGTCCCACCGGATCTAAAACCAAATGAAACCCAACGGCGGTATCCCAACTGCAGTAATAACACGTCTAGAAGAGCATACAGTAATAAATAAACATGACTTACAAACACAGGTGTAACAAATTGAAAAGAAAAATGAGTTGTAAATTGACGATGAAATACCTGCTCATTTAGCGATTACAAACACCGATAGAAGCGAATGAAAACCTCCGAATCAACTACAATCACGAACCATTTATAGCGGTTTTAGTGAGGAACTCGGGCAAATTTAAAAAAACATATATTAGTCATAACGCCTGCGTATCAAGCTCCTGCAAACTTAACTCCTGTTCTAGTTCTTACGCCAAAACAAAAAGAAACTCCAGAAATATTAAGTACATTCATCCCGATTATAAATCCAAATACTTAAGTGTAATTGTGGAATCGGTCGGTAATAGGCCGCTATGTTAGCAAGAACGAAGCGATGTGGCGTATTTTTTCATTTGCTAAACATGACAGACCAAGAACGAAGCGATGTGGCGTATTTTTTAATTTGCTAAACATGACAGACACCCCCCACTGTCGTTCACTTGGCCGTACATTTGAGTGTATTTTACAGCGGAGAATTTATTACAACGAGTTGACAGGCAGCCATCGAAACATTGACCAGCTTCTTTGAAATTTGCCAAAATGATAACTTTGCCAGAACACTGCTTTACTCCGAAATGCCAAGATATTATACCAGAAATCAATCGCCAAAGAAATTTCAACGACGGAAATAAGGACAGCCAGTTCCAGGTTACCCACAAGTATTTTCCTCCGATGCACTAGGACGTCTTTACAAAGTTCAGTCTTGATGCATATGTAGTGAAGCTACTGCGTGGCGTAGCACATAACCCGGGACTGCTGCGTCAACTGGAACTTAGAGTGCCGGACCGGTACGTGTGGAGGCGGCGACGCCCGCAACTGCTAAACGTGCCCGTGGCCAGAACCAATCTACTGGCGAAAGCACCCCTCACCCAAACAATCCGTGTGGTGAACGAAGTCCATGACAGACTGGATATTTTTTCGTGCTCTTTATTCACAAGTGTTTTATTAAATGTAGTTAGTTATATAAGGTTCAAAGTTATATTATTTGTTGCTTAGCTAAGTAATTTTGTAAGTTGATAACTATAGAATAGAATAGATTTTTTGTTCTTACCACAAAATACAGGTTTAAGTAAAATTAGTCTACAGATACAGTTTTGTACTTAATTTGTGGAAGACTGGCGCCACAAATTAAGTACAAAACTGTATCTGTAGACTAATTTAACTATAACTACACTGTCGCTTTAGGGTAAGTCCTGTACTGATAGTTTTAAGAATGATAAATAAATAAATAAAGTCTATTCCAGCCAAGATAATGTTTTTTTTTTTATTTGTGTTTACTTAGTCAATGTTCGTGGCCCAACATCATTCCAACATTTGCGAACTGTGAATCGTGTATTGTGCGGCACATACAGAGAAGCCTGTCAACGTTTGGGATTATGAGGAGATTATGAGGAGAGGAAATATCCTTACTATCTCAATTGGTAGACCGAGTACTGAAAAGCAGTCGAAAGCCCTCAGTAGAAACAAGTGTTTCCTCCTGTCCTCCCCTTCTCAGCAGCCAGGACCGGCGCTACCATCAAAGAAGCCGCCTAGGACAGATGTCCCTTTCGAAAATAGTACAAATCCATACTAATCTATATATTATATAAAAATTAATCCCTATTTCGCGTGGTCACGCCATAACTTGAAAACGACTTTACGAAACTCGAAACGAAGTATACAGCGAGACTAGTGAAACCATCTAAGCGATCTTCAAGTGCGAATTAAGAGTGATCAGTAGTGTAATTCCTTTTTGTAATTAGTGTTTGAGTTGTAATTAGTATTGTTGATTAAATTGTAATTTTTTTGAAAGTAACTTTGTCTGTCTGTATGTTACCTTTTCACGCCTAAACCACTGAACGGATTTCGATAAAATTTGGCAGAGAGATAGATTGCATCCCGGGGAAGAACACTTGATAGTTTTTATTGACATACCTCGCGGGCGAAAGCCAGTAATCATATAAAAAACCATATTAAATAATATACCGAGATTTGAAATCCAGTTCATTAGAGAGGATGGAGAGTGAATCTTGAGCTCCGTGCCGCAGCAGCCGCGACTGCCGCTATCATCGACGAAGCGGCCTGCGATAGATTTCCCTTTGGAAAATGCTACAAATAATCTAACAAAAATCTATACTTAAAGAAAAAGCTGAAGAGAAAAGAAAGAAGCTGAGAAGATAAAGCTGAACAGTTTGTTTGTTTGGTTGAACGCGCTAATCTCAGGAACTAAATTGAAAAAATATTTTTTTACCATTGCCACTCGAAAAAGGGCATTTTATTCATCGATAACAGTGAATAAAACTCTCTTTTAGTCACTGAGTGAATAAAAACATTTTGAATTTGGAACAAGCACTAATAAACGAATTATGTACAAAAATAAATAAAACGTGCTGAAAGTACGATACCATTCAAAGAATGAACATGGCCTAGTAACAAACGCAATTCACGAACAACCTTTTTCCGAACAAGCAGTAACTTATATATTCATAAGAAAAAAAAGTATGTACACATTCATGCCACTACAGTGGAAGGATCTGCGATTATTGTCAGCCAGGATAATACTGTTCCCGAGAATAATCAGGAGGGTAATTACGATATGGTTGACAAAGAAAAAGATAATCTCTGGATTAAAGGTCAAAACAAAGAGCAAGACCTAGTAACAAACGCAAGAGACGAACAACCTTTCCTGAAAAAGCAGTGACTTATATTCATAAGAAAAAAAGCGTTTAATATTAAAGATTCTATAGAAGAATATGTAGAAGTAGATCAAAACATACCAGATAAGCAAGTCCCACCGGATCTAAAACCAAATGAAACCCAACGGCGGTATCCCAACTGCAGTAATAACACGTCTAGAAGAGCATACAGTAATAAATAAACATGACTTACAAACACAGGTGTAACAAATTGAAAAGAAAAATGAGTTGTAAATTGACGATGAAATACCTGCTCATTTAGCGATTACAAACACCGATAGAAGCGAATGAAAACCTCCGAATCAACTACAATCACGAACCATTTATAGCGGTTTTAGTGAGGAACTCGGGCAAATTTAAAAAAACATATATTAGTCATAACGCCTGCGTATCAAGCTCCTGCAAACTTAACTCCTGTTCTAGTTCTTACGCCAAAACAAAAAGAAACTCCAGAAATATTAAGTACATTCATCCCGATTATAAATCCAAATACTTAAGTGTAATTGTGGAATCGGTCGGTAATAGGCCGCTATGTTAGCAAGAACGAAGCGATGTGGCGTATTTTTTCATTTGCTAAACATGACAGACCAAGAACGAAGCGATGTGGCGTATTTTTTAATTTGCTAAACATGACAGACACCCCCCACTGTCGTTCACTTGGCCGTACATTTGAGTGTATTTTACAGCGGAGAATTTATTACAACGAGTTGACAGGCAGCCATCGAAACATTGACCAGCTTCTTTGAAATTTGCCAAAATGATAACTTTGCCAGAACACTGCTTTACTCCGAAATGCCAAGATATTATACCAGAAATCAATCGCCAAAGAAATTTCAACGACGGAAATAAGGACAGCCAGTTCCAGGTTACCCACAAGTATTTTCCTCCGATGCACTAGGACGTCTTTACAAAGTTCAGTCTTGATGCATATGTAGTGAAGCTACTGCGTGGCGTAGCACATAACCCGGGACTGCTGCGTCAACTGGAACTTAGAGTGCCGGACCGGTACGTGTGGAGGCGGCGACGCCCGCAACTGCTAAACGTGCCCGTGGCCAGAACCAATCTACTGGCGAAAGCACCCCTCACCCAAACAATCCGTGTGGTGAACGAAGTCCATGACAGACTGGATATTTTTTCGTGCTCTTTATTCACAAGTGTTTTATTAAATGTAGTTAGTTATATAAGGTTCAAAGTTATATTATTTGTTGCTTAGCTAAGTAATTTTGTAAGTTGATAACTATAGAATAGAATAGATTTTTTGTTCTTACCACAAAATACAGGTTTAAGTAAAATTAGTCTACAGATACAGTTTTGTACTTAATTTGTGGAAGACTGGCGCCACAAATTAAGTACAAAACTGTATCTGTAGACTAATTTAACTATAACTACACTGTCGCTTTAGGGTAAGTCCTGTACTGATAGTTTTAAGAATGATAAATAAATAAATAAAGTCTATTCCAGCCAAGATAATGTTTTTTTTTTTATTTGTGTTTACTTAGTCAATGTTCGTGGCCCAACATCATTCCAACATTTGCGAACTGTGAATCGTGTATTGTGCGGCACATACAGAGAAGCCTGTCAACGTTTGGGATTATGAGGAGATTATGAGGAGAGGAAATATCCTTACTATCTCAATTGGTAGACCGAGTACTGAAAAGCAGTCGAAAGCCCTCAGTAGAAACAAGTGTTTCCTCCTGTCCTCCCCTTCTCAGCAGCCAGGACCGGCGCTACCATCAAAGAAGCCGCCTAGGACAGATGTCCCTTTCGAAAATAGTACAAATCCATACTAATCTATATATTATATAAAAATTAATCCCTATTTCGCGTGGTCACGCCATAACTTGAAAACGACTTTACGAAACTCGAAACGAAGTATACAGCGAGACTAGTGAAACCATCTAAGCGATCTTCAAGTGCGAATTAAGAGTGATCAGTAGTGTAATTCCTTTTTGTAATTAGTGTTTGAGTTGTAATTAGTATTGTTGATTAAATTGTAATTTTTTTGAAAGTAACTTTGTCTGTCTGTATGTTACCTTTTCACGCCTAAACCACTGAACGGATTTCGATAAAATTTGGCAGAGAGATAGATTGCATCCCGGGGAAGAACACTTGATAGTTTTTATTGACATACCTCGCGGGCGAAAGCCAGTAATCATATAAAAAACCATATTAAATAATATACCGAGATTTGAAATCCAGTTCATTAGAGAGGATGGAGAGTGAATCTTGAGCTCCGTGCCGCAGCAGCCGCGACTGCCGCTATCATCGACGAAGCGGCCTGCGATAGATTTCCCTTTGGAAAATGCTACAAATAATCTAACAAAAATCTATACTTAAAGAAAAAGCTGAAGAGAAAAGAAAGAAGCTGAGAAGATAAAGCTGAACAGTTTGTTTGTTTGGTTGAACGCGCTAATCTCAGGAACTAAATTGAAAAAATATTTTTTTACCATTGCCACTCGAAAAAGGGCATTTTATTCATCGATAACAGTGAATAAAACTCTCTTTTAGTCACTGAGTGAATAAAAACATTTTGAATTTGGAACAAGCACTAATAAACGAATTATGTACAAAAATAAATAAAACGTGCTGAAAGTACGATACCATTCAAAGAATGAACATGGCCTAGTAACAAACGCAATTCACGAACAACCTTTTTCCGAACAAGCAGTAACTTATATATTCATAAGAAAAAAAAGTATGTACACATTCATGCCACTACAGTGGAAGGATCTGCGATTATTGTCAGCCAGGATAATACTGTTCCCGAGAATAATCAGGAGGGTAATTACGATATGGTTGACAAAGAAAAAGATAATCTCTGGATTAAAGGTCAAAACAAAGAGCAAGACCTAGTAACAAACGCAAGAGACGAACAACCTTTCCTGAAAAAGCAGTGACTTATATTCATAAGAAAAAAAGCGTTTAATATTAAAGATTCTATAGAAGAATATGTAGAAGTAGATCAAAACATACCAGATAAGCAAGTCCCACCGGATCTAAAACCAAATGAAACCCAACGGCGGTATCCCAACTGCAGTAATAACACGTCTAGAAGAGCATACAGTAATAAATAAACATGACTTACAAACACAGGTGTAACAAATTGAAAAGAAAAATGAGTTGTAAATTGACGATGAAATACCTGCTCATTTAGCGATTACAAACACCGATAGAAGCGAATGAAAACCTCCGAATCAACTACAATCACGAACCATTTATAGCGGTTTTAGTGAGGAACTCGGGCAAATTTAAAAAAACATATATTAGTCATAACGCCTGCGTATCAAGCTCCTGCAAACTTAACTCCTGTTCTAGTTCTTACGCCAAAACAAAAAGAAACTCCAGAAATATTAAGTACATTCATCCCGATTATAAATCCAAATACTTAAATGTAATTGTGGAATCGGTCGGTAATAGGCCGCTATGTTAGCAAGAACGAAGCGATGTGGCGTATTTTTTCATTTGCTAAACATGACAGACCAAGAACGAAGCGATGTGGCGTATTTTTTCATTTGCTAAACATGACAGACACCCCCCACTGTCGTTCACTTGGCCGTACATTTGAGTGTATTTTACAGCGGAGAATTTATTACAACGAGTTGACAGGCCGCCATCGAAACATTGACCAGCTTCTTTGAAATTTGCCAAAATGATAACTTTGCCAGAACACTGCTTTACTCCGAAATGCCAAGATATTATACCAGAAATCAATCGCCAAAGAAATTTCAACGACGGAAATAAGGACAGCCAGTTCCAGGTTACCCACAAGTATTTTCCTCCGATGCACTAGGACGTCTTTACAAAGTTCAGTCTTGATGCATATGTAGTGAAGCTACTGCGTGGCGTAGCACATAACCCGGGACTGCTGCGTCAACTGGAACTTAGAGTGCCGGACCGGTACGTGTGGAGGCGGCGACGCCCGCAACTGCTAAACGTGCCCGTGGCCAGAACCAATCTACTGGCGAAAGCACCCCTCACCCAAACAATCCGTGTGGTGAACGAAGTCCATGAGAGACTGGATATTTTTTCGTGCTCTTTATTCACAAGTGTTTTATTAAATGTAGTTAGTTATATAAGGTTCAAAGTTATATTATTTGTTGCTTAGCTAAGTAATTTTGTAAGTTGATAACTATAGAATAGAATAGATTTTTTGTTCTTACCACAAAATACAGGTTTAAGTAAAATTAGTCTACAGATACAGTTTTGTACTTAATTTGTGGAAGACTGGCGCCACAAATTACGTACAAAACTGTATCTGTAGACTAATTTAACTATAACTACACTGTCGCTTTAGGGTAAGTCCTGTACTGATCTATTCCAGCCAAGATAATGTTTTTTTTTTTTATTTGTGTTTACTTAGTCAATGTTCGTGGCCCAACATCATTCCAACATTTGCGAACTGTGAATCGTGTATTGTGCGGCACATACAGAGAAGCCTGTCAACGTTTGGGATTATGAGGAGATTATGAGGAGAGGAAATATCCTTACTATCTCAATTGGTAGACCGAGTACTGAAAAGCAGTCGAAAGCCCTCAGTAGAAACAAGTGTTTCCTCCTGTCCTCCCCTTCTCAGCAGCCAGGACCGGCGCTACCATCAAAGAAGCCGCCTAGGACAGATGTCCCTTTCGAAAATAGTACAAATCCATACTAATCTATATATTATATAAAAATTAATCCCTATTTCGCGTGGTCACGCCATAACTTGAAAACGACTTTACGAAACTCGAAACGAAGTATACAGCGAGACTAGTGAAACCATCTAAGCGATCTTCAAGTGCGAATTAAGAGTGATCAGTAGTGTAATTCCTTTTTGTAATTAGTGTTTGAGTTGTAATTAGTATTGTTGATTAAATTGTAATTTTTTTGAAAGTAACTTTGTCTGTCTGTATGTTACCTTTTCACGCCTAAACCACTGAACGGATTTCGATAAAATTTGGCAGAGAGATAGATTGCATCCCGGGGAAGAACACTTGATAGTTTTTATTGACATACCTCGCGGGCGAAAGCCAGTAATCATATAAAAAACCATATTAAATAATATACCGAGATTTGAAATCCAGTTCATTAGAGAGGATGGAGAGTGAATCTTGAGCTCCGTGCCGCAGCAGCCGCGACTGCCGCTATCATCGACGAAGCGGCCTGCGATAGATTTCCCTTTGGAAAATGCTACAAATAATCTAACAAAAATCTATACTTAAAGAAAAAGCTGAAGAGAAAAGAAAGAAGCTGAGAAGATAAAGCTGAACAGTTTGTTTGTTTGGTTGAACGCGCTAATCTCAGGAACTAAATTGAAAAAATATTTTTTTACCATTGCCACTCGAAAAAGGGCATTTTATTCATCGATAACAGTGAATAAAACTCTCTTTTAGTCACTGAGTGAATAAAAACATTTTGAATTTGGAACAAGCACTAATAAACGAATTATGTACAAAAATAAATAAAACGTGCTGAAAGTACGATACCATTCAAAGAATGAACATGGCCTAGTAACAAACGCAATTCACGAACAACCTTTTTCCGAACAAGCAGTAACTTATATATTCATAAGAAAAAAAAGTATGTACACATTCATGCCACTACAGTGGAAGGATCTGCGATTATTGTCAGCCAGGATAATACTGTTCCCGAGAATAATCAGGAGGGTAATTACGATATGGTTGACAAAGAAAAAGATAATCTCTGGATTAAAGGTCAAAACAAAGAGCAAGACCTAGTAACAAACGCAAGAGACGAACAACCTTTCCTGAAAAAGCAGTGACTTATATTCATAAGAAAAAAAGCGTTTAATATTAAAGATTCTATAGAAGAATATGTAGAAGTAGATCAAAACATACCAGATAAGCAAGTCCCACCGGATCTAAAACCAAATGAAACCCAACGGCGGTATCCCAACTGCAGTAATAACACGTCTAGAAGAGCATACAGTAATAAATAAACATGACTTACAAACACAGGTGTAACAAATTGAAAAGAAAAATGAGTTGTAAATTGACGATGAAATACCTGCTCATTTAGCGATTACAAACACCGATAGAAGCGAATGAAAACCTCCGAATCAACTACAATCACGAACCATTTATAGCGGTTTTAGTGAGGAACTCGGGCAAATTTAAAAAAACATATATTAGTCATAACGCCTGCGTATCAAGCTCCTGCAAACTTAACTCCTGTTCTAGTTCTTACGCCAAAACAAAAAGAAACTCCAGAAATATTAAGTACATTCATCCCGATTATAAATCCAAATACTTAAATGTAATTGTGGAATCGGTCGGTAATAGGCCGCTATGTTAGCAAGAACGAAGCGATGTGGCGTATTTTTTCATTTGCTAAACATGACAGACCAAGAACGAAGCGATGTGGCGTATTTTTTCATTTGCTAAACATGACAGACACCCCCCACTGTCGTTCACTTGGCCGTACATTTGAGTGTATTTTACAGCGGAGAATTTATTACAACGAGTTGACAGGCCGCCATCGAAACATTGACCAGCTTCTTTGAAATTTGCCAAAATGATAACTTTGCCAGAACACTGCTTTACTCCGAAATGCCAAGATATTATACCAGAAATCAATCGCCAAAGAAATTTCAACGACGGAAATAAGGACAGCCAGTTCCAGGTTACCCACAAGTATTTTCCTAAGATGCACTAGGACGTCTTTACAAAGTTCAGTCTTGATGCATATGTAGTGAAGCTACTGCGTGGCGTAGCACATAACCCGGGACTGCTGCGTCAACTGGAACTTAGAGTGCCGGACCGGTACGTGTGGAGGCGGCGACGCCCGCAACTGCTAAACGTGCCCGTGGCCAGAACCAATCTACTGGCGAAAGCACCCCTCACCCAAACAATCCGTGTGGTGAACGAAGTCCATGAGAGACTGGATATTTTTTCGTGCTCTTTATTCACAAGTGTTTTATTAAATGTAGTTAGTTATATAAGGTTCAAAGTTATATTATTTGTTGCTTAGCTAAGTAATTTTGTAAGTTGATAACTATAGAATAGAATAGATTTTTTGTTCTTACCACAAAATACAGGTTTAAGTAAAATTAGTCTACAGATACAGTTTTGTACTTAATTTGTGGAAGACTGGCGCCACAAATTACGTACAAAACTGTATCTGTAGACTAATTTAACTATAACTACACTGTCGCTTTAGGGATCCTGTACTGATCTATTCCAGCCAAGATAATGTTTTTTTTTTTTATTTGTGTTTACTTAGTCAATGTTCGTGGCCCAACATCATTCCAACATTTGCGAACTGTGAATCGTGTATTGTGCGGCACATACAGAGAAGCCTGTCAACGTTTGGGATTATGAGGAGATTATGAGGAGAGGAAATATCCTTACTATCTCAATTGGTAGACCGAGTACTGAAAAGCAGTCGAAAGCCCTCAGTAGAAACAAGTGTTTCCTCCTGTCCTCCCCTTCTCAGCAGCCAGGACCGGCGCTACCATCAAAGAAGCCGCCTAGGACAGATGTCCCTTTCGAAAATAGTACAAATCCATACTAATCTATATATTATATAAAAATTAATCCCTATTTCGCGTGGTCACGCCATAACTTGAAAACGACTTTACGAAACTCGAAACGAAGTATACAGCGAGACTAGTGAAACCATCTAAGCGATCTTCAAGTGCGAATTAAGAGTGATCAGTAGTGTAATTCCTTTTTGTAATTAGTGTTTGAGTTGTAATTAGTATTGTTGATTAAATTGTAATTTTTTTGAAAGTAACTTTGTCTGTCTGTATGTTACCTTTTCACGCCTAAACCACTGAACGGATTTCGATAAAATTTGGCAGAGAGATAGATTGCATCCCGGGGAAGAACACTTGATAGTTTTTATTGACATACCTCGCGGGCGAAAGCCAGTAATCATATAAAAAACCATATTAAATAATATACCGAGATTTGAAATCCAGTTCATTAGAGAGGATGGAGAGTGAATCTTGAGCTCCGTGCCGCAGCAGCCGCGACTGCCGCTATCATCGACGAAGCGGCCTGCGATAGATTTCCCTTTGGAAAATGCTACAAATAATCTAACAAAAATCTATACTTAAAGAAAAAGCTGAAGAGAAAAGAAAGAAGCTGAGAAGATAAAGCTGAACAGTTTGTTTGTTTGGTTGAACGCGCTAATCTCAGGAACTAAATTGAAAAAATATTTTTTTACCATTGCCACTCGAAAAAGGGCATTTTATTCATCGATAACAGTGAATAAAACTCTCTTTTAGTCACTGAGTGAATAAAAACATTTTGAATTTGGAACAAGCACTAATAAACGAATTATGTACAAAAATAAATAAAACGTGCTGAAAGTACGATACCATTCAAAGAATGAACATGGCCTAGTAACAAACGCAATTCACGAACAACCTTTTTCCGAACAAGCAGTAACTTATATATTCATAAGAAAAAAAAGTATGTACACATTCATGCCACTACAGTGGAAGGATCTGCGATTATTGTCAGCCAGGATAATACTGTTCCCGAGAATAATCAGGAGGGTAATTACGATATGGTTGACAAAGAAAAAGATAATCTCTGGATTAAAGGTCAAAACAAAGAGCAAGACCTAGTAACAAACGCAAGAGACGAACAACCTTTCCTGAAAAAGCAGTGACTTATATTCATAAGAAAAAAAGCGTTTAATATTAAAGATTCTATAGAAGAATATGTAGAAGTAGATCAAAACATACCAGATAAGCAAGTCCCACCGGATCTAAAACCAAATGAAACCCAACGGCGGTATCCCAACTGCAGTAATAACACGTCTAGAAGAGCATACAGTAATAAATAAACATGACTTACAAACACAGGTGTAACAAATTGAAAAGAAAAATGAGTTGTAAATTGACGATGAAATACCTGCTCATTTAGCGATTACAAACACCGATAGAAGCGAATGAAAACCTCCGAATCAACTACAATCACGAACCATTTATAGCGGTTTTAGTGAGGAACTCGGGCAAATTTAAAAAAACATATATTAGTCATAACGCCTGCGTATCAAGCTCCTGCAAACTTAACTCCTGTTCTAGTTCTTACGCCAAAACAAAAAGAAACTCCAGAAATATTAAGTACATTCATCCCGATTATAAATCCAAATACTTAAATGTAATTGTGGAATCGGTCGGTAATAGGCCGCTATGTTAGCAAGAACGAAGCGATGTGGCGTATTTTTTCATTTGCTAAACATGACAGACCAAGAACGAAGCGATGTGGCGTATTTTTTCATTTGCTAAACATGACAGACACCCCCCACTGTCGTTCACTTGGCCGTACATTTGAGTGTATTTTACAGCGGAGAATTTATTACAACGAGTTGACAGGCCGCCATCGAAACATTGACCAGCTTCTTTGAAATTTGCCAAAATGATAACTTTGCCAGAACACTGCTTTACTCCGAAATGCCAAGATATTATACCAGAAATCAATCGCCAAAGAAATTTCAACGACGGAAATAAGGACAGCCAGTTCCAGGTTACCCACAAGTATTTTCCTCCGATGCACTAGGACGTCTTTACAAAGTTCAGTCTTGATGCATATGTAGTGAAGCTACTGCGTGGCGTAGCACATAACCCGGGACTGCTGCGTCAACTGGAACTTAGAGTGCCGGACCGGTACGTGTGGAGGCGGCGACGCCCGCAACTGCTAAACGTGCCCGTGGCCAGAACCAATCTACTGGCGAAAGCACCCCTCACCCAAACAATCCGTGTGGTGAACGAAGTCCATGAGAGACTGGATATTTTTTCGTGCTCTTTATTCACAAGTGTTTTATTAAATGTAGTTAGTTATATAAGGTTCAAAGTTATATTATTTGTTGCTTAGCTAAGTAATTTTGTAAGTTGATAACTATAGAATAGAATAGATTTTTTGTTCTTACCACAAAATACAGGTTTAAGTAAAATTAGTCTACAGATACAGTTTTGTACTTAATTTGTGGAAGACTGGCGCCACAAATTACGTACAAAACTGTATCTGTAGACTAATTTAACTATAACTACACTGTCGCTTTAGGGTAAGTCCTGTACTGATCTATTCCAGCCAAGATAATGTTTTTTTTTTTTATTTGTGTTTACTTAGTCAATGTTCGTGGCCCAACATCATTCCAACATTTGCGAACTGTGAATCGTGTATTGTGCGGCACATACAGAGAAGCCTGTCAACGTTTGGGATTATGAGGAGATTATGAGGAGAGGAAATATCCTTACTATCTCAATTGGTAGACCGAGTACTGAAAAGCAGTCGAAAGCCCTCAGTAGAAACAAGTGTTTCCTCCTGTCCTCCCCTTCTCAGCAGCCAGGACCGGCGCTACCATCAAAGAAGCCGCCTAGGACAGATGTCCCTTTCGAAAATAGTACAAATCCATACTAATCTATATATTATATAAAAATTAATCCCTATTTCGCGTGGTCACGCCATAACTTGAAAACGACTTTACGAAACTCGAAACGAAGTATACAGCGAGACTAGTGAAACCATCTAAGCGATCTTCAAGTGCGAATTAAGAGTGATCAGTAGTGTAATTCCTTTTTGTAATTAGTGTTTGAGTTGTAATTAGTATTGTTGATTAAATTGTAATTTTTTTGAAAGTAACTTTGTCTGTCTGTATGTTACCTTTTCACGCCTAAACCACTGAACGGATTTCGATAAAATTTGGCAGAGAGATAGATTGCATCCCGGGGAAGAACACTTGATAGTTTTTATTGACATACCTCGCGGGCGAAAGCCAGTAATCATATAAAAAACCATATTAAATAATATACCGAGATTTGAAATCCAGTTCATTAGAGAGGATGGAGAGTGAATCTTGAGCTCCGTGCCGCAGCAGCCGCGACTGCCGCTATCATCGACGAAGCGGCCTGCGATAGATTTCCCTTTGGAAAATGCTACAAATAATCTAACAAAAATCTATACTTAAAGAAAAAGCTGAAGAGAAAAGAAAGAAGCTGAGAAGATAAAGCTGAACAGTTTGTTTGTTTGGTTGAACGCGCTAATCTCAGGAACTAAATTGAAAAAATATTTTTTTACCATTGCCACTCGAAAAAGGGCATTTTATTCATCGATAACAGTGAATAAAACTCTCTTTTAGTCACTGAGTGAATAAAAACATTTTGAATTTGGAACAAGCACTAATAAACGAATTATGTACAAAAATAAATAAAACGTGCTGAAAGTACGATACCATTCAAAGAATGAACATGGCCTAGTAACAAACGCAATTCACGAACAACCTTTTTCCGAACAAGCAGTAACTTATATATTCATAAGAAAAAAAAGTATGTACACATTCATGCCACTACAGTGGAAGGATCTGCGATTATTGTCAGCCAGGATAATACTGTTCCCGAGAATAATCAGCAGGGTAATTACGATATGGTTGACAAAGAAAAAGATAATCTCTGGATTAAAGGTCAAAACAAAGAGCAAGACCTAGTAACAAACGCAAGAGACGAACAACCTTTCCTGAAAAAGCAGTGACTTATATTCATAAGAAAAAAAGCGTTTAATATTAAAGATTCTATAGAAGAATATGTAGAAGTAGATCAAAACATACCAGATAAGCAAGTCCCACCGGATCTAAAACCAAATGAAACCCAACGGCGGTATCCCAACTGCAGTAATAACACGTCTAGAAGAGCATACAGTAATAAATAAACATGACTTACAAACACAGGTGTAACAAATTGAAAAGAAAAATCAGTTGTAAATTGACGATGAAATACCTGCTCATTTAGCGATTACAAACACCGATAGAAGCGAATGAAAACCTCCGAATCAACTACAATCACGAACCATTTATAGCGGTTTTAGTGAGGAACTCGGGCAAATTTAAAAAAACATATATTAGTCATAACGCCTGCGTATCAAGCTCCTGCAAACTTAACTCCTGTTCTAGTTCTTACGCCAAAACAAAAAGAAACTCCAGAAATATTAAGTACATTCATCCCGATTATAAATCCAAATACTTAAGTGTAATTGTGGAATCGGTCGGTAATAGGCCGCTATGTTAGCAAGAACGAAGCGATGTGGCGTATTTTTTCATTTGCTAAACATGACAGACCAAGAACGAAGCGATGTGGCGTATTTTTTCATTTGCTAAACATGACAGACACCCCCCACTGTCGTTCACTTGGCCGTACATTTGAGTGTATTTTACAGCGGAGAATTTATTACAACGAGTTGACAGGCCGCCATCGAAACATTGACCAGCTTCTTTGAAATTTGCCAAAATGATAACTTTGCCAGAACACTGCTTTACTCCGAAATGCCAAGATATTATACCAGAAATCAATCGCCAAAGAAATTTCAACGACGGAAATAAGGACAGCCAGTTCCAGGTTACCCACAAGTATTTTCCTCCGACGCACTAGGACGTCTTTACAAAGTTCAGTCTTGATGCATATGTAGTGAAGCTACTGCGTGGCGTAGCACATAACCCGGGACTGCTGCGTCAACTGGAACTTAGAGTGCCGGACCGGTACGTGTGGAGGCGGCGACGCCCGCAACTGCTAAACGTGCCCGTGGCCAGAACCAATCTACTGGCGAAAGCACCCCTCACCCAAACAATCCGTGTGGTGAACGAAGTCCATGAGAGACTGGATATTTTTTCGTGCTCTTTATTCACAAGTGTTTTATTAAATGTAGTTAGTTATATAAGGTTCAAAGTTATATTATTTGTTGCTTAGCAAGTAATTTTGTAAGTTGATAACTATAGAATAGAATAGATTTTTTGTTCTTACCACAAAATACAGGTTTAAGTAAAATTAGTCTACAGATACAGTTTTGTACTTAATTTGTGGAAGACTGGCGCCACAAATTAAGTACAAAACTGTATCTGTAGACTAATTTAACTATAACTACACTGTCGCTTTAGGGTAAGTCCTGTACTGATAGTTTTAAGAATGATAAATAAATAAATAAAGTCTATTCCAGCCAAGATAATGTTTTTTTTTTTATTTGTGTTTACTTAGTCAATGTTCGTGGCCCAACATCATTCCAACATTTGCGAACTGTGAATCGTGTATTGTGCGGCACATACAGAGAAGCCTGTCAACGTTTGGGATTATGAGGAGATTATGAGGAGAGGAAATATCCTTACTATCTCAATTGGTAGACCGAGTACTGAAAAGCAGTCGAAAGCCCTCAGTAGAAACAAGTGTTTCCTCCTGTCCTCCCCTTCTCAGCAGCCAGGACCGGCGCTACCATCAAAGAAGCCGCCTAGGACAGATGTCCCTTTCGAAAATAGTACAAATCCATACTAATCTATATATTATATAAAAATTAATCCCTATTTCGCGTGGTCACGCCATAACTTGAAAACGACTTTACGAAACTCGAAACGAAGTATACAGCGAGACTAGTGAAACCATCTAAGCGATCTTCAAGTGCGAATTAAGAGTGATCAGTAGTGTAATTCCTTTTTGTAATTAGTGTTTGAGTTGTAATTAGTATTGTTGATTAAATTGTAATTTTTTTGAAAGTAACTTTGTCTGTCTGTATGTTACCTTTTCACGCCTAAACCACTGAACGGATTTCGATAAAATTTGGCAGAGAGATAGATTGCATCCCGGGGAAGAACACTTGATAGTTTTTATTGACATACCTCGCGGGCGAAAGCCAGTAATCATATAAAAAACCATATTAAATAATATACCGAGATTTGAAATCCAGTTCATTAGAGAGGATGGAGAGTGAATCTTGAGCTCCGTGCCGCAGCAGCCGCGACTGCCGCTATCATCGACGAAGCGGCCTGCGATAGATTTCCCTTTGGAAAATGCTACAAATAATCTAACAAAAATCTATACTTAAAGAAAAAGCTGAAGAGAAAAGAAAGAAGCTGAGAAGATAAAGCTGAACAGTTTGTTTGTTTGGTTGAACGCGCTAATCTCAGGAACTAAATTGAAAAAATATTTTTTTACCATTGCCACTCGAAAAAGGGCATTTTATTCATCGATAACAGTGAATAAAACTCTCTTTTAGTCACTGAGTGAATAAAAACATTTTGAATTTGGAACAAGCACTAATAAACGAATTATGTACAAAAATAAATAAAACGTGCTGAAAGTACGATACCATTCAAAGAATGAACATGGCCTAGTAACAAACGCAATTCACGAACAACCTTTTTCCGAACAAGCAGTAACTTATATATTCATAAGAAAAAAAAGTATGTACACATTCATGCCACTACAGTGGAAGGATCTGCGATTATTGTCAGCCAGGATAATACTGTTCCCGAGAATAATCAGGAGGGTAATTACGATATGGTTGACAAAGAAAAAGATAATCTCTGGATTAAAGGTCAAAACAAAGAGCAAGACCTAGTAACAAACGCAAGAGACGAACAACCTTTCCTGAAAAAGCAGTGACTTATATTCATAAGAAAAAAAGCGTTTAATATTAAAGATTCTATAAAAGAATATGTAGAAGTAGATCAAAACATACCAGATAAGCAAGTCCCACCGGATCTAAAACCAAATGAAACCCAACGGCGGTATCCCAACTGCAGTAATAACACGTCTAGAAGAGCATACAGTAATAAATAAACATGACTTACAAACACAGGTGTAACAAATTGAAAAGAAAAATGAGTTGTAAATTGACGATGAAATACCTGCTCATTTAGCGATTACAAACACCGATAGAAGCGAATGAAAACCTCCGAATCAACTACAATCACGAACCATTTATAGCGGTTTTAGTGAGGAACTCGGGCAAATTTAAAAAAACATATATTAGTCATAACGCCTGCGTATCAAGCTCCTGCAAACTTAACTCCTGTTCTAGTTCTTACGCCAAAACAAAAAGAAACTCCAGAAATATTAAGTACATTCATCCCGATTATAAATCCAAATACTTAAGTGTAATTGTGGAATCGGTCGGTAATAGGCCGCTATGTTAGCAAGAACGAAGCGATGTGGCGTATTTTTTCATTTGCTAAACATGACAGACCAAGAACGAAGCGATGTGGCGTATTTTTTCATTTGCTAAACATGACAGACACCCCCCACTGTCGTTCACTTGGCCGTACATTTGAGTGTATTTTACAGCGGCGAATTTATTACAACGAGTTGACAGGCCGCCATCGAAACATTGACCAGCTTCTTTGAAATTTGCCAAAATGATAACTTTGCCAGAACACTGCTTTACTCCGAAATGCCAAGATATTATACCAGAAATCAATCGCCAAAGAAATTTCAACGACGGAAATAAGGACAGCCAGTTCCAGGTTACCCACAAGTATTTTCCTCCGATGCACTAGGACGTCTTTACAAAGTTCAGTCTTGATGCATATGTAGTGAAGCTACTGCGTGGCGTAGCACATAACCCGGCGGGACTGCTGCGTCAACTGGAACTTAGAGTGCCGGACCGGTACGTGTGGAGGCGGCGACGCCCGCAACTGCTAAACGTGCCCGTGGCCAGAACCAATCTACTGGCGAAAGCACCCCTCACCCAAACAATCCGTGTGGTGAACGAAGTCCATGAGAGACTGGATATTTTTTCGTGCTCTTTATTCACAAGTGTTTTATTAAATGTAGTTAGTTATATAAGGTTCAAAGTTATATTATTTGTTGCTTAGCTAAGTAATTTTGTAAGTTGATAACTATAGAATAGAATAGATTTTTTGTTCTTACCACAAAATACAGGTTTAAGTAAAATTAGTCTACAGATACAGTTTTGTACTTAATTTGTGGAAGACTGGCGCCACAAATTAAGTACAAAACTGTATCTGTAGACTAATTTAACTATAACTACACTGTCGCTTTAGGGTAAGTCCTGTACTGATAGTTTTAAGAATGATAAATAAATAAATAAAGTCTATTCCAGCCAAGATAATGTTTTTTTTTATTTGTGTTTACTTAGTCAATGTTCGTGGCCCAACATCATTCCAACATTTGCGAACTGTGAATCGTGTATTGTGCGGCACATACAGAGAAGCCTGTCAACGTTTGGGATTATGAGGAGATTATGAGGAGAGGAAATATCCTTACTATCTCAATTGGTAGACCGAGTACTGAAAAGCAGTCGAAAGCCCTCAGTAGAAACAAGTGTTTCCTCCTGTCCTCCCCTTCTCAGCAGCCAGGACCGGCGCTACCATCAAAGAAGCCGCCTAGGACAGATGTCCCTTTCGAAAATACACACATCAAAAGTGTCTAGGGATCAAGCATTTTTATGCGGATTTCTTGAGATTGAGATGTGGCTTTGTAATAAATTTATGATTTTATAAATTTATATGGATCCTTTTTGGTGCATTTCATAATTTGAATCAGGAACTGTGAATCAAATTCGAGTAAAAGATGAAAATCAGCTGTCAATATTTTCCCTATAAAAACATACAACGCATTGAAGACATTATTAGTGCTACTGTTTCCCTACTACTGATTAAAACCAACGTTATTATGGAGCGGCGTCATTTAAGCAGGGAAGAAATGCTCAGAGCCGTGGGAATGATAGAAGCTGGTTCCCGGCAACGTACTGTGGCTTTAGCTCTGAATACAAGTCAGAGTGTTATCAGTCGACTTTGGACACGTTACCGAAGCACTGGTACCGTGGCTGAGCGCCATGGAGGACGGTATCGCTGCACCACACGGAGACAAGACCGATACATTCAAATCTTAACTCGAAGAGCTCCAACAATAACCGCCATGATGTTAGCCGTGAGGCTTCATCACTCTTCAGGGAACTTAATTAGCGACCAAACAGTCAGAAACCGCTTGCATGAAGTGAACCTTCATTCCCGAAGACCGCTACGGGTACCACCTATAGCAATGCACAATCGTAGGATTCGATATCAATGGGCTCTTGAACACAGAAATTGGGCAGAAGAACAATGGCGTTTCGTGTGCTTTTCTGATGAGTCTCGTTTTGGTATGAGACCGGATACAAGACGTATACGACAGTGGAGAACCCCTGGACGCCAACAGCGATTAAAATCCTGCCAGGAAGTCCATCCTTATAGTGGTGGAACCATCATGGTATGGGCGGGTATTTGGATCGGCGGAAGAACTGAGTTGATTTGGATCAGAGGCAACCTCAACGCTCAAATTTATGCTGAGACGATTGTATCAGACGTCATCGTTCCTCTACAAGTGCAAATCGGTCCCTTATTTCAGTTAATGCATGATAATGCACGACCGCACGCCGCAAGAGTTGTAAGACGGTTGTTTGTTGTAAGACTCTCGCCGCAGCTAACATCAATGTCCTGCCCTGGCCTGCTCAGTCGCCAGACTTGAACCCGATTGAGCATGCATGGGATATGCTACAGAGAAGAGCTCTGCCGAATATGGAGGGTATCCAGTCGCAAGAAGACCTTTTTTTGTTGTTGCAACGAACATGGGCGGCCATTCCACAGCGTGATTTGGATGAACTCATTTTGAGTATGCCAAACCGATGTTCTTGTGTTGTTAGTGTTCGCGGTAGAAACACGGATTATTAATTGTTTAAGTTACCCAATAAAATTTTAAAGAAAACTGTTCTGTTGTTCTGTTCTTTCTTTTTTTTCTTTCTAACTTTTGTGTTAGTGGTTCAAATGTCAAAAATCCCTTTATTAGGAAAATGGCAAATTTCTTTATTAATGCAAAGGTGACTTGGTTTATCGTTACTGTGACAAACGAAAACACTTTATTTGATGAATCCTTAAAGAAAATTTTAATTAATATCAATCAGGAGAAAAGTTATTGCAAAAATATATGTTGATCCCTAGACACTTTTGATGTGTGTAGTACAAATCCATACTAATCTATATATTATATAAAAATTAATGCCTATTTCGCGTGGTCACGCCATAACTTGAAAACGACTTTACGAAACTCGAAACGAAGTATACAGCGAGACTAGTGAAACCATCTAAGCGATCTTCAAGTGCGAATTAAGAGTGATCAGTAGTGTAATTCCTTTTTGTAATTAGTGTTTGAGTTGTAATTAGTATTGTTGATTAAATTGTAATTTTTTTGAAAGTAACTTTGTCTGTCTGTATGTTACCTTTTCACGCCTAAACCACTGAACGGATTTCGATAAAATTTGGCAGAGAGATAGATTGCATCCCGGGGAAGAACACTTGATAGTTTTTATTGACATACCTCGCGGGCGAAAGCCAGTAATCATATAAAAAACCATATTAAATAATATACCGAGATTTGAAATCCAGTTCATTAGAGAGGATGGAGAGTGAATCTTGAGCTCCGTGCCGCAGCAGCCGCGACTGCCGCTATCATCGACGAAGCGGCCTGCGATAGATTTCCCTTTGGAAAATGCTACAAATAATCTAACAAAAATCTATACTTAAAGAAAAAGCTGAAGAGAAAAGAAAGAAGCTGAGAAGATAAAGCTGAACAGTTTGTTTGTTTGGTTGAACGCGCTAATCTCAGGAACTAAATTGAAAAAATATTTTTTTACCATTGCCACTCGAAAAAGGGCATTTTATTCATCGATAACAGTGAATAAAACTCTCTTTTAGTCACTGAGTGAATAAAAACATTTTGAATTTGGAACAAGCACTAATAAACGAATTATGTACAAAAATAAATAAAACGTGCTGAAAGTACGATACCATTCAAAGAATGAACATGGCCTAGTAACAAACGCAATTCACGAACAACCTTTTTCCGAACAAGCAGTAACTTATATATTAATAAGAAAAAAAAGTATGTACACATTCATGCCACTACAGTGGAAGGATCTGCGATTATTGTCAGCCAGGATAATACTGTTCCCGAGAATAATCAGGAGGGTAATTACGATATGGTTGACAAAGAAAAAGATAATCTCTGGATTAAAGGTCAAAACAAAGAGCAAGACCTAGTAACAAACGCAAGAGACGAACAACCTTTCCTGAAAAAGCAGTGACTTATATTCATAAGAAAAAAAGCGTTTAATATTAAAGATTCTATAGAAGAATATGTAGAAGTAGATCAAAACATACCAGATAAGCAAGTCCCACCGGATCTAAAACAAAATGAAACCCAACGGCGGTATCCCAACTGCAGTAATAACACGTCTAGAAGAGCATACAGTAATAAATAAACATGACTTACAAACACAGGTGTAACAAATTGAAAAGAAAAATGAGTTGTAAATTGACGATGAAATACCTGCTCATTTAGCGATTACAAACACCGATAGAAGCGAATGAAAACCTCCGAATCAACTACAATCACGAACCATTTATAGCGGTTATAGTGAGGAACTCGGGCAAATTTAAAAAAACATATATTAGTCATAACGCCTGCGTATCAAGCTCCTGCAAACTTAACTCCTGTTCTAGTTCTTACGCAAAACAAAAAGAAACTCCAGAAATATTAAGTACATTCATCCCGATTATAAATCCAAATACTTAAGTGTAATTGTGGAATCGGTCGGTAATAGGCCGCTATGTTAGCAAGAACGAAGCGATGTGGCGTATTTTTTCATTTGCTAAACATGACAGACCAAGAACGAAGCGATGTGGCGTATTTTTTCATTTGCTAAACATGACAGACCAAGAACGAAGCGATGTGGCGTATTTTTTCATTTGCTAAACATGACAGACACCCCCCACTGTCGTTCACTTGGCCGTACATTTGAGTGTATTTTACAGCGGAGAATTTATTACAACGAGTTGACAGGCCGCCATCGAAACATTGACCAGCTTCTTTGAAATTTGCCAAAATGATAACTTTGCCAGAACACTGCTTTACTCCGAAATGCCAAGATATTATACCAGAAATCAATCGCCAAAGAAATTTCAACGACGGAAATAAGGACAGCCAGTTCCAGGTTACCCACAAGTATTTTCCTCCGATGCACTAGGACGTCTTTACAAAGTTCAGTCTTGATGCATATGTAGTGAAGCTACTGCGTGGCGTAGCACATAACCCGGGACTGCTGCGTCAACTGGAACTTAGAGTGCCGGACCGGTACGTGTGGAGGCGGCGACGCCCGCAACTGCTAAACGTGCCCGTGGCCAGAACCAATCTACTGGCGAAAGCACCCCTCACCCAAACAATCCGTGTGGTGAACGAAGTCCATGAGAGACTGGATATTTTTTCGTGCTCTTTATTCACAAGTGTTTTATTAAATGAAGTTATATAAGTTCAAAGTTATATTATTTGTTGCTTAGCTAAGTAATTTTGTAAGTTGATAACGGCACTGTCTATTCCAGCCAAGATAATGTTTTTTTTTTATTTGTGTTTACTTAGTCAATGTTCGTGGCCCAACATCATTCCAACATTTGCGAACTGTGAATGGTGTATTGTGCGGCACATACAGAGAAGCCTGTCAACGTTTGGGATTATGAGGAGATTATGAGGAGAGGAAATATCCTTACTATCTCAATTGGTAGACCGAGTACTGAAAAGCAGTCGAAAGCCCTCAGTAGAAACAAGTGTTTCCTCCTGTCCTCCCCTTCTCAGCAGCCAGGACCGCCGCTACCATCAAAGAAGCCGCCTAGGACAGATGTCCCTTTCGAAAATAGTACAAATACATACTAATCTATATATTATATAAAAATTAATCCCTATTTCGCGTGGTCACGCCATAACTTGAAAACGACTTTACGAAACTCGAAACGAAGTATACAGCGAGACTAGTGAAACCATCTAAGCGATCTTCAAGTGCGAATTAAGAGTGATCAGTAGTGTAATTCCTTTTTGTAATTAGTGTTTGAGTTGTAATTAGTATTGTTGATTAAATTGTAATTTTTTTTAAAGTAACTTTGTCTGTCTGTATGTTACCTTTTCACGCCTAAACCACTGAACGGATTTCGATAAAATTTGGCAGAGAGATAGATTGCATCCCGGGGAAGAACACTTGATAGTTTTTATTGACATACCTCGCGGGCGAAAGCCAGTAATCATATAAAAAACCATATCAAATAATATACCGAGATTTGAAATCCAGTTCATTAGAGAGGATGGAGAGTGAATCTTGAGCTCCGTGCCGCAGCAGCCGCGACTGCCGCTATCATCGACGAAGCGGCCTGCGATAGATTTCCCTTTGGAAAATGCTACAAATAATCTAACAAAAATCTATACTTAAAGAAAAAGCTGAAGAGAAAAGAAAGAAGCTGAAGAGAAAAGAAAGAAGCTGAGAAGATAAAGCTGAATAGTTTGTTTGTTTGGTTGAACGCGCTAATCTCAGGAACTAAATTGAAAAAATATTTTTTTACCATTGCCACTCGAAAAAGGGCATTTTATTCATCGATAACAGTGAATAAAACTCTCTTTTAGTCACTGAGTGAATAAAACATTTTGAATTTGGAACAAGCACTAATAAACGAATTATGTACAAAAATAAATAAAACGTGCTGAAAGTACGATACCATTCAAAGAATGAACATGGCCTAGTAACAAACGCAATTCACGAACAACCTTTTTCCGAACAAGCAGTAACTTATATATTCAAAAGAAAAAAAAGTATGTACACATGCATGCCACTACAGTGGAAGGATCTGCGATTATTGTCAGCCAGGATAATACTGTTCCCGAGAATAATCAGGAGGGTAATTACGATATGGTTGACAAAGAAAAAGATAATCTCTGGATTAAAGGTCAAAACAAAGAGCAAGACCTAGTAACAAACGCAAGAGACGAACAACCTTTTCCTGAAAAAGCAGTGACTTATATTCATAAGAAATAAAGCGTTTAATATTAAAGATTCCATAGAAGAATATGTAGAAGTAGATCAAAACATACCAGATAAGCAAGTCCCACCGGATCTAAAACAAAATGAAACCCAAAATGGCTGTATCCCAACTGCAGTAATAACACGTCTAGAGGAGCATCCAGTAACAAATAAACATGACTTACAAACACAGGTGTAACAAATTGAAAAGAAAAATGAGTTGTCAATTGACGATGAAATACCTGCTCATTTAGCGATTACAAACACCGATAGAAGCGAATGAACACCTCCTAATCAACTACAATCACGAACCATTTATAGCAGTTTTAGTGAGGAACTCGGGCAAAAAAGACTTCAAAAACGCCCCAATGACTAAACAGGTTTACAACAACAACGATAATGAATTAACAGGAAATATCTTTACTATCTCAATTGGTAGACAGAGTACTGAAAAGCAGTCGAAAGCCCTCATTAGAAACAAGCGTTTCCTCCTGTCCTCCCCTTCTCAGCAGCCAGGACCGCCGCTATCATCGACGAATCCGCCTAGCATAGATGTCCCTTTGGAAAATGCTACAAATAGTCCGTTAAAAACCATATCAAATAAAATACCGCTCTCCGTGCCGCAGCAGCCAGGACCGCCGCTACCATCAACGAAGCCGCCTAGGACATATGTCCCTTTGAAAAATAGTACAAATCCATACTAATCTATATATATAAAAATTAATCCCTATTTCGCGTAGTCACGCCATAACTTGAGAACGACTTTACCGATTTCATCCAATTTTTTTTTTTTCAAAGTTTTCTAATTCTTTGTAGAAGGTTCTTACGGAAAAAAAAATAAAAAAGTTGCACAGAAAATTAGAAAATTTAAGAAAACTTAACGACTACCTATATAAACTTTTCTGATGTAACCTTAGCGCGTTTGACGTAAAGTATCAGTCGTTTGACAGTTCGCGTGATTGACAGATCCAAACTGCATCGCTCAGAATCTATAGATAAAATAAATAAATTAAATAAAATTCCGTAAAATCTATTTAATACATTTGCAAGTACGTGAACATAGGTAGTGACATGGCTATGTTCGGAATTGGTGCAGAAAATTCAAAGGATGAGGTCACTCAATTTCAAATGAGCCGCTATGTTAGCAAGAGCGAAGCGATGTGGCGTATTTTTTCATTTGCTAAACATGACAGACACCCCACTGTCGTTCACTTGGCCGTACATTTGGAAAATGGTCAAAGAGTGTATTTTACAGCGGAGAATGTATTACAACGAGTTGACAGGCCGCCATCGAAACATTGACCAGCTTCTTTAAAATGTGCCAAAATGATAACTTTGCCAGAACACTGCTTTACTCCGAAATGCCAAGATATTATACCAGAAATCAATCGACAAAGAAATTTCAACGACGGAAACAAGGACAGCCAGTTCCAGGTTACCCACAAATATTTTCCTCCGATGCACTAGGACGTCTTTACAAAGTTCAGTCTTGCTGCATATGTAGTGAAGCCACTGCGTGGCGTAGCACATAACCCGGGAGTGCTGCGTCAACTGGAACTTAGAGTGCCGGACTGGTACGTATGGAGGCGGCGACGCCCACAACTGCTAAACGTGCCCGTGGCCAGAACCAATTTACTGGCAAAAGCACCACTCACTTAAACAATCCGTGTGGTGAACGAAGTCCATGAGAGACTGGATATTTTTTCGTGCTCCTTATTCACAAGTGTTTTATTAAATGAAGTTAGTTATATAAGGTTCAAAGTTATATTATTTGTTGCTTAGCTAAGTAATTTTGTAAGTTGATAACTGCACTGTCGCTTTAGGGTAAGTCCTGTACTGATAGTTTTAAGAATGATAAATAAATAAATAAAGTCTATTCCAGCCAAGATAATGTTTTTATTTGAGTTTACTTAGTCAATGTTCGTGGCCCAACATCATTCCAACATTTGCGAACTGTGAATGGTGTTTTGTGCGGCACATACAAAGAAGCCTGTCAACGTTTGGGATTATGAGGAGAGGAAATATCCTTACTATCTCAATTGGTAGACCGAGTACTGAAAAGCAGTCGAAAGCCCTCATTAGAAACAAGTGTTTCCTCCTGTCCTCCCCTTCTCAGCAGCCAGGACCGCCGCTACCATCAAAGAAGCCGCCTAGGACAGATGTCCCTTTGGAAAATAGTACAAATCCATACTAATCTATATATTATATAAAAATTAATCCCTATTTCGCGTGGTCACGCCATAACTTGAAAACGACTTTACGAAACTCGAAACGAAGCTTGGATACAGCGAGACTAGCGAAACCATCTAAGCGATCTTCAAGTGCGAATTAAGAGTGATCAGTAGTGTAATTCCTTTTTCTAATTAGTGTTTGAGTTGTAATTAGTGTTGTTGATTAAATTGTTATTTTTTTGGTTATTAAATCGGCAGTTTTTATTGTCACGAACCCAAAGCTCGTAACAATATTATAAATTCGAAAGTAACTCTGTCTGTCTGTATGTTACCTTTTCACGCCTAAACCACTGAACGGATTTCGATAAAATTTGGCAGAGAGATAGATTGCATCCCGGGGAAGAACACTTGATAGTTTTTATTGACATACCTCGCGGGCGAAAGCCAGTAATCATATAAAAAACCATATCAAATAATATACCGAGATTTGAAATCCAGTTCATTAGAGAGGATGGAGAGTGAATCTTGAGCTCCGTGCCGCTGCAGCCGCGACTGCCGCTATCATCGACGAAGCGGCCTGCGATAGATTTCCCTTTGGAAAATGCTACAAATAATCTAACAAAAATCTATACTTAAAGAAAAAGCTGAAGAGAAAAGAAAGAAGCTGAGAAGATAAAGCTGAACAGTTTGTTTGTTTGGTTGAACGCGCTAATCTCAGGAACTAAATTGAAAAAATATTTTTTTACCATTGCCACTCGAAAAAGGGCATTTTATTCATCGATAACAGTGAATAAAACTCTCTTTTAGTCACTGAGTGAATAAAAACATTTTGAATTTGGAACAAGCACTAATAAACGAATTATGTACAAAAATAAATAAAACGTGCTGAAAGTACGATACCATTCAAAGAATGAACATGGCCTAGTAACAAACGCAATTCACGAACAACCTTTTTCCGAACAAGTAGTAACTTATATATTCATAAGAAAAAAAAGTATGTACACATTCATGCCACTACAGTGGAAGGATCTGCGATTATTGTCAGCCAGGATAATACTGTTCCCGAGAATAATCAGGAGGGTAATTACGATATGGTTGACAAAGAAAAAGATAATCTCTGGATTAAAGGTCAAAACAAAGAGCAAGACCTAGTAACAAACGCAAGAGACGAACAACCTTTCCTGAAAAAGCAGTGACTTATATTCATAAGAAAAAAAGCGTTTAATATTAAAGATTCTATAAAAGAATATGTAGAAGTAGATCAAAACATACCAGATAAGCAAGTCCCACCGGATCTAAAACCAAATGAAACCCAACGGCGGTATCCCAACTGCAGTAATAACACGTCTAGAAGAGCATACAGTAATAAATAAACATGACTTACAAACACAGGTGTAACAAATTGAAAAGAAAAATGAGTTGTAAATTGACGATGAAATACCTGCTCATTTAGCGATTACAAACACCGATAGAAGCGAATGAAAACCTCCGAATCAACTACAATCACGAACCATTTATAGCGGTTTTAGTGAGGAACTCGGGCAAATTTAAAAAAACATATATTAGTCATAACGCCTGCGTATCAAGCTCCTGCAAACTTAACTCCTGTTCTAGTTCTTACGCCAAAACAAAAAGAAACTCCAGAAATATTAAGTACATTCATCCCGATTATAAATCCAAATACTTAAGTGTAATTGTGGAATCGGTCGGTAATAGGCCGCTATGTTAGCAAGAACGAAGCGATGTGGCGTATTTTTTCATTTGCTAAACATGACAGACCAAGAACGAAGCGATGTGGCGTATTTTTTCATTTGCTAAACATGACAGACACCCCCCACTGTCGTTCACTTGGCCGTACATTTGAGTGTATTTTACAGCGGAGAATTTATTACAACGAGTTGACAGGCCGCCATCGAAACATTGACCAGCTTCTTTGAAATTTGCCAAAATGATAACTTTGCCAGAACACTGCTTTACTCCGAAATGCCAAGATATTATACCAGAAATCAATCGCCAAAGAAATTTCAACGACGGAAATAAGGACAGCCAGTTCCAGGTTACCCACAAGTATTTTCCTCCGATGCACTAGGACGTCTTTACAAAGTTCAGTCTTGATGCATATGTAGTGAAGCTACTGCGTGGCGTAGCACATAACCCGGGACTGCTGCGTCAACTGGAACTTAGAGTGCCGGACCGGTACGTGTGGAGGCGGCGACGCCCGCAACTGCTAAACGTGCCCGTGGCCAGAACCAATCTACTGGCGAAAGCACCCCTCACCCAAACAATCCGTGTGGTGAACGAAGTCCATGAGAGACTGGATATTTTTTCGTGCTCTTTATTCACAAGTGTTTTATTAAATGTAGTTAGTTATATAAGGTTCAAAGTTATATTATTTGTTGCTTAGCTAAGTAATTTTGTAAGTTGATAACTATAGAATAGAATAGATTTTTTGTTCTTACCACAAAATACAGGTTTAAGTAAAATTAGTCTACAGATACAGTTTTGTACTTAATTTGTGGAAGACTGGCGCCACAAATTAAGTACAAAACTGTATCTGTAGACTAATTTAACTATAACTACACTGTCGCTTTAGGGTAAGTCCTGTACTGATAGTTTTAAGAATGATAAATAAATAAATAAAGTCTATTCCAGCCAAGATAATGTTTTTTTTTTATTTGTGTTTACTTAGTCAATGTTCGTGGCCCAACATCATTCCAACATTTGCGAACTGTGAATCGTGTATTGTGCGGCACATACAGAGAAGCCTGTCAACGTTTGGGATTATGAGGAGATTATGAGGAGAGGAAATATCCTTACTATCTCAATTGGTAGACCGAGTACTGAAAAGCAGTCGAAAGCCCTCAGTAGAAACAAGTGTTTCCTCCTGTCCTCCCCTTCTCAGCAGCCAGGACCGGCGCTACCATCAAAGAAGCCGCCTAGGACAGATGTCCCTTTCGAAAATACACACATCAAAAGTGTCTAGGGATCAAGCATTTTTATGCGGATTTCTTGAGATTGATATGTGGCTTTGTAATAAATTTATGATTTTATAAATTTATATGGATCCTTTTTGGTGCATTTCATAATTTGAATCAGGAACTGTGAATCAAATTCGAGTAAAAGATGAAAATCAGCTGTCAATATTTTCCCTATAAAAACATACAACGCATTGAAGACATTATTAGTGCTACTGTTTCCCTACTACTGATTAAAACCAACGTTATTATGGAGCGGCGACGTCATTTAAGCAGGGAAGAAATGCTCAGAGCCGTGGGAATGATAGAAGCTGGTTCCCGGCAACGTACTGTGGCTTTAGCTCTGAATACAAGTCAGAGTGTTATCAGTCGACTTTGGACACGTTACCGAAGCACTGGTACCGTGGCTGAGCGCCATGGAGGACGGTATCGCTGCACCACACGGAGACAAGACCGATACATTCAAATCTTAACTCGAAGAGCTCCAACAATAACCGCCATGATGTTAGCCGTGAGGCTTCATCACTCTTCAGGGAACTTAATTAGCGACCAAACAGTCAGAAACCGCTTGCATGAAGTGAACCTTCATTCCCGAAGACCGCTACGGGTACCACCTATAGCAATGCACAATCGTAGGATTCGATATCAATGGGCTCTTGAACACAGAAATTGGGCAGAAGAACAATGGCGTTTCGTGTGCTTTTCTGATGAGTCTCGTTTTGGTATGAGACCGGATACAAGACGTATACGACAGTGGAGAACCCCTGGACGCCAACAGCGATTAAAATCCTGCCAGGAAGTCCATCCTTATAGTGGTGGAACCATCATGGTATGGGCGGGTATTTGGATCGGCGGAAGAACTGAGTTGATTTGGATCAGAGGCAACCTCAACGCTCAAATTTATGCTGAGACGATTGTATCAGACGTCATCGTTCCTCTACAAGTGCAAATCGGTCCCTTATTTCAGTTAATGCATGATAATGCACGACCGCACACCGCAAGAGTTGTAAGACAGACTCTCGCCGCAGCTAACATCAATGTCCTGCCCTGGCCTGCTCAGTCGCCAGACTTGAACCCGATTGAGCATGCATGGGATATGCTACAGAGAAGAGCTCTGCCGAATATGGAGGGTATCCAGTCGCAAGAAGACCTTTTTTTGTTGTTGCAACGAACATGGGCGGCCATTCCACAGCGTGATTTGGATGAACTCATTTTGAGTATGCCAAACCGATGTTCTTGTGTTGTTAGTGTTCGCGGTAGAAACACGGATTATTAATTGTTTAAGTTACCCAATAAAATTTTAAAGAAAACTGTTCTGTTGTTCTGTTCTTTCTTTTTTTCTTTCTAACTTTTGTGTTAATGGTTCAAATGTCAAAAATCCCTTTATTAGGAAAATGGCAAATTTCTTTATTAATGCAAAGGTGACTTGGTTTATCGTTACTGTGACAAACGAAAACACTTTATTTGATGAATCCTTAAAGAAAATTTTAATTAATATCAATCAGGAGAAAAGTTATTGCAAAAATATATGTTGATCCCTAGACACTTTTGATGTGTGTAGTACAAATCCATACTTATCTATATATTATATAAAAATTAATCCCTATTTCGCGTGGTCACGCCATAACTTGAAAACGACTTTACGAAACTCGAAACGAAGTATACAGCGAGACTAGTGAAACCATCTAAGCGATCTTCAAGTGCGAATTAAGAGTGATCAGTAGTGTAATTCCTTTTTGTAATTAGTGTTTGAGTTGTAATTAGTATTGTTGATTAAATTGTAATTTTTTTGAAAGTAACTTTGTCTGTCTGTATGTTACCTTTTCACGCCTAAACCACTGAACGGATTTCGATAAAATTTGGCAGAGAGATAGATTGCATCCCGGGGAAGAACACTTGATAGTTTTTATTGACATACCTCGCGGGCGAAAGCCAATAATCATATAAAAAACCATATTAAATAATATACCGAGATTTGAAATCCAGTTCATTAGAGAGGATGGAGAGTGAATCTTGAGCTCCGTGCCGCAGCAGCCGCGACTGCCGCTATCATCGACGAAGCGGCCTGCGATAGATTTCCCTTTGGAAAATGCTACAAATAATCTAACAAAAATCTATACTTAAAGAAAAAGCTGAAGAGAAAAGAAAGAAGCTGAGAAGATAAAGCTGAACAGTTTGTTTGTTTGGTTGAACGCGCTAATCTCAGGAACTAAATTGAAAAAATATTTTTTTACCATTGCCACTCGAAAAAGGGCATTTTATTCATCGATAACAGTGAATAAAACTCTCTTTTAGTCACTGAGTGAATAAAAACATTTTGAATTTGGAACAAGCACTAATAAACGAATTATGTACAAAAATAAATAAAACGTGCTGAAAGTACGATACCATTCAAAGAATGAACATGGCCTAGTAACAAACGCAATTCACGAACAACCTTTTTCCGAACAAGCAGTAACTTATATATTAATAAGAAAAAAAAGTATGTACACATTCATGCCACTACAGTGGAAGGATCTGCGATTATTGTCAGCCAGGATAATACTGTTCCCGAGAATAATCAGGAGGGTAATTACGATATGGTTGACAAAGAAAAAGATAATCTCTGGATTAAAGGTCAAAACAAAGAGCAAGACCTAGTAACAAACGCAAGAGACGAACAACCTTTCCTGAAAAAGCAGTGACTTATATTCATAAGAAAAAAAGCGTTTAATATTAAAGATTCTATAGAAGAATATGTAGAAGTAGATCAAAACATACCAGATAAGCAAGTCCCACCGGATCTAAAACAAAATGAAACCCAACGGCGGTATCCCAACTGCAGTAATAACACGTCTAGAAGAGCATACAGTAATAAATAAACATGACTTACAAACACAGGTGTAACAAATTGAAAAGAAAAATGAGTTGTAAATTGACGATGAAATACCTGCTCATTTAGCGATTACAAACACCGATAGAAGCGAATGAAAACCTCCGAATCAACTACAATCACGAACCATTTATAGCGGTTTTAGTGAGGAACTCGGGCAAATTTAAAAAAACATATATTAGTCATAACGCCTGCGTATCAAGCTCCTGCAAACTTAACTCCTGTTCTAGTTCTTACGCCAAAACAAAAAGAAACTCCAGAAATATTAAGTACATTCATCCCGATTATAAATCCAAATACTTAAGTGTAATTGTGGAATCGGTCGGTAATAGGCCGCTATGTTAGCAAGAACGAAGCGATGTGGCGTATTTTTTCATTTGCTAAACATGACAGACCAAGAACGAAGCGATGTGGCGTATTTTTTCATTTGCTAAACATGACAGACACCCCCCACTGTCGTTCACTTGGCCGTACATTTGAGTGTATTTTACAGCGGAGAATTTATTACAACGAGTTGACAGGCCGCCATCGAAACATTGACCAGCTTCTTTGAAATTTGCCAAAATGATAACTTTGCCAGAACACTGCTTTACTCCGAAATGCCAAGATATTATACCAGAAATCAATCGCCAAAGAAATTTCAACGACGGAAATAAGGACAGCCAGTTCCAGGTTACCCACAAGTATTTTCCTCCGATGCACTAGGACGTCTTTACAAAGTTCAGTCTTGATGCATATGTAGTGAAGCTACTGCGTGGCGTAGCACATAACCCGGGACTGCTGCGTCAACTGGAACTTAGAGTGCCGGACCGGTACGTGTGGAGGCGGCGACGCCCGCAACTGCTAAACGTGCCCGTGGCCAGAACCAATCTACTGGCGAAAGCACCCCTCACCCAAACAATCCGTGTGGTGAACGAAGTCCATGAGAGACTGGATATTTTTTCGTGCTCTTTATTCACAAGTGTTTTATTAAATGAAGTTATATAAGTTCAAAGTTATATTATTTGTTGCTTAGCTAAGTAATTTTGTAAGTTGATAACGGCACTGTCTATTCCAGCCAAGATAATGTTTTTTTTTTATTTGTGTTTACTTAGTCAATGTTCGTGGCCCAACATCATTCCAACATTTGCGAACTGTGAATGGTGTATTGTGCGGCACATACAGAGAAGCCTGTCAACGTTTGGGATTATGAGGAGATTATGAGGAGAGGAAATATCCTTACTATCTCAATTGGTAGACCGAGTACTGAAAAGCAGTCGAAAGCCCTCAGTAGAAACAAGTGTTTCCTCCTGTCCTCCCCTTCTCAGCAGCCAGGACCGCCGCTACCATCAAAGAAGCCGCCTAGGACAGATGTCCCTTTCGAAAATAGTACAAATACATACTAATCTATATATTATATATAAAAATTAATCCCTATTTCGCGTGGTCACGCCATAACTTGAAAACGACTTTACGAAACTCGAAACGAAGTATACAGCGAGACTAGTGAAACCATCTAAGCGATCTTCAAGTGCGAATTAAGAGTGATCAGTAGTGTAATTCCTTTTTGTAATTAGTGTTTGAGTTGTAATTAGTATTGTTGATTAAATTGTAATTTTTTTTAAAGTAACTTTGTCTGTCTGTATGTTACCTTTTCACGCCTAAACCACTGAACGGATTTCGATAAAATTTGGCAGAGAGATAGATTGCATCCCGGGGAAGAACACTTGATAGTTTTTATTGACATACCTCGCGGGCGAAAGCCAGTAATCATATAAAAATCCATATCAAATAATATACCGAGATTTGAAATCCAGTTCATTAGAGAGGATGGAGAGTGAATCTTGAGCTCCGTGCCGCAGCAGCCGCGACTGCCGCTATCATCGACGAAGCGGCCTGCGATAGATTTCCCTTTGGAAAATGCTACAAATAATCTAACAAAAATCTATACTTAAAGAAAAAGCTGAAGAGAAAAGAAAGAAGCTGAAGAGAAAAGAAAGAAGCTGAGAAGATAAAGCTGAATAGTTTGTTTGTTTGGTTGAACGCGCTAATCTCAGGAACTAAATTGAAAAAATATTTTTTTACCATTGCCACTCGAAAAAGGGCATTTTATTCATCGATAACAGTGAATAAAACTCTCTTTTAGTCACTGAGTGAATAAAACATTTTGAATTTGGAACAAGCACTAATAAACGAATTATGTACAAAAATAAATAAAACGTGCTGAAAGTACGATACCATTCAAAGAATGAACATGGCCTAGTAACAAACGCAATTCACGAACAACCTTTTTCCGAACAAGCAGTAACTTATATATTCAAAAGAAAAAAAAGTATGTACACATGCATGCCACTACAGTGGAAGGATCTGCGATTATTGTCAGCCAGGATAATACTGTTCCCGAGAATAATCAGGAGGGTAATTACGATATGGTTGACAAAGAAAAAGATAATCTCTGGATTAAAGGTCAAAACAAAGAGCAAGACCTAGTAACAAACGCAAGAGACGAACAACCTTTTCCTGAAAAAGCAGTGACTTATATTCATAAGAAATAAAGCGTTTAATATTAAAGATTCCATAGAAGAATATGTAGAAGTAGATCAAAACATACCAGATAAGCAAGTCCCACCGGATCTAAAACAAAATGAAACCCAAAATGGCGGTATCCCAACTGCAGTAATAACACGTCTAGAGGAGCATCCAGTAACAAATAAACATGACTTACAAACACAGGTGTAACAAATTGAAAAGAAAAATGAGTTGTCAATTGACGATGAAATACCTGCTCATTTAGCGATTACAAACACCGATAGAAGCGAATGAACACCTCCTAATCAACTACAATCACGAACCATTTATAGCAGTTTTAGTGAGGAACTCGGGCAAAAAAGACTTCAAAAACGCCCCAATGACTAAACAGGTTTACAACAACAACGATAATGAATTAACAGGAAATATCTTTACTATCTCAATTGGTAGACAGAGTACTGAAAAGCAGTCGAAAGCCCTCATTAGAAACAAGCGTTTCCTCCTGTCCTCCCCTTCTCAGCAGCCAGGACCGCCGCTATCATCGACGAATCCGCCTAGCATAGATGTCCCTTTGGAAAATGCTACAAATAGTCCGTTAAAAACCATATCAAATAAAATACCGCTCTCCGTGCCGCAGCAGCCAGGACCGCCGCTACCATCAACGAAGCCGCCTAGGACATTATGTCCCTTTGGAAAATAGTACAAATCCATACTAATCTATATATATAAAAATTAATCCCTATTTCGCGTAGTCACGCCATAACTTGAGAACGACTTTACCGATTTCATCCAATTTTATTTTTTCAAAGTTTTCTAATTCTTTGTAGAAGGTTCTTACGGAAAAAAAAATAAAAAAGTTGCACAGAAAATTAGAAAATTTAAGAAAACTTAACGACTACCTATATAAACTTTTCTGATGTAACCTTAGCGCGTTTGACGTAAAGTATCAGTCGTTTGACAGTTCGCGTGATTGACAGATCCAAACTGCATCGCTCAGAATCTATAGATAAAATAAATAAATTAAATAAAATTCCGTAAAATCTATTTAATACATTTGCAAGTACGTGAACATAGGTAGTGACATGGCTATGTTCGGAATTGGTGCAGAAAATTCAAAGGATGAGGTCACTCAATTTCAAATGAGCCGCTATGTTAGCAAGAGCGAAGCGATGTGGCGTATTTTTTCATTTGCTAAACATGACAGACACCCCACTGTCGTTCACTTGGCCGTACATTTGGAAAATGGTCAAAGAGTGTATTTTACAGCGGAGAATGTATTACAACGAGTTGACAGGCCGCCATCGAAACATTGACCAGCTTCTTTAAAATGTGCCAAAATGATAACTTTGCCAGAACACTGCTTTACTCCGAAATGCCAAGATATTATACCAGAAATTTCAACGACGGAAACAAGGACAGCCAGTTCCAGGTTACCCACAAATATTTTCCTCCGATGCACTAGGATGTCTTTACAAAGTTCAGTCTTGCTGCATATGTAGTGAAGCCACTGCGTGGCGTAGCACATAACCCGGGAGTGCTGCGTCAACTGGAACTTAGAGTGCCGGACTGGTACGTATGGAGGCGGCGACGCCCACAACTGCTAAACGTGCCCGTGGCCAGAACCAATTTACTGGCAAAAGCACCACTCACCCAAACAATCCGTGTGGTGAACGAAGTCCATGAGAGACTGGATATTTTTTCGTGCTCCTTATTCACAAGTGTTTTATTAAATGAAGTTAGTTATATATGGTTCAAAGTTATATTATTTGTTGCTTAGCTAAGTAATTTTGTAAGTTGATAACTGCACTGTCGCTTTAGGGTAAGTCCTGTACTGATAGTTTTAAGAATGATAAATAAATAAATAAAGTCTATTCCAGCCAAGATAATGTTTTTATTTGAGTTTACTTAGTCAATGTTCGTGGCCCAACATCATTCCAACATTTGCGAACTGTGAATGGTGTTTTGTGCGGCACATACAGAGAAGCCTGTCAACGTTTGGGATTATGAGGAGAGGAAATATCCTTACTATCTCAATTGGTAGACCGAGTACTGAAAAGCAGTCGAAAGCCCTCATTAGAAACAAGTGTTTCCTCCTGTCCTCCCCTTCTCAGCAGCCAGGACCGCCGCTACCATCAAAGAAGCCGCCTAGGACAGATGTCCCTTTGGAAAATAGTACAAATCCATACTAATCTATATATTATATAAAAATTAATCCCTATTTCGCGTGGTCACGCCATAACTTGAAAACGACTTTACGAAACTCGAAACGAAGCTTGGATACAGCGAGACTAGCGAAACCATCTAAGCGATCTTCAAGTGCGAATTAAGAGTGATCAGTAGTGTAATTCCTTTTTGTAATTAGTGTTTGAGTTGTAATTAGTGTTGTTGATTAAATTGTTATTTTTTTGGTTATTAAATCGGCAGTTTTTATTGTCACGAACCCAAAGCTCGTAACAATATTATAAATTCGAAAGTAACTCTGTCTGTCTGTATGTTACCTTTTCACGCCTAAACCACTGAACGGATTTCGATAAAATTTGGCAGAGAGATAGATTGCATCCCGGGGAAGAACACTTGATAGTTTTTATTGACATACCTCGCGGGCGAAAGCCAGTAATCATATAAAAACCATATCAAATAATATACCGAGATTTGAAATCCAGTTCATTAGAGAGGATGGAGAGTGAATCTTGAGCTCCGTGCCGCTGCAGCCGCGACTGCCGCTATCATCGACGAAGCGGCCTGCGATAGATTTCCCTTTGGAAAATGCTACAAATAATCTAACAAAAATCTATACTTAAAGAAAAAGCTGAAGAGAAAAGAAAGAAGCTGAGAAGATAAAGCTGAACAGTTTGTTTGTTTGGTTGAACGCGCTAATCTCAGGAACTGAATTGAAAAAATATTTTTTTACCATTGCCACTCGAAAAAGGGCATTTTATTCATCGATAACAGTGAATAAAACTCTCTTTTAGTCACCGAGTGAATAAAAACATTTTGAATTTGGAACAAGCACGAATAAACGAATTATGTACAAAAATAAATGAAACGTGCTGAAAGTACGATACCATTCCAAGAATGAACATGGCCTAGTAACAAACGCAATACACGAACAACCTTTTTCCGAACAAGCAGTAACTTATATATTCATAAGAAAAAAAAGTATGTACACATGCATGCCACTACAGTGGAAGGATCTGCGATTATTGTCAGCCAGGATAATACTGTTCCCGAGAATAATCAGGAGGGTAATTACGAGATGGTTGACAAAGAAAAAGATAATCTCTGGATTAAAGGTCAAGACAAAGAGCAAGACCTAGTAACAAACGCAAGAGACGAACAACCTTTTACTGAAAAAGCAGTGACTTATATTCATAAGAAAAAAAAGCGTTTAATATTAAAGATTCTATAGAAGAATATGTAGAAGTAGATCAAAACGTACCAGATAAGCAAGTCCCACCGGATCTAAAACAAAATGAAACCCAAAACGGCGGTATCCCAACTGCAGTAATAACACGTCTAGAAGAGCATAAAGTAACAAATAAACATGACTTACAAACACAGGTGTAACAAATTGAAAAGAAAAATGAGTTGTCAATTGACGATGAAATACCTGCTCATTTAGCGATCACAAACACCGATAGAAGCGAATGAAAACCTCCGAATCAACTACAATCACGAACCATTTATAGCGGTTTTAGTGAGGAACTCGGGCAAAAAAGACTACAAAAACGCCCCAATGACTAAACAGGTTTACGACAAGCTGGACCAATTTAAAAAAATATGTATTAGTCATAACGCCTGCGTATCAAGCTCCTGCAAACGTAAATCCTGTTCTAGTTCTTACGCCAAAACAAAAAGAAACTCCAGAAATATTAAGTACATTCATCCCGATTATAAATCCAAATACTTTAGTATAATTGTGGAATCGGTCGGTAACCGTAAAGCTGTGTACTCGACGCCAGCGACTGAAGCCAATTCGGAGCGGTGGCTGATATACAAAAGTACGGAGCCCCCCACAACCCATCCCGCCACCGCCACCCTGTCACTTATACCAGTCCTCTCAGCACCGGTCCCGCAGCCGTCTAACAATAATGAATTAACAGGAAATATCCTTACTATCTCAATTGGTAGTAGACCCGAGTACTGAAAAGTAGTCGAAAGCCCTCATTAGAAACAAGTGTTTCCTCCTGTCCTCCCCTTCTCAGCACCCAGGACCGCCGCTACCATCAAAGAAGCCGCCTAGGACAGATGTCCCTTTGGAAAATACTACAAATCCATACTAATAATATTATAAATTCGAAAGTAACTGTCTGTCTGTATGTTACCTTTTCACGCCTAAACCACTGAACGGATTTCGACAAAATTTGGCAGAGAGATAGATTGCATCCCGGGGAAGAACATTTGATAGTTTTTATTGACATACTTCGCGGGCGAAGCCGCGGGCGAAAGCCAGTAATCATATAAAAAACCATATCAAATAATATACCGAGATTTGAAATCCAGTTCATTAGAGAGGATGGAGAGTGTATCTTGAGCTCCGTGTCGCAGCAGCCGCGACCGCCGCTATCATCGACAAAGCGGCCTGCGATAGGTTTCCCTTTGGAAAATGCTACAAATAATCTAACAAAGATCTATACTTGAAGAACAAGCTGAAGAGAAAAGATAAAGCTGAACAGTTTGTTTGTTTGGTTGAACGCGCTACTCTCAGGAACTACTGATTCAAATTGAAAAAAAAAAATACCATTGCCACTCGAAAAAGGGCATTTTATTCATCGATAACAGTGAATAAAACTCTCTTTAAAAACACTTCCCCTCTTCTACTATTGGTTGGTTTAACTCCTATCTTAAAGGCGAAAAGATAAAGCTGAACAGTTTGTTTGTTTGGTTGAACGCGCTACTCTCAGGAACTACTGATTCAAATTGAAAAAAAAAAATACCATTGCCACTCGAAAAAGGGCATTTTATTCATCGATAACAGTGAATAAAACTCTCTTTAAAAACACTTCCCCTCTTCTACTATTGGTTGGTTTAACTCCTATCTTAAAGGCCGCTCGCAGCAGGTCCGTCTCGACGAGTCTTCTTCTGATTGGTGCTCTCTCATCGCAGGTGTGCCTCAGGGTGGCGTTCTCTCTCCTCTTCTCTTTTCTATTTTTATTAACTTTATCACCCAAGTCATCTCTTCCTACTTCCGTCTCTATGCCGACGACCTGCAGCTTTACAATCATTTCTTGAGGGAAGATGCGGAAGCCGCTGTTTCTGCCATGAACAGTGACCTGGATTTGATTAGTGAGTGGTCGCGGTCAATTGGACTGCAAATCAACCCTAAGAAATCACAGGCCATAATTATCGGCAGCAGGTATATGCGGAATAGGCTCAATGTTGCGTCGCTGTCTCCATTCTGTCTGAATGGAGTTCAGATTGAATACGCTCATACGGTTAAAAACCTGGGAGTGACCATGGACTCTTACTTGTCGTGGACTGCTCATGTTGCACAAGTCAGTCGCAAAGTGCACTACACGTTCCATTCGTTGAAATGTCTCCAGGGCTTCTTGCCCTTGAACACCAAAATCTCTCTTGCTCAAACCCTCATTCAGCCTATTATTGATTACGCCGATGCCTGTTATTTGGATGCCACCGAGGAGCTTTTGAATAAACTTGCGCGTTTGCAAAATATCTGTATTCGTTTTGTTTTTAAACTTAAAAAGTTTGATCACGTCTCCAACTTTCGCAAGATACTAAAGTGGCTCCCCATTCGACTTTATTGTGTCTACTATTCAATCTCCTTCACAATCCTAAAACACCATCCTATCTGCGGGAGCGTTTTTCCTACGCCCGTCCTTCAGATGCGCTTTGCAGGTCGCATCTTAAAAACCTTCTTAAGTCCCCTCCCTACTCCACCGACTTCTACTCCTACTACTTCACAGTGCACGCGGTGCGGCTATGGAATTCACTACCGCCTGAAATTAGGGACTGCCAAACTGTTGCAGTTTTTAAAAGAAGAGTAAAAGAACACTATCTTTCGACTTTATCATAGTTGTGTTTGTATTTATTTGAATTACGTTATATTTATTAACATTATAGTGATATTTATTTTAGAAATATGTATGTTTGTTTGTATGTATGTAAGTATATCCTCATAATACTTGTTTAGTTTTAATAAGTGAATTGTTTTTAGTTTTCATGTATTATTTTTGTCTCCTTTACTCTTTCACACGCTGTCTACATCTCTCAACAAAAATACAACTTGGTCATTACAGTCCTGGAGAGGAAAGACATCGTACAAATAAGTAATAATTCATCTGTAAACCAGTCAGGAAAATACAACGCTCTGAAGAATCTTTTGCTGTCGGTGTACGAAGAGTCCGAGTCCCGTCATTCCAGAAGCTTTTGAGCGGAGTAGAATTAGGAGATTAGAAACCTACACAACTCCTGAGGGTGATGCGAGAGCTGGCTGGAGAAAATGTACCCGATAACGCGCTCAAAATTTTATGGATGGGTCACTTACCTTCCCAAGTCCGTGCCGTACTATCCGTTAACACGGAATCTCCACTCGATACTCAAGCAAAGATGGCAGATAAGATGATGGAGCACACAGAACGTACTATCGCGGAGGTCAGTCAATCTACACCTACTCCAAGCACCAGCACTAGTCCAGATCTGCAGTTTCAAGTACTGACAAAACAACTTGAGAAGCTGACCCTTGTAATTGCCGCACTGAGGAAGGAGAACGTGAGTCATCGTCGTCCATTTCGCCGCAGCAATTTCCGTTCAAGGTCACGGTTCCGGTCAAGAACAGGGTCAGGAAAGAGACTAGAAGATCCAAACTGGGAGTGTTATTATCATCACCGATTCGGAGACAGAGCTAAGAAGTGTGAATCACCATGTTCCAGGAAGCCGTCGGAAAACTGAAGACCACATCGGCTGTGGTGGTCGTCGGTGTTCCAAAAATGAATAACCGCCTATGTATAACTGATTAAATTCAAGAGAACGATTTCTAGTCGACACTGGTGCAGACATCGGTGCTAGCCGTAAAAACTAAGCGAACACCGATAGAAACGCCTTTCAAATTATTCGCCGGAAACAATACACCGATTAAGACATATGGGGAAAAATCTTGGACTTCGACGCAACTTCAATTGGACATTCATTCTGGCGGATGTGAAGACGTCAATTCTTGGTGCCGACTTCTTAAAGCACCACAGACTTCTTGTGGATCTACACAGCAAGAAACTCGTAGACAGTCTGACCGAGCTTTCAGTTAACACGATGACGATAAATACTACACAAGATACTACGCTGTTTGTAGTCGAACCAGGACACCGTTATAATACACTACTTCAAGAATTCACTGAAGTTTTAAAACTAATGACACCTACAAAGGAAATCAAGCCTAATGTAACGCACCATATTGAGACTACCGGCCCCCCACTCTTCGCAAGACCCCGCCCACCGTCGACAAATACAACGCAGCCAAAGCCGAGTTTCAAGCAATGATGTCAAAGGGCATATGTCAACCATCCAAAAGTCCCTGGGCCAGCCCAATGTACGTTGTAACAAAAAAAAGATGGAAGCCTTCGCATATGTGGTGATTATCGTCGCCTGAACTCAGTAACGCTTCCAGACCGCTACCCAATACCAAGGCTTCAAGACTTCACCTACCAATTAGATGGCATGAAGATATACTCGAAGATAGACCTAAAAAAAGCATTATTTTTTTTGGATTCCAATTGCTGAAACCGACGTTGAAAAGACGGCAATAACGACACCTTTCGGACTTTTTGAGTTTCGTTGTATGCCATTTGGTTTGCGTAACGCGCCACAGACATTTCAACGATTTATGCATGAAGTCTTGAGAAACCTAGATTACTGCTGCTACTGCTTTATTGATGACGTACTTGTTTACTCTAAAACCCCAGAAGAGCATGAAAAACATTTGCGACTTGTTTTGGAACGATTGTCTAACTGCGGAATCGGAATCAACTTAGAAAAGTGTGTATTTGGTCAAAAGAAGCTAAACTTCCTGGGCTACGAAGTTACAGAAAAGGGTATCACACCTACCACTGAGCGCATTTAAACAATCTCCAACTACCCGAAACCAGAAAATGTTCAAGATCTTCGACGATTCCTTGGAATGATTAATTTTTACCACGATTGTTTACCTAAGGAAGCCGAGACTCAAATACGAATTGAATAAGCTCCTTCATAATAAAAAGAAGAACGACAAAACGCCTATCATCTGGAACCAGACATTAGAAGATGCTTTCAATAATTGCCGCCAAAGCATAATGGAAGCAGTACAATTAACACACCCTGCTCAATGTGCCCCATTATGCATCATGACAGACGCCTCAAGCCTAAGCGTAGGAGCAGTCTTGCAACAGAAAATAAAAAACAAATGGAAACCGCTATCTTTCTTCTCGAAGAAGCTCAGTGACACCCAATCAAGATACAGCGTATATGACCGCGAGTTATTAGCTGTATATATGGCTGTCAAACATGCCTTCATAGCATTACACGAAATGAGTTATCCGGTATACCGTATACCGGTAAACGAACGACAAGAAAAATGATCACCGAGAAGTACTTCTGGCCTGCAATGAACAGAGACGTTTCTGAATGGACGCGATGCTGTATTACGTGCCAACGTGTTAAAATTCACCGACATACGAAAACTCCATTAGTGCAGCTTCCCGAGGCAGTGCTAGGCAGCGACATAAGCGCGGAGACCGTCGCCCGAGTCATATATGATATAGGGATTACTCGCTTCGGTTGCCCACTGCGTATTTCTACGGACCAAGGACGCCAGTTCGAGTCATCATTATTTCAAAAATTAATGAACAAACTGGGTGTATCAAGAATAAGAACTACTGCCTACCATCCGCAATCAAACGGCCTCATAGAAAGATTTCACCGTACCCTCAAGACAGCATTAACCGCAAAAGGGGAATAAGCAACAATGGGTACAAGAATTATCGACCGTACTATTTGGATTACGCACGGTCATTCATAAGAGTCAAACTACAGTCCCGCTACAATGATTTATGGCACCTCATTAAGATTACCTGCAGATGTTTTTGGACCGGCGAATGTAGATAATGAAGACCCGTTATTGTTACGTCATCTAACAGAATCAATGGCATCGCTTAATGAGACCTGCGCACGTGCACCCGTTCGACAACAACGCACGACCTTTGTACCGAAGCAGCTGACGACGCGACATGCACTCATATATTTATACGTGTAGATTGTGCAAAAAAATCATTAACGCCGCCGTACAAAGTTATAGACAAACATGACAAATACTTCAAGATACGCCTGCCCAACCGAGAAACAGTGGTATCATTGGATAGACTGAAGCCTGCCTACATACTGCCAGCAGGCACAGAAGCGGGAACAGGGGGCGTGGCGAGCGGTACCGGGGCTTCGCCCCCCGGCCGCGGAGGCCATGCGGTGGCCTGCTACTACAGGCCTCTCACCATGTTGGCTACAATGTCCGTCGGCAGTTTTTGAACGCGCGTTTTAAAAACGCGCGTCCATTTGAATAGTTGCATGTTGTTTTTCTGTAGGCGCGCCGCGACGCTGTCTCACAGCGCCGCTTTCTTCACGACACCTCGGCGGTCTGTCCCCGCCAGGTGAGACCCCCAGTTACCTGGGGGAGGCCCGGCGGGGGACGACCAGCGACGGAGTGCCGACTCGACGCTCCTACAGAATTAGGTGAAATTGCTCCCGCCCGCCCCGCTTCCAGAGCTAGCCGGTCACGGTCCGGGCTACGGAGCAGTCGTGTGTGTGTGAGCGGTATGGTATTGTGTAACACCGCTCAGTGTCTACGCGTACCGCGGCCCTCGCTGCGCATACGCGTGTGAGTTTAAGCATCTGTGTAGTAGTGGATGACTGCGTTCGCCGCGTAACGTGCCTATATTAACCTAGCACACGCCACGCGACGAGTGTATGTATTTTGTGAAGTACTATTGGGTCGGGTGAGCCGCGTGTAACCTGGGTGTGGCTCACTCGAGGCGTTAGTCCGGTGCGATGGGGTCGTCAACCGCTACCAGGTCGCGGGGCAGGGGTCTCGCGTCGGGGGGGCGCGTGTGGCAGGGCGCAATGTCCTGGGTGAATGTTGCTAGCCCACGCGGTCGTTTATATATCTGCGCTCCTCGCCGGCGCGTCTCCTTCGGACATACTCACGCGCCGACTTCACTCAAATTACTAAGCGGCTCGCTGACCACCACTAGTTTTTATTAAGCGTACTAAACGCTGATTGGCTGACTATATTTCTACGGCAGCTGATCAGCCAATAGGATTTAAGTAGTATTAAGAATTTTGTATAAATATAGACATGATTGATGATACAACACTATTTGCTTTATTAGACAGAAAAATGAGAATAGCGACCGTACCACGAAGCTGAGCGACAAGTGAAAATATCGATCATTTTAATTTTCATTGCGTGTTTTAACAGACCAGACAAGCCCTACAATACAGCCTTGTAACTAAAAACGGCAATGTATTATGGATTATCCGAAACACACTCCGTTATATATTATCATTGTAAAACCACAATGAACATAAAATAATTGATTTTGCAATAAAAAGCACACAATTTAAGAACAAAATGACTTAACGATGAAAGGAAACGTTTCCATTATTTGTGTAGTTTTTACAGCTGAATACCGCACAATTTGGCATTTTTTTAGTTTTCGTTTAACGTCTGGCATCGAGAACGTTCGAGCGCGGACTAAATGGAAATGGCGCTGAAGGAAGTCATTTTTACTCCCTTTTTACAGCGAAGTATATACTCTTGCGTCGTCTAGCCAACATAAGTCTGTGCATTTTATTATGTTCAACTTCGAACTAGTTCATCCATTTTATTGTTGTTTCCATTTGAATCCATTTAGTTTGTTTTATGTAAGTAATATAATTATGATCCATAGCGAGAAATAAATGTCATACAGAGTATCCAGGTTCGAAAATGAACTACGTGTTCAGTAAACCAGCATCCCAAAAACGATGAAAACAACGATGAAAAATTCACGACTTTCATGGCCGACATCTTGGATTTAAGATATTTTTTTCCATTAACAACCAACCAACCTCAGAAAAAATACAAGCAACATTACATAAACTAACATTCGAAATCATAAAATGAAAGCCCTTGAAATTTGACTTTATGCTAGGTTATCATGTTAACAATTTTAGAATTTGAAAAAGAAAAAAAAAAAAAAAAGGTTATTTGGACACAGTTCGACACACACAGACACACACACAGTTTCACAGTGCATTTCTATGACGATATTACAATCTCTGGATCTAGACTAACCACTGACTCAGTCAGTCAGTGAGGCTAGCCCAAACCACCTTTTTAACTAAAACCTATTTTTTTTTCTGTTTGCATTTCGGCGATATTTTTAATTAAAAAAAAAACTTTTTGTCTGATATACCAGTGGCTACACAATCGACTCCTCATTTTGTCAAAACGAATCAGTAGTTTTTGTGCTACGATCGAACAGACATGGATACATACATAATAAACTGATTACTCATTTTGCCGCACTATAGTCGGGAAAAAAGAATAGAGGGTTTTCTTATGGAAAATAAAATCAATCAACAGAAATGTATCTTATACAAATTTTTACCATGACATCCTCCGACCTTCCCTACATCATCAGATTACTCAACTAGACCAATTCTACGAATCCAAACTCGGAAGGTCTACGATTTGTAAGGCCGAGATCCTGTGCATAGCCTCCTTTTTTTTTTTCCAGGGTGGTAAATCCTAAATGTCCCCCGCCCTGAGGGGGGCGGAGGGTTTTGTCAGAATTTGTATACCTTGGAAGAAAATCTTAACACCGCGATCCACAAAAGTGACGTCACGGCACAACGCCATCTGTTATTGAATAGCGATACTAAACACTACAAAATAATAATTTTCGAAGATAATTATTTAAACAGATTAGACATTACCTAATAAGAAAAGAACCACTTTCTTCCTTGTAAAGCTAAAAAATAAGAGTACGATTGCTGCTCAGTTATTATTTACATTCACAAAATTGTAATTCGGAAATTAAACAAAGTTCGTTTCTGACTTCTACAGGTACTCGAATGAAAGCGTAACCCGCTGGTACAGCGACATCTAGCGGCAGTATTATACAATTTTTATTCTAGTAAGACGTCCCCTCCCCTCTAAAAGGTAAACTGCTGGCTTGAAAAATCTGGATAGAAATAATAAATTGAAACATTGCAGTAAAAAAAAAATTATATATTACAAAATACCCAACGCAAACATTTTTATTCCTCTGTTTCTAAAATCGATGAGAATTGAGAACAACTTTACAACCTGTGTGTACAACACTATTTGCTTGATTAGACAGAAAAATGAGAATAGCGACCGTACCACGAAGCTGAGCTACAAGTGAAAATATCGATCATTTTAATTTTGATTGCGTGTTTTAACAGACGTGACAAGCCCTACAATACAGCCTTGTAACTAAAAACGGCAATGTATTATGGATTATCCGAAACACACTCAGTTATATATTATCATTGTAAAACCACAATGAACATAAAATAATTGATTTTGCAATAAAAAGCACACAATTTAAGAACAAAATGACTTAACGATGAAAGGAAACGTTTCCATTATTTGTGTAGTTTTTACAGCTGAATACCGCACAATTTGGCATTTTTTTAGTTTTCGTTTGACGTCTGGCATCGAGAACGTTCGAGCGCGGACTGAATGGAAATGGCGCTGAAGTAAGTAATTTTTACTCCCTTTTTACAGCGAAGTATATACACTTGCGTCGTCTAGCCAACATAAGCATGTGCATTTTATTATGTTCAACTTCGAACTAGTTCATCCATTTTATTGTTGTTTCCATTTGAATCCATTTAGTTTGTTTTATGTAAGTAATATAATTATGATCCATAGCGAGAAATAAATGTCATACAGAGTATCCAGGTTCGAAAATGAACTACGTGTTCAGTAAACCAGCATCCCAAAAACTATGAAAACAACGATGAAAAATTCACGACTTTCATGGCCGACATCTTGGATTTAAGATATTTTTTTCCATTAACAACCAACCAACCTCAGAAAAAATACAAGCAACATTACATAAACTAACATTCGAAATCATAAAATGAAAGCCCTTGAAATTTGACTTTATGCTAGGTTATCATGTTAACAAATTTAGAATTTTAAAAAGAAAAATAAAGAAAAAAGTTTATTTGGACACAGTTCGACACACACAGACACACGCACAGTTTCACAGTGCATTTCTATGACGATATGACAATCTCTATATCTCGATATGACTGACCGCTATTAAACAAGTGTATAATACAGGTTAGTGAGACTAGCCCAAACCACCTTTTTAACTAAAACCTATTTTTTTTTCTGTTTGCATTTCGGCCACATGTTTTAATTAAAAAAAAAATTTTTGTCTGATATACCAGTGGCTACACAATCGACTCCTCATTTTGTCAAAACGAATCAGTAGTTTTTGTGCTACGATCGAACAGCCATGGATACATACATAATAAACTGATTACTCATTTTGCCGCACTATAGTCGGGAAAAAAGAAATAGAGGGTTTTCTTATGGAAAATAAAATCAATCAACACAAATGTATCTTATGCAATTTTTACCATGACATCCTCCGACCTTCCCTACATCATCAGATTACTCAACTAGACCAATTCTACGAATCCAAACTCGGAGGGTCTACGATTTGTAAGGCCGAGATCCTGTGCCTACCCTCCTTTTTTTTTCCACGGTGGTAAATCCTAAATGTCCTCCGCCCTGAGCGGGGCGGAGGGTTTTGTCAGAATTTGTATACCTTGAAGAAAATCTTAACACCGCGATCCACAAAAGTGACGTCACGGCACAACGCCATCTGTTATTGAATAGCGATACTAAACACTACAAAATAATAATTTTCGAAAATAATTATTTAATCAGATTAGACATTAACTAATAAGAAAAGAACCACCCGAACCCGAACCCGTAACCCGTTGGTACAGCGCCATCTAGCGGCAGTATTGTGAAACTAATGATAATTTATTATGTTTTTTTTTAATGCAAGTCTTTACCCGTTATAAACAAGCAACTACTTCATCTTAGTCACTAATAGAATTAATGCTAAGGATTATGTATTTGGTACAAAATTATCCAACACCCAAGTTCAACGACTATTACTGCTAAACTAATGAAGTTATCTTTACCGCTATAATTTTCCTTTAAAGTTCATGAAATACACTATCATCGTGATTTTTATCCAGATTTTTCAAGCCAGCAGTTTAGCTTTTAGAGGGGAGGGGACGTCTTACTAGAACACGTACATAGAACTCGTAAATAGAGCATTAAATCGAAAAATAATTTTAGCAACCGCCAAGTCATTTTAGAAGACCTATTCAACGATACACCACACGATGGGGTAGACGACGAAAAAAATATTCATCCCCACTTCACATGTAGGGGAGCTGCCCTAAAAAAATTTTTTTCCCAAAATTTTATTTTACCACTTTGTCGGCGTAATTGATATACACACGTCTACAAAATTACAGTTTATGAACGCGCGTTTTAAAAACGCGCGTCCATGTGAATAGTTGCATGTTGTTTTTCTGTAGGCGCGCCGCGACGCTGTCTCACAGCGCCGGTTTCTTCACGACACCTCGGCGGTCTGTCCCCGCCAGGTGAGACCCCCAGTTACCTGGGGGAGGCCCGGCGGGGGACGACCAGCGACGGAGGTGCCGACTCGACGCTCCTACAGAATTAGGTGAAATTGCTCCCGCCCGCCCCGCTTCCAGAGCTAGCCGGTCACGGTCCGGGCTAAGGAGCAGTCGTGTGTGTGTGAGCGGTATGGTATTGTGTAACACCGCTCAGTGTCTACGCGTACCGCGGCCCGCGCTGCGCATACGCGTGTGAGTTTAAGCGTCTGTGTAGTGGTGGATGTCTGCGTTCGCCGCGTAACGTGCCTATATTAACCTAGCACACGCCACGCGACGAGTGTATGTATTTTGTGAAGTACTATTGGTTCGGGTGAGCCGCGTGTAACCTGGGTGCGGCTCACTCGAGGCGTCAGTCCGGTGCGATGGGGTCGTCGTCCGCTACCAGGTCGCGGGGCAGGGGTCTCGCGTCGGGGGGGCGCGCGTGGCAGGGCGCAATGTCCTGGGTGAATGTTGCTAGCCCACGCGGTCGTTTATATATCTGCGCTCCTCGCCGGCGCGTCTCCTTCGGACCGACTTCACTCAAATTACTAAGCGGCTCGCTGACCGCCACTAGTTTTTATTAAGCGTGCTAAACGCTGATTGGCCGACTATATTTCTATGGCAGCTGATCACCCAATAGGATGCAAGTAGTATTAAGAATTTTGTATAAATATAGGGTTACAAATAAATTCATCATCATTCCTAAAACGAGTGTTTTACTGAACAGCCCAAGTAGTACCCATATTCGTGAATTTTTCCAGATTTTTCAAGCCCGCAGTTTAGCTTTTAGAGGGGGGACGCCCTACTGGAACAAAATTTTGCACTTTAAAGTTTAATATTTCGTAAATGGAGCATTAAATAAAAATAATAAAAAGCAACCGCCAAGTCATTTTAGAAGACCTATTCAACGATACACCACACGATGGGGTAGACGACGAAAAAAATATTCATCCCCACTTCACATGTAGGGGAGCTGTCCTAAAAAAAAATATTTCCCAAAATTTTATTTTACCACTTTGTCGGCGTAATTGATATACACACGCCTACAAAATTACAGCTTTCTAATACTAACGGTCTCTTAGCAAAACCTCGGACAGACAGAAAGACAGACAGACATGACGAAACTATAAGGGTTCCTTGTAGGTACTACGGAACCCTAAAAAATTACTTGTTGGAGAAACCACTAGAAAAAGTTACGGTATTGGATATAGAAAATGATCCATTTTATGAGGCTTATATATTGGCTAGATTACGCAAGTCTCATCGTCTGTATAGAAACCAAGCGTACCATTGTTTTTCTACCTACTGTGACGTCACATGAGCGATTTAGTGATGGGAATCCTAAAATTCTAACAAAAAACTAGGAACAGATTCGATTAGATGAAAATTTCTAAATCGAATCTTCCGCCATAACAAATACGAATAAGAGTTCCGACATCGACAACATCTACTGATTTCTATAAAACATTAGAGAATTTTAAGTTTTAGAGAACGATGCCAGTGAATTCGAGCCTAAAGTCAATGCACTGACTTAAGCATTAGTAACGCCTTCAATACATCAATAGTAGGTACTTATTGCGTTTGTAGTCAGCCGTCGAAACTTTTTTGTTTCCGTAAAGCTGCCTTCATTAAAATGAACAGAGCAAATTGGACTATAATATATTGTGTTGGGAACCAATTTTCGTGCCCCGTCGCGCGTCGCTTCAATCCATTTCTCTTCAACTTTGGAATGACTTGGAAATCTGTAAATATAATTAATAATATTCTAAACAAAATTACTAAATTGGAAAATTGCAGTAAAAAAATAATTTACATGTCACAAAATACCCAACGCAAACATTATCATTCCTCTGTTTCTAAAATCGATTAGAATCGAGAACAACTATGAACAACTATACAACCTGTGTGTACAACACTATTTGCTTTATTTGACAGAAAAATGAGAATAGCGACCGTACCACGAAGCTGAGCGACAAGTGAAAATATCGATCATTTTAATTTTCATTGCGTGTTTTAACAGACGAGACAAGCCCTACAATACAGCCTTGTAACTAAAAACGGCAATGTATTATGGATTATCCGAAACACACTCAGTTATATATTATCATTGTAAAACCACAATGAACATAAAATAATTGATTTTGCAATTAAAAGCACACAATTTAAGAACAAAATGACTTAACGATGAAAGGAAACGTTTCCATTATTTGTGTAGTTTTTACAGCTGAATACCGCACAATTTGGCATTTTTTTAGTTTTCGTTTAACGTCTGGCATCGAGAACGTTCGAGCGCGGACTGAATGGAAATGGCGCTGAAGGAAGTCATTTTTACTCCCTTTTTACAGCGAAGTATATACTCTTGCGTCGTCTAGCCAACATAAGTCTGTGCATTTTATTATGTTCAACTTCGAACTAGTTCATCCATTTTATTGTTGTTTCCATTTGAATCCATTTAGTTTGTTTTATGTAAGTAATATAATTATGATCCATAGCGAGAAATAAATGTCATACAGAGTATCCAGGTTCGAAAATGAACTACGTGTTCAGTAAACCAGCATCCCAAAAACTATGAAAACAACGATGAAAAATTGACGACTTTCATGGCCGACATCTTGGATTTAAGATATTTTTTTCCATTAACAACCAACCAACCTCAGAAAAAATACAACCAACATTACATAAACTAACATTCGAAATCATAAAATGAAAGCCCTTGAAATTTGACTTTGTGCTAGGTTATCATGTTAACAATTTTAGAATTTGAAAAAGAAAAATAAAGAAAAAAGTTTATTTGGACACAGTTCGACACACACAGACACACACACAGTTTCACAGTGCATTTCTATGACGATATGACAATCTCTGGATCTAGACTAACCACTGACTCAGTCAGTCAGTGAGACTAGCCCAAACCACCTTTTTAACTAAAACCTATCTTTTTTTCTGCTTGCATTTCGGCCATATGTTTTAACAAAAAAAAACTTTTTGTCTGATATGCCAGTGGCATCACAACCGACTCCTCATTTTGTCAAAACGAATCATTAGTTTTTGTGCTACGATCGAACAGACATGGATACATACATAATAAACTGATTACTCATTTTGCCGCACTATAGTCGGCAAAAAGAATAGAGGGTTTTCTTATGAAAAATAAAATCAATCAACACAAATGTATCTTATCATGCAATTTTTACCATGACATCCTCCGACCAAATACCTTCCCTACATCATCAGATTACTCAACTAGACCAATTCTACGAATCCAAACTCGGAGGGTCTACAATTTGTAAGGCCGAGATCCTGTGCCTACCCCCTCCTTTTTTCCAGGGTGGTAAATCCTAAATGTCCTCCGCCCTGAGGGGGGCGGAGGGTTTTGTCAGACTCTTACTGGCTAAAAACCACCACTGTGTTTTCCCACACTTGGACCGGGGATCATGGGAACTTATGTGCCTTCCACGATGTGCCAACCTTCCTACCCCAACATCAGACTACGTTCACTTCTTTACCATTTCTAAGTTAACTATCCATCTATATCAATTGAATGAGCCCAAATACGATATGTCTACTGTAAGTTATTGATAGTTGGCTATTCTACAGACTTACCTGACTTGAGCATCAGGTCAAGGCAAGGTCAAGGTTATCACTTAATTGAAATGTTGACAAAATAATGTAATATTATTATGGTATACTAAATTTTAAGACGATCGAACGAGTTATAGAGACATAAACTACCGTTTTGTGGCTTAGATCCCTACACGGACTAGGAAAAAAAACTTCAAAATTGCTGAACAGATTTTCACGAAACATAGACCACCTCGATAAAACCAACTTTCAATTACTAAAAAGAAAACGTATTGAAATCGAACCAAGCACCAGTTTGGAAGCTAAGATGCCACAGACAGACACAGATACAGAACGAAATAGCCGTCAAGCTTGATAACACCACTCTTTTACGTCAGGGGTTAAAAATAAATACACTTACCCTCTTGCTAATATAATATCAGATGAATAGTTGCACACCGATTTCTCTTTCAGTCGTCAGTAAATACTTTCGAAAGAAGAAGACAAAGCTATGTGTAACTATACAACGTTATTAGTAAGGGTGTTAAAGTGCAGTGATAAAATTTTTAATTTTTAAACCCAAGGTGCAGTATAGAAAACTGAGAAACTTAAAACTCGATGACCAAATAATATTTACAACAACTAATTTCTTTAATGATAACAACATACCAGCAAGACTTAAAAAAGAAATGCGTGAAGAAACCACTAGAAAAAGTTATGGGTATTGGATATAGAAAATAATACATTTTATTATGTTCAACTTCGAACTAGTTCATCAATTTTATTGTTGTTTCCATTTGAATCCATTTAGTTTGTTTTATGTGTAATATAAAATTATGATCCACAGCAAGAAATAAATGTCATACAGAGTATCTAAAGAGTAACAAGTATAATATTAGCTTATGTTTAGAGAGTGAGAGCTTCTCTTAGGACACACCCGATGTCTGTGTGGGTGAGGGCGTGTGAATCTGCCGGCACTTTGCCTTGTCAGCAGTTGTTAATACGCGCATACTAAAAAAAACACTAAAATAAAATTTATGATGACGGATTTATTAAGTTTTAAATCTTATGACTTTTATATACATACTTTTAAATAATACAGGCGTATTAATCGATGCTGTAAGATGTTATATACATAGCAGAAAGCGTCTTATACGCTTTAAGTCATCCATGAGCTGTGTGATCGGATAAATCATTAACCATACATTACATATAAATTCAACAAAATAATGCACAGTAATGATAAATAAGAGTATAAATCACAAAACAGATAAATGATAGATCAATGAACATCATTTTACATTATAAAATAATAATAAAAATATAATTGAATAGCTATCATCTACAATCATCTACCGCGAATAATCAGTAAGTTCTTTATAACATCATTGGTATGTAATGAAACATTATAAATAATTATACTTAGCTGCATAGAAAACTTTAGTGACTATTATTATGGCTTATACTCTGAACTGTAAAAGTCAGTGCTTGCACCTCGGAAGGAGCTGCAGCAGGAGGAGCAGGAAAATGACCATGAGCTCTTCTGTGATTCTGTAACGCGGTACCCTGAAACAAAAATGTATAAGCTGTCAAGAATTTAAATCTCTATAATTGGACTCACTATAATTAGGTCGCGCAAAAAAGTGTCCATACTGCAAAAGAGTGAACTCACACATCTTAGTAACGTAGAGGGTCAACGAATAGAACTATAGTTCGTTTTTTAATCCCAGAGACTAATCAGACAGGTATAATGTCACAAAGTAGACAAACGGAACAGAGATAAAGCTTCATACAAACGCACGAATCGGTTGCACTACTACAAGCACGCGGGGCATGTGTGCGTGACCACTGGCCGCTTGTCGCGTACGCGGCGAGACTGGACAAAACCGGTTTACGCTAACACAGCCAGTTGACAATCTCAGGGTTGCGACACACGTTGTTTGTTTTTTTAGTTGCATTGCAAGTTAGCCATAGCCATCACTCTTCTTTTGCGTTTCAAAAGTAATTGCATCACTTTCGCTAGCTTAGTAGGTTTTCGAGGATTTTAGATTTTCGAGGTAGCGTTTTAATAATGATTGTTTATTGTCAGATGTCTTTGTTTATTGTACTGTTTATTGTTACGACGTTGTTGTGACGTTTTGTCAATAAGCTCAAATCTCTATAGCAACCACATGCAGAAGAAATGTAAATGAATAAACTATGGTAATGGTGTGTATGTACAGTATGATCCTTTAAATTTTATTAATCCTTTTAATTTTACCGCATTTGTTGAATTGCTCGAGCAAAAGTTTCGCGAATATTTCGATCTTGAAATAAATATTGTCAATGTTGGCAACGAAATACTTAAACGTATTAAAGATTATAAATTTGATATGCCATGTGAGTGTTTCCCGTTAGATTACTTGAAAAAACTATATGTTAGATTCAGAATTTGCCACACCATTAAAAGAAACAATAAATTATTAAAAAACAAAAAGTATAAAAAGAAAATTATTAGAGTAACTAATTTGTAAATTAAATAAATTATTCTATCATACTGAATAATAAAACTATTTAGGTAACAAATGTTTTGTTTAATTTGTCTTAACATAATGTGACAACCCTACCAGAATAGGTAACAATTTTGCACGTTCTTAAGAACCTTAGCCTCTGTTCCGTTTGTCTACTCATGTGATAATGTCAAACTTCTCTATTAAAAAAACGCAAACACAAAAGAGCTAAATGTCAGATTAGTCTCTGGGATAAAAACTGGCCAAGTGCGACTCGGACTCGCACACGAAGGGTTCCGAACCACAAAGCAAAAACGCCGAAAAAAACACGTTTGTTGTATGGGAGCCCCCGATAAATATTTATTTTATTCTGTGTTTAGTATTAGTTGTTATAGCGGCAACAGAAATACATAATCTGTGAAAATTTCAACTGTCTAGCTATCACGGTTCATAAGATACAGCCTGGTGACAGACGGACAGTGGAGCCTTAGTAATAGGGTCCCGTTTTTACCCTTTGGGTACGGAACCGTAAAAACGAACTTTAGGTAGCAACAAAAACTTATTTCACTAGGCGTTATGTGTGGGAGTAACGAAGAAAGCTACGTACAAGGAGCGAAAATTTTAATCAATTTTCAAACAAATTAACGAAACGCTCGGCTTTTCTTATTGCACTATTTTTGGAAATTTACATTAAAATTTATCCAGTGGTTGTTGCGTGATGTGATATGAGGCAGACTATAAACATTGTAAAATCTTTCGGCCTTTTTTTGATGATGCTAATGATCTACTTAATAAAAAAATCAGATTCATTCATTGATAGACAATGCTCCATCATAACCGCTGGGTCTAGAAGCATGAAACAACAAGAGTTATTTAACAAAGATGTACTTATTAAAGCAGGATTTTTGAAAATTCATCATCTAAAGGGGGAGGGGGGGAGTATAATGTTTGTATGGAAATTCGTAAATTTTTGAAGTTAGAAACGTAGCTCATCGGGCATGCGGCTGGTATACAATATTTGACAGACACACAGTGTAGGGTTCCGTAGTAGCCTGTTATCACAATATAGTACGATTCTGTTGTTATTCTGAATATAAGTAATGGTAAAGATATGTTTTTTTTTTTGTTTTTTTATTTAGTATTTTGTTTTTCAATGCAAGTCTTTACCCGTTATAAACAAGCAACTACTTCATCTTAGTCACTTTAAAGGATTTTGTTTATCCAACACCCAAGTTCAACGACTATTACTGCTAAACTAATAATGTTATCTTAACCGCTATAATTTTCCTTTAAAGTTCATGAAATGCACTATCATCGTGAATGTTTCCAGATTCCAGAACAAAAATTTGCACTTTAAAGTTTACTATTTCGTAAATGGAGCATTAAATCGAAAAATAATTTTAGCAACCCCCAAGTAATTTTAGAAGACCTATTCAACGATATTCCACAGGATGGGGTAGACGACGAAACAAAAAATCATCCCCACCTCACATGTAGAAAAAAAATTTTTTTGGATAAGTTTATTTTACCACTTTGGCGCCGTAATTGATATACACACTCCCACAAAATTACAGCTTTCTAGTAATAACGGTTTCTTAGCAAAACCTTGGACAGACAGACAGACGGACATGACGAAACTATAAGGGTTCTGAGTCAGAAATACGAAACCCTAAAAAATTCATAAAATAAACATGGATGCGAGAGAAATGATAAAGTAACCTTTTGTCCAGCTGTGGGATATATGTAGGTATGGAGTGACATAATAATAAAAATAAATAAAACATAATGAGAGCATCACCTGTATGAATCTGTCGCCGCACACTTCGCAGATGTAGGGCCGGTCGCCAGTATGTCGGCGTATGTGCAGGTTGAGATCGTTGCTCTGCGAGAACGCCTTCTCGCAGTAGGTGCACTTGTACGGCCGCTGGCCAGTGTGCACGCGCATGTGGCGTGACAACTTATTGCTGCGCGAAAAACCTAAAAATATCCCTGTCCTATAAAAACGACTTTGAACAATGACACCACCGTTATCTTAGTCCCACTCTATGAACACTTAGTTTACATAACACATAAAAAGACGCCTGTATTACCTGAAAGGTTAGGCAGAGGTGTACCAATCACCCACATTTCGTCCATTATGTTTAAGTCCCATGTAACAGGGGGCGAGCCTATTGCCATCAACCGGGCACAAATCCAGACTCTGGGCTGTTACTAAGATTTTTTTTAAATGTATAGCACTTTGGCCGACCCGGAAATCGAACCCAGGACTAATGCTCAGCAGAAACGCTCGCGCTTAGTTTAATACCGTTATTTACCGCGTTATAGGACATTAAACATAAATAAGCAATTACTTTAGAAAACGCAATGCTACTGCGAAATTAACACCCTAAAGTTGCAAATCGCTTTTAATTTCATGGTTCAATTTGATTCATTACTTTATAAAAGACAATATGAAAACATTTGATTTAATAAATCTTATTGTTATATTAGCAAAATGAAAGACCCGTATTCAGGTCAAACACGAACTAATGTATAATAAAAAGAAAAACATATTTACCTTTACCACAGACACGGCATATACAAGGTTTCTCTCCAGTGTGAGATCTCCTGTGACACTGAAGGTCGGAAGATCTTGGAAAACCTGTAAGGTAATGAGATAAGGATAAAAACTCACTTTTATTACAAGTCGGGTATTCAGCTAAAAGCTAACCTTTGCCACAAAAATCACATTTGTAGGGCTTCTCTCCAGTGTGACGCCGCATGTGTACGATTAAGTTCGACGAGTTAGAGAAACTGCGGCCACAGTAAAGGCATAAGCAATTACTAGATGAACTCTTTTCGCGCTGCGGCTGATGAACTCGTTTGTGAGAGCTGAAAATATTACCACACGTTGTATTTTTCTATATTACTGTTAATTTAGTGTATCATAAAAACAGACTAACCGAAGATTGTCACTCCTGTGAAACTTCTTTTCACAAACATCACATTGGAAGAAGTTTTCGATTGGCATGTGTATTTTAGTATGTTTAACTAGCAAGTCTCTCCTGGAAACAACAAAAATTAAAACTATACCAACATTTTCCAAATTGTGTCAGGAAATACGATATAGTTGCCGTGTCTTATACTCCATTCTTTTTTCCAGCTTCGGATCATTAATGTTTTCACAAAACCCTGCATACTTACTTGTAGAAACTTCTATTGCAAGTATCACACTGAAACTGTCTCTCTTCTCGTTTGGTTTTGGAATCAATAAATTTAACCGACACGCTTTGTCCCTCATGATATCTTAAGATATGCTTATTCAAAGATATTTCATAAGCGAATTTCAGTCCACACGTGTTACATTTATATTTTCTTTCAATTTGCTTACAAATGCTTCTGTGGCGCGCCGCTGATCGCAAAGAAGCAAACACCTGAAAAGATAAAACTCAGTTGCCGAAAAAATATTATAATAGAGACTCAACATCTTCGATCAATAATAGTACTAGATGCCCGATAAGCGCTTCAAAAACGGCCCGAAAAATACGAGCACGAATACTTTTGTGCTCTTATTTCAAATTAGTATGGTCCAATCATAGCCAATGTTAAGACGTCAAAATGCCTCAGTGCGCGTTCAAAAGTTGTGTAAATAACCACCGTAACACCAAGATTTTGGAAGGAATATCTTTTTTTCGGTAAGTTTTTATCATTAAATGTTTTTCATAAAATAGTAACACAATTAAATAGTAAATATAAATCAATTAGCAAATATTATGATTGTTTGGCCAATGTTTGCGACAACGCGCCAACTATTCTAACAAACATTGAAGCATTGGAATGTAATTCCAAGAACTACGTCTAGTTCCAAATTCGAGTAAGTACGAAATTGTCAACAAAATGTTTTTAACCTTATTGCTTAGAAGTTAAGTTTCATTTTAGAATAAATATTTTTGTACTTATTATAAAAATGACTTTTTATTTTCAAGTGACATTTTAAATTTATTGCTTCGATGACAGAAGGACTTAAATATTAAGCATTTGCAAATGTAATTAAACTTTATGTGAGTGTGTTAAGGTTTATAATAATCTGAAGTTGTTAATATTATTAAACTTTTTTCTATAGTTCGTAGTAAGAAATATAATGTTTATGTGTGTTCAAAGTCAAAGTCAAAGTCAAAGTCAAATCATTTATTTCAAATAGGCACATTAAAGGCACTTTTGAACGTCAAAAAAAAAAACTAAATAGAAATGATTCTAGTCGCCCATTCGAAAAGGTAGTTTTCGTATGGAGAAGAATGGGCAAGAAACTCCACCGTTACTCTTTTAAAAATGTTTTACAAGGTCTTGTATACATAATAAAAATTATATGTGAACACGATGCACCCATAATAAAATTAGTCTACCACAAAAGGTAAAAAGAATTAAAAATTAAGCAATGACAGGTAAATCAAATAAGTGATAGATACATGGTGCTCACATATTTACAAGTTATTTAAAAAAAAAAATGCAAAAGTAGTTGAACTTTAACAAGTGTGTGAGCCACTGTAGTCGCAGATTGTAAAAATGAATTAGAATAAGATGTCATAATTAAAAATATATATATAAATTAAATTAGGAACAAGTTTGATTTTGTCTAAACTTTTAGATTGTCCTATGGAGCAGGACCAGCATGTTTCCAAACATTCTTATCTTGGATATAATCCTCTAATTTGTAATATCCTTGTTTACAAAGTGTACTTTTAATATGAGTTTTAAATTTTCTTTCATTTAATTGCAATATGTCACAAGGTATTTTGTTGTAGCATTTAACACAGTACCCCATAAAAGATGTATGTACTTTAGATAATCTAAAAAAAGGTTGATCTAATTTATCTTTATTTCTAGTATTAAAATTATGCCTATCACTTATTTTATTAAAAAGATGTTGATTTTTTCTTACATACATAATATTTTCATAAATGAATTGGCAAGGTACCGTCATGATATTAACCTTTTTAAATAGTTCCCTAAGAGATTCGCGACGACGTAGATTGTAAATGGCTCTGACAGCTCTCTTTTGTAAAATAAAAATGGATTCAATGTCAGCAGCCCGACCCCATAGTAAAATGCCATATGACATAATACTGTGGAAGTAACTAAAATAGACCAAACGCGCGGTTTCTACATCTGTTAACTGTCTTATCTTTCTAACAGCATAAGCGGCGGAGCTTAGCCGCCCCGCAATAGATGTTATATGAGGTCCCCATTGTAATTTCTCGTCTAGCGTGATTCCTAGGAAAACTGTCTGATCAATAAATTCTAGTTTTTGGCCATTCAATATGATTTCACATTCGCTACTTCTAACATTCGGTAATTTAAATCTAATGCATTTGGTTTTTTTTTCATTAAGTACTAAATTATTTACCGTAAACCAATCTTGGACCTGAAGAATAGAGTTATTCACGTCGTCAAGATTTTGTGACCGTCGGTCTATTTTAAAGATTAACGATGTGTCATCTGCAAATAACACACCACGTGTGCAAACGTGGCCACTTTAGCGACTTATTTTTGTTCCTAATCATTCATCTAGTACTATTATTGATCGAAGCTCAACATGCGTAAAATGTTATATTCGCACGTCTGTAGAGATACGATAGCTTCCGACCAGGCCAAATGAGGCGTTAATATTTACTGCACATGAGTCTAAAGAGACTAATCAACAATTAGCTATGTTGATCTGTGTTATTTCGCTAATTCGCTATTCATCATAGTTCAATATACATAGCATAAAACAAAGTAGCTTTTCCGTGTCTGCCTGTATGACCGCTTAGATCTTCTAAACTACACAATAGAATTTGATGCGGTTTTCGTTCCCTAATTTAGAGCATTTGTTCTGGAAGGTCGACACTCCGCTCGGTTTTCCGTCTATCTCGGTCGCACTCAGCACCTACCCGCATGCATGTCAAATAATATCACATTCTTGTTTGCAATTATTGCAACACGACACATGAGTTAATAATAATCAGAACTGACTCAGTCGCACTGGTCGCACAGTTTACCGCACAGCTCAAAGTTATTTGTAGAAAGAAAAACATTGAAGAGAAAGTTAACACGGCTAAGCACAGCACAGGGTTGCATAGCTTATTGTTGTTTAGTCAAAAACCTGAAACATTTCAACGCGATTCAAAGACGCACGTTGAAGGCGTTGCTTTGTCATAAATGCGTGCATAGTGCATGCATAATATAAAAAAGCAACGCCTTGCGCCATTAGGCTGGGGTCTATCTGACCACACGCCGCACGCGACCGACGACGTGTAGCCGTCCGTCACCGACAACGGCCTAATGCTTTAAATAATCTGAGGCCGATTAAAAAAAAAAGAAACAAATAAAGTACCTTAGTGCAGAGGTTGCACCGATGAGACAACTCCGGGTGTTCAGCATCGCGATGGTTAATGAGATCCGATTCTGATTGCAATATGCAGCTACAAGCACTACATACTATAAGCAAGTTGAAGTTCTCCTGAAACATCAGACATCATTTTACTCAATTTTCGACATTTATCGCTAGTACACCTCTGGACTAGGGCCTGCATTAAGACCGTTGTTTAGGCTTCCCCCAGGGTTCAGACTGTAGATGCAGAAAAGTGTTGTAAGCTGTACTAGGTATTAAAATACATTGCTGGAACACAGGCCTCCTCTCAGTGAGAGGGAGTGGGCTGTAATCCACCACGCGGGCCCAGTGCGGGTTGGTAGATGTCACATGTGTTTGAATTTTTGGTTCTAGGACATGCCGGTTTCCTCACGATGTTTTCCTTCACCGTTAAAATGATACCTCTCTATTATTATCAGTACTTTTTTAAATTAATACTAGCAGCGCCCCGAGGTTTCACCTGCATAAATCTCGATCCCGGGGCAATATCGGGATAAAAAGTATCCTATATGTTAATCCAGGAAATGATCTATCCATGTGCCCATTTCCATCCAAATCTGTTCAACGGTTTACGCGTGTTGAGTAACAAACATCATCACAAACTTTCAAATTTATAATATTAGTAGGACTATTATTATCTCCTGACCGAATTTCGGTTACTGCGGCTAATCACACAATGGAGATTACTTAATTAGCCAAGTACGCAGGACATATTATATAGTGCATGCAGCATATTATGATTGTCTATCAAATTGAAGCACTACCTCAATGTGCTGTGTAATAGCCATTTCATACAGCTGTCAAAGAATGTACAAGAGTACTAATTTCGATATGACATGTAATTGGCAGTCAAACTGTTAAACAATTTATTTTCCTGACTTTACATAATTATAATTATAAGTACATACCATATCCATGTTCGGGTCTAGAAATTCTCCCAGTGTAATTTCTGACAGAAAATTTAGTGGCTTTTTTTCATTGGTTTCTGGTTTAGCCGTATCCTGAAAGAGAAGATAAATATTATTGACATGAATAACAAGGAGAGAGAGGTGGTTAATTTGTGAGCAAACGCGGCTGTTGCTGGGCATTATAATGTATAGAGGAAGGTTTTAACCAGTGCACAAACTGATTTTAATAAAACAAATTACTTGTTCCATACATTATGACTGCGTAGATATTGCACTTTTCTATGAAAGTAGTTTTTATTTTATTTTATTGCCAACCAAAATCTCTAGAATCGTATCCTGAATTCATGGTTTGCGCACGGGTTGAAAATGTATCCTGTAAAGAAGGTACTAATAATGTTAACCCACCACTACAGCAACAAAATGTATACTCTCGAGAACGTGATTATGTTTTCATTAAGAAAACTGAATAACTGAAGGGATTAATTTTCCGTGTCTCGTAATTGACGACATTTCAAAGAAATCTTTTTGATAACTAATATGAACGTTTTACGTTAAGGATTTCTTAGCAATAGCAGGACTGAAAGATTATTCTTAGATATAGTACTCACATTTTCTGCATTGTTAACATCGGCTTTCTCTTCAATACAGTCATGATGATCAAACTTTTTCCTATCAAGGTATATTTTCTTGCAAAGGTCACAACGCAATACTTTCATATCTGAAACAATAATAAAATCTTGACTTGCCCTGTTGGAGAACATAACGACAATGGTATTGTTATGCAAATATGCTGTTTTGCCGTTTAAAACTTATTGATATAAGTGACCAACCAGACCTAGGCCAATCGACGACGACTATCGCCTCAAAATATGCCACCACATATAATTATCATGTCCCAAATTATGTTCTCTTCCAGTGATCTTTTTTTTATTGAAATAATATTTTTTTTAAAATTGCTTTTAGAACTTTTCACTAGATAGGACTAACCTTTATGAGTTATAGAGTGTGATCCTAATTCTTCTTTGGTTTGGAAATGTTGCTTGCAAAATGCGCACTCAATCTTTTTAGCTGGCATTGATGTTATGCAAAATCCATTTTCTGACAACTTGTTAAGAATAGTCTGAAATGTTCCAGTTTCAACATAAATACACAAAGCATTACAAAAACGCTTAAATGAACATTGTTACAATTCAAAACTACTGAGGAGTACTTCCTTGTGCATGCTGAGGCACCACCACCATTTTCTAAATTCCAGGCTGCTGCTAGTGGGAAATTCCTAATAGGTAAAACCCAATAACACCTTGCCCGACCCGAAGGTCGACCGTAAAGACCTTAGCAGCCGTGTTTGCGAAAAGTGAATGCAATCTCGAGTCGAAATTGAGAACTTGGGGTCTTGCATGCTAAGTCTGGTGGGGTTGAGATTGTTTCTAAGCTGCTTCAGAGTCGGCCTAATCTTGTATTTTCGCCACAATATTTTATTAAATCCAACAGTGGCAGCCCTAGTGAGAAAAAGTAAACTCAGAGTTTAGGTGAGTGTTACGAGTATTTGTCTAATTTGTCCTACCCAAATCAACCAGAGTGGAATGTTCACAAGTTTTCTTGGCTAAACTTTTAAAACCTAAACTGTAGGTTCTATTTAACTCAATGAAATGCTAGTTAAGAATAATGTCTTACTTTCTGTTATGATAAGGAAGTTATTTAGTTGTCACAAAAATTCCCGTAAATACTCTGAGAAAAAAAAGAAAAAAAAAAAACTCTGAGAAGAGACAGATCTATGAGCTAAGACCTATCTTTTTGAGGGCTGATTTTTCAATCGACCGATAATTTTATTGGAGGAATAATTTTGAATTTTTGACAGTTCTTCCATACAAAATCTGTCAGATGTCAATTTTATTCCACGAATAAAAGTTATCTGTCAATTGAAAAATCAGCCTTGAATCTTAATGGTTAATATCCGAATACATGAATTTGCCTTTAATATCAATACCAAACAGGCGCGCTCGCTGCCAACTACCAATAAAACAATAAAAACACTGATTTTTTTTAAATACCAAAATCTATCTCGCAACATCTAAATAATCAGCAAGCAATGAACTCTATGTAAACATTACACTAAAGTTATTATACTCACACTAGTTAACATCTTCTTAGGTCTGCCTCTCTTTTTTGGGCCCATAAGGTCTGCATGATTTTCCCACATATGTTTCGTTAAATTCTCTGCACCATTATAGCAAGTACCGCAAAGTGGGCAGTAAGTACGGTTGGTTTCATCACACTCAACTGAAATAAGTAACACCAGATGTTTTTTAAATATAGACATAGTTCATATAATTATATTCAGTATCTAATTAATGGTAAAGCTTACACAATCCAATCCATCTGATACCGCAACAAAACCCCATGCAGGATTTTAAAGAAAAATTGTCTGGTAGGATTACCCCATAATACAAGCATTTTTTTTTTATCTTTAAATGTAATATTTACTTTGTAATCAACAAATTAGTTCCTAAGAACAATTATTCTACCTTGACCGGTTTCAGACTTTCCAATAAAGTTTAAAGCTTGACAGCAGCACAAAAGTAGATAAATATTGAAATTATGTAAACAGCAAAGAACATGTAGCTTCTTATATTATATTACTGTCATACTAACCTTTTATGCATATCTTTTGGTGTTCCTGTAACTTACAATGTGTATTGAAAACGACTAAGCAGCTTTTGCACACAAAGCATGACTTGCGTTCTAAGCTCTCATGCTCAATTTTAACAGCTTCTGAAAATTATAACAATTATTAATCTCTCACATTCATCAACCACAAAATAATTATTTATTTATATTAATGACTAGCTTCTGCCCGCGACTTCGTCCGCGTGAAATTTCTTGTACCCCCATCCCGTCGCAATACTTCGTATTCGCTTAGCGTTCTTTTTTCTTTTTTTTTTCTTTTTATAATTTCATTCTGACTTTTTTTCTTTTTGCTCGGCTCCTAAGGGTCATAGCGTGATATTAAATAGCCTATAGCCTTCCTCGATAAATGGACTACCCAACACTAAAAGAATCATTCAAATGGGACCAGTAGTTCCAGAGATTAGCGCGTTCAAACAAACAAACAAACAAACAAACTCTGCAGCTTTATAATATTAGTATAGATCTCTACTTTTTCAGTCAAACAAACTAATGAAATAAATTAAACTTTGGCTGACTTTCCTCTTGGTGGCTATTCTAAAATAAGTAGTAAATAATAGGTTATTTTTATTGTATTGTTTAAATTATATTTATTCTTGATTTAAGATCAATTATTATTGACTACCAAAGGAAGACTTTCTATTCCTAGGTTATATTACAAACTGAAAGGCTGATTCAAGAAAAAAATAATATTTGTAAGCATATCTATACTAATATTATAAAGCTGCAGAGTTTGTTTGTTTGTTTGAACGCGCTAATCTCTGGAACTACTGGTCCGATTTGAATGATTCTTTTAGTGTTGGGTAGTCCATTTATCGAGGAAGGCTATATCACGCTATGACCCTTAGGAGCCGAGCAAAAAGAAAAAAAGTCAAAATGAAATTATAAAAAGAAAAAAAAAAAAGAAAAAAGAACGCTAAGCGAATACGAAGTATTGCGACGGGATGGGGGTACAAGAAATTTCACGCGGACGAAGTCGCGGGCAGAAGCTAGTAAATATTATAAAGTAAATGGCCGACTAGTTGCAGACTACAAAATCACTTAAATAAATCATACCTTGTTCATGTAAATCTGGCCCACTACTTAGGGAAACATTGAAATCACTATCGGCGTAGTCGTCATTATCATGAGATGATAAATCTTCGGTCTTCACACCTGATGTAGTCTAGAATCAACACATTTTTTTTTTAATAATGTTGGTAAGCCTAGATTACCAATGCCATTTAAATAATTATTGAGACTGAGCTATTGGCGAGAACGGACTGATGAAAGACAGCTACACAATATAAATGCAAGCTTGGCAGTAATACCTTTTGCACATTCAGACATTTAAAGTCCAGAGCTCCAGCATCCTAGAAGCATCCTTTCTTTCTTTCTTTAATTATATAATGAGAGGAGGAAAAATCAGCAATGTATAAGTAGCAGCCTTGGGTAGGAGACCAAACTTACTTGACTTAAAACTTTAGTAGATGTTGAGCTTTCTTTTTTTAATATCCCTCTAAGGTACATATTAGCCTCTTCCGATTTTTTCTTAAATTCAAATGCCTTTGATGCTTTTTCTTTACACTCGCAGCAAATTGTTGCAGGCAAACCATCATTTTTGCTGATCTAGTTGAAATGAACAAAAATACTGGAGCTATTAGAAAAATGGCACAGCTTTGTGATTCACCCTGCGTTCCGAGATGGGAAATAATCGATGTGAGCGTGCTTAAACCCGTACCGAATTAGCGTGAGCGCGATAACGATGTCCTGTGAATCGTCATAGATGACGTCATGACATGCGCCATCTTGCGATAACGCCGACCATGCCCTAGAATAATATCACCGTGAGCGCTGTCAAAAATGACAGTGGGATAAACTTTCCATTATGGTGAAAGCGCCAGGGTAGCCCGCGAAATTCAATTTTTTTTTAGGTTTTTTGCAATTTGCTGGTCAGTATTAAGTTGTACGATGATTAAAATATGATTCGCGGCCGTAACAAATATGTATTTACAGAATTATAATCATTAAAGTCATCAACACAACTCTCTAAGACCATGTAATCCCCAAGAATGACTATTTCATGAAATCTTGACATTTGGGGATTACATGGTCTTAGAGAGTTGTATTGATGACTTCAATGATTATAATTCTGTAAATACATATTTGTTACGACCGCGAATCATATTTTAATCAACGTACAACTTAATACTGACCAGCAAATTGCAAAAAACGTAAGAAAATTTGAATTTCGCGGGCCACCTTAGAGCTTCCCCCTTAAGTCACAAAAATTTGGAAGTTCATATTTTTTTTTTAGATAGTACTCACAAATAGAAATCTTTTTACAAAGTTTCAAGTTGCGGAGACTTACGGTTTACGAGATATAATTTTTCAAAGTTTCCATACAAATTGGAAAATATCACGCCATTTGCAAATTTTTAGGTTGGATAAATTGTCATGACAGACGTCAAAGTTGACATTTCACGTTTCGTTGACAGTAGACGTGTATTTTATTCAATTTTATGTCATATTTTTTACTTTAATATAATTTTATTTTTAAATATTCACATATTAAATTTGGTGTGTAATTAATGTGCACAATAACCGTGCTGTATTATGCAATTACATTGACCTTTTTACACAAAAAATAACGAAATTTTGTTTTGTAGGATGCAAGACCGAGTGAAGGGCACCCCGACTTGGGTTAGGTTAGGTTACTTTAAACCCTTTACCCAGAAATAGGAGCCCCGCGAAGCGGGGCTACGTCGACATAGGATACAAGACCGAGCGAAGGGCACCCGGACTTGGGTTAGGTTACTTTAAACCCTTTACCCAGAAATAGGAGCCCCGCGAAGCGGGGCTACGTCGACATAGGATACAAGACCGAGCGAAGGGCACCCCGACTTGGGTTAGGTTACTTTAAACCCTTTACCCAGAAATAGGAGCCCCGCGAAGCGGGGCTACGTCGACATAGGATACAAGACCGAGCGAAGGGCACCCCGACTTGGGTTAGGTTACTTTAAACCCTTTACCCAGAAATAGGAGCCCCGCGAAGCGGGGCTACGTCGACATAGGATACAAGACCGAGCGAAGGGCACCCCGACTTGGGTTAGGTTAGGTTACTTTAAACCCTTTACCCAGAAATAGGAGCCCCGCGAAGCGGGGCTACGTCGACATAGGATACAAGACCGAGCGAAGGGCACCCGGACTTGGGTTAGGTTACTTTAAACCCTTTACCCAGAAATAGGAGCCCCGCGAAGCGGGGCTACGTCGACATAGGATACAAGACCGAGCGAAGGGCACCCCGACTTGGGTTAGGTTACTTTAAACCCTTTACCCAGAAATAGGAGCCCCGCGAAGCGGGGCTACGTCGACATAGGATACAAGACCGAGCGAAGGGCACCCCGACTTGGGTTAGGTTACTTTAAACCCTTTACCCAGAAATAGGAGCCCCGCGAAGCGGGGCTACGTCGACATAGGATACAAGACCGAGCGAAGGGCACCCCGACTTGGGTTAGGTTAGGTTACTTTAAACCCTTTACCCAGAAATAGGAGCCCCGCGGGGCTACGTCGACATAGGATACAAAAAAAAACTTTAACCATGGATATCTCCATAACCATGGGGTTCCGCGGGGTGGGGATGGTACAGGCGGCAAACTGGGGGGGGAGAGGGAATCTTTCCCCCCAATTTGACTAAATAGTGCTATTCTAACCTAAACTAACCTAAAAACTTTAACCATGGATATATCCATAACCATGGGGTTCCGCGGGGTGGGGATGGTACAGAGGGGGTTGCCGAAAGCCCCGCGGTTTAACCCGCATGAAGCACGAAATACACGGTTTAAAACCAGTCTACAAACCAAGGTGACCTTGAAGTTGTAGTTGTTGCGACATGCCTGCTACACGGTTTAAAACCAACATCTTTTTCTGCCACTGGTTTGGAATGCAGGCCTTTCCTAAACTGCTTTAAACTTAGGTTTGAAACCACCATTTCAAACCGTGTATATCGTGTTTAAGTGTCGATCCCATGGGAATATCGGGATAAAAAGTATCCAATGTCCCAATCCAGGTTTAGGTCTTAACATGTGTCAAATTTCATCCAAATGCGTTCAGCCATTTTAGCGTGAAAGCACAAACATACTAAAAATCTTTTTTTTTATCTTTATAATATTAGTTGTGGCTAAGTAATAGCAGCCGCACGGGTCGATCAATCAGGTTAAGCTACAGTTGCAGTGGTTGGTCCGTGGATGGGTAACCATCTTTACATAGCAAGACCCCTCCGTGCCTCGGAAAGCATGTTAAGCCATTGGTCCCGGTTTTCATTTGTGGATGACTGACATTGTGGGTCATCAGTAGCCCGCCTTTTTTTAAGTAAAAGTTATTAATTTTGTTAACTGAAAGATTATTGAGGGTTTATTTTGTGAACATTATCAATGCACTTTGCCCTTTTATAGAAGATCATTGATGCCTTTGCTATAGAAATCCTGACAACATGAATCAATGAACTTTTCAAGACTTTCACTGCCTCATAGGCAAAGATATTTTTTTAACCGACTTGTTGTTGTTGGTCAGCTTTTGTTTTCTAGTTAATAATAGGTTTACCAACATAAAAAAACACGCAGTTTGTACAAGTGTTTGGTCCAAAATAAATTATTTACTTTATTTATAAACATAATGCTGAATCAATGTAGCAAGACTTCGTTTACCAGTGAATATGGGAAATGAGTGGGAGCTCAAGCTTTACCATAACCATAATCAGCCTATAATGTTCCCACTGCTGGGACACAGGCCTCCTCTCGGTGAGATGGAGTGCGCAAGCTTTACTTTATGGCAATTTCATGATTGTCTGCTAAGTTATTCTATTTGCTAGGCAAGCACTCTAAAGAAACATGATATATTATGTGCCAGTATGGAATTCGTAAACACAAGAGATCAACACAAAGTCTCTTTTCAACTTATGGAGTCCATAGCAAAAGGTTTATAAAAGTAAATAATTCTAACATCCTTGTGCTCTTCTTGTCTTAATACAAACACTTTAGTATTTGTTTGAAGAATTATGTTGTACTAGACAACCAGCCTGGCTTCACACTGATGCAATTTACATGAGTGTAAAGACGGTAATATGTTCACAACACATTGTGCACAAGTTCTGAGCAATAACTTAGCAAAAAGTACTAGGCTTTCATGAATTCATTAGAATGATTAAGTACTTCTTTTTGTAAATATTTACATAATAAATAGCCGAAGTCCTTCTGGAATAATGTATTATTCTAATGGTGAAAGAATTTTTCAAATCGGAGCTGGTTTCAGAGATTATCCTCCACATACTTCACAAACTTACAATGTTGTATTTAAATATGTACCGTAATTAAGCAATTAAAAAAAATAATAATATAACCGTGCGTGAGTCTCGCAAAAACTTGAAAATGGCACGACCCATTGTGATAAAATTTTGGAAAGTGCGCGCCCGCTGGAGATCCACAATTTTTTTTTTCTCATGCCATAAAAATGTTTGCTTCAGGTTTAACATACCTATTTGGTTTGGGAGACCATGACTGGTTATTGTAAGCCAAACATTTTTACAAATCATCTGTCTAAGTATCTAAATAATAATCGAACTTCCAGAACATTACAGGCAAACACGGAAATTACTTTATTAACCGGTTAATTCGGTACGATGGTTAAAAAAAATGTTGTTTGTTTCCGGTTACAATACAAACAGCGAAATGTATGTGAAATTTGATTAAAAACAAGTAATATTTCGCATTTTGCAGAGTCAACATTCAAATTTAATCAATTAGAAATACAAACAATGCTTTTACCTTTATCCCAGTACTTGATGTTACTAAATAATCTAACGTCATTGTTGAACCTATAATAATATCAAATAACGAGTACAATTCATTATCCTTAGACAAACACGTTCTACACAATTCTTCAATTTTTATTTCGAATTCTTGATTAGAAGCCATTTTCTTTTTTTGTTATATTTTTCTCTTGTTGATCCGGCCGGGCCGCCGAAGCGCTCACTCACGAAGTCACGACCATAGATAAATAAAATACTAAACAAATTACTACTAGTCTTATCAAAGTACTCTGTGGTACTAAATGAATGAACAACCCAACGACTTCACGACCACAGACAGAACATTTATGCAAGGAATATACTACTCAAGAACATTTATGCCACAGAGCATGTTAGACGGAGGTTACACGCTCATTCTGGCGTCAGTTCAGTCTATGATTGATGTCAGAAAGACGGGAAACTGATTGTATACACGTAGACTGATGGATTGATGGTCCAGAATGATGATTTAAATATTTTAATAATTTTTGTCAGACTGAAGCCAGACTGAACGTGTGTTTATTAGCTATCGGTCTGATGTCAGTCACTGCTTAGACAGCGATGGAGTCGCATGGATTTTAATTTTACTGTGTTTAGTTTAGTTTGTTGATCTTCCTGTACGAGTCGCAATAAATACTTTTTCTTTCTTTCTTTCTTTATGTCGCCGCCTGCGCCGACTCCCTCGCCGCTCCCGACGTCCCCATCTCTACCATTAGCCCCGGAGAAAGAATTTATTCTTACACTAGCTTCTGCCCGCGACTTCGTCCGCGTGAAATTTCACCCTCTTAGGGGTGGAATTTCGAAAAACCCTTTCTTAGTGGATACCTACTCTTCACAAAGAACACACCCCCCAAATTTCATGTCTCTAGGAGCAGCGGTTTAGACTGTGCGTTGATATATCAACAATCAGTCAGTTTATCATTTTATATATATAGATTAGAAATGTTACCTATTCTTTGGAATAAATCGAATAAAAAAATTAAATTCTTTAATTCGATAATAATCAGCATAGTCATCTTCTTCTCCTGTGTCTAAATATTCGGAAACAATATAGATATGACATTAATTTACCAGTTATTAACAATATGATGTAATATAAAAGTACCTATGTTACTGCTATTCGTGTGTACAATCAGTTACCGCCAGCAATTAAAGAATTAAATGGAAATATGTTTAAAAATAAATTGAAGAAAATGTTAATTGATAAGGTATTTTATAATCTGCATGAGTTTTTTGATAAAAAATAGAATTTGTAAGTACCCAATTTCTTATTACTATTGCATATCCGACTCGGGTAGACTGTTGAAACAAAAAAAAAAAAAAAATGGTTGCCTGTAAAGTCGGTTTTACGGGCGAAGATTTTACGTGACAACGTCTTTTTCTCGGTAGAATATTTATTGATATGAATATAATTAAATTGCACAATAGGAACAAGGAATTGAATGATAGTTGAGTGGGAGAGAGACGCAAGGCATTCGGCGGGCCTCTCTCTCGTTCGGTGACTCATCGTAACGTTACCGAGCGTTACACTTTTTCATAAGTGACTCCCAGCCGCAACCTAATTTAAGACGTTGTCACGTCAAAAATTATGTATAAGAACTTTACGTACACAGTTATGCAATAAATATATCTTTATCTGTCTCATATCTCATTCAGTAAATTTAAGTGAATTTATGGTCTTTTCATTAGCCACTTTTTACACCACCGCTTTCTTTTTCTACGATTCCTCGTAGACAGGGCTAATATTATAATATTAGCCCTGTCTACGAGGAATATATTATAATATTAGCCCTGTCTACGAAGGCAACGGGAGCATATTATTTTTCTTGTTAAAATCCATACCAAATGCATAAGCGTGTTATCGCGTAGAAGTTTTCGGTTGGACTGATCGTCAGTCTGACTTACCGTGTAATACCACCCGTCATTCCATCATTCAGCCATCAATCTATACGTGATCAAGGTCACAGACTGAACTGATACCAGAATGAGCGTGTAACCTCCGTCTTACACTAATATCACTCACCGCACTGGCCAGTATTGCCAACTCCAAAAGTTCTAATTTCCACGACGAAATTATCGTACAGACGGCCAGCAGGTCAACCTACCCGAAACTGTCAGATTTTCCCAATCAACCTTTAACCTTATGCTTTAGCAATAAAGTCGAAAATCTATTAAAGAAATCTGACAGATTGTAGTAACTTGATGTGCTGGCGTCTGTACAATCTATTAAAATAATCGTGCAATCTATTAAAATAAAACTCTTTTGTTTGATTTCTTTCTTTTAATTTGTCGAACCTTGGTTTGGTCTTGAATATCAGCGTTTGTCTACTCATGTGATATTAGTGGGGTGGCCAATACGCTCAATCTGACTGATGTGTGACTGACTGACGTAAGATATTTTGATTTTTGTCAATCATGCAGTCACTAAGCGTCATGACTGAGCGTGTAAGCGTGCTTGCTGTCATTCACGCGTCAGTCAGTCGTGATGGTCGTGATTTGAACAGCAATGGAAGCACACGAGAGCTTGTCGACGCCACCACCGTCAAAACTCAACGCGCCAGCAGCATTGCCGTTGAATAATTTAGATGTCGATAGTTATTTTGGGAACATATCCCGTTTTGTGGACCCCAAAAATAATAGTTACACAAATAAGTATAAAAGGCACGACAGATGTTGTTGGCCCAATACTTCGCCAGTTCTGCGATGTCATCGGTCGCAGCGCAGAAGAAAGACGCGTCCCCACTAGGTCCAACGGGCAACGACAGGCCGGGCGTCAGGCAGGTTTTTGCAACGCGTCCTCTATGCTTCTGCTATGCAGCATTTATAGTAAGAAGCGTGTAGCAATCTCCATCAGGGTATCATTCCTTTTATTTTGAAATCATTGCTTGTTCTACTCTTTTTTGCAACCATGATGTCACGCAGCATTTTCTTCGAACACGTTTCTTTATGATATTGCAAGGATACATGCAACGCATGCTTAAACTTTATTAACATCCATGTTTTCTAGCCGGATTTTGGACTCAAACTGACAATGTTCGTGACTATTCGTCTTATAGGCATCGCTTCAGTCAGAGATCAAAGATAAATTAAATGCTATCAGTCAGATTGAGCGTCTAACGGCCCCCGTAGTAGACCGAGTTATAAATGGCAGCGAATATTAAACCAGTACGCACGCTGGCAGTTGTTTTTTATGCCAATTCAAACTTTAAAGCGCCGCGCTCGCAGTTCTCAGGAATTAAAATTCAAATAATTATAGTTGTGAATGTTCCATAACGATAACGTGTCGATAATTTTCTACAGACAGTGAGTAATTTTTACCCGACTGCGCGACTCAAAGGAGTGATAATGTGTTTATCAGCCTATGTATGTATGAATGTTTTTAAGTTCCTTTGAAGCACTATACAGACCAAACGCCTGGGCTGATTTTTATGATTCACACGTCAATCGATTCCTCTTAATCCGCAGAGTGTCACTAAAGACATGACGTTAGTGAAAGTTCATTAAGGCGACTACTATGTATAATTATGTATGTATGTAATATAATAATAATAATAACTCTGCGCACCTTCCTGATGTCGTGTATGGGGCAATGGAGGACGGTCCTTCGCTATCCAGGATGTCGAAATATCCAGAGGAATAGCGAGCCGATAAGGATCGGGGGAGGCATATTCCAGGGCGACAGTTTGAGTCCGCTTTGGTTCTGTTTAGCCTTGAATCCTCTAAGCACACTGCTGGAGGATTCTGGTCTAGGCTATCGGCTGAGGAGAGGTAGTCAGGTTATATCTCACCTCCTTTACATGGATGACCTAAACCTCTTTGCTCCTAACAATTTTCAACTGATGGAGCTACTGAAAATTACTGAAACTTTCAGTAACGCCATCAGGATGGAATTTGGTGTGGACAAATGTGCGGTCATGCATGTAAAGCGAGGGGAGATTGTGGAATCCGTGGGAACCCAACTCTCGGATTCCACAAACCTTAGAGCCCTCTCCGCATCCGAAACCTATAAGTATTTGGGTATGTCGGAAGCGTTAGGGATCAATGTTACTGACATGAAGCAATCGTTGAAGGAGCGCTTCTTTGGTCGCTTGAAAAAAGTACTTAATAGTCTTCTATCAGGCGGAAACAAGGTGCGCGCCTTCAACGGTTGGGTCATGCCGGTTTTGATGTACTCTTTCGGCATACTCAAATGGACTCAGACCGAACTCGACGCCCTGGATAGGAGGGTCCGTACGCTGCTGACTACAAATCGAATGCATCACCCACGGTCATCGGTAATGAGTCTTTATATCCCGCGAAAGTGTGGAGGTCGAGGGTTTTTAAACGCTAAGTCCCTCCACAATCGCGAGATATATGCAGTCTCAGGGAATATTTCCTAGAAACCGACGTGGGGATGCATCGAGATGTAGTCGCCGTGGACAAGGGCCTCACCCCGCTCTCCTTAGCTAAAGAGAACTGGCGCAAGCCAGTAGTGCTTGACACCAATGACCGCATGGAGGTATGGCAGAGTAAGGAGCTTCACAGACGCTTTTTCCGGGCCCTACATGGTCCCGATGTTGATCTATTAGCGTCCGTAGCCTAGCTGCGTTTCGGTGATCTCTTTGGAGAAACCGAAGGTTTTGTCTGTGCAATTATGGACGAAGTTATGATGACGAACAATTACCGGAGATTTATTGTGAAAGACTGCACGGTTGACATCTGTCGGGCATGCCACCGGCCGGGAGAATCAATCAGGCATATTATCTCCGGGTGTTCTCGTCTAGCTAACGGAGAGTACTTGCATAGACACAACCTTGTAGCCAGGATAATCCATCAGCAACTTGCTCTGAAATACAGCCTTGTGGAATCGGAGGTGCCGTACTACAGGTATGTGCCCGACCCAGTTCTCGAAAATGGTAATATCACATTATATTGGGATCGATCCATCATCGCTGACAGGACTATTGTTGCCAATAAGCCTGATATAGTGGTGGTGGATCGATCAGAGCGGCGCGCAATGATTGTTGACATAACCGTCCCGCATGATGAGAACCTCGTGAAAGCCGAGAAAGATAAACAGATCAAGTATCTTGACTTGGCTCGCGAGGTTGTCGACATGTGGGATGTGGACTCAGCAATCATTGTGCCGATAGTCGTGATAGCCAATGGGTTAATAGCCAAGAGCCTCGGCCAACACCTAAGGAGGCTCTCGTTGGGCAGCTGGATCAAGGGCTTGATTCAGACAGCGGTACTTCTGGACACGGCCCGCATCGTTAGGAGGTTCCTCTCTCTGGAGCCCTAACCGCCGGTAGCTTGGACCCTGTTCCCGATACCGGTGGGCTACTATTTTTTATATTTTTAAATGTTTTTTTATATTCTAATATTTAAAAATATAATTTATATGTAATATTTAATGAAATAAAGGATGTCTATCTCTCTTTCTAATGGCGGGAAAGAGATAAGAGTGTGAATGTTTCGAATTGTATGATTAACCCAAGGCTGAATAAGATATTCGCGGCTTTTAGAAAAAAATAATTAAAAAGTTACTTTGTCTCACTGATTTCAGGCAGCAAAACCTACATGTTTGAGCTACTGAAGTGAAAAAATATTTTTTTCAATTTGAACCAGTTGTTCAGATTAGCGCGTTCAACCAAACAAACTGTTTAGCTTTATCTTCTCAGCTTCTTTCTTTTCTCTTCAGCTTTTTCTTTAACCTTTTGACCGCCAGAGCATAAACGCACGCGCGTGCCCTCCACGCCAAGCGACAATTTCACCGCAAATACCTACATACCTACAAAAAGAATAGGGATTCCAAAATGTTATCGATAAACAAGATTTTTATAAAATTTTTGTTTGTAATTTTCGAATAAACACTACCCATGACATTGAAATTTTATTTAATCTCGCACTAATTCCAACTATAGTAGTCATTACACGGCATTTACAGAGTTTATCAATGTAAAAGCAGACATTAGGGAGACAAAAAAAAAACATTACATTATGGTACAGCACTATTCACGATCTGCTGTCTTGATATTGTGACAATGGCGTGGGCTACCAGCCATTATGTGACTTCCTCGCATCTGATTTGAGATGTAGCAGTACAGAATGTCAATTATCGATTCTATCCAATAACAGGTTTCGTAAAACACCGATAAGTATCTGTAGTAAATATCAAAATATCCGATATATTTTAATATATATCGAAATTAGGGATCTAGCAACATAACATCAACAGCTCGCATATCGATACTTTGTAGTATGATATTCATTTGTAATAAATAAAACACATTTTAAATTAGCTTTTAATCAGTTGGTATTAAAAAACAAACAATATTCAAATAGGTAATAGAAAATATCAACAAAGTAAAAAAAGTAGGTAGGTAATTAAAAAAAATTAAACCGACTTCAAAAAGAAATGAACTCAAAATTATGAAATAACTTTAATTTCGGAAGTCGGTGTCTTGGGATCTGTATTTTAGTTTTTGCCACCGACTTCCGAAATTAAAGTTATTTCATAATTTTGAGTTCATTTCTTTTTGAAGTCGGTTTAATTTTTTTAAATTACTTTTTTATTTCGTAATTTTTAGTTTTAAGTAAAAACTGGGATATTTGTAATAAGTAGGTAATAGTTTTGTTGTAAATATTGCACTAGAATTTGACTAAGGTTTTAAGATGGTTTTTTCCTTTGACACTACACCCGTAGCTCGTATCAATAAGCCAGGCCGTCACACTTACACATATTAGTCCATATCTTGAAAATTACTGAATCGATTTTGATGAAACTTGCACTGTTCCCTAAGTTGAAGTAAATGTAAACCAATAAAAAATGGTCACGATCCGATTACTAGTTGCGGAAATATGCGTGGACAAACATACATACTACATACGTTACGTCTACAAAATTTTTGTATATTTGTTTGGAAGCCCTAATAGATTGTCATATGTGAATATAATGCAAATCCAATAATATTACATACATACGTATCGAATTGATAACCTCCTTTTTTTGAAGTCGGTAAGTACTAATAAACAAGCAATTATAAATGATTGTTCTATTCAACAAATCGTCTTCTGGCACAACTTACGCTTTAGATTTTGAAATAATATTTGTTTTGTTTTTTATTTACGTAATGTAAACAAATAAAATAAATATTTATTGAAAAAAATCAAAGTCATTTAAGTATGGGTTCATAGAAATATCACTAATATAATATAATAGGTACTATACTACTATAATATCTAAGATACTTCACTAAAAATGATCTCCGCGCTTATGACGTCACGATTTTGTCGTCTATTTCTGACCATGGCGTACAAGGGACTGATAATCGGTGCTGAGCTAGGGATGCGCGAGATGAGACTACCGAATATCGAAATTAGACCTGACTAGATTTTGTTTATGATTCTATAGCTGCTATAGTGCCTATAGTGTGGTTTTTTATGACTGAATCTTATAATTGGTTTATCCAGATACCAATTGATGCAAAAATAATATAATCACATTCATTTAAAGTTAAAGTTTCATATTATTTTAGTAAGGATTTAACGATATTATCAATCATACGTCACGTCACTAGCTGTCACATATAGCAGACTACGGCGTGTGGGACACTCCTTTTATACGCGTTTAACATCTACTTTTAAAACAACAAATTTCTCGATATTGGTTGTTTATTTATATTAGTTTCATGCAATACAATATAGACGGAAGCTTAAACTTTTAAATTATATAAATAAAAACACACAAAAGTAATGATTAAATTGTTTATTTTATAATATGGTGCGACGTGTATATGTGACAATGGCGTTCAAAAGGTTAAGTATAGACTTTTGTGCATTTTCCATAGGGATATCTATCGCAGGCCCCTTCGTCGATGATAGCGGCGGTCGTGGCTGCTGCGGCACGGAGCTCAAGATGCACTCTCCATCCTCTCTAATGAACTGGATTTCAAATCTCGGTATATTATTTGATATGGTTTTTTATATGATTACTGGCTTTCGCCCGCGGCTTCGCCCGCGAGGTATGTCAATAAAAACTATATGTTCTTCCCCGGGATGCAATCTATCTCTCTGCCAAATTTTATCGAAATCCGTTCAGTAGTTTAGGCGTGAAAAGGTAAAACCAAACAGGGTACAAGGTAAAAACATACAGACAGAGTTACTTTCGAATTTATAATATGATTAGTATGGATTTGTAGTATTTTCCAAAGGGATCTGTCCTAGGCGGCTTCTTTGATGGTAGCGGCGGTCCTGGCTGCTGAGAAGGGGAGGACAGGAGGAAACACTTGTTTCTAATGAGGGCTTTCGACTGCTTTTCAGTACTCGGTCTACCAATTGAGATAGTAAGGATATTTCGGATTTCCTGTTAATTCATTATTGTTAGACGGCTGCGGGACCGGTGCTGAGAGGACTGGTATAAGTGACAGGGTGGCGGTGGCGGGATGGGTTGTGGGGGGCTCCGTACTTTTGTATATCAGCCACCGCTCCGAATTGGCTTCAGTCGCTGGCATAGACTACTATTACAATACTAGAGAGTCGCTGGCGTCGAGTAGCACAGCACAGCTTTACGGTTACCGACCGATTCCACAATTACACTTAAGTATTTGGATTTATAATCGGGATGAATGTAAATAGGTTTACGACAAGCTGGACCAACTGCTTGTTGTAAACCTGTTTAGTAATTGGGGCGTTTTTAAAGTCTTTTTTGCCCGAGTTCCTCACTAAAACTGCTATAAATGGTTCGTGATTGTAGTTGATTCGGGGGTTTTCATTCGCTTCTATCGGTGTTTGTGATCGCTAAATGAGCAGGTATTTCATCGTCAATTGACAACTAATTTTTCTTTTCAATGTGTTACACCTGTGTTTGTAAGTCATGTTTATTTGTTACTGTTGAGAACAGTGTGAAGGTCTCGAAGATGGTGGTGAGAAATAAGTGGACTGTATGCTTTGCTGGTACAAACTGAATATAATTATAAATCGACGTTACAATACAATGATGCGGTGGCCCGTGGAGAAGTGTTCTGTGAGCGCGCTGCGCGAGTGCGCGACGCCGGCCGTCCCTCGCCGCCCGTCGCCCGCGCAGCCCGGTGCCCGCGTCTCCCGTGCCGCACTCCGCACCGCCTGGCTCAGCGACTCGGAGGCGCTGCCTGGAGCGCGCGCAGGTGTCGAGGTTCGATTCTCGACAAGTTCCCGCCCACGTTGAGATGAGTGTTGATGAAGTTAAATGTCTTGAGCTGGAAGAGGGCAAATGTTATTGTATGCTCTCCGAATGTTGCCTCTCCTCGTCTTCACTTCAGCAACACGATTGATCCCGTCAACACCAGGGTAAACGTTAATGATTCTTCCTAATGGCCATAATAATGGTGGAAGAGTCTTGTCCTTTATAAGGACTAAGTCGTTAACCCTTTAACCGCCATCGCCGTAATATTACGTGTTGTAAGAATGATACCTCAGTCGCCACGTCGGAATATTGCGTAAAAGTCTTGTCATTTAAAAAATGTTCAATAGATGTTGAATTTGTTTACTAAAACTTAGTATATTTCGTGTTATTACTTTATTTTTAACAATACTAGATACATATTTTAGCTAATTAAATGAAATAATTAATAGTTCTCAATTCGTGATACGTCTAAATATCAACCTACTTCGCCGAACCCGTGATTTCACGTAGACTAGTGTTGTACCACATATGAAACTCCTGATGCTAAATTAGTAAAAAACATCCTGTTTTTTATCAAACTATCAACTAAACATTCATTCAAATTTCATAGTTAATTAACGATTTAATTATTTATTCAAAACCCAATAAGCTTAAGTGATATAATATGTAGAAATCAACAAAGAAATATAAATTACCGACTTATGCCAGTACGTCACTAGTGCAGACAATCCGCGAACGCCGTCGCCGTAATTTTACGTGCGGCTCAAGGTCAACTAAAGTCATATTTTGAATAAACGTCAGTTGCGCTAGCGCCATCGCCGTGATAACACGTGCTCTCTTTATTATTATTTCTAAGCTAGTGTCGAGAAGTTGTCGATAATGTTATACGACGACGAAGAACTATTAAATATATTGCAGCAATCAATTAATGATATTAGTAGTAGTGGCAGTTCAACGGATAGTGATAATTAATCGGTAAATCACTCTTTTGTTTTTCTAGTCTGTTTATTTATCCTACAGTCAAAAAGACAGCTAGATAACATTAATATGTGTATTTCCCTATTTATTTTGTTTTAAAGAAAAAATAAAGTTGATTTAGTTATTTTATTTGTTGTTAATATTATTTGTGTCCCAATATTTTAACACTTTATACATTAATCGTAATAAACAGATCAAATTTTTACATATATGTAATTTTTAAATGTCATGCTGTCATGTTTGTCCGTAGGATAATAGACTAGATAACGTATGTTTGAAAAAAGAAAAGAAATAAACCTTTGATTAAAAATAAGTAAGTTTTATTTATTTCATTAGTTTGTTTATCGATAACTATATTTTACAACACTATGCAAAATTGTACCGAAAGGTTGCTGGCGCTAGATGCACTCCACGCGAATTATGACATGGCGGTTAAAGGGTTAAGCTTGAGCTCATTGTTGGAGGACGTCAACCACTTGGATCTCTGCTGCAGAGTTGAGATATATTCGTCTCGAAATCGGGCCCAGAAATGTTGCCGGATATATTCGATTCTCATATAGCGCTCCGTACAGCTAATATCCTTTTCTAAAATTTGTGGATGTGGAATTGACGTGAGTGGTCGTCCAATCAAGAAATGGGAAGGGGTGAGTGCGGTGAAGTCGAAGGGATCAGTAGACAGGACAGTAAGTGGGCGAGAGTTTAGAATAGCCTCAATTTGAGCCAAACATGTGGCCATCTCCTCCATACGTAAAATGAACTGCTTGTAATAAACGTCTAAGGTGATGTTTAGTCGAACGGACAGCTGCCTCTGCCATTCCATTAAAGTGAGGACTATATGGAGGAGTAAATTTAAAATCAATACCTTCTTGTGCCATTTCATATTGAATATTAGAACTGATGAGAAATTTATGTAGATCATTAGATGCACCAACAAAGTTCGTCCCATTGTCAGACGAGATGCTTTGTGGCTTCCCCCGGCGAGCAATGAACCTGTTTAGCGCGGCTATGAAAGCTTCTTTCGTTAGATCTGCAACAAGCTCCAAGTGAATAGCTTTTACTGACATACACACAAAAATACACAGGTAGGACTTCAAGAGCCTGCAGCCTCGCCCTTTGCGATCTGCTACCAGCACTGGCCCGGCATAGTCCACACAACAGTGTAGAAAGGGGAATTCTAAATTAGTTCTATTAGAAGGAAGTTGGCCCATTATGGGTTGAATAGTCTGCGCCTTAAATCTAAAACATTTTAAACATTTGTTTACAGTTGACTTCGATAAATTACGACCTTTTAGTGGCCAATAATTTTGACGTATTATAGACAACAATAACTGCGGTCCTGCATGTAAGGACTTTAAATGGTACATACGAAATAATAATTTTGTAACATGATGTTTGCTACAAATGAGTATGGGATGCTTTGCATCATAGCTATACGGCGAGTTGTCCAACCTGCCACCCACACGAATAATTTGTTTTTCATCAATGAAAGGTGACAAACTGAGCAACCGATTATTGCTTGGTAAAGACTAGAAGCAAAGTAAAAAAATAACGGTAATTAGCTATACAATAGAACAAAGGAAACAGCTGGCCGTTCGTACGTTGCTCACGCTCGACGCCGTTATAAGAAACCGGTTTTAAAAAAGCGGCGACCGAGTATGCAACAGCGACAATGATTTTAAATAAAACGAACACGTCAATTTAGCAATCTTGACGATTCAATGCTATGCAATGCAAGTGTGCAATAAATAAATTGATGATGACGAATGAACTAGCGTATATGACCACTGAATGATGGCTCAATTGGGCTATTTTTGAAGCTAGGCAAGGAAGGAAACAGAATAAATTGGAACGAACTCACAACAACGCCTTATCCAACCACTAATATTTCTTCTCTTCGCCTTTGTTCTTCAAACTGTCCTCCGTCTAATATGAATATCAGCTGACGCGACGACGCCGACGTGCCGCCGAGCCTTCTCGAACAAAGAGGGTCCAAAGTCCGCTCGTACAAAACGACGATTCTTGTTATTTCTTCAGTTTCGCGAAGGACCAAAAACTGTTGAGAACAGTGTGAAGGTCTCGAAGATGGTGGTGAGAAATAAGTGGACTGTATGCTTTGCTGGTACAAACTGAATATAATTATAAATCGACGTTACAATACAATGATGCGGTGGCCCGTGGAGAAGTGTTTTGTGAGCGCGCTGCGCGAGTGCGCGACGCCGGCCGTCCCTCGCCGCCCGTCGCCCGCGCAGCCCGGTGCCCGCGTCCCCCGTGCCGCACTCCGCACCGCCTGGCTCAGCGACTCGGAGGCGCTGCCTGGAGCGCGCGCAGGTGTCGAGGTTCGATTCTCGACAGTTACTGTATGCTCTTCTAGACGTGTTATTACTGCAGTTAAGTGAAGCAAACACCTGAAAAGATAAAACTCAGTTGCCGAAAAAATATTATAATAGAGACTCAACATGCGTAAAATGTTATATTCGCACGTCTGTAGAGATACGATAGCTTCCGACCAGGCCAAATGAGGCGTTAATATTAATATTTCCTGCACATGAGTCTAAAGAGACTAATCAACAATTAGCTATGTTGATCTGTGTTATTTCGCTAATTCGCTATTCATCATAGTTCAATATACATAGCATAAAACAAAGTAGCTTTTCCGTGTCTGCCTGTATGACCGCTTAGATCTTCTAAACTACACAATAGAATTTGATGCGGTTTTCGTTCCCTAATTTAGAGCATTTGTTCTGGAAGGTCGACACTCCGCTCGGTTTTCCGTCTATCTCGGTCGCACTCAGCACCTACCCGCATGCATGTCAAATAATATCACATTCTTGTTTGCAATTATTGCAACACTGGACACACTTGAATAATCTGAGGCCGATTAAAAAAAAAGAAACAAAGTACCTTAGTGCAGAGTTTGCACCGATGAGACAACTCCGGGTGTTCAGCATCGCGATGGTTAATGAGATCCGATTCTGATTGCAATATGCAGCTACAAGCACTACATACTATAAGCAAGTTGAAGTTCTCCTGAAACATCAGACATCATTTTACTCAATTTTCGACATTTATCGCTAGTACACCTCTGGACCCACCCTGTGGACTAGGGCCTGCATTAAGACCATTGTTTAGGCTTCCTCCAGGGTTCAGACTGTAGATGCAGAAAAGTGTTGTACTAGGTATTGAAATACATAAACAGCCTATAACGTTCCCACTGCTGGGACATAGGCCTCCTCTCAGTGAGAGGGAGTGGGCTGTAATCCACCACGCGGGCCCAGTGCGGGTTGGTAGATGTCACATGTCTTTGAATTTTTGGTTCTAGGACATGCCGGTTGCCTCACGATGTTTTCCTTCACCGTTAAAATGATACCTCTCTATAGGCTTATAGTAGAAGGGTAGATAAGGCGCGAATCACATTTTTTTTTTTTCAAAGTGTTGCACCAATTTTTTTCTTACGCAATTTTTATGAGTAATAGTACATATAAAGGAGCATAACATATATGTATTATTTTCGTGATTGTAAGTTTCAGAGAACACCAAACAAAATATTATAACTTACTTATTTATTTTTTTATATATACAGTTATTCTAAAAATTTATAAAAATTATATGATATACTCTGTAATGTAACCTAAAGCCTCGCATTGGTTTCATTCCTCCAGCTTAATTAGTTTTTAAGATATACTATTTTGAAAAATAGTCATGCGTACGGTTATTTTTTCTCATATCTCAAGGTCGAAGCGAAAGCCGATCGCAAAACTTACATAAGTTGTGTTTACTCATCAAGTCGATATTAAAACATAAGTTTCGATACAGGTTTCTATTTGGGGGCAGACTCGCCATATCTATCCGGCTAAACCCTTTATAATATTAGTAGGATTATTATTATCTCCTGACCGAATTTCGGTTACTGCGGCTAATCACACAATGGAGATTACTAATTAGCCAAGTACGCAGGACATATTATATAGTGCATGCAGCATATTATGATTGTCTATCAAATTGAAGCACTACCTCAATGTGCTGTATAATAGCCATTTCATACAGCTGTCAAAGAATGTACAAGAGTACTAATTTCGATATGACATGTAATTGGCAGTCAAACTGTTAAACAATTTATTTTCCTGACTTTACATAATTATAAGTACATACCATATCCATGTTCGGGTCTAGAAATTCCCCCAGTGTAATTTCTGACAGAAAATTTAGTGGCTTTTTCTCATTGGTTTCTGGTTTAGCCGTATCCTGAAAGAGAAGATAAATATTATTGACATGAGTAACAAGGAGAGAGAGTGGTTAATTTGTGAGCAAACGCGGCTGTTGCTGGGCATTATAATGTATAGAGGAAGGTTTTAACCAGTGCACAAACTGTAACCATGAATTCAGCATATAATTCTACCCCTAGCATAGAAATGTTTAATTGGTTATAATAAAACAAATTACTTGTTCCATACATTACGACTGCGTAGATATTGCACTTTTCTATGAAAGTAGTGTTTATTTTATTTTATTGCCAACCAAAATCGACTACTCTACGTCTAGAATCGTATCCTGAATTCATGGTAACAGTTTGCGCACGGGTTAAAAATGTATCCTGTACAGAAGGTACTATTAATGTTAACCCACCACTACAGCAACAAAATGTATAACTTTTTAAATTTATTCACTCAAGTTTTAATTGTTGAATACTTCAATATTAAATATCTCTTCCTGTTTGGTAGGTAATAAAATTCTATTTATCTCTTAAATAAATTGCAATTGCAATTGTAGTTTTGTATAATTTAGAAGCATTTTTTTTTTAAACTTTGTAAATATAAGAACCATGTTTCCTTTTATTATGATTTTTTGATGTTGACTTGAAAGAGCATGGCAGTTGAGAACGTGTCATGCTCACTTAAATGTCTCACCGATGGTGGCGCGTGTGTTGGATCATTCGGTTCCCTACAAAATGGTTGAGCTGGATGGTGCTGATCCACGCGTCATGTTCGTGAACGGGCGCCGTCGGTTGAGACTGGTCATCTCTTAACTGCCAAGGCTTATTTTTAATCTTATGTCTTGAATTCTTTCTTCATTTCTGTCTTTTTTACATTGTTCTCACATATAGAAGCAACAAGAATAATGTTACCCAGGATTTTGTAATATCTTGATTTAAAAGAGTGTCCATGGAGTTTCTTGCCCGTTCTTCTCCATAGAGATCTACGCTTTGGAATGGGCAACTAGCTTCAACTTTCGGACTAACTGACAGACTATTTAATTTTGACAATTCAAAAGTGCCTGTACAAGGTTTAATTGAAATAAATGATTTGAGTTTGAGTTATACTCTCGAGATCGTGATTATGTTTTCATTAAGAAAACTGAATAACTGAAGGGATTAATTTTCCGTGTCTCGTAATTGACGACATTTCAAAGAAATCTTTTTGATAACTAATATGAACGTTTTACGTTAAGGATTTCTTAGCAATAGCAGCACTGAAAGATTATTCTTAGATATAGTACTCACATTTTCTGCATTGTTAACATCGGCTTTCTCTTCAATACAGTCATGATGATCAAACTTTTTCCTATCAAGGTATATTTTCTTGCAAAGGTCACAACGCAATACTTTCATATCTGAAACAATAATAAAATCTTGACTTGCCCTGTTGGAGAACATAACGACAATGGTATTGTTATGCAAATATGCTGTTTTGCCGTTTAAAACTTATTGATATAAGTGACCAACCAGACCTAGGCCAATCGACGACGACTATCGCCTCAAAATATGCCACCACATATAATTATCATGTCCCAAATTATGTTCTCTTCCAGTGATCTTTTTTTTATTGAAATAATATTTTTTTTAAATTGCTTTTAGAACTTTTCACTAGATAGGACTAACCTTTATGAGTTATAGAGTGTGATCCTAATTCTTCTTTGGTTTGGAAATGTTGCTTGCAAAATGCGCACTCAATCTTTTTAGCTGGCATTGATGTTATGCAAAATCCATTTTCTGACAACTTGTTAAGAATAGTCTGAAATGTTCCAGTTTCAACATAAATACACAAAGCATTAAAAAAACGCTTAAATGAACATTGTTACAATTCAAAACTACTGAGGAATACTTCATTCATACACATACATACTGCATGCTGAGGCACCACCACCATTTTCTGAATTCCAGGCTGCTGCTAGTGGGAAATTCCTAATAGGTAAAACCCAATAACAGCATGCCCGACCCGAAGGTCGACCGTAAGGACCTTAGCAGCCGTGTTTGCGAAAAGTGAATGCAATCTCGAGTCGAAATTGAGAACTTGGGGTCTTGCATGCTAAGTCTGGTGGGGTTGAGATTGTTTCTAAGCTGCTTCAGAGCCTAATCTTGTATTTTCGCCACAATATTTTATTAAATCCAACAGTGGCAGCCCTAGTGAGAAAAAGTAAACTCAGAGTTTATGTGAGTGTTATTTGTCTAATTTGTCCTACCCAAATCAACCAGTGGAATGTTCACAATTTTGTCGTCCACAGACGACAATATGTGAACATTCCACTTCTTCTCGGGCGAACTTAAGTTTACTTAGTTTTCTTGGCTAAACTCTTAAAACATAAACTGTAGGTTCTATTTAACTCAACTCTTTCTGTTATGATAAGGAAGTTATTTAGTTGACACAAAAATTCCCGTAAGTACTCCGAGAAAAGAAAGAAAAAAAAAAAAACTCTGAGAAGAGACAGATCTATGAGCTAAGACCTATCTTTTTGAGGGCTGATTTTTTAATCAACCGGTAATTTTATTGGAAGAATAATTTTGAATTTTTGACAGTTCTTCCATACAAAATCTGTCAGACGTCAATTTTATTCCACGAATAAAAGTTACCTGTCGATTAAAAAATCAGCGTTGAATCTTAATGGTTAATATCTGAAGACATGAATTTGCTTTTAATATTAATACCAAACAGGCGCACTCGCTGCCAACTACCAATAAAACAATAAACACACCGATTTTTTTAATACCAAAATCTATCTCGCAACATCTAAATAATCAGCAAGCAATGAACTCTATGTAAACATTACACTAAAGTTATTAGAAATCCTGAGAACATGAATCAATGAACTTTTCAAGACTTTCACTGCCTCATAGGCAAAGATATTTTTTTAACCGACTTGATGTTGCTGGTCAGCTTTTGTTTTCTAGTTAATAATAAGTTTACCAACATAAAAAAACATGCAGTTTGTACAAGTGTTTGGTCCAAAATAAATTATTTATTTATTTACTTTATTTATAACCATAATGCTGAATCAATGTAGCAAGACTTCGTTTACCAGTGAATATGGGAAATGAGTGGGAGCGCAAGGTTTACTTTATGGCAATTTCATGATTGTCTGCTAAGTTATTCTATTTGCTAGGCAAGCATTCTAAAGAAACATGATATATGGAATAATGTATTATTCTAATGGTAAAAGAATTTTTCAAATCGGAGTTGGTTCCAGAGATTATCCTCCACATACTCACAAACTTACAATGTTGTATTTAAATATGTACCGTAATTAAGCTATTTAAAAATAAAATAATATAACCATGCGTGAGTCTCGCAAAAACTTGAAAATGGCACGACCGATTGTGATAAAATTTTGGAAAGTGCGCGCCCGCTGGAGATCCACAATTTTTTTTCTCATGCCATAAAAATGTTTGTTTCAGTTTTAACATATTTGGTTTGGGAGACCATGACTGGTTATTGTAAGCCAAACATTTTTACAAATCATCTGTCTAAGTATCTAAATAATAATCGAACTTCCAGAACATTACAGGGTCAGTGGGTCGTCCAGGCAAACACGGAAATTACTTTCCGGTTAATTCGGTACGATGGTTAAAAAAAATGTTGTTTGTTTCCGGTTACAATACAAACAGCGAAATGTATGTGAAATTTGATTAAAAACAAGTAATATTTCGCATTTTGCAGAATGTTGACTACATTCAAATTTAATCAATTAGAAATACAAACAATGCTTTTACCTTTATCCCAGTACTTGATGTTACTAAATAATCTAACGTCATTGTTGAACCTATAATAATATCAAATAACGAGTACAATTCATTATCCTTAGACAAACACGTTCTACACAATTCTTCAATTTTTATTTCGAATTCTTGATTAGAAGCCATTTTCTTTTTTGTTATATTTTTCTCTTGTTGACCCGCCCGGGCCGCTCGCCGAAGCCACAGAACACTATTACTCACAGACTACTTAGCAGGGGGGTGACACTACGTACATTTTGACAGCGAAGTAAAGAAAGAGTTGCCATCTATAACTTGGCCCAAGTACTATTTAGGTACTTCAAATTATCAACAGATGGCGCTATATCATGAAATTGAAAAAAAATATTTTTTTTATTTAAAATAAGATTATTGATGTAATATTAATTGGAGATAAGTAAGAGAAAAATATTAAACTCTTCTTACAAATTGAAATAGACACATAAATGAAATACTATTCGCTATAGCACAAATATCAGCTTTATTTAAAAAGACCTGGTGCCAGATTCTACCTATGATGTATAAAGTGACAGTTCTTGAACTGAAAGAAAATAAACAATCACAATAACAATATGGCGGTTTGCTGCATTCTGCGTAAGCGCATTTTGTAGTTCCCGATCCGTATTGTTGTATTTCGTTGTAATTACCATAAGTAAGTGCGTCGCGTTGAGCCTTGTGCGCCTCCCCTTACTATTGGGACCTTACTCCGAAATTTTTGTACGTTACTGTGCGATAAAGACGCTTTGTTCTGTGCGCTCTATACATTGGGATAATTGGGAACAATTTTCATTCCATTGGGACTGTTTTGTTTCGTCCTATTTCTGTAACATGTTCTACTAGAATGTGTTACAGAGATAGGATGAAACGTTCTAATTTAGAACATGTTGTCATGATGCATATAAAGCTATAATATATATATATAGGTAGCTATGTCTATGTAGGTATGTGATTTGTTTGGGGCCAAGTTACAGATGGCGTATTGTCAAATAGGTTTGCAATTTTATCTCGTAAGAGGGCTCTCTTTTCCCTCTATATTCTACTTAGAGATACTACCAAAGAGTAAAGTAAGATACTACGTATCTATAAAGTCGCGATTACATTATCCAATTTTAAGCAATGCTAACTAGGAACACTCTAACTAGGAAATCGGAGCTAGTGATTACACTACACTAAATTGGATTCTAAATCGGACAGAGACAGACGATGAGACGACGCATTGAGACGCATTGTCGGCGTCGTCGCATTCGTGAAGAAGAATCGTACTAGGTTGCACGTTTCGAATTTTCTATCGATGGCGCCGTATTTATCAAAACTACAGAAGAAAATAATAATTTAATGTCGTTTAAAAATATAAAAAAAATAAAAATAAATATTTTTTTTTATTTTTTTTAGTTTTCAGACAGAGTTAGGTACTTTCGAATGTATGATATTATAGTATGGATAGTATTTATTGATCAGACAGTTTTCCTAGGAATCACGCTAGACGAGAAATTACAATGGGGACCTCATATAACATCTATTGCGGGGCGGCTAAGCTCCGCCGCTTATGCTGTTAGAAAGATAAGACAGTTAACAGATGTAGAAACCGCGCGTTTGGTCTACTTCAGTTACTTCCACAGTATTATGTCATATGGCATTTTACTATGGGGTCGGGCTGCTGACATTGAATCCATTTTTATTTTACAAAAGAGAGCTGTCAGAGCCATTTATAATCTACGTCGTCGCGAATCTCTTATGGAACTATTTAGAAAGGTTAATATCATGACGGTACCTTGCCAATTCATTTATGAAAATATTATGTATGTAAGAAAAAATCAACATCTTTTTAATAAAATAAGTGATAGGCATAATTTTAATACTAGAAATAAAGATAAATTAGATCAACCTTTTTTCAGATTATCTAAAGTACATACATCTTTTATGGGGTACTGTGTTAAATGCTACAACAAAATACCTTGTGACATATTGCAATTAAATGAAAGAAAATTTAAAACTCATATTAAAAGTACACTTTGTAAACAAGGATATTACAAATTAGAGGATTATATCCAAGATAAGAATGTTTGGAAACATGCTGGTCCTGCTCCATAGGACAATCTAAAAGTCTAGACAACATCAAACTTGTTCCAAATTTAATTTATATTATATATATATATATATATATATTTATTTTTTAATATGACATCTTATTTTAATTATTTTTTTTTTTACAATCTGCGACTACAGTGGCTCACACACTTGTTAAAGTTCAACTACTTTTGCATTTTTTTTTTAAATAACTTGTAAATATGTGAGCACCATGTATCTATCACTTATTTGATTTACCTGTCTTTGCTTAATTTTTAATTCTTTTTACCTTTTGTGGTAGACTAATTTTATTATGGGTGCATCGTGTTCACATATAATTTTTATTATGTATACAAGACCTTGTAAAACATTTTAAAAGAGTAACGGTGGAGTTTCTTGCCCATTCTTCTCCATACGAAATCTACCTTTGCGAATGGGCGACTAGAATCATTTCTATTTAGTTTATTTTTGACGTTCAAAAGTGCCTTTAATGTGCCTATTTGAAATAAATGATTTGACTTTGACTTTGACTTTGACTTTATAAATTATACATATACTTGTAGCACATGGATTTTTTTTTTCTGTGAGCAATGCTGTCGTTTCCGATACAGTCGCCATGTTGTATGTAGCATTTATATAAAAAAAACTGGCGAAGTGCGAGTCGGACTTGCACACGGAAGGTTCCGTACCACAAGGCAAACACACCGAAAAAAAAACACGTTTCTTGTATGGGAGCCTGCCTTAAATATTTATTTTATTTTAATTTTAGTATTTGTTGTCATAGCGGCAACAGAAATACATAATTTGTGAAAATTTCAACTGTCTAACTATCGCGGTTCTTGAGATACAGCCTGGAATAATTGGATAAGTGGAAATAATTATTAGTTCCACTTATCGCCGCGGGACTTCTTTCGTGAAACGGACTCTAAATGTATGTATACATACAACAGCGACTTCACGACCACAGAACATTTATGCAAGGAATATACTACTCAACTTTACTCAAGAACATTTTATGCCACAGAGCATGTAACACTACTATCACTATCACTCACTGGCCAGTATTGCCAACTCCAAAAGTTCTAATTTCCACGACGAAATTATCGTACAATCTATTAAAATAAAACTCTTTTGTTTGATTTCTTTCTTTTAATTTGTCGAACCTTGGTTTGGTCTTGAATATCAGCGTTTGTCTACTCATGTGATATTAGTGGGGTGGCCATAGACGCTCAATCTGACTGATGTATGACTGACTGACGTAAGATATTTTGATTTTTGTCAATCATGCAGTCACTAAGCGTCATGACTGAGCGTGTAATGGCTTGCTGTCATTCACGCGTCAGTCAGTCGTGATGGTCGTGATTTGAACAGCAATGGAAGCACGCGTGAGTTTGTCGACGCCACCACCGTCGCCACTCAACGCGCCAGCAGCATTGCCGTTGAATAATTTAGATGTCGATGGACCCCAAAAACAATAGTTACACAAATAAGTATAAAAGGCACGACAGATGTTGTTGGCCCAATACTTCGCCAGTTCTGCGATGTCATCGGTCGCAGCGCAGAAGAAAGGCACGTCCCCACTAGGTCCACCAGGTAACGACAGGCCGGGCGTCAGGCCGGTTTTTGCAACGCGTCCTCATTCAAAATTTACGAAGAAGAGGAAGTGCTTTCAGCTTCTGCTATGCAGCATTTATAGTAAGAAGCGTGTAGCAATCTCCATCAGGGCATCATTCCTTTTGTTTTTATTTTAATAAAAACAAGTCCAGTCAAATCAGTTAACAAAAGAGTTAAAGAGAGAGAGAGCACTCCATTTTGGCGCGAACACACGCACAACTCTGTGTAGCGGTAGTCACAAGCGCATTGGCCGGCTGCGCGAGCCGTCTCCACTACTCAGGGCCGCGCGGCTTCTTTTGAAGTAGACCGACAATCGGCGGGTTGAGCGAGGGCCAGTTTGGCCGCGGTTCAGGTCCCGCTCACGTCCACACTCACGCGAGGACGCGCCTGAAAATAAACTCGTTCTACTCTTTTTTGCAACCATGATGTCACGCAGCATTTTCTTCGAACACGTTTCTTTATGATATTGCAAGGATACATGCAACGCATGCTTAAACTTTATTAACATCCATGTTTTCTAGCCGGATTTTGGACTCAAACTGACAATGTTCGTGACTATTCGTCTTATAGGCATCGCTTCAGTCCGAGATCAAAGATAAATTAAATGCTATCAGTCAGATTGAGCGTCTAACGGCCCCCGTAGACCGAGTTATAAATGGCAGCGAATATTAAACCAATACGCACGCTGGCAGTTGTTTTTTTATAACGATAACGTGTCGATAATTTTCTACAGACAGTGAGTAATTTTTACCCGACTGCGCGACTCAAAGGAGTGATAATGTGTTTATCAGCCTATGTATGTATGTATGTTCCTTTGAAGCACTATACAGACCAAACGCCTGGGCCGATTTTTATGATTCACACGTCAATCGATTCCTCTTAGTCCGGCGAGTGTCACTAAAGACATGACGTTAGTGAAAGTTCATTAAGGCGACTACTATGTATATTATATGTATGTATGTAATATAATAATAACTTGATTTCATAGAAAATAGATTTGACATGTTTTATATATAAAGACAATTTTAAATGAGCTTAGGTAGGAACACAATGCAATACAAATCTAAGAGATAAAATCTGTACACAATATGGAAAACCCTACCTCTCAAACTAGGCAACCTGTATCTTGAGAGACAGTGATTCAGCTTAAGATGTGGTGCTTATTATAATAGTAGACTGTGTCGATCTACCCGAGCGATTGAAGATAATAATAATTAGGTACTACTAATACTAAATAAAGCTAATTCAAGTATATGTTTTATACGAGATGTGAGTGTGTGCGTTCGTGTGAGGGTGTGCGTGTGTGTGAGGGTGTCTGGGGGGTGTGTGTGTGTGGGGGTGTGTGTTTGGGTGTGTTGTGTGTGATTGGGAAATGTACGTAATTAGGCGACGTACTTAAGTAAGGATTCTGTTTCTAAATAGTCCCGTTCTAGTAGCCATTCTGTTAATTTTGATTTTATTTCATATTTATTTAGATCGACAATGTTTAATTTCTTCTGAATTTGTTTGTAAATGTATGTACTTAATGTGTAGTATTGGTGTTGAGCGAAGGATGTTTTGTGAGGGGTACTTAAGGGAAGTTTCTTCCTTTTTTTAGGGTCAGATGGGGGAACGCTAGCGCGTTTTCGAACAGTTGACTGCAGTACAAAAAGCTGGCGCACTGAAAGCACTTTGCAATCAGCGTATAGTTGCGCAGTAGCGATAAGGTTTGCGCGACGTCACCTTCAGCACGGCTCTCTGCGCTCTTTCAATCCTCAGAAGACTGGTTTTATTTGCACCATCCCATACTGTGATGCAATATCCAATGACGGATTGACATAATGCATAGTACACCATCTTCAGGGTTTCAGGCGCAGCCGAGTCTCTAAGGGATTTGAAAATATGCAAAAGTTTCATAGCTCTAGTGGTAATGGCGTCGACCTGTTTGTCCCATCGTAATCCTCCGTCTATTTGGACACCCAGATATTTCACATTATCAGTTCTAGTAAGTGTCGGACATAAGCATTTTGGGGATTGTTTGGAGCAGGTGTGCGCTGTTATGGTAAAAGATGTGTCGGGCAAGTTGTTACCGGATAGCCAATGGAATGTACGATGTTTTGTCGCAGTTTAGGGTAAGTAAGTTTAAGTTGAGCCATTTCATTATACTTGTTAATGCCGCTTCTGCGTAGCACTTAACGCTATCCCAAGTTGATCCGTAAACCATGACTGCGGTGTCGTCTGCATACGCAATGATCTTGGAGTTGGGGATGGTCATACTGCACAACTCATTGACGTATATTTGGAAGAGGGTGGGGCCTAAGATGCTTCCCTGGGGTACACCGTAAGTGGTAGATACTTCTTCACTTTTATGCTCTCCAATTTTTACTCGTTGGGTCCGGTTGTTAAGATAGTCTTTGAAAAGTTCGAGGGTGTTTCCTCGTACCCTAGGAGTTCCAATTTAGAGATAAGTTTGGGAACAGACACTGTGTCAAATGTATATCTCTTTGGCACGATCTGTAGCCTAAACGGCTTGATCGATTTCAGCTTGAGAGGTGCCGTTCGATTCGTCGTGACACTGGGTATATCAAAATTAAAAATGGTTGCCTGTAAAGTCGGTTTTACGGGCGAAGATTTTACGTGACAACGTCTTTTTCTCGGTAGAATATTTATTGATATGAATATAATTAAATTGCACAATAGGAACAAGGAATTGAATGAAAATAAGAATTGCACAAATTTTAACTATAGAAATATATTTTGTTCGTTCGGTGACTCATCGTAACGTTACCGAGCGTTACACTTTTTCATAAGTGACTCCCAGCCGCAACCTAATTTAAGACGTTGTCACGTCAAAAAAAAATAAAATGGCCGATTTTTGGCGCAATGTTATGTCTTCAAAAAAATTTTTTTTCTCAAAACCTGTCGAGTGGGATATCAAAATAAAGGGCTTTAAAAGATGATTATAAAAATATATACAACTTATAGATATGGTTAAAAGTAAATCGAAGTGACAAATCGTAAAAAACACGTATGTACCTAAAATTTTGGGGGTTCCCCATACTTAGAACTGAAACTCAAAAAAAATTTTGTGGGTATCTATGGATAGGTCTTCAAAAATGATATTGAGATTTCTAATATAATTTTTTTTCTAAACTGAATAGTTTGTGCGAGATACACTTCCAAAGTGGTAAAATGTGTGTCCCCTGTAACTTCTAAAATAAGTGAATGATAAATTTAAAAAAATATATGATGTACATTACCATGTAAACTTCCACCGAAAATTGGTTTGAACGAGATCTAGTAAGTAGCTCGCCGGTGAAAATTTAAAAGCATATGATGGTACGGAACCTTCGGTGCGCGAGTCCGTCTCGCTCTTGCCCGGTTTTTATCTTTTACATACGATACCTCTGGGCTCAAAGGGCGTAAAACACAAAACGACACAAAAAGAAAAAAGATTTTTTTTTATCTCTACTTAAAAGTGTCCAGGGTTGATAAAGTTCTTAGATTTTTGATGTGTTTAAGAAGGTTTTTTCACAACTGGCCCTGGTTTTGTATTGACTATAGCATGTGCTATACAACCGAATTTTTTTAATATAAATACGCCCTGAGCAGGTACACACAGGCGTAAGCCCAACTTTTCATAAATGATACAAAGACACAGGGGTGTATATATAAATTACTTGAATTATTGTATAACGTGGTAAAGGACAATCTTTTTACAATGATTTTTCTAATTGATATTTTATTTATTTAGTAGGCATCTATTCTTCGATAATTATTTAGCATATTTTTTTTTTTTGCTGTTATATCCCGCTGCTGGACAAAGGTCTCCCTAGTCCCTACTCTCTTTCCACACTCTCTGTCCAGAGCTGCCAAAGACCAAGCTTTAACAACGGATTCCAGCTCGTCCCGCCATCTCCGTCTGGGCCTGCCGCGATGTAGTTTACCACTAAGCGGGACCCACTGGGTCGTAAGTTTGGCCCACTGATCGTCTGACATGCGGTAGACGTGTCCAGCCCAATTCCATTTAAGCGTGGCAGCTTTCCGAGTGACATCAGTTATTTTAGTGATGGATCGGATTGTTGTAGGTAGTCTTAACCCGGTCCACAAGTTTAATACCCAGAATACTCCGTTCCATAGTTCTCTGGCAAACCTCGAGCGTGGACCTCTGTTGAATTATCAAAGACCATGTTTGAGAACCATACGTGCATACGTGAGAATGGGAAGAATACACATTTATGTCGATGAGTCTTCTCTTGAAGTGACTAGAACCGAAATCAAATGAAGGTCTATCCCCTTCATTTGATCTTTCATGGCCCAATAGCTCCTACAGGCATTTTCGGTGCGTCTTGCCAGTTCTTTACTTGGTCTTGCCTGGAAAGAGACTATTTGACCAAGATAGAGATACTCATCGACATATTTTACCTCCCCACCCGCCGCGCGGTGATCCTACGATGCACATATCATCAACTTGGTCTTTGACATATTCATTTGAAGTCCGACCCGAAAAGGACAATATCGTCGGCAAAATGGAGATTGGATAATCTCTTTTGTCCAACCATAATGCCTTGCTGCTAGCTTTCTGAAGACTTCCTCCAGAACGGCTGTAAATAATTTCGGAGGCAGCGGGTCTCCTTGTTTAACTCCTATATTGATCTAGAAAGACGGTCATGTCTTAGAATTGATTTTAATAGTTGCGGTACTCTTTCTATCAAAAGATGTACGTGGTGTCTATTTCTTGATTTTGTACGGCGTTGAAAAATGAGTTATGGCTGATGCTATCAAAAGCTTTTTTGAGTAATCTATAAATTCAATATAAAGCGGGAGCGTGAACTCTGTATGTTTTCAGGCATTTTGAGACATAGATGTCTTAGACGAAGTATCTTTTTTTTTTAACTGCAAACTTTTATTCAAAAATAACATACAAGACTTACTTACCAACTTGAACTGCGAAAAGAATAAAAAAAACATCCTTCGTATACGACATGTAGGTATGACTCAAAATGCTCTAAATGGTGTCTACTATTACCCCCTTGAGGCTTTGTATCCAGTTTTCAAACACCCTATATATTCATCTTTTTTGATAAATTTTTCCAATTTTTTAATTCGTCCGATGTATTTGAAGTACTTTTAATTTGAAATACTTGCTTTGGTTTGGTAACACTGCACCAGCGCCGATCGATAGTTCCCCTCACGAAGCTGCCCCACTCCTCCCTGAATACCGTATAGTAATTATTTTGACTCTTCGGTCTGTAATCCCTTTAAAGAAGTCGGTGGTATTTTAGAATTATTATTGTGGTGGTTACCATATTTATATGTTTTCTGTTGTGTACTCAGTCCTACAACAACCGAATTTTGATTGAAATACTTTATAAAAGTCGGGATGGACAGAAGAAACGACACGTAGATAAACAAGTTCAGAATACGACGAGCGTGTAGTTCGAAGTGATGTTGGATAACTGTTCTACTTTTCAATAAATACCTAGCTGTTGCTATCAAGTATTTAATTGTAGCAGTTTAGAATGTGATAGTACTAAATAAACAACATGATCGGCAGCCCCCGTGACTTGTTGCCACAACAGTGCAAGCACCGTCAACACAAGGAGATCCGCGGCTTAGAAGAGCGGCATCAACCGATAAGCAAGTTACAATATGCCTTGATTTTGTGTTTTGTAAAAAGATAATTCGTGGCAGTACCACCACGTATTTAGGTATTCTGAGAAAAAGTTTTACGATTTTGCCTTAATTACGAGTATCACAACAGAGAGTTGTAACAGGCCGGATTGCTCATAAATTTGCATACGTCGAAAGAGGAGGAAAGCCTTTTTCTGACTAAAGGTCAGGTAGGTACCTACATTATTGACTAAAAGGTACAGCACTAGTAAAAATGTCAATTTTTAAAATTCCGAGGATACCACCGAAAAAGTCCACTGCAATAATTCCACTGACACCAGCATCTACTGCCAATACATGCGGCCAACCACATGGGTCCCACAGGGTACCACCAAAAAAGTCCACTTCAAAAATTCCACTTACAACAGCATCTACGGCCATTACATGTGGCCACCCACATGGCTACCACAGGGTACCACCAAAAAAGTCCACTACAATAATTCCACTGACAACAGCATCTACGGCCATTACATGTGGACAACCACATGGTTCCCACAGAGTACCACCAAAAAAGTCCACTGCAATAATTCCACTGACAACAGCATCTACGGCCATTACATGTGGCCACCCACATGGCCACCACAGGATACCACCAAAAAAGTCCACTGCAATAATTCCACTGACAACAGCATCTACGGCCATTACATGTGGACAACCACATGGTTCCCACAGAATACCACCAAAAAAGTCCACTGCAATAATTCCAGTGACAACAGCATCCACGGCCATTACATGTGGCCACCCACATGGCTACCACAGGGTACCACCAAAAAAGTCCACTGCAATAATTCCACTGACCCCAGCATCTACGTCCAATCAACAACATGGGTACCACAGGGTACCGCCAAAAAAATCCACTGTAGTACTTTGGAGTACACCAGCAGCTACGCCCCCTGAATACATCTGGAGTTCACAACCAACTTCGTCCACTGCATTGTGGACACACCAATTCTCAGGTACGTACTATTCTTTATACTTTATTCTTTATATTTTATATAGCTTTTTTTATGGTAGGTAATCAAATTTGTTCTACAATAATGCATTATTTGCGAAGGTGTTTTTAACCGACTTCAAAAAAAGGAGGAGGTTCTCAATTCGGTTGTATTTTTTTTTTTTTTATGTTTGTTACCTCAGTACGCCGTCATTTATAAACCGAGTTGGAAAATTCTTTTTTTATTTAAAAGGATATACTTCCAGATTGGTCCCATTTTTATCAAAATCCAGTTCTGATGATGGGATCCACGAGGAATTGAGGGAACTCCTCAAATATTATAGGGACACCTATAGCGATTTGGGTATTTTTTACAGTAACTCATGCATTTGCTCTCGGAAACCACCATTTGGTGAAGTGGAACTGATGAAGAAGACCACAGATGGCCAACGTAACTACTTAATAATAAGTATTTCACGGGTTGCGATTCGATTACTTCAATATGGTTGCTAAGCAATTTATGCTCGTCACAATGCGAATGGTGAAATGGAGCTGATGGTGGAATACTAGGAGAACTCCTCAACAATTAACGTCCCTGCATCGGGAAAAGCAATATTTTGTAAAAGGCGTTGGGCAAGTTGACATTAGGCTATTGTAACTTAGACACATTATAAACAGACCCACTTAAAAGCGAGAAATAAAAACTTTTTAACAAAAACAAAACCGACTTCCAAAAAAACACTACAAAATGAAAAATAACTTTAATTTCGGAAGTCGGTGGCAAAAACTAAAATAGGAACAGATCCAAAGACACCGACTTCCGAAATTAAAGTAATTTTTCACTTTGTAGTGTTTTTTTGGAAGTCGGTTTTGTTTTTGTTAAAAAGTTTTTATTTCTCGCTTTTAAGTGGGTCTGTTTATAATGTGTCTAAGTTACAATAGCCTAATGTCAACTGCTCATCACATGTTACAAAATATTGCTTTTCCCGATACTCGGACGTTTATTGTTGAGGAGTTCTCCTGGTAAGAGCCAGGAGACGATTCGATTGGATTCGATTGTAACGAGCATAAATTGCTTAGCAACCATATTAAAGTAATCGAATCGCAACCCGTGAAATATTTGTCATTGAGTAGTTCCGATGGCCATCTGTGGTCTTCATCATCAGCTCCACTTTACCAAATGATGATTTCCGAGAGCAAATGCTCAAGTTACTTTAATTATTGAGTAGGCCACACGACGAAAGAGCATTACTAGAAATGACGCGATTACAAATTGACGCATCAGCATGACTAGTAGGTAGAGGTCGTCCTATGTAAAACTACAATCTTAATTAGGTATTATTTTTGTACGAACTGAACATTTTGGCATATTGAACCGTAAAAAGTAAGCTCAACAAAAGGTAACTGCTGTAAATCGTTGAGGAATTCCCTCCACTGTCTATGTTCTCCATCATCAGACCTGTAATGGCACTTATCTATATAAATAAAAAGAAAAGTCCTGACGGACTGATTGACTGACTCATCAACGCCCAGCCCAAACCGAGTAATTCCACTTTGCCCCACCAAGCCCGCCACCCTGGTGTGGCAAAGTGGACTGCCTAAAATTTTGCAGTGGAATATGCCCCACTATTCTGATTTGATGGGGCGGATAACACTAACCTAACCTAAGCATTTTTTTTAAATAATTATCCTCGTCTAACTAATTCGGTTCTCGATAGCCTGTTAAAAATAATCTCTTTTTTCCATATTTTTTTTTCTATATAATTTAGTCGTTTCTGGCACTCGCCGGCCGCTGCCGCGGCACCGCTCGCTTCGCTCGCTCGGCTCGTGCGTAGGAGGTCACAGTTTTAACCTAACCTAACCTAAGCATTTTTTTTTAAATAATTAACCTCGTATTTATGCTAGTGTTATCCGCCCCATCAAATCAGAATAGTGGGGCATATTCCACTGCAAAATTTTAGGCAGTCCACTTTGCCACACCAGGGTGGCGGGCTTGGTGGGGCAAAGTGGAATTACCCCCCAAACCCTTGGACCTAGAGAGCTGAAATTTTGTACAGAGGTTCCCTTTATAATGTAGACAAGGAATAAGGAAGGATTTTTCGAAATTCAACCCCTAAGGGGGAGAGGGTGAAATTTCACGCGGACAAAGTCGCGGGCAGAAGCTAGTAACCCATATGGGTGCAAAGTTTTTATTTATTTATCACATGAAATGTTTCCTTTGCCATTACAGTTCTCATCAATATAAATGAATTAATTCCAAACACAAGGTAGCTACTGTAAACTGTTGAGGAGTTCCCTTTTTACCGACTTCAAAAAAAAGGAGGTTATCAATTCGATACGTATGTATGTAATATTATTGGAATTGCATTATATTCACATATGATGATCTATTAGGGCTTCCAAACAAATATACAAAATTTCATAGACGTATGTATGTATGTATGTATGTATGTTTGTCCACGCATATCTCCGGGACTATTAATCGGATCGTGACCATTTTTTTTTTATTGGCTTACATTTTCTTTAACTTAGGGAACAGTGCAAGTTTCATCAAGATAGATTCAGTAATTTTCAAGATATGGACTAATACGTGTAAGTGTGACGGCCTGGCTTATTGATAAGAGCTACGGGTGTAGTGTCAAAGGGAAAACATCTCAAAACCTTGGTCAAATACTAGTGCAAAAACTAAAAATTACGAAATAAAAAGTAATTAAAAAAAATTAAACCGACTTCAAAAAGAAATTAACTCAAAATTATGAAATAACTTTAATTTCGGAAGTCGGTGGCATAAAACTAAAATACAGATCCCAAGACACCGACTTCCGAAATTAAAGTTATTTCATAATTTTGAGTTAATTTCTTTTTGAAGTCGGTTTAATTTTTTTAAATTACTTTTTTACTGTCCTTCGTCTTCATCATCAGACCCCTAATGACAGTCACAACCATGTAGGTGTAAAGTTCACATCAATACAAATTAATCAAGCCCAAACACAAGGTAACTGTTGTAAATCGTTGAGGAGTCCCCTCGACTGTCTTTCGGCTCCATCATCAGATCGACTCCAGGCCTTCATTAAATTGTAGTGGTTTAAAATACCTAATGAAAAAATTAACAAACGCACTAGTCGCTCCTACGATTTTCGAATGTTCCCCTCGATTTCACTAGGATGCCATCATCAGATCCTGGTTTCCTTATCATGGGACCACCCTTGGCATATCTCCTTTGCAACAAAAAAAGAATAATCAAAATCGGTTCATAAACGACGAAGTTATCCGCGAACAAACATAAAAAAAATATATATATATACTGTCGAATTGAGAAACCTCCTCCTTTTTTGAAGTCGGTTAAAAAAGTTTTAATACGAATTCTTGTCTGCAGAGCACTTTGACCTTTGACAGTAGTGTCGTATCGTAATACACCCGAACCGGAAAAAAATATATAAATAAAATAGTAATTTCATTGTTCACAGCTCCACTGGCCATCACCAATCCCAGAATTTGGTCAGGGAACCAGCGACCACATGCACCGTTCAGGTAAATTGTTATTATTGTATACCAATGATCGCTAGTAATATATAAGTCAATGTTGTATACAGGATGGCTTGGACATCGACGACGCGCTCTAAGCCGGTTTTTGAGCTTTACTGCGATACAAAAATTTCTATTTCTAGGTTCTAGGTCTCTAGAGACAAGTGCGGAACGTGATGCATTGCATGACATGCATTGTCTCGCGAATCGGAAACGTTTACCGATACAGAATCACGCTTGAGTTCTCAGCGTATTCGCACATCTACTAACAGGTCTTTTGAAACGAGTGATGAACGTGATGCGCGACTAACTGCTGATCGAGATTATTATACATTGTCCCGAACACGCACACAACAAAATATTCATAATCAGTTAGAAAGTGAGAGAGAAAGAATTGCTGGAGTACGGCATGAAGAGACAGAAGAAGAGCGCAACGAACGTTTGAATTCTGATCGACTTCGACATTCTCTGAACAGAATGTCGATATCATCTGAAGAATCGGATGTGTCTCAAGATATAGCCGGTAGGGCATGGCGACCTTCCTTGGGTTGATAAGCCGGTCGATTCTGTAAAAATCTCACCGTGAAAAATTAGGTGAATTGAGTTTGTTTTTGCTAGGTATTGACACTATTGACAGCTCACTCCACGCTCACTTCACCTAAGTTTTCACGGTGAGATTTTTACAGAATAGCACCGAAGGAACGGAGTGCATTTACGTATCTCCTATATTGACTACGCCACATATTCCGCCATCGGAGACCGATATGGTTCAAAATTGTACGTTTTTTGAAGCTGTTAAATGGCAAAAAGAAACAAACGGTATGTGTTGCTCAGGTCCACAGTCAAAACATTTCTTGGACAACATCCGTTCGTACAATATCTAATGCCTTTCAAATGACATGTTTTGGTGCGAAACAGATTTCAGAAGGCCCATGTATGCCAACATTCAACGTGCAAGGCCAAGTTTACCACCTTATTGGTTCATTATTGCCGTTGTTTTCCAGTCCCCGGGCTCTTAGAATTCGACATCAGACGTTTCAGATCTTCGATTTTGACGACTCCGTTGTCGCTGGCATAAGCAACAGGACCCGCGTACGAAGTCGCGGGCAGAAGCTAGTTTTTAATAAAGGCTTATCTCATATTATTATTGTGTTAATTTTTTCGCAAATGATAGGAAAAGTAGAGTATTTTCTTCGGTGATACAGCTGTCTTAGTCTTGGGTGAACTTAAATCCCTCGCTACACTCAGGACTCGTCTTAAATCCCTCGCTTTAACACCCTCGCTACGCTCGGGAGTAAAACTCGAGTCCTTCGTTAAGCTCGCGATTTAAATCGTCACCCGCGACAGAAGACACTGCTTTATCCCCTTGGTTAATAATCTACTATTTCTGCGTAATTTATGATGTTTCCGAGAAAAAGGCACCAGTTTTGGTCATTGGCTTTCATAATACTTAGGTACAGTCAGCAAAAGAGTTAGTTATGCAGGATCGTCTCGGATATAGTTGAAGTTTAGTAATAAACCGATGGATGTGGTCGAATAAAATTTAATTTTATTAATAGAAAACAGCTCATTTATCAAATTAAGTTTCGGTTTATTACTAAACTTCAAGTATATCCGACGATCCTGCATACCTAACTCTTTTGCTGACTGTACATAAAACTTGATGTTTTGTCTAATTGTACAAAATACGCTTTTATGGCGATTGCATGACACACCCTGTTAAACCATAAAAGGTTTGTCCACGAAAAATCACTCAACTTTTTCATCGCTCAGTAAAAAACGTCATCATTTCAGCCATAATACTGCCACTGCTGAGCTAAGGCCTCCTCCAAGCGACACATCGACCTGCGCAGTTTTTCATAATACTGCCACTGCTGAGCTAAGGCCTCCTCCAAGCGACACATCGACCTGCGCAGTTTTTCATGATATGGGCAGAATCGTGCATCCTGCTTCGCGGCATCCATACACCTTGTGGAACGCCTACCCATGCCACTTGTTCCGGTAAGTGGTATTAATGTAATACAGGATTATTTACCATTAAAAAGCTCATCAGAGAAGCGTAATGTATTTCGAGATTGGGAAACCTGTTGAAGAAGCATCTGTAAAGATTGCAGATTGACGAAAAATTTCTATGTAGTTCCATCACCATCCAAGCCTTTTCCCAGCTATGCTGAGGTCGGCTTCCTATTGAATGCCAGTATTTTACATTCTGACCTCCACAATCTAGTTACTTGTTAATACGATACCCGTGAGACTGGTTGTCAGATTTTCGGGCTTCAAACTACCCGTAACAATTGTCAAAGATTAAGCCGTTGACCGTTGCCGAAAGCATGTAATGGATGGTTCACCCATCCGCGGACTGACCTCGGCCAGCGCAGCTTAACCTTCAATGGACCCGTGCGGCTGTTCTCATTTGGTCACAAACCCCTCTTTTTTATGGCATGGAACTTTTACTGCGCGAGTCGGATTCGCACTTGGCCGGTTTTTTACCCGATTGTGGCAAAGCCCAAAAGGAGGGTTTAAATATGTTTTTACTGGACTGCGGCGAAGCCCAAAAGGAGGGTTTTGTGTTTGACCTGTATTTATGTATGTATATCCTTTTCTTTGTTCCCTCGTAACTCATAAACGAATGAACGGATTTGAATAAATTATACGTCTTTAGACTTGTCTCGGTATCGTGAATGTCACTGGCTACATTAAAATAAAAAAAATTGTTTAACACGGGTTTTTTTTAATATACCTACAAATTAACTGTTTTCGGATTTTTTCCTTTAGGTACCTACTTCTGTTACATGATCTTGCTTCTTGCCAAATTTCATGTTTCTAGGTCAACGGGAAGTACTCTATAAATTTTGATTCCCTTGAGAGTGTCGAAATATACGTTTTTTGCGGCATAAACGGCCGTATTAGGGTTACGTAGCCAAATGGCATAAAACGGGACCCTTATGGATTCGTCATGTCTGTCTGTCTGTCCGTCCGTATGTCACAGTCACAGCCACTTTATTCCGAAACTATAAGAACTATACTGTTGAAACTTGGTAAGTAGATGTATTCTGTGAATCGCATTAAGATTTTCACCCAAAAATAGAAAAAAAAACAATAAATGTTGGGGGTTCCCCATACTTAGAACTGAAACTCAAAAAATTGTTTTCATCAAACCCGAGGAGACCTATCCATAGATACCCCACACGTATGGGGTATCTATGGATAGGTCTTCAAAAATGATATTGAGGTTTCTAATATCATTTTTTTTCTAAACTGAACAGTTTGTGCGAGAGACACTTCCAAAATGGTAAAATGGGTGTTCCCCCCCCTGCAACTTCTAAAATAAGAGAATGATAAAACAAAAAAAATATATGATGTAGGTACATTACCATGATTGTAAACTTCCACCGAAAATTGGTTTGAACGAGATCTAGTAAGTAGCTCGCCGGTGAAAATTTAAAAACATGATGGTACGGAACCCTCCTCGGTGCGTGAGTCCGCCTCGCTCTTGCCCGGTTTTTTTACGTTAACTTTACTTATGTGTTTGATTTTTTCACAGCTTCAAGGGACTATAGACCAAACCCTAAAAACAAAGTAAAATGGCGGATTTGGGGTGCCATTATTGTGGAGTTCGAATTTTTTCTTCTTCTAATAGGTACCACCGAGTGGGATATCAGAATGAAGGGTTTTAAAAGGTGATTACAAAAATATATACAACGTATATTGAAGTAATTCAAAGTGACACAATAATGGTAAAAAGCACGAAATAAAAAATAAAATAAAATCTTTCACATTTGTAAACTAAAATGCTGGAAGTAAAAAAAGTAATTAAAAAATCTAAAAGAACCGACTGCGGTAAAAAACTTATAAAGTTAAAAAAAAACTGAAAAGCTAAAACATTTTATATTTTCAAACTCAAATTGGTCCCGCCTGCTTCCAACTTTTATTTAATTTAAAATGTTTTTAGCTTTTCAGTTTTTTTTTTTAACTTAAGTATGTTTTTTACCGCAGTCGGGTTTTTTTTTTTACTTCTTTTTAATCTTTAAGTTATTAAATAACTTTTTTAATACAGTTGCTCAAAAAGTGGTGTATTGCAGGGACGTATAGCGTTCGGGATGTGGGCTATTACATACTAGTGCTTTTTTTTACCTTTCCCGAACTCGTGCGTGTCTCTTTCCCAACTGTCAAAATAATGTCTATTAAAAAGAAAAACCAACCATGAAGTTTTTACTAAAGAGTTTTTGTGATTCATACAAATACGTTTAATTCGAAAAAGAAGCTACTAATTTATTTCAATATCAGATTTAATTATTTAATTGAATGAGTTAGGTTAGGTTTCATTTCATTTCATCCCATTAAATTTCATTTTCATTTCATATCAATAAAAAAAATATACTGAAGACTAAGCTGTATGGATAGTTCCCTTTGCCTACCAAAATGAGTGAAGAAAAAAAAACTCTGCTTATATTCTACGGTTGGCGCCATTTTCCAGAAATTTTCTTTGCGAGTTTAGTTGTTTGTTGCACAAAATGAGTAATTTCGACCCTATTTTTTTTTAATTAACACCTCCGGAACTCAGTATAATTGCACAAAATGCTTCGGAGAACATTTTACCGGAAAAGTCAAAAAGTCGTTACATATCCACGACGACGATATCCATACGACTAATTTTTTGCGTGGAGAGAAGAGAAAAAAGCAATATTATGTTTTTATTATTTTATTAAATTGCTTCATTTTTTCGCAACTGTATTAAAAATAGTCGTTCAGTACACCTGCGGAACCGTCATTGCAACTTGTTCCGACTGTCAACCCTCGCCTTCGGCTGCGCCTCGGCTCGGGTAGACATTTGTCGGAACTCTTTGCAATGACAGCCTTTCCGCACTTGTAATGAAATATACTATTTATGCGCATTACAGGTTTGACACAAGTAGGCCTCCTCCACCACTGTCAAACAATGCACCTCTTGTAAGACATGCTGCTACGAAACGAGCTGCAGAGCTTTGTGGGGGTAAGCATCTTACTTCATTTGTCTTCTACTTATTTATTATTGCAATTTGTAAAATATTCAAATCTCAAGAATAAATGCCCAGCGAAAATAAAAATAAAAGTAAGGCGAAACCGTCAGAGTAGCCCGCGAATTTCAAATTTTCTTAGTTTTTTTGCAATTTGGAAGTCGGTATTAGGTTGTATACCTATTGATCAAAATATGATTCGCTACAATAACAGGTACATATTTAGAGAATTATAATCCTTAATACATCGTCTATCTTGCTAAATATGAAGTATAAATTAGTATCAAAGTTTTACACAAAAAGCGCGCCATTTGTTTTTTTTTTTCATCAAGTCGGTTTTATTCAGCCGATTTTTATTTTCAGTCAGTATCTTTTTGATCGAATGCATACATTTTATATTAAACATAATGGGAGACATTAACCTCTGTGGTAAATTTATATCTAAATAAAAAAACAGTGCATTAATGAAAAACAGTGCAACCATTTCGTACAACATTTCTGCACTGTTTTGGTTCTAAGCAAAAAATACGTCCTTTGTGATCGGTTTTGTAGTAATTAATGATAACATTACTACCTAGTTCAAAGAAAAAGTAGATTACGCACCTTGCTAAAGTGAGTAATTAATGCACTCGTGTTAATTTAGTGCCCTCCCGTTTGCGCTCGGGCACCAACATAACTATAACTCACTTTGCGCTCGATGCAACAATCTACTATTATGTATTTCCATTATCGACACTAAACTACTTTATTTTATTTAGGGCTGACTTTTCAATCAAATAACTTTTACCTTAAGAATTTAAATCTGACAGTTTGACATATTTTCTATACCTACCTACAAAAGTTATCAAACCACAATAAGTATTTATTCCTCAGATAAAAGTTATTTTACTATTGAAAAATCAGCCCTTAATCACGTTTATGGAGTCCTTGGTTTATAAAAAAAGTAATTTAAGAAAAAATTAAACCGAATTCAAAAGTAATGAACTCAAAATTATGAAATAACTTTAATTTCGGAAGTCAGTACATACGTGTCGAATTGATAACCTCCTTTTTTTGAAGTCGGTAATAAGTATAATGCGTTTTGCTTATATTTATAGCAAAACAATTTACTTTGGGCAGGTAATGTTATGTGCTTGGCGCTTGTTTATTTTGTTTCCAGCCGAGCCAAGTCAAGTAACGAAACGAGCCAGCAGTCGCATCGGAAATGTTAACCAGCAAGACTTTAGGTTTGAAATGATAAATACTACATATTTGATGTTGTGCTTTACGAGAAATTTATGTTTAATACCTATGAGGAATGAGGAAGTATGAGAGTGGTCATGAAATAGCGAGTGTTTATAAGAGGAACTCAGGAGGCCAGTGGGAACGTTATCGGCTGATTATGCTATTATTACCCATGCTTATGTAGGTAAGTATGTAGTAATGTTTATACACCGTAGGGCCGAGGTACCGAGACCCCTCATTTTTACGACTTTTCCTGTTTTCAGGATAGAAACAGCTAGTGTGTTGAAAATACTATTTTAATTATTTAAAACAAATAGTAGAACGCGTATTTTATTATCAGATATATAATTTCATTTCAGAAACAGATATAATAAGTATCATGAGAAAATTACATGAAATGTTGTCAAATGAGTGGATAAAGAGACTTCTTACTCCACGAAGGAATACACCCGACAAGAGAGACACGACATAGGACGAGAGGGTTATGTATGGTACTTAATTTACCCGCTCCAGACAGCGATAGGGTTTGTTACCCTAGGGATTCGACTTGTGAGTTTATACAGGGTGGGATGAAAATCGTGGATCAAACGAAACGGCGATAGTTAGGGTTATTTGCAGTAAAAAATATCTTTGTGGCAGAGCCAGAGCCCTAACTTGATCTCCTTGAAAAGTTATGACAATTTGAGTGTTTACATTAAGGTTCTAAAGTTACAAATAATTTTTCATAAGATATTGAAAAAAGTGCCAATACCTACTGATAAATCGGGTACAATTATTTATCAGTATCAAATTGGCACTTTTTTCAATATCTTTTTAACTGTCATAAAAGCACTGTTGTAGCGATGACCCTTTTTTTTATTATATTTTAAAAAATATTTTAATTTTTTTTTTTACCTACTGTAAAAACCCCAACTATCGCCCTGTTTCGTTTGATCCACGATTTTTTACCCACCCTGTATATCGATAATTAAGCTTTATTCGACAAATTGGTTTTCTACTTTTTCGTCTCCATTATGTAGGAATCGATCCTTAAAAATCGTTCCGATACCTCGGGCCCACGGTGTATATTTGCTTGCGTAATGCGATCTTATAAATAATCAGACATCTGAGTTAGATATCTGCGTATTTATAAAATTTCGCTTTTCAAGTTAAATTGAACGGGAAATGGAAAATTATCCGCGGGGTTTTATTAAAAATAAAATGTTTTGCGAAGAAAAAAGCAAAGCAAATAAATTGAAATGAATAACATAACAAGATTAAATACTTTTTCGAACTACTATTTCAATAATAATTGGAAGGGTCTAGTTTTCCATCAGTGGTGGGAGCCAAATGGCAAAAACGGAACTCTTGTAACTTCACCCCGTCCCGCGTCCGTCAGTATGTCCCAGCCATTTTAGCCAGAGACAATACTCGTATATTAGACGGCCTTCTAGGTAATGTAGAGGTTTGGAAGGCAGGTGTAACACATACCTACCTAGTTGATGAGATAAGCGTTTCTAAATTCGTGAAGGGCTTATTACACTAAACTTGTCCAAATTGCTAAGTTACTGTATTCAGACAAGTGTGATCAACAAGTGAGTCTCCTTTTTTCCGTGGGGAAATCCTCACGGAATAGAAAAAACAGGAGGGCCGTCTGGGAATAATGGAGGGTTATGTCGGACGGGGAACCGACCTAAACTCTAATATTAACATAACTAATTAGGAAAAACGATTATCAGTCTAGGTAGGGTAATTTAGGAACAGTCACATGTAAGGAAAAACCTTAAGCTATCTGATGTGACGTCTTGCCTCCGTCATTCGTAAACTTTCTGCATAAGTCGACAAATAACTTCTATTATGATCTAACGGAAACCGAAAAGCAGTCCTCCCTCCTCCCGTAAAAGCAGTCTTACCGTAAAACCGCATATTAATTCAAGAAAAGTATTAAAAGTCAAATTCAAGTAGGTAGGTACAGCACGTTGCTCAAAAAAATATTAAACTCCAACAAGTTTCTGCTAAAGTTCAAAGGAGACTGGGCGAATGTGTATTTAAAGTAGTCTATGGACCAATAGCGATTCATCATTTCATTTTATTTCATTTCATATCGTAGCTACAGAAAAACGTTCCTAGGAGACTATCCTTAACTTTTGAGGAACTGCTACAATTCTTGTTATTCATGGGACTCGGGTAGCCCTAGCCGTCGTGTAGCGGGTGTCTACAAGTCATAACTTATGACCTCTTTTTGAACATCGATTTATTTTTATGAAACTGGTAATTTTGGTATTAATTAAACGTGAATTTGAAGTACTAATAAAAAATACTTTTAGTAAGTTTTTTATTATAATTAGTATATTATTGCGGAATATCCCTCTTTCGGATCGGACACATGCTGTAAAAAAAAGCTACTACACGCCATCCCAGACCTATTTAGTTTGAAAAGCATTGCATAACTAAATCATATTATTTGTGATATTAATGCGAAAGCGTCAGGGCAGCCGACGAAATTTAAATTTTCTTACGTTTTTTGCAATGTGCATGCAGGTCAGCTCAGTATCAGGTTTTATAATTAAATTTGTATTTCTCGGGCCATCTTAGCGCAGCCCCCTTAAATAAAATATCACATTACAGGTTCGATACAAGTAGGCCTCCTCCGCCTCTGCCAAGTAATGCACCTCTTGCAACACATACTGCTGTGACACGACCTGCAGATCCTGAAGACGGTGAGGGTAATCTTCTACTTACATATTTATTCAATTTTGATTGAAAAATATAACAATTAGGTACTGTAGCCCTAGATTTAGTCCAGAGTCTGATGATAAAGCAGGAAGGATGGTCATAGGAACTCCTTAACTAAACAAGATGGCCCCTTATTTTCTGGACTTGGACCCTGGATTTCCTCTATGGCTAAGACAAATCCAACGAGATCCACGACGAGCCTTTCGTGTTTAGTTAAAGATTTTCTATGGCCACCTTCTGGTCTGGCAGCATCATCAGACCAGCTTCATGGTATCACATTATTGTATCTGCCAAGTTCTGCCTATTAATGACATCGCGAAGCTGTGTCGTATCGACAACGTTACTGCCAATGTTATTATGAGTAACAAGAGATAGAAAATCTACCCAACATTCGACCTTCAAAGCCTATTCTAGACTATTCTGCTCGCTCTGCTAAGCCTTATGATAAAGCCTTATTATAACCCTTTTTAACCCTTATTATGCTAAATCATCATTGTATACCTTTTTATACACACATTGACATTGATGGATATTATATTAAATGACATGAATATTTACTTTGTGAAGATTACTTTAATTAGTATGTGGGCCATTTTTTCTATCTCAGTTAGTTTTAATGATAGTCTGGCACAAATGTATTGTATTGTTTATTAAGTCGTTGAGCTCCTTTAGTTCTGAGTCCAGCTACACCATTTCTGACAAATTCTTGCACTGACAGGACTGGTCCACTCAAATCTGTGTGGTTCTTTCCTCAAATACCATTCCAGACACATGACTACATGAGCCTCACATGTCATGATCTGACCAAGATTAGGAGACTGACCACTGAGTTTATTTCGCCATTTTTTCTCAGGGGTCAGATAGGAAATGTCTACTCTATAATCTAGAACTTTTTTATTATATTTTATAATGACGTGTTAGTGATTCCGATGAGTATCCTAATTATAGTTTAAAAAAATATTTCATTTCATTGCTTTCATTGATGCCGATGCAGCCTCAGTGAGTTGAGGCACACAGTAGAACTATTAGTGGATATCTATTAACATACTTTTGGCCAGGAACAAAACACGAAATGTAACAAACTTATAACTTTTATTGTTCACCGGGCAGTACAATTTACACTTGCAATTTCGCTCTGTGCTCCACCACATTTATATATGTATAATTGATGTCGAAGGTCTGATGATGGAGCCAAGATGTAGATAGTGGACCCTTCAGTGGTTAAATCACGCTTCTATTACGCACTAAGAATGATAAAATAATTCAATTTAAGACAATTTATATACCTACCTAATTTTTTTTTAAAGAGCAACTTTGGCTTTTTTTGCAGGTTCTTCGTTTAATTTTATGAACTTATTCGTGAATTTATTCGTTTTAAACGAAATATTCATTCATTTGTATAAATAATCTTGTAAAGGACAATGGGTAATTCTATTCATTCATTTGTATAAATAATCTTGTATTTTATTAGTTTCAATTTTACAAAAAGATTGGTTGCAACCGAAACACCCACGTTTGATTTCACAAAAATTTATTTATACTGCGGTTCAGGTGTGCTACCGACCCTAGTTATACTACTTGCCACTCGTGGAGCGGGTATAACCTATCTACGTCGTTTTACTTATAATATTATTGGTAACTGCCCACCTAATCAGATTCAGGATTATCTGTATTGTATGATACCTAGGTACATACATGGTTTTAGTCGTTGACTGTGATCTTTATTTATTTACAGCTGGACCACGCAAAGCGATGAATCGAGGTAGCGATATCTGCGCATCTTGTATCCAGCGAAATGCCAGGTTTGAAATAATAAGATTCTTCTCCGTATTAATTTGTGCACAACGCATGATGACCTCTCAAGCTCCGCTAATGAGGCACAATTGATTGTCTATTGTATCGTACTACATAGGTGGTACGCGCGGAGCTTGACCGGAGATTTGCAAAGCACTACGTTACTTACCTACATTGCATAGCATACTATCATAATAATTATGTACAGTCACGAGCACTAATATGTCAACACTTGGCAACTTTCAATGTCGATTTTCTCGTGAAATAAGGAATGCAACGTTGAAATACGACACTACACAAACCTATGGGTTCGAGAATACTTTGTTCGTAATAACATAAAATTTCATTCAAAACTAAAGGAGAAAATCGTCTTTGAATAAAGCCAAGTGTATACATAAAAAACGGGACCCTATTACTAAGAGACTCCACTGTCCGTCTGGGTATAAAACAAAACGTTTTTTTCGGCGTTTTATGCCTTGTGGTACGGAACCCTTCGTGTGCGAGTCCGACTCGCAATTGGCCGGTTTTACCAACAACGCTCCCCTGTCAGTGTTATTCAGGTGCCAAAAGATCCCATAAGCACGTCTGCGTAACATCACTTGAACGAATGTAATTGAAAAATATTTACAATGCTATTATAGGCCGACCGCTTAACTGAGACGTTGCCTGAGGTAACAGTGTGGTGCGGGAGTCGTGTGGTGACGTGATGCGAGAGCTCAGTGATTCATCAACTTGTGACAACTATAACTCCTCCCGCATCGCGCAGCTACCTCAGGCAACGTCTCAGTTAAGCGGTCGACCTATAGCAATACACATGGGATGAGCGGTGAGCCTGCACAGCAATGATAATATCTAAAATTCTAAATAACTAATACTATCCGGTTATCATCACTGACTGTAGGTACCGTCATTTGAGATCGCTTATTTTTGATATTAGAAAATAACTGCTACACCCATATTACACCCCTTTAATTTTATGAAATGCATTGTGTGCGACTTAATTTTTACTTAATCTTTAGGAATGACCGGTACCGTCTGCAATTGATTAAAATGGAGCAGGACATAAAAAAACTATCGAAAAGGCATGATATGATGTCTAACCAACATGCACAGGTTATGAGATTGTTGAAGGCAAAAGTCAGTCCTGAGCTATACAAGACGTTGGAAGCATATATAAAGGTAAGTCAAATTATTTCTCAACGGAATGTATTATAATCTAGCCTCTTAAAATATTCTGTTTTTTTAAACGTAGTGACTGTTTTTGACATAAAAAGGCTTATGTTTAACTAACAACCAGATAAAACACCACCAGTAAAACATAAGCTTAAAATAATACATTTTTCAAGACTAGGTATGTAAAATATGCACAGCACAAATAATTTTAACGTAAGTACATCTCTTGACTCTTGGCGATAGATTTATCAAAGTACAGACGCCAGCACGTCAAGTTACTACAATCTGTCAGATTTCTTTAATAGATTTTCGACTTTATTGCTAAAGCATAAGGTTCAAGGTTGATTGGGAAAATCTGACAGTTTCGGGTAGGTTGACCTGCTGGCGTCTGTACATAGATACAACAAAACGAAAACGCACTACCTCAAGCTGCGCATACCAACTCTTTCTTTCCAATGACAGCAAACGCGGAATCTCAAAAATGGTACTTCTGTCTACCTACCTGCCTTCACCAAAAAAAATATTGCGAAACTTACTAGTAAAAGTGAATTAACTGCAAATGTTTGTTTATAATTAAAAAAAAAGGAATTGTATATAAAGTGATACTTTGCGACTTACCTAATTACTAAATAGATACAGAGCTCTTTTGCTGCATCGAATAGTAACTTCAATATGCAAATATTTTACAAGTAAGCAAATATAGGCAACATGTTTTACAAAACACAAAAAGACGAGACTACAGATTAGTGTTCTTCTTTTCAAGACAAGCGACTTTCTAGTCGCAAATGAGCAAGTATCGGTGTCCTGTGGCGTAGGTACTTTCCCGCACTAGTGCGTGAATGCTAATTACACACATCAAAAGTGTCTATGGATCAAGTACGTTTTAAAGTATCGCCGCAATTGAGAATTATTATTTTAACTTTTTTGGATCGTTATTGATTCTTTTTAGTTAATTTCACTATTTGAATAAAGAATTTTTCAACACACTTGCTCGTAAAGTGGCTCTTAATGAACCGCTTTTAGGTCCATAATGCAGTGTATTAAAAACGCGTGCTTTTTACTTTATGCTATTGCACTAGTGCCTGTACCTCTTAGCTCTATGATAGAGGATGATGTACCTCTTATGATAATAATAAATAATCTTATTAATATGGTCAGCGGTCTAAACATTATTTTGTGTTTATTATATTTTTTCTATAGGCTGTTTAGCGGTTTTGTCAGTGCTTTTATTTACACCTGCGCGCGTATCGCTATAGTGCTGGCTAGCGCGGCGCCCGGGAAAACAAAACCAGCGCGCCATTTTCCATACAAGTTAATATTTAACAATACAAGTCTGTTTTTTTCCTCGCAAGTGTGTTGAAATTTTTGAAAAAGTATGAAACGCGTGTGCATTGATCATTACACACATGTATCATAATGTAGTATTCTTTAAATTTTGATTAAAAATAGAAAATCAATTTATCACGTTTTTACAAAACCATTACAATTTCTGCATCGGAACTGAAAAAAATTGCATCGATATGGAGCGACGACATCATTTGACACGAGAAGAGATGTGAGAGCCGTCGGAATGTTGCAAGCTGGTTCCAGGCAACGTGCTGTGGCTGTCGCTCTTAGCACTACACAGAGCGTCATAAGCCGCCTCTGGACACGCTATCGTATCACGGGCAGCGTGGCCGATCAACATGGAGAACGATCTCGCATCACTCGCAGACAGGACCGGTACATCCAAAATACTGCTCGACGAAATCGTACTATGACCGCTATGACGTTGGCTACGAGGCTCCACAGCTCTTCAGGCTTGCTGATAAGAGACCAAACCATCCGAAATCGTTTACGTGCAGTGTCTGCGTTCCCGAAAGCCGCTGAGAGTTCCACCTATAGCACTCCGCAATCGTAGGGTCCGTTTACAATGGGCTCACGAACACAGAAATTGGGAGGAAGAAGCCTGGCGTTGTGTTTGCTTTTCCGATGAATCTCGTATCGGTATGAGGCCGGATACAAGACGTACTCTAGTTTGGAGGACCTCTGGACATCAAGAACGTTTGAAATTTTGTCACGAAGTTCATTCATATGGAGGGGGGTACAATAATGGTTTGGGCCGGTATTTGGATCGGTGGAAGAACCGATCCCATTTAGATCAGGGGCAACGTCAATGCTCAGATTTATGCGGAGAGAATTGTTTCAGACGTGATCATCCCTTTGCGAATCCGGTTGGGTGATTCGTTTCGACTAATGCACGACAAATGCACGTCCACACACGAGAGTCGTAACACGCACTCTTGCCGATGCTCGCATCAACATTCTGCCGTGACCCGCTCATTCGCCAGACCTCAACTCTCAAGCCAATTGAGCACGCATGGGATATGCTCCGAAGAAGAGCTCTGCCGAGTATGGATGCCGTGCATCCCCCACAACAACTTTTTGACTTGGTATAAAGAACGTGGGCGGCCATTCCTCGAAAGTTATTTTGATGAACTGATTTTAAGCATGCCAGCCAAATCACTGTGACTTTGTGATTCGTGTCAATGGTGGAAAACTGGAAACACAGATTTTTTTTTGTCAATACAATTAAAATTTTAAAAATCCTCATTTTTGCCATTTAATGTACGACATTAACTTAGGTTAAGTTCACACAATTTGCAAAAAATGCAATTTTTCTTCATTTTTACAAACATAGGGATTGCGAACTTAAACTGAATTAAAGTAAGAAGCCAGTCTGCAAGACTAGATTTGCAAAAATATATTAATTAATTTTTTATTGTTAAAAATGTACTTGATCCCTAGACACTTTTGATGTGTGTATAAAGCACGCGTGTTCAATACTCTGCATAGCGAACGATTCATAAATCGCTCAGAAATAAATTTACATAAATTATTACTTATTTTAAAATCATCAGTTTTACTTTTCTTTCGCAGCGTGAGGAGAGGCGCGGTCCACCGGGCATCGGAAGGATTCATTATTCTTAAGCATTTTTATATATATAAATCTGAAAATATATGTAACCACAGTTGATCAATTCCGTGAATTTAGAGTGTCAAAACTACATTTGATTTGAGACTTCGAATAAATAAGTGAAGCAGTTCAGTGGTTCAAAGTTTAGGAACACATTGAAGGCAGTAATAATCACGGTAGACATCTCAAAGGACAATGCACAAAATGTATGGAAAATGGTCCAAGACTCGGTATCGTCGAAATTATCCAAAACGATAGGGCTCATTAGCTCTACCATGAGTTTGCACAGCCAAAACTCGCTAGCATCTCCGTAAATATTATGTAAGTATGAAATATTATACAGCGCTCCTACCGGTCACAGAAAGAATTAAAATTCGTACCATGAGCACTTTAGATTTCGATAGGTAACAAACGTAACGTAATCAATGCGATAGTCATTAACTTTTTTCAGCTGTCGCCATACAAAATGGCACCATGAGTCACTAATTTGACAGACGCTATCTAAAAATTCGCTTACGATAGTAGTTACGTAGCTCACCAGCATTTTGACATGTGAAACGTATGTTTACGTTTACATTAAAATTATATACGTTTTTGAGTATTTTGAGTCAAAATAATGTCTGGAGGAGCTTATTTAGCATGGAGTATGTTAGCGGACGCTGAATTTGAAGACCAACGATGTAAACAACGTAAATTTAAAGCCAAAATTACAGGAAAATTAAATTTCTAGCTTACCAAGGGGCAGGGCATTACGCAGCTAGCTAGGAAGCTTTCTGTGATGAATATTAACTTAAATCTAAATAAAAGATATTTTACTAAATTAAAAGTATTGACGTTTCTTCGCGCGCTGGATTTTTAACGCACTGCTGTCTTTTTGACGCGTTGGGCTTGGGATGCGCTCTGTTGGATTCTCAATGCTTTGCTCAACACCGAGAGTTGAAAATCCAGTGCGCGATAAAATCTTGTAAAAATAACACTAGGATCATAGATATAAGAACATCACTAGGATACCCACTTATGGCGATTGAAGATTTTTATATGGAGCCTGGCATATCTATCGGCGCGCCATTTTGATTAACTGATAAGAATCTTTAGTAAGTAAGTAATAAGATTCTGTACTTGTATAAGCGGTTTGTCCGCCCACTTTTGGTGAGAGAATATAAAAGGATGAACTGATAAGCATTTTCGCATTGTCTAAAGTATTATTAAACTAAATAAGTACGAGTAATAAGATTCTGCACTTGTATAGGTACGCGGGTTGTCTGCCCACTTTTGGAGAGAGAATGTAAAAAGATCAACTGGTAAGCATTTTCGCATTGTTTAAAGTATTATTAAACTAAGTGATAAGATTCTGCACTTGTATACGCGGGTTGTCTGCCCACTTTTGGAGAGAGACTGTAAAAAGATCAACTGATAAGCATTTGCGCATTGTGTAAAGTATTATTAAACTAAGCAATAAGATTCTGCACTTGTATAGATACGCGGGTTGTCTGACCACTTTTGGAGAGAGAACATAAAAAGATCAACTGATAAGCATTTGCGCATTGTGTAAAGTATTATTAAACTAAGTAATAAGATTCTGCACTTGTATACGTGGGTTGTCTGCCCACTTTTGGAGAGAGAATTTAGAAGGATTAACTGATAAGCATTTCCGCATTGTTTGAAGTATAATTAAACTAACTAAGTAGGTAATAAGATTCTGCACTTGTATACGCGGGTTGTCTGCCCACTTTTGGAGAGAGAATAAAAGGGTTAACTTACCTACATATAATACTTACACAAAATGCTTACTTAAGTGAAGTAAGTAGGTAATCAAGTAAGCATTTTCGTATTGTTTGTAAGTTTTATTAAACTAAGTAATAAGATTCTGTTTAAGCGGTTTGTCCGCCCACTTTTAGAGAGTCAGGCCGCGGTAGAGTGCATGATCGCGAGGAAAGTTCCTACCCTTTAACCTCTGTAACATAATGTTTTGATTAAAAACTGTCCATGGAGTTTCCAGCCCATTCTTCTCCATATGGAACATACTTTGTTTTGGAATGAGAGACTAGATTAACTTTTTAACTAATGACTCTTTTGATTAAAAAAACAAAATTCGAAAGTGCCTGTAAATAGTTTAATTGAAAATAAATGCTTGTGTGATAGAAATTCAACTACCTATATATCTATTATAATCTACCATCAACGAACGATTACGACTGAGACTAGTCGGAGACTGCTTCTCCTGGGTTACCTACTTGGTTAATACCTACATGGTCCCTACCTACCATGTGGCATGTAATAATAATAATAATAATTTATTTCATTAAAAAGTGGTACAGTCTGTTACAAAGTAGGGTGACAACTTAGGAATAGTTTAAATCTAAGATGAGTAGGTAACAAATGTAACAATACAATTTTATGATCTGATGTCCTAGCTAGGCTACTTAGTAGCCTGTATTAAGGACAAACAGCCCTCATTTCCTGAAAATAGGACAAGAGTATTTCTTAGAATGTTACATAATTATTAGTTATTACAGCATTTTAAACAAATAAAATAAAAGTCCAGTACCATGTGGTATAAGACATGTGACTTATAAGCAACTTGATGTAAGTACTAAATAAAATTCATTACAGTGCGGCCGGCGAGAATGTGTTCTTGACACCTGTCAGTTTTATACAAACGAATACGAGTTTTGCGAATTTGATCTTTATTAGATCAGTAAGTACAGACGCCAGCACATCAAGTTACTACAATCTGTCAGATTTCTTTAATAGATTTTCGACTTTAATGCTAAAGCATAAGGTTCAAGGTTGATTGGGAAAATCTGACAGTTTCGGGTAGGTTGACCTGCTGGCGTCTGTACATACTGGAATTGTCGCACTGATAGGTGTCACAGGAACGCATTCTCTCGACGACGACGGCCGGACTGTAGTTGTAAGTTTCTGTACTATGTGTACTTTATAATGTAAACTAGTGTAAAATAAAAGACTAGTTCACGTTTATTTTGTTTTATTTACTTACCTTCTACAAAAACTCATAGTATTGCAGTACAAATTACAAATAATATCTTCAATATTTATCAGTACAATTAAATATCACCCAAAATAAAAGTTATATGATTCAAATTACCAGTAGCGGGTGACGATAACTCAAAGAGTAAAGTAACTGGTGTCACTGACTCTGGCAGAGCCACCATCAGGGATTTTAATTTTGATAACACAAAAAATATTTGTCGCTAATTAGGTAGTAGAAATTTGTCGCCAAATATCAGAATTTGTCGGTCACTGGTTCAAAAGATAATTATAAGGATTTATAGGTGGCCGATCTAGAGAGTCTCCCCAGCAGGGGACTTCACCAGATTCGGACTAATTTGCGACAAAATATGTGAGAAAACAGAGCTTCGCTAGGTGCCCTAGTTTTTACCGACTTCAAAAAAAGGAGGTTATCAATTCGATACGTATGTATGTAATATTATTGGATTTGCATTATATTCACATATGATGATCTATTAGGGCTTCCAAACAAATATACAAAATTTCATAGACGTATGTATGTATGTATGTTTGTCCACGCATATCTCCGGAACTATTAATCGGATCGTGACCATTTTTTTTTATTGGCTTACATTTTCTTCAACTTAGGGAACAGTGCAAGTTTCATCAAGATCGATTCAGTAATTTTCAAGATATGGACTAATACGTGTAAGTGTGACGGCCTGGCTTATTGATAAGAGCTACGAGTGTAGTGTCAAAGGGAAAACATCTCAAAACCTTGGTCAAATACTGGCAAAAACTAAAAATTACGAAATAAAAAGTAATTTAAAAAAATTAAACCGACTTCAAAAAGAAATTAACTCAAAATTATGAAATAACTTTAATTTCGGAAGTCGGTGGCATAAAACTAAAACACAGATCCCAAGACACCGACTTCCGAAATTAAAGTTATTTCATAATTTTGAGTTAATTTCTTTTTGAAGTCGGTTTAATTTTTTTAAATTACTTTTTTTGAGATATAAATGTGGCCCTGCATTCAATTTGAGAGTTTAGAGAAAAACGTGGGAAATTTTAAGAAAAACACAAATCTTGAGTTTTCTCGTTTCCCAAGGATTTTCACCTAGGCTATATGGGGTGCATAATTGTTGCAAAAAGGGTTATCCTATCAGCTCCTGGAAAGAATACGCTGAAATACAAGTCAACCTGTTTAAACACAAAAAAAAAACCTATTTTGGCGATAGAAACTACTTAATATAGGTATTATAATCTCTATCTTTTGGCGCGTAGTCAAAATCGGAGCCACTGACAGTGTCAGTGATCGGAACTTACGCCGCCATCCTGTTTTGTCAATTAAATAGACATAATTATAAGATAATGGCAATTTTGTAACCAATAGCGCCTCTTGTCAACGTCATTCGAGCGCCAAAACATCTGGCTCTGGGGCCTAAGTCTGCTTCCAACACGATCCCATTTCATGTATGTCATTTTACTAAAAGTTCGTAATCTGTTAAATTCATAATGGTCTAAATTCTTAATGGTCTATCATTGGTCTGATTGGTCTGTCAATGGCACAGAACATATACGATACTCGTAACGAAATAAAAGCAATGACTGCACAATGACGTTCTAATGGTAGATCACTGATCAAAGGAACTGTCAAAATTTTAGCAGATTCCCCGTAAGACAGTAATTCATTTGTCATTATGTATGAGATTACCATTCTATGCCATTTCTTTCAATGGAGTGTCAGTGGTTGACCATTGAAAAGTCTTAATAACGCCATTATATTAGTAGATTACCAAACTTGTCAAAATCAACGATTATGAAATCAATGATAGATCATTCTGACACTATTGTAATAGCAGACTTGAGGCCCTGGCCGTTACCACTGACTCTGGCCACCGAAAGCTGTCCAAGAAAAAAAGGCGGCAATTAAAAAACATCATAGAGCTGTTAACTGTTGAAGTTTACACAAAAAACTGATTATTAAGCAATGATATTCTAAGCTGATGTCTCAAGTGACTACACTAACTGCGGTCGATGACCCCACAAAAAATGTCTTCAAATTAATTTCTTTTTTGTTTTATCGTGTTTAAATATCCATACCCATCACGTTTGCAGAGATTCCCTAGCTAATTTAATTTGACCCTGTAAGTGTATAATAAAATAACTAACAGCTAATGCCCACCATGCGTCGCCATGCCTTTTTAACGGACTTCAAAAAAGGAGGAGGTTCTCAAATCATTCAGATCACTAAAATAAGGACAATGGTAAAAAAAGTTTTTTAAAACAAGCTTTTATTTAAATAAAAACGTAATCCAAAAAAGAAAGAATACCGTGAATTAAAAAGAAAAATTAAATTTAAGTGACACTCATTTTAAAATACAGCTGGACGTCACACGGCTATGCCACATGGAGGGAAAGTACCTTGAATAATGTAGATAGAACATTTTACTGAAAGAAGACATTATTTTAATTTAAAAAACAATTTAAACTAGATTTTTAAATAATTTCATGTGGAAAGAGGGAAGGGAGGCCTTTGCCCTGCAGTGGGACGACACAGGCTCATAATAATAAATGTAATAGAATAAGATAACAGAATAAATAAACGAAATAATAATAATAATACATGGTTGAACCGTGAATCGAACCCGCTACAAGAGAAAAAAAAATTGCTTTGCCTTATTCTCTTCCTCCCGTTATTTTTGGAGTAGTGCCTATAAGCTTTTTCCTTCATGCGGTCATTTTTATCCCAAATGGTTATTCTGCCAATAAGGTTGGTCTCTTTGCACCAATTATTGATAAAACACTTGCTTGATTTGTTTATTAGAAACATTGTTAGATCATTTTTATGCATTACACAGGGTACAAATGGTAATGATTAATCTATACATATAATAAATTTGTAAACGAGGCGTTTCTGTACATTGAAATTATAAAAAAAAAATAGATGAAGTGTTAAAGGATAACAAACAGATGCCATTTCATAAATTTTTGTCTGTTTGGATGTGACAGATTTTTTAATTGAACAGGTTCAACGTAAAAAGTACCAAACAAACCAATATGGTTCATTTTTTATACTCAAATATAGTGCAGAACTCGGAGTAGTGATTAGTCTTTGTTTCATCGCAATCGCTTCAGTCTATCAAAAGATATAATCAATTTAAAGCATTCTATAACAACTTTTTATTGCATCAAGTGGAAACACGTAACGACATCTATTGGGACGATATAGTACTAAAGAAAACATATTGTGATTATTATGTGTATTATTAACTCTGATACTTATGTCTGTGTTATTTAAAAAAGTAATGATAGTGATTATAATCTGTAAATATAAAAGAAAGTCGAGTTAGGGGATCCTGCCGTTTTGCCGAAAAGATTTTGCCAAAATTTCACTACCCAAACAAATTTTCGCAACCTTTTATTATACCTTTGAGAATTTTTTTTTTAAATAATAAAAAAATGCAATTTTATTTTATAATAATCATTTATTTAATACAAAATATTTGTAACTTACTATTTTAATTTTTTTGCAATGGACATTATCGAGAACCGAATTAGTTACGAGGTTAATTATTTTAAAAAAAATGCTTAGGTTAGGTTAAAACTGTGACCTCCTACGGACGAGCCCAACGAGCGAAGCGAGCGGTGCCGCGGCAGCGGCCGGCGAGTGCCAGAAACGACTAAATTATATAGAAAAAAAATATGGAAAAAAGAGATTATTTTTAACAGGCTATCGAGAACCGAATTAGTTAGACGAGGTTAATTATTTAAAAAAAATGCTTAGGTTAGGTTAAAACTGTGACCTCCTACGCACGAGCCGAGCGAGCGAAGCGAGCGGTGCCGCGGCAGCGGCCGGCGAGTGCCAGAAACGACTAGATTATATAGAAAAAAAAAAATATGGAAAAAAGAGATTATTTTTAGCAGGCTATCGATAACCGAATAAGTTAGACGAGGTTAATTATTAAAAAAAATTTTTAGGTTACGTTAGGTTAAAACTGAGACCTCCTACGCACGAGCCGAGCGAGCGAAGCGAGCGGTGCCGCGGCAGCGGCCGGCGAGTGCCAGAAACGACTAGATTATATAGAAAAAAAAAATGGAAAAAAGTCTACCCGAAACTGAACTAGTTAGACGAGATTAATTATTTTAAAAAATACTACCAGAATACTTAATCTTATTATTACCTGTTTAGAATTTGTCCCAAGTGGAAAATACACCCTTGTAATAAAACGTCTTCAAAGTTAGATCTTATGCTTGAAATGGCTGCCTTAAAACTGCGAAAACTGACGATACTAAATATTTGGCAAATGTAATTTTGCGTAAAATGAGTTATTCCAACTGAAATATTTGACTAAATAAAAATTGGTAAAAGTACTAGTTGGTAAACAAGTTATTGTTTAAACGTTCACTTGCCAAACATTAGGTTTGGGTTACAATTATTTGTGAAGAGATTTTGTTGCTAAGTAATAATTTGGCAAATGAAATTATGCGGAAAATTATTTGGGAAGTGATAATTTGGCAAAATCTTTTCGGCAAAACAAGGGAGACCCTCGAGTTAGTTACCCTATTTATAAGTCAAGAACGGCTAAACCGATTTGGCTGAAAATTGGTGGGGAGGTAGCTTAGAACCAGAGGACGGACATAGAATACTTTTTATCCGGTTTTAATAATATAATATAGCTACGTAAATTATTTCTATTACAGTGTTCTTTTAATATTTCTATGCAAATATGTTCTACTTGGGCAAAGAAATCCAACAGTGCCCTAGTATGATAGCACAACCACTTTTTATTTTCATATTCTTTCATTTGTATTGTATATTATTTTATGAAAATTAAGTATATTTTTTTCTTCTAGATCATCATCATGCCTGCATGTGGCACAGTTTTTGTACACATTTTTTTTGGCAAGTTGTGCTATCCACTTATCCAGCCACTGCAATAACCAATTGCTGCGCTTTTTTCCATATCAACTGTAGTTTTACTCGTTAATAACGCATCTGTATTTATAAGGTCTATACACTTATGAGCACAGTCTATTATATCTTCACATTCTTCAATTGTTATGTTGTTGTCTCCAGGATTCGTTAAAAAAGATTTTAACGACTGGAGACAAACACTGTCATCTTTTTCACAATAGTGATCCAACTGAATGTGAAGATGTCATATTGTTAATTAGTAGGCTCCTTCAAATGCAGACGATGTAGGCCATGAGCTCGAATTGCTCCAAAAAAGTTCTCCAGTGGATTCTGGTTGAAATTTCGCAGCAATATGGATCCCCTTCGAATTAAAAAAAAGTACAATCTTTTTAAAACTTTCTATAGTCTTAATCATAGATATCCGATAGATATGCCTTCACTGCATATTTCTTCAAGTTCAAGTGTCGCCACATTATCCCCACCTCGGAAACTCACACAATAACAATAACAAAAGAAATAGATACGGCACACATGATCAAAAGGGGCGGGCACTAGAAAGTATAGAGAGAGTCACTGAATGCACACATGCAATTCTAGCATCAACTAAAAAAGATGGGTTAATATAAATATCTGATCGGTAAAAATATCGATAGAAATCAACCACAAAATTTTTTTTTGGGTTTTGGGTGGACCACTGGACCCAACAAACTACCTTGTGGCACGCTAGCTTTAATCATTTTGAACTCAGAAAAGGCATCCTCGTGCCTTACTCGAAATATAGATAAATATAAAATTCGAAGTCCTGACTGACTGATATATCAACGCACAGCCTAAGCCGCTGGTCCTAGAGACATGAAATTTGGAGGGTGTGTTCTTTTTGAAGAGTAGGTATCCACTAAGAAAGGGTTTTTCAAAATTCCACCCCTAAGAGGGTGAAATTTCACGCGGATGAAGTCGCGGGCAGAAGCTAGTCTTCTTCTGTATATATATATTTTTTTTTTTTGTATATAAAAGGCAACCGTTACTGACTGATCTATCAACGCACAGCTCAAACCACTGAACGGATTGCGCTGAAATTTGGCACACATATAGCTATTATGATGTAGGCGTGCGCTAAGAAAGGATTTTCCAAAACTCACCCCCTAAGGGGGTGAAACGGGGGGATTTAGTTTGTATGAAAAATCTTATTCCTTGAGGTAATTAAACTTGAAATTTGGCAAGAATACTTATCTAAGCAAATTATGAAGTTTGGCATTTTCAGTTTTCTAAACTGCTCCCTAAAGGGGGGATTGGGGGGTATCAAAATTTGTATGGAAGAATTTTAACGCGCGGTCCGATTAACTCGAAACTCAGTATTTATACTCAAGACCAATAATAAAGAATAACGTGTATCAGGGTTTTTCGAAAATCTACCCTTAACGGGGTGAAAAGAGGTAGTTAATTATACAGGCGAACATTTTACTGCGTGGCTTGATTAAGTCGAAAATTGGTATCAATAAATGTTCGGGTCAAGCAATGAACACATCCCAGACGATTTTTCAAAACTCCACCCCTGTGGGGATAAAAAGAGGGGATACAGTGTCTATGAAAAATCTTATTCATTTGGTTAATAAACTTGAAACTTGGCAATATTTGGCTCAGTAAATAATAAAGAATGTCACTTTTAGTTTAAAAAAATCCCTCACAGGATTCAGGGGGTGACAAAGTTATTAGGTTAGAAAAATATGTAAGCCGCTGTCGGATTAACAGACGACGACGATGACCGACTGGTGGACGCTGGTGATGGCGCCAAACAAATAGCCGAATTCTGGGCCGAGTCCATTTAGATTGCTATCGACACGCTAAGAAGAAGAAGGGGTGGATTTTACTGCTTGCTTCCATTAACTCGAAAATGAGTATCGGTCTTTGAGTCAAGTTATGAACACATCCCAAACGATTTATAAAAAATCCACCCCTGTGGGGATGAAAAGCGGGGATACAGTTTATTTGAAAAATCTGATTCCTTTGATCTACCAACTTAAAAATTGGCCCGAATACTTATTTATCTAATTATATGATAACGATCACAAACATCATCTGTTGGATGCGAGAAGCACAGAACCGGTCGAAGTGTAAGTGCTTGGGGGAGGCCTATGTCCAGCAGTAGACGTCTTTCGGCTGAAATTATGATGATGATGATGATGATGATCATAAACATACATTTGAGGAAAGTACGAATTTCACGCAGACGAAGTCGCGGGCAGAAGCTAGTAGTATATAAAATTCAAAGTCCTGAGCCTGACTGACTGATATATCAACGCACAGCCTAAACCGCTGGTCCAAGAGACTTGAAATTTGGAGGGTGTGTTCTTTGTGAAGAGTAGGTATGGAATTAAATCCCGACGAGAGCACCTGTTTACCTCACATTGATTTAATGTAAACAATAATCAAGACATGACTAGGCCAAAATGTCTGCTCAAATAATACTATAATAAAATATGACAAGACAAGAGCACTGAACATGTACAAAAGAGAGAAAATTATGAGGAAGTGCATTATGTTGCAATTATTTTTAAAAACAACATTTAAGTAAGTATATTGTAGAAAATGTCTGCATACCTGCAAAACACCCAAGTCCCACTCCAACTGATTGACTAAACACTTGTGTAGTGTTTCACCCTCATCTTTGGGTACTACTACGTGAAGAGCAGTTAGTCTCGGCACTAGCTTGATGCCTCTGTATGATGGGCACCTAAAATAATATGTTAGAAGGTTATTCCTTATCCCTTTGATTAGGTGAGGTCAATCATATAGCGGGGAAAATGTTGTATTTCCCCACCTTGTATAATCCTTCCCGGTATCCTTTACCTTTTCTTACAATGATTTCTCGTGTTTCCTTTAGTAATAAGTTTATGGCTGCCACATTGGAGGTGCCTTGGTCGCAAATGGTTGCAACAACTTTTATTCCAGTTTCTTGCACTTTTAAAATAATATTTTTAATTTGAGTTTTTAGCACAATAGTCTTAGTGCTTCCACGGCAATAATAATATACTATCGGCTGCTTAAACTTTTTAACTATGCCTCTGATCATAAAAACTAAGACATGATTGCAAAATTCTCTTTCAGTTCTTTCTCCGTTGTCGACAAATCCTATAAGTTTATCATGCTTTTTGTCGTATGTAACCGCTGGTCCAATCGCCATCTCATCAAACAAAATTTGCAATATTTGTATTTGTCATGCAGTTTTGCCACTCTGTTTTTTAAGGTTTCAAATATTAATAAAATATTACCTGGCAAATACAGTACGGGAATTGCTAATTTGCACAGTCTATTACTTGGATACTTATGAATATTCTTCAAAATGATTATTACAGACACGTCTGTTGCTATAAACAACTAAATTATCCAATACAGATTTCACCACCAATTTTGGCAATCCAATCCAAGTATTAAATTTCTCTGCATTCACATCTCAAAATAAAAAAGCATGTTATTTTTTATTTTTATCCTATAGTTTAATTTAGTAAAGAAAGTAGGTAGGTACCAAGAGGGAAGTTTTTTGAAGTTTCTTCTTTAGAGGAATTAATGGCAATTTGTTGTGGAGGTCAGATAGGCAGTCGCTTCATGTAAAATACTGGTATTCAGCTACATACGGTTAGACGGGAAGCCGACTCCAACATAGTTTGGAAAAGGCTAGGCAGATGATGATGATGATGGCAATTGAGGAAGGTAGAATATGTGAAGACGGGACAGGGCTCAACAGTACCTAACTACACTAAGCAAAAAGTACATACCTTGTTTCTTAGTCACTAGACATCCAGGTACAATACGACCGACGTAACTTGGCGGGCCTGAACTTTGCGCAGAAGGCTGTGCGAGTAGGTAAGATTTTTTAGGAACCAAATGGTGACATGAGGCGAGTGCGAGTGAGAGAACATGCACGAAAGTTCTAGTGCCTATCTCAGAATTATTGTTATGAGGTGCCTATGTTCAGGATCGCCAAGTTACGTCGGTCGTATTGTACACAGCAAGAGTTTTATGACATGATGGAAGTGCACAGAAGTGCACTCTGTTCAGTTAATAGTTAATGTAACGCGGCACCACGGAGTACTTTTTGATAGACTCGCGACACGGAGGAACAGAGGTTGAACTCAACGTGGTTTAATAAATATTATTATACTAGAGAATTTAATTGCAAAATCGAAATTGAAATTCGCGCTCAACAGACATTTGCAATTAAAGTGTTACCAATGCAACAATAACAAATTCCCATTATTTGAATGAAAAAAAAACAACTTTCAGAACCGTTTAACAATCATTATATTACAAATAATTTTATTGAACTGGCAACTTCTGTTTCATAGCCAAATTATACGGGGATTTCCCGTTAAACAAGTGCGTCATACGATTATGAACTGTAATCAAACTGGAATAGTGTTCATATTCTTATCTTCTATATTGATTTAGTTTCCAATCAACTTTTGATTTTACCTCATTCTCTTTTAATGTGTATCGTGTGCGGTTCTGTGTAACGAATCATTAAAAATTATGAAGAGAATACAACAAAAGACGGGATTAAGTAACACGGAGACTGTGTCATCTTTAAACCAACTAAAACATGATCAAAAAGATGTCGTCAACATCTATGTTTGTAGTATGACGCAAATTTGAAGGCAAATGTGGATACGTAGAGTAAGTAATGTATAGGTATAATAATGCTTAAGAAAATTGTTAAATATTTTTGTTGATTAAAGAAATTTCATTGAATTTGTTGTGTTTTTTTTTTCCGTTTCCATGAAGGCATATTTTTGCGCCAAGTTTTGGCAGATTTTTGCCCAGTCTGTGGCAGATTTATAAGATGGTCACACTGAGTATATTGCTTGACGCATAGTCAAGCCCTGCGTTCCGAGTTGGGAAATAATCGATGTGAGCGTGCTTAAACCCGTACCGAATTAGCGTGAGCGCGATAACAACGTTCCGTGAATCGTCATAGATGACGTCATGACATGCGCCATCTTGCGATAACGCCGACCATGCCCTAGAATAATATCACCGTGAGCGCTGTCAAAAATGACAGTGTGTGTGTGAGGATGTGTCAGTGTGTGTTTTGTTTTGATTTGCATCTTATCATAAAATTAAACTAACGTGGCATTTTCGAAATTGTGCTTCTGGCTGATAGTCACCACCTAACCAAAGAAGAAGAAATGTGGTGTTTAAACAAAGAAATACTGTATTAATATCGTTTTTACATTGAGTAAGCACTGTGAGCGCGCTCACGGGCGTTCCGAATTGTTGACAGCTCTCAGCCGTCATAATCGTGATATCTAAATCGGAACGCCATGTGAGATGATGTGAGCGCTGTGAGCGATTATAGCTAATTCGGAAAGCGCCCCAAGATTAAACTAGTCACTAGTGTCAAATGTAGTGTTCTGTCTGTGCGGTGTACGCATAGTAGTGTATTGTATACAAATAAACTAATAAAGAACATTTTGTGTGATTCACGTACATTTATCAAATGAACAATACAGTATTATTTATTTAATGTGTACATTCGTTTCTGTGTGTCGTTAATGGTCTGCTTTGTGCCAATAACAGTAACATACAATTTGAAAATGTAAGTTCATTAGATCTTGCGAATAGTAGACAGACAACTATAATTTGTAGATTTTCTACAGCGAATAATTTATGTATAACGTTATTTACTAACTCAAATCATATTAATTTATCACCTGATAGCATTTACTTTTCTTCTCTCATTTGTTAATTAGAATAATTGATTGAGTCCCTTCCACTATTAAATTAATTTGCTCATGATAGATGCGAATGTAATAATATGTGGCGATTCCTTTGATGTGATCAGGGTTGGATTTTGTACTATAATTATAGTATACTATAATTTCGCCCTTTGTACTATATACTATCCACATCTAAGGATAGTACGTTAAAATACTATAATTTAAAGTATGCTCCCAAATGCTTAGTTTTACGTCATAACAATATTTCGACCGTGCTTGTGTATACCTATCTGACCGAATTCTGATCTTGCGATGTTTTCTGTGTCGATGGCCAGAGATACCCCGATTATCCTCTGCAGTATTGTACACTTCTCTCTTTCCTCTAATCTCGTTCATTCCATTCCATTCGAAATGCAATGAAGTGACAACAATAATACGTTTTTAGTGTTTTAATTATGAAAAGTGGCAGTGATGGTCATGAAAATGATAGATCGGAAGTATCCACCCCAAAGAAAAAACCGTCTTGAGTACTGGTGTTGATTTTGATGACTATTAAGTTAAATTAAAAAAAAAATGAAAGTGTACTATAATTTTTTTATAAATAATACCCTTTTCATTTTTATGTGCTATCTTTTTCAACATACCTAAATCTAACCCTGGATGTGATGTTATAATACATTTTGTACTGCCATGCATAGTGTACTAATTGCTTATCTGTGATCTTTATTCCATTTATATAATACTAGGTGTTGCCAAATGAAAGGGGAGAATATAAAATGTGACTAAATCAAAGGACTTTCAAAGAACACAGAATGTGTTGGTGTGTGATGCGAAAATAATTAATAAGAGTGCGAAGGAGCAAGCAAATGAGTACTTATGTATTATTTGGTGAATCTGTTTACAAGACATGGAAATATTGAAAAGAGAGGAATGCAGGAAATAAAGTGAATGGTGTACATGGGATTATGATGAACAAGTTGATGTCCAAAAAATCTTGACTGGCTGTTCACAATAGTGTGCTCATGGGCGCAGGCAAGTTTATTTTCAGTGGGGTGCATCTTCAGCTTAATGAAGCAGAGTTGATCATTTTTGCACTTCACCTATGATGTAGTGTTATGTTATTGTTTGTCCATACATACAAGCGAGGAGTCACTTTGTCGGTCAGTAGGTCGTCTTAGGGGTGGACTTTGTCGATTAGATTTTCTGAAAGAGGAGTTCTGTACTTTGTTTACTAATACACAAAAGATTTAGAATCGAGAGATTTTGCAGAATACAATCGAAAATTTTAGGATCTCGCCTCAAATAGGTTGAGTTCTCTATTATTCTATTAGGCGTTTTTGGATATTTTTAGTTCTGAATGTTTTTACACCTATAGGTATTTTATTTTGAAGCCAGGGAGATGCAAGTGCACCCTCATGCGCCCTGCTCCCGGCGCTCATGCTGGTGCCTATGCTTATGTATGGTAGTGAATCTTGGGCAAAAAAGGCATTAAAGTAGAATAAATGCCATGGGAAATGCTTCTGTTACGAAGTATGAGTGTTGAAACTATGAATGATAGATTTAGGAATGATATGGTAAGACAATGCTGTATAAAAGCAGATGTAGTGACAAAAATTTAAAAGTGTATGCTTAGATGGTTTGATCATGATAAGTGGATGAATGAAAGGTGTCTAGAAAGGAAAAGTATTTACAAACCAGATGTGAATGGAAATACTCGAGGGGACACCCTAGAAGAACACAATTATATTGACCATACTGGTGATTTTCTTCAGAAAGGTCAGGTGCGTAGTGCTTGCAAACAGCGTGCATGTATGACCGGATGTATGAACTTAAACGAAGCAAAAGAAGTATAATGTATGGATCGTAGCTGGTGGCGTCCTGTAGTTACTGTCTACCTCCATGGCAAAAAGGCGTGAGTGTAGCATGGATATGGAGCGATTTGAGATTTTGTATTTCAAAAATTTTATACAGAATAAAAATAAGCGTGTCATTCTCCAGGACCTAGGTAGATGATGATGACTAAGTAATAATTATTGAATTTAATGCTATTCTGTAATTAATGATACTGATATGACTGATACCATTACCTTTGCTTATTCTTCTTACTTATTCACCTACACATATTCATACATAGCTATTCATATTATGTATCAAACCGTGTGTTATTTAAATCGTTTTCCTATGTATATGGTTTAAATACTAATCATCTGCCTAGCCTTTTCCCAACTTTGTTGGGGTCGGCTTCCAGTCTAACCAGATGCAGCTGAATACCAGTATTTTACATGGAGTGACTGCCTATCTGACCTCCACAACCCAGTTACTGGGTAATACTGGTTGGTAAGACTGGTTGTCAGAGTTTCGGGCTTCTGACTACCCTTAACGACTGTCAAAGATCCACGAATGACAGCCGGGACCAACGGCTTAACGTGCTTTCCGAGGCACAGACGGGTCTCGTTATGTAAAGACGGTCACCCATCCACAGACCAACCGCGGCAAGTGTAGCTTAACCTGATCGATCGACTTTTGCGACTGTTATTATTTAGCTACAAATACTGATATTGACACAAATATTTTATTGTTCTTGTTGATTTTGTTTACTTACATATCTTGGCGGGCAAAAAGGGTACCTATGATTATTTATCTACTATTGTCTAGGTCTCCTCCCGTGGGGAAATTGCGAAAAAAAAATCAGCTGTTCCCTACATTTATCTTCGTATAACTCGTCAAAATGTAGGGAACAGCTGATTTTTTTCGCGATTTCAGGTTTGGTCCCATAGTAAAAGTTATTCATAGTGATGAGTACAATGACCTCAGAGGTTGTTAATGTTTTACCAATAACCCTGTATAAACAGCATTGGACACGTGTGTGCGCGCTGTAGGTTATGTCGGGGGAAGTCCCTTGACACATTTTGGCTGATTTGGTCGCAGTAAAAAAGTATTGATTTAAATCATTGATTTTTATAAAAAAATCACTTGATTTTAATCGCGATTTAAATCACTGATTTAAATCAAGTGATTTAAATCATATCAACCCTGCCTTAAAGACAGAAGGAGGTGGCGAGCCCAAAAAAATGGACTACCTCAAGGTAGCGTATTGGCCCCGCTACTTTTCGACATAATAATATTATATACCAACGACCAACCGGTTAGCCCGAACACGACCCGCTTTCTATACGCTGTCGGACTTTGAGGAGATTGAAGCCAATCTTTCCACAGCTCTCACTGATCTCAGCCACTATTATGTTGACAACTCGTTGGAACCGAATCCCTCTAAAACGCAATCAGTCTTACAACTCCGTAACAGATAGGCGGATCGTAGACTGAACATCACATGATATCAATTACTCACAGTGTTCACCCAAAATACTTCGGCATTACTCCGGACCGGTAGAAAATAACTGGGAACATGTAAAATTGAAAGTTCATGCCAGAAATAACTTGCTACGCCGCCTAACATCCATCAGATGGGGAGCGTCTCCCCAAGTCCTGCGAGGAACTCGAATGACGCTCTGCTTTTCGGTTGGTGAATATACCTGTCCAGCCTAGTATAAAACCGTTCTGCCCACGCTGACCTAGTACAATATTAGTAGTAGTGGATACAGCTCTAAACGAGACGTGCCAGATTATTAGTGGTTGCTATATCCACTGATTGGCATTGCACCTCCAAACATTCGCGGGACCATAGCCTGCTGGCTATGGTCCTGCGAATGTTCGAATCGAGAGGGCGAAGCTACAAGCTGACTCATGTCATCCAAAGCACAACTAGGTCCTGTACGTCTCAGTGCCCCAGAGGCTGAAGAGGCGAAAGAGTTGTCTTGGGTGCGTGGGTCCACCTAGTCCAGCCAATAGTAACGCCTCCACAGCAAGCTATGGCAGGAGCTTTATAAGCCCCTGACAATTTTATCGAACCATCTGAGTGAGAGCCTTCCGTCTAGGCACGCGTTATCGTGGCCGACTTGGAAATCTCTAAATAGACTTCGAATCCAAGTCGGCCGGAGCAAAGTCAATCTCAACAGATGGGGGTTCACGGACGGCTCAAATCTAATAATAAATAAATAATAATAATAAAAATATTTATTTCATAAAACAAGAAACACATTGCACTGTATACATTGTAGATTAAAAATACATTTGTCACACTATAAGCACAATTGAATAGACTCTTATCCCTTAAACTAGGTCTAGCCTGTGTCTTAAGAGATAGGGTTCAGCCGAAAGGGTACATTAAATAATTCACATTCTGTAACAAGTGAAGCAGCGTCGATATGGTAAAGTTATTCTATGAAATAAGTGTAGGTAGGTTAATTAGTGTGCTGTGTATGTGAGTGAGAGTTCGTGTATGTGTGGGGGTGTGTGTGCGTGTTCACGGGTGAGTATGTGCGTGTATGTGTGTGTTTGTTTTAAGTACCATCCGAGGACGTGCGTATGAATACACAAGGCACGACCGAGGACCTTTTCAAAGCGAGGACCTTTTCGAGGGTCCTCGGTTTGACTTGACCAAAGATTCGTATTCTGCAAGCGATTTTGAGTCTTTCTATATACTTAATACGAAAAAGTTGTCCGAACCTCGGTTTGATCAAGATTATTCATAATCTTACACAGACTTTGTGTATCCACCAGATGGTGCCACTGTCGCCTCATACACAGACTCTTTACACTCATTTCACGTTTGTTGTATTAACCGAGGACCTATGTGTTAACTTTAACACAAAAGACCTCGGTTAGGTAGCTTTTCCAGACAATGTGTATTTAAGACCTCGGTTTGCTAGATTTTCCGAACAGTGTGTATTCTAGTCCTCGTTTCGACAGTTTTCCTTGTGTGTAGAAGACAAATTATATGCTATCATTTAAATAAAATTATGAAGGAGAAAATCGAAGGTAGACTGAATCCTTAAACAAACCGTTAGTAGCTACTAGGTGCATGAGGAATAATCAGGCTTCTTCTGCAGTATGTGCTAAGTACCTAGGCCCGCTTATATTATTCAACATTATGATTTGCACCATAAAATATTGTATTGTCTGGAGGTAGGAGCTGAATACGTGTGCTTTTCATAAAGAATCTAAAGTAAATGCCTTCCTATGTGAAATGTCTGCAGCAAGATTTGAAGCAAATATAAAGTACAAAGAAATACAGAACATGAACGTAATATAGAAAACCACTTCATAAACTTTACTGAAATAAAAGTAGGAAGGTTTATTTTAAAATGAAACAAATTATTTAACAAAGTTTTACCAACGATCTACTTATAGAAGTAATCATCAAGTTGCAGTAACATCTTTGAGAAGAATGATTAGAAAACTTACATAACAGTTAATAGAAAACGACTCAAACAAAAAGACTTATAGAAACCATAATTAAAAGAAATCGACATAATTTGGGCTAAAAACTTAACATAAAATTACATGACACAATGCTTATTTAGAAAACAACAAAGAAATTTATCAAGTGAGATCAAAATAATTTGGGAAGCATGTAAACTTAATAACTTAATGGCGCCGATTCCCTTGTTCACAAACTAAACTAAATTTAAGTTCAGTGCATTTTTTCTGTAATTCATTAAAAAAGGACAGAAGATAAATATTAGTTTAGTCCTGTCAAATTAAGATACTCCATAGCAAGTTTAGACGTGATTAAAAACATGGCTACTAAAAATATTTTATCCCCATAGGGGTGTAGTTTTGAAAAATCGTCTGGGATGTTTCTATAGCTTGACTTAAAGATTATTTATACCAATTATCCAATCAAGCCGCGTAATAAAATACTTCCCTAAGAAATTGATTAACCTCTTCACCCCGTTAGGGGTAGATTTTCTTAAAACCCTGATTATACTTTATTATTTATTTTGGTCTTACATACTGAGTTTCAAAATAGTTGGACCGCGCGTTAAAATTCTTCCATACAAAATTTTACACCCCCAATCTCCCTTTAGTTTCAAGTTTATTAACCAAATGAATAAGATTTTTCATATAAACTGTATTCCTGCTTTTCACCCCCACAGGGGTGGAATTTCGAAAAATCGTGTGGGATATGTTGATTACTTGACTCGAAGATTTATTTATACCAATTTTCGGGTTATTCAACCCACGCAGTAAAATCCTCGCCTGTATAATTAACTACCCCTTTTCACCCCGTTAGGGGTAGATTTTGAAAAACCCTGATACACGTTATTCTTTATTTTTTTGTGTCTTAAGTATAAATAGTTAATCGGATCGCGAGTTAAACATCTTCTATACAAATTTTGACACCCCACAACCCCTCTTTAGGGGTTAGTTTAGAAAAACAAAAAATGCCAAACTTCATAATTTACTTAGATAAATATTTGTGCCATGTTTCAAGTTTATTAACTCAAGGAATAAGATTTTTCATACAAACGAAATCCACCCTTTTCACCCCCTTAAAGGTTGAATTTCCAAAAACCCCTTCTTAGTCCCCTACACTATAAAAGGAAGCCGTGTGCAAAATTTCACAATCTCAAACTCAATTCAAACTCAAAGCATTTATTTCAATTAAACCAATAACAGGCACTTTTGAATTGTCAAGGGGTCTGTCAGTCAGAAAGATGAAGATACTCGTAGTTGCCCATTCCAAAGCATAGGTACCTATGGAGAAGAACGGGCAAGAAACTCCATGGACACTCTTTAAATCAAAATAATATGGTTACAAAGTCTTGTTTAAATCATTCATGTAAAAAATTATGCATGTGAGAACGATGCAGAACGTTAAAAGCGTCCGTAATGTCTAAAATCACATTCCTAAACCCAGTAGTTTCGGCTGTGCGTTGATATGTCAGTCAGTCAGTCAGTTTTTCCTTATAAATATGTATATAGATACGGCCATTATTTTTAATACCTACTGTTTAACGTAAACAGTAGGTATTAAAAATAATGGCCGCAAAAGCAACAATCACGAGTGTTTAACAAAATAAAGCGCTGACAGTAAAGACATTGACTCGTCCTCGCTTGGTACTTCATTCTAGAAAAAGTGTGTAAGAAATAAATTGGAACATTGATTATTATCTTACACGTAAAATGTTTTAGGTAGGTAGGTAGGTATTTTCCAGGTCCTCGGTTTGTACAAGTTCTACGCGAAAAACTGTCCTCGGTTTAGTGATATAAAGTCTAACACAACGTCCGCACTTTGTACAAGCTATAAGAAATATTGTGTAAAAATACGTCCTCGGAAGGACATCGCAGGGCTTACGTAAGAGGTCCTCGGTTGGCTTACACAAAGTCCTCGTATGTGCATCGCTGGTCACATTTAGCTGTGTATTTCAGGTCCTCAGTATGATAGCCGAAATTCATACAGAAAAATGTTGAGATAGCATTATCCCAGTAGGCTCATCACTATAGATTTACTCACCTGTCTCTTTCTATCTTATTCTAAAAGGCCAACGAGGTATTTAAACCAGTTTTTTGGAGGGTCCTCGGTTGGTTCTAGGACTAACAAGGTCCTCGTAAGGGTGTCTGTACAAACAGGGGTGTGTGTATATGCGCGTGGATTTTGTGAATGTATTTTTATGAGATGTATGCTAGAAGATTCTCCGTGGTGAGGTAGTCCTGTTGCAGTAGCCATTGAGAAATTTTTTGTTTTAGAGTATGTCTGTTCAAATCAAGTATGTTCAGTATTTTATGTAGTTTCTTATATATGTAAGTACCTATGACGTAATATTGGCGCTGGGCAAAGGTAGTTTTATGTGATACACCTGATGGGACATTTGTGCGTTTTTTTGGGTTAGATCTTGGCATGGCTCTGTGAGTTCTGAGGACAGACTGCAAGATGAACAGCTGTCTAACTGTTAATACCTTGCATTCATCATAAAGTGGTTTGGTTGGGTATAAGAACGGTTTCTTATTCTTATCTAAAGTGCGTATGCGGCACTTCCTCACAGACAATGGCCCATCTTCCTTTCTGCGCCGCATCTTATCACCTGTGCACTTGATGATCTTATGACTGCGTCAGAGAGCGTAGGTCGTGCAGCTGAATTTTCGGACAAAGATATTTGAACTTTCTGCCATCAATAGTCAATACGCTAAGAAGATAAGACCGCCCATTGTGTCACCCTTTGTACAGTTTCTATAATTATGTCTGTAATTTATATGGTGTACATAATAAAGAGTATTCTATTCTATTCTATTCTATTCTATAGTTTTGCGAACATGTCATATAAACTCAGAGCAACTGCGATCTTTACAATATTGCGTGTATTAATATAGTATCTTCAATATATTATATTATTACTAGCTTCCGCCTGCGAGGTATGTGGATAAAAACTATCCTATGTTCTTCCCCGGGATGCAATCTATCTCTCTGCCAAATTTTATCGAAATCCGTTCAGTGGTTTAGGCGTGAAAAGGAAACATACAGACAGACAGAGTTACTTTCGAATTTATAATATTAGTATGGATATAGCGTAATTATCGGGATCAAATTAATTTATATTATTATAATTTTTTTCATGACATACACACTGTCAGCTCAACAACTGACGTCTTAATTGTTTTTATTGAAGAAAATATCAAAAGTTTCGATCCCGTGGGAATATCTGGATAAAAAAATCCTATGTGTTAATCCAGGAAATGGTCTATGTGCCAATTTTCATCCAAACCTGTTCAACGGTTTACGCATGATTGAGTAGCAAACATCCAAACATATTCACAAACTTTCACATTTATAATATTTTTGGATACAGAGCAAATTTTTGTCTACATAATAATTCTTTGCCGAAGTGCATCGTAATTAAACTAATTAGATAACGTGCACGAAGACGTAGCTAATGATTTTAGTATCATAAAACGGCCTTCTCGTCTCATGCATATAGCCGACTTGAGTAACTGAGACAGTAAAGAGAGAAAGTGAGGTAGACACCAGTTGCTGACAACTTTCACTAAAAGTTTACACCAATGAATATAAACATATTAGTATGCAAGAATACGTACACGCTCAATTTTTAGAGATGAAGAACACGGTTGAGGAACAAGGTTTTTAGTCGCGTTTTAATCTGCATATTATTTTCGTTGTACGTCTGTTTGAACTTTAAAAGGTAACCTTTGTTATCTGTATAGCTATAGATCACGGAAATTATGGAAATTCTGTTATTTTTTGCCAAACATAATCGCTTAAATTTAAAATTAGGTTTGCCGTGGCTTTACCCGCGTCGGCCGCATCTTGGGATTTCTTCTTCATGTACCCGAATAAAAAGTGTTTTCTCTGTGATTCTATGTACTAAATCCGCTCAGCCGTTTGTGATCAAGCTGCGAATATCAATACCTTTTTACTAACACAATGTTATTAAAGAGATTTGTTCTTTCCGATGGATCCAACCGATTTTTTAAAATGTTATTAGTAGGTACGCATAATAAAGTGTCGGTTCGATTAACGGCTGAATCAAGCAACTTTAAAAATCTTGGGAAAGTGGATAGGTGTTTACCTAAAAAGTACAGTAAAGTTTTTTACTGTACTAATACTACTTAATTGTTTGAGTGCTTAGTTATCACACAGACTGTAACTGTAACTTACACAGACTGCAATTTTGGAATTCCGAGGGCTTTTATTTGCTCGAGAAGATTTGTAGTACCTATTTAGAGTCTAGGCTCTACGGTTGGTTTACTACAATGTATCTTCCCGCTTCGTTCCTAATAACACGTATTTACAGAAGGCCGACGACGAAGGTTGCACCCCGCAACGAACCCGTTGCTTAGGAACTAAGAAACCTCTTTCGTCCTCGGCCTACCGCAAATCCTTGTCTTATGTGTGCCTATTCTTAGCTTTTTCTACGCACCGTTCTTGTTGCTTTATTCGGATCCCGGAAGATGTGTAACGAGTGCATGTTACGTAATAATAATTGTACCTCTTTATTAGCCGACTACAAAAACGGGATGAGATTATTAGTTGTATACATGACGAGTTTTTAAAAATGTATGTAGGTACGCCGATTTCTCACATAAGCCGATTTACGTGATTCTTTTTCATTTGGTAGAAGTCGCCCGCGTGGTGATCCCATACAATTTTTATTATTTATCTTTTCTTATAAGTTTTTAAGTTAAAGCATAATAAATAGGTTTTGAATCGCGTTCGTCTATGTTTATGAAGTTGGCATAAATACGTGTAGTAAGTAGTGGTACATGAATTTGTGCGGGGGTACTACAATTTAAACTATTTTTTTTTAAAAAGCAATTTAGTTTTGAGTTTGTAGGCGCTCTTTTTTTGAGTCGGTTGTTTTTTTACAGAAAAGTTTTTTATTGATAATCGTTGCTTTACATTTTTTGATGTTTTTAAGTTTATAAATAAAGGCGTTAATGTTTTGTTCATTTGAGTCTTAATAAAAACTCAAATGCCCAATAATTTTACGACACATACCTTTTTGACATAGGAATTTTCATCATACAAAGGTTTAAAAATTGCTTTGACCTACAAAGATTTTTTTTTGCTATACAGGTCAATGATATAATTTTTTAAATAATTTGTATCAACCATGTGCATATTATTGTCTATTAAAGAGTAGTTACCTGCAACAACCACTACGCTTGTCACTGCATTCCTTAACATAAAAGCACTACATTAGGTACAAAATAAATACACACTCATATTCTTTACCAACACTACACACACCACATACATTCACACCCTATACCAACACAAAACACGCCACATAAATTTACACCCTATACCTAGACGACACACCACATTCACACCCTATAACAACACTAAACACACCACACACATTCACACCCTATACCAACACTAAACACGCCACACAAATTCACACTTTATACCTAGACGTCACATCACATTCACACCCTATAACAACACTAAACACACCACACCCACTCACACCCTATACCAACACTTAAACACACCACACACATTCACACCCTATACCTACAGACACACACACCACATTTATCGTAGTCGTTTAATTTTGGAATTGTCATGTATATGATTTGTATTTATACGTAATTTGCCACGGAAGAGTTCTGATTTCCAAGATACAGGTTCTTACCTAGTTTGGAATTCAGGAAAATAATTTTAGCTATCTACTCACTTACATTATTTGTATTTGAGTTCTTAGGAATGTAACTTGTATTAGGCTATATTTATTGAGTCCAAATAAACGCTATTATTATTAAATCACTTAACAATCGAAAGTCATCATGTGTCTTGAAGTCCCTCTGATAGAGTTGTATTGATAGTTTGAATTATTTTAATTTTGTAAATAAGTACTTGATTATAATTTGTAACAGTCGCGAACTTTTCTTTCATCAACATGCATCCTGGACTGACCTGAAAATTGCAAAAAAAAACATAAAAAAATACTACCCTGGAGCTTGCGCCTTAACGAGTTCTATTCATTCATCACACGAGAACTTGGTGATGGTTCTGGACAGTAGATGAAATCCCGCGGGGTAATTGCGTAACACACTAACAGTAGCAATGGCTTTCATTTTGACAGTTCAACAGCATTCATTGCGTTATTTACGTTGTTGAGCAAACATTTGTATCGATCATTTATGAAGCAATGGATTAGCAATATCCTTCAAAACGATTCAAATTGTGATTGATAGTGTGTTACGCGACTAGGGTGCGGGTTAAATGGCTACAGCGAGTTCAAAATTAGAGCGAATAATTCCGTAAAATGTTGTGCCTTCGTGCAATAATTAATTGTTTTTGCACATTGCTTTAGATTTTGGAAATGGCTCTGAGGCAAGAGACCGCTCCAGCGCTGACTCCGCTCCACGACCCATACCATGTGGAGGGCGCACCTCTCGCCGACGAACATTTTGAAGTGAGTTTACATCTACTTATATTATTTTATAAAATAGCTTTCTTTTGTATACTTAAATATGTCAATTCAATTACCATATAGTCTAATAATTATGACATATAGATATGAGTATGACCGTTGGATACTTTGATTTATATGACTGAAGCTGTACAGGGTGGCAAGAACATCGACGCGCCAAAAATTGTTGTTCCATACATTTTGACCGCGTAGGTATTTCACTTTTCTATGAACACACTGAACCAACTGATATTTTTTTTAATAACCGACGAAAAGTTTCTTCTTTAGGGGGTCTAGATTCATGTGCTGAATTCATGGTTTCAGTTTGCGCGAGGAAGTCCCTGCCACCCGGTATAGAGTTATTTGAAATAAAATGGTCTGAAAGTGAACCTATTTAGGTAAAAAACTTTTATCATTGTTGCAGGATGAGTTTGAAGATGCCACAGATGAGCATCCAACGTAAGTACTACTCTTTTGCTTTTTTTTTTAACTGAGTCAAAAATAGGAGGAGGTTATGCATTCGCGAGTAGATATCTACTTTTAGACGTGAATACGTCTTTAAAATTGCTTCCATAGTGGGAGGCAAGTAAAAAAAACCAATGATAACAGAATCGGGGGATACAGTTTCGTGTTGCAGCGTCATATCTATCATCTCCATCCTAAATTCAATTATACCATTGGATAGCTAAAGGATCAAAGAATTCATTACGCCAATTGAGGACTGTGGAGTGAAGGGGAAAGCGCCACCATTTTGAGGTCATTTTGCTGCGTATCAAGATTTCCACTTAGTATAACTTTTGACTCGGAAAATCTACAACGTTCGTTTAAGTTTCAATCGTCAGCTCTCGTCAAAATCTATCGATTGTATAATAGTAAAAGTGATTATAATGTGTTAAAATAAAAAGAAAAACAATATAAAAAATATATAATGTCGGCCTATACACGTCAAAAAGCCAAATCCAAATACAGAGACCGTATACGGTTGGAAAGAGCAATCGAATGGTACCAAAAAAACACCATATGACCGAGTCAAGTAGTGTCGGGAACTTAAAAGAATGAATGCGGCCGAGCGGATCAACCCCGTTACGTAAACGTATTCACGTACAAGACACGGCCGTGTGCATGACACAGCCATACCCCAGTTTTTTTCATGCAGGTAGCTGAGCCGATTTCTGTGATTATTATTTCATTTGGTAGATGAAGCTCGCGCGGTTCCTGAGACTTTTTATTAACTTTGCTTTAGCAGTTTTAGATTAAGCTTCAATAATACACGCATTTAATTCACTTGGTGTATGACGATGTTATAGCTTACTTTATAGTTGAATATACACACATCAACAGAATTTAGGGATATTTTATATTTCATCAAATATCTAAAAAGCCCAAACCGGAACTCGTCGGTGAACAGCACCAAAGACTATTGTTGGTTACTCCTTGGTAAATGCTCTCGAGGCCACGGAAGCCGCCGACCGCGATTGCCACGTCGCAATGCTGGAACACTTCGATCAATAATAGTACTAGATGAATGGTTAGGAACAAAAATAAGGCACTGAGGCATTTTGACGTCTTAACATTGGCTATGATTGGACCATACTAATTTGAAATAAGAGCACAAAAGTATTCGTGCTCGTATTTTTCGGGCCTGTTTTGAAGCGCTTATCGGGCATCTAGTACTATTATTGATCGAAGCTGGAACACGTAGCAGTCTCCGAGCATGAAGAGGTGAAGACTAACTTCATGCAACCTCCTTCGCACGGTTTGGTCGCTTACCAACAGCTGGTGGTCCTCCTGGAGCCTTTGTACTAGTTGCATCGCTGTGATATTGGGTTGTCTTCTGGCGGTCATTTGGAGAAATCGATCCTGTCTCTGCGTAGCAACATGATATCTACCCGTTTGCCGTTCAGCCACATCCCCAGTACTGCGATAACGTGACAACTACCTTGATATCACGTTTTGGTTGGTGTGTAGGGTCTCAGCAACGACACGTTGAATAGCACCATTTTCTAACATGCCCACGGCCACAATTACTAACAATTTTTCCGCCGTATTTTGTTTTACTTTTGTTTTTATTATTTACATTTGTGAAAAGTTTTTTTTGTTAATAAAACCTTATTGTTGTAGGAACATAATGGATTTACAAACTGCTTTTGATGACTGTGAAGTGGCCATAAGAAAATTCTTTAACAACGATTTACTTGGTGCCACTAACATGATGAAACCATGGTGAGACTAGTTTCGTTTACCTACTATAAAAATATGCATAAGTAAATAAAAATAGACTTGTGATTCTCCCAGACCTTTAGTATGAAAATCCTTTGCCTGGTTTAAAATTGTGGGTCGTTATCTACTTACTTTTGTCTACAAAAAGTGTTTTAAAAACTTTTAAAATCTCAGTAATATCGGGCTTTTATGAATCTACAGAACCGCTTTTCAGTGCTATAGCGTTTCTGTAGCGGCCTTAGTACATACTCCAAAATAGTCGGGCTGCGCAAAATAGTGTGCATAAGAAACCCAAGTAGTTTCATATGCATACTATTTTGCGCAGCCCGACTATTCTCTAGGTACTTTATTTTTTTACATGATTGGTTACCCAGCAACGTGACACGATGCCGAATGTAGGAACTTATATCGTATACCTATCGCATCTTTCTGGTCTAGTGCCCCGTGTATACTTAAATAACACACCATTTTTATGTCTAGGGAACGCACATCACTTTACCACAGTCTTGGCACTTCCATGTTCGAGTTTATACCAGCAATGCTGACTTTCGACCACACACAGATCAATCGGACCCTGGCTGCACTCAAAGTATCCATCTCTATCTGTAATCAACACAGGAAAAATTACACTTTCGTTGAGAGCATCGGCACAATTATCAAAAAGGTAGAATACTATTAATTTTATTTTGTGTATTAGGTCGCGTCAGATGGCAGGGTCATCATCATAAGTATTTATATGTTTCTCCCTCTAGAATGTCTGTTGTTAAGGTGATTAAACGTGTGAATGGCTTCTGTGGACAGTAACAAAAACGTTTTAATTTATATCATTAAAAGAAACAAAGATGTATGGTGCAACTGTCTTTAGAACCAAGTCTAAATTGCCATTGTTTTACGTCAATCGGAATATAGTTCAAAATGAAATAACTGACTCGACGGTTTAAGTTTTATCAAAAGTTAAAACTCTGTTTGTAATGAGACGGATACCTTATAAAGTTAGAAGAAGTAAGTTTTTCTTTTATCATAGTTTAAACCATCGAGCCAATATTTGTAAAAATAACATAATTGTGATTGAAATATACTTCAAAAGTAACAATTTAGTTACTATTAATTAACTTACAGAATAAAGTTCCTAATCCAAAAATGGCTCCATGGTTTAAACCTCTCTGAAGATAAACCTTGTTTTGTAAAAAGGCCGTATATTTAGCCCTAATGAAATAAACTAATAAAACTTGAATAATAGCTATTCATTTTACAAAATGTTGTTCAAGCGGGCTTTAATGGGGATTTAATTTGAACCTAATAGTTAATGACTTTTTATGTAACAACAAAATCTGTATTTTTTTTTCATTCGTGGTAAGTATTTAGTATTTAGGCGCTTGCCCAAGGAAACCTAAAAGTACGTACGTACGTAAGTAAAACTGCACTTATAGTATTTAATCCTAAATTGTGATGCAAGTAGTTCTAAATTAGGTTTAGATAATCACGCTAGAAAAAATTATTACATTTTTCTGCATGTGTTGCCCAATGTTTACGTTGTACTAAATAAAATAGATCAATAATTGTATGAACCACAGCCCTATTAATTGGTTACATATTTATATTGTATCGGTATCTACCAGAAATACTCATCTAAAATCAATGATATTATAAGTGTAAAAATTTACTTATAATAATCATTGTCTAAAATTTAAACATTTGTTTTTCTTGCAGCCAAATTATGCCACTTATACAGATTTGGAAGCTCATGCTGAACTATGCTACGCAGAAGCCCTTATGCTTCAGGCAGCTATGACTATTATGGACGGAGAAGACCTCACTGGGCTTATCAAGGGCACTATCAAGGTCAAAAATTGCTACAACAGTTACAAGTAATTATTATTTTATTGTATTTTAACTTTAATCGTGACCTGGCATGAATTTTAAAATAAGCGAAGAATTCGAAAGAGTGAAGAGTGTGGAGAGTGTTTGTATATTTGGGGAGTCTGTTTACAAGAGATGGGGTTGGAAAGGAGAGTGAATGCGGAATATAAACCCTCGTCCATGTCCAAATTTCAATAGACTCGACTGGCTGTTCACGATGGTATATGTATGGAAGTTAATGTTGGCTGTGGCAAAAAAGGCATGAAAGTAATGCTGTGGAAATGCATTCTTTGCGAAGTCTGAGTGGTGCAACTACGAATGAGAGACTGAAAATGATGTATAAGGCAACGTTAAGTAAGGTTTAAAAAAGATGTAGTGACAAAATTGTTAAGAGAATGCTTAGTAAGGCAAAGGGCCAAAGGTTGTCTTTAAAAGATCGCTTTTAGCGATAAGACCGCCCATTGTGTCACCCTATGTACAGTTTATATTTTTATGTCTGTAATTTATATGGTGTACATAATAAAGAGTACCTATTTCTATTCTATTCTAAGGCATGCTCTTTGTCAGTGTTTAAATATTAGAAAATGAAAGAAAGGTGACTAATAAAAGGTATTTACGAGTACAAGGCCGATGTGAGTGGAAACGCTGGGAGGAGACGTCGTAGCATTTATACTAACCTTATCGGTGACGTTCTTCAGAAAGGTCAGGTGCGTAGTACTCGCAACCGGCGTGCGTGTACCTATATGAACGTAAACGAAGCAAACAAACAGTACACATCAAACTACAGAACGTCGCCACCTATTACCTACGACAGGTGACGTTCTGTAGTTTCTGCCTACCCCCATGGGAAAAAGCGGGAGTTTTTAACTTTTTTGTCACAAAACGGAAAATGCAGAACCAATGACACCGACTAGTTATTTTTCACTTTGTAGTGTTTTTTTTTTGGCAGTCGGTTTTTTTTTTTTTTTTTGTGAAACATTTTTATTGTTCACTTTTTAGTTGTACCTACCCCACACAAATTCATATAACACTACTTGCTAAGTAAATATCAGTGATAGGAAATTATTAAAACATAATCAATATAACCGAAGTGCGATAAAAACTTAAAAATATATTAATTTCCAAAGGATGGTTGAATTACTTCCATCCAATTACAGTTCTATTTTGTCTAAATATTCCAGACTAATTTCCGTTGTATTTAAACAGGGAATGCGCAAAAATATTAGAAAAAAAGCAATGGGAATCGGTTCAATCGAGGATACACTTCCAAAGCGGCGTGCGCCTGGGCGTCGCCACCTTCAACGTGATGATATCCCTGCTTCCGCCGAAGATTATAAGCGTGTTAGAGTTCGTTGGCTTTTCTGGGAACAAGGTAACATTATATACTTCATGATTTTTATTATTTTTGTACATGCATGCTTTAACCTGTATTGTGATGGTTTGTGTCCTGTAACACAACAATATTTAGTTAGAATATGAACATGAATTGTTGATTTTCACCATAAATTGAGCAGTCATAACATCATTCAAGTTAAAACAAAAACAAGGACCTGCCACTCGCTTAGTTATCTCGACCAACAAAAACTTACGTTTTGCCTTGTCAAAAGCGTAGCTAAAACTGGCGATTAATAAACTAGCATTAATGTATGTATTTGGTACGTAAGACAAGGCACTACTGAAAATTAGAGGTTAGTATCGTCATAATAATTACAAGATTAAGTCACTTTAACCACAAGGGGTTCATAGTGGGGTGTGAAACGAATTAAAAAAAAACTGGCCAAGTGCGAGTCGGACTCGCACACGAAGGGTTCCGTACCACAAGGCAAAAACGCCGAAAAAAACACGTTTGTTGTATGGGAGCCCCCCTTAAATATTTATTTTGTTTTTAGTATTTGTTGTTATAGCGGCAACAGAAATACATCATTTGTGAAAATTTCAACTGTCTAGCTGCCGCGGTTCTTGAGATACAGCCTGGTGACAGACAGACGGACGGACAGACAGCGAAGTCTTAGTAATAGGGTTCCGCTTTTACCCTTTGGGTACGGAACCCTTATAAGACAAAATTACTTGTTTTAAATAGGTAGCTAATATTCAGACTTAATAATGTTACAACATATTATAGATACTACTCGCATGTCCTTGGGGCCTAAAAAGGACACTTTGGCAGAATCATAAAAGGAGAACATTGTGAATCATAATGGACAGGTAACCGTATGAAATCCCATTGGTGAAGAATTTTTTAGTTATTTTTGTTTGTCTGTGCTAAAATACCAATCAATCCAATCCCAATCTCTTTGAATATACCTACGTAGTTCAGCGAAAAAAAGAAAAACACGGACTGTCTTCACCATATGGTTCATAATGTTATCCTTTTATGATTCTGCCAAAGTGGCCTTTTTAGCCCCCCAGGTCTCGAGCTTTTTTTATCCAGGCATAGGAATGCGGTAAAGATACTGTAAATTCGAAACAAGTATAGATGCAAAATGTGTGAGGAAGTATTCTATTTTCTGTGTCATCACTGTATGCACGGCTACACATCAAGCTATACATAACTAGTATAAGCTGACTTCTGATTGTATGAAAAACCTATACAAGGCGAGGTCAGCTAAAACTGGAAATGTGTGTAGCCGTGTGTACAGGAAACTTCGATGGAATAATATTTATTACGTAAGAATTGCAGACGAATAGTTGAGCTGAATGGTGCTTACCTATACATGTGTCATGTTCGTGAACGGGCGCCGTCAGTAGGGACTGGTCATCTCTTTGCTCTAATGGCTTATTTTAATTTAATATTTGAATTGTTTTTTTTTCTCGTCTTTTCATTACGGACGCTTTTAACGTTTTGCATCGTTCTCACATGCATAATTTTTAACATGAAAGATGTATACAAAACTTTGTAACCATATTATTTGATTTAAAAGAGTGTCCATGGAGTTTTTTGCCCGTTCTTCTCCATAGGTACCTACGCTTTGGAATGGGCAACTAGCTTCATCTTTCTGACTGACCGACCCCTTGACAATTCAAAAGTGCCTGTAATTGGTTTAATTGACATAAATGCTTTGAGTTTGAGTTTGAATATACAGTCAAATGATGATTTATTCTCATTATTTTATCAAAATATGTATGTACGCAGTTATGACAAATGAGATGCCTTTCACTTGTGTTCTTCTCACATAGTGTGTGCGTTTATAGTAAAATCACCCATCACGGAGCCAAAATTACTTATATCCGGAACAACATTAGCAATAATGTAGGCCAAGCAAATGTTTCTTCCGTTTAGGAATCAAATTCAAATATTATATCAACCTCACAACCGCGACCCGCCTAGCAATGATAAGTCACAGCAGAATTGACTGTGGGTCTTCGTTTTGTACGTACAATCTTATTATATAACGAGCTGGGCCATAATTATGTTACGTAACGTGACACAAACATTTAGCCAAAGCACATTAGCTAGGTAATATCTATGTTTAACTTATAAAAAACCCAGTAAGTCTGTATGCAAGGATGATTCATTATAATTACTATCTTTATGTTCCTATATTTATACAAGGTGTAACAGAATAAATGCAAGTCCTGAAAGTAGTTTGTTCATAATTGACTACCTACTGAAAAGATTTCAGCAACATTAGGTTTTTTTTCAAAAAATACCGCTGATTGCGCCAAAGGAAATTAAATCTTATTTCAAGGCTATGAGACTCAATTTTAAATGCATAAAGTAATGCTACGGTTATCACAATTTTCTTAAGGGGGAAGCTCTAAGGTGGCCCGCGAAATTAATTTTTTTTTAGGTTTTTTGCAATTTGCTGGTCAGTATTAAGTTGTACGTTGATTAAAATATGATTCGCGGCCGTAACAAATATGTATTTACAGAATTATAATCATTAAAGTCATCAACACAACTCTCAAGACCATGTAATCCCCAAGAATGACTATTTCATGAAATCTTGACATTTGGGGATTACATGGTCTTAGAGAGTTGTGTTGATGACTTTAATGATTATAATTCTGTAAATACATATTTGTTACGGCCGCGAATCATATTTTAATCAACGTACAACTTAATACTGACCAGCAAATTGCAAAAAACCTAAAAAAAATTAATTTCGCGGGTTACCCTGGCGCTTTCGCCTAATAATAGTTAGATTTAAAAAAAATATGTTTTGATCATTGTATTATGCTTTTAACTCAATACTCTAATTGGGGTGTATGAAGTCTTGTGTTAGTTATGTTACATGTTGTCTATGTCCGGAAAAGATCCGGAGTTACTGACATAGCTTGCAGAGTATAAGCCAGCTGAAGTGGCAGTGGGCTAGCCATGTTTGTCGAAGGACCGATGGCCGGTGGAGCAGACGAGTCCTAGAGTGGAGACCGCGCTTCAGCAAGCTTAGTGTGGGACGCCCCCAGCTAGATGAACAGACGACCTCAAAAAGGTGGCTGGGACAAACTGGATGATGAAGGCGGAAGACAGGGTGTTGTGGCGCAGCCTGGGAGAGGCCTATGTCGAGCAGTGGGCTGCAATAGGCTGAATTGATTGATTAAAAAGATTAAAACAATATCTTGTCATCATTATCAACGTCAAAATAACAATATTATGTAAGTCTGTCGAAATACTCGAGTATAGGTATTAGTAGTATAGCTGTATTAGGTATAGGTTTTTCATACAATGAGAAGTCAGCTTATACTGGAAATGTAGCCTCATATTATTATCTATGTCGTTGTGCGTACTACAGTATTTTCACGATTGATATTGTCCACAATATTAACGGCATCATATGAAAAATTTGCGAAACTACATAATAGTATGCAAACGATAATTCTAAGAAAGCTAAAGGTTAAACAGTGTTTTATTTTTTCTGATTTGATTTGACTACGGCAGGCGACACGTGACTCGTGAGTAGCAAGCTGCGAGGTCGGCAACGGCAATGTGTTTTGTGGTCTGTCTGTATTAAAATACTAGTTTTCTAAATTAAATTAACATAATTTTTACAAGAAGGATGTTGTTGCGTCATCAAAATAATAATTATTATTTGATGACGCAACAATAAACAGTTATTTAGAACTAGTGGCGTAACTTCAGATCAGAGGCGCTGATGCAAAGAGGAAATTAGATATCCGTCACCAGAGCCTGCCAATCATGGCACCGCCGTCGTGATATTTTTTAAATCTTTTAAGTTGTCGTATGATATTTAGTATGTATATGGAACTGTATGAAGTCTATGTAGAATTACAGTCGCTTTACGTGTCTGTCGACTGTCTGTAAGATCGCATTGTTCTCTTAAACTGCGCAACGGAATTGATCCCCTTTACACCATCATTTAGCGAATTTATTTCGGAAGGTTTATGTGTATTATAAATTAAACTCATAAAAAATCGATATTTTGTCAAGTCGTAAAAACCGTGGGACGAAGGGGCGTAGTTAGTAGTAGTACTTCTACTTACTGCGGTTGCCATGTGCTACCACAAGTTGGGCAATGAATTTACTAGAAGCCTGAATTCTAAAGTGTGCGAGTTTTATTTTTCAACATTTTTCAAACTCAAGTGTAAATCAAACTCGAAAATTCCAGCACCTCGTCTCGGATAGGTTATATTTTCTTTAGAGGATGCATACAAAAATGCGCAAGTCGATAAAGTAACTCCTACTTTATCGACTTGCGCAGAAAAGTGTCATTCTTATGAAGAAAACCTAGACTGCAAAAGCAATCGAAACGAGCTCGAACATTTTAGCTACCTGCCACGGGTATCAAATTTAGATGTATTCGGGTCATGTTTAATAGCCAGCTGCAATGATAAATAGCCATTCAGTCGAATGGTAGCACGGCTATCTAGGCGATTGTTTAGAATATGCCGGGCGAACGTTTAGGGCTGATTTTACCAAAGTCGGATATCTTTTATTTATCCGTGGAATAAAATTGACGTCTCTGACAGATCTAGTATAATATGAACTGTCAAAAATTCAAAATTTATTCTCAGGATAAGATTTATTCTAGGTATAAAAGTTTGGTGAAATTCGCCCTTAGTACAATAATATTATTATGTGTCAGAATAAACGTATGTTCGAAATGTTTCAGACTGTTGGTCTAACGGAGTTGGAAGCTGGATCGCTCGCGCCGGGCATGCGCTCCGTAATGTGCGATCTGACGCTGCTGAGCTACCATCTGGTCATGTGCCAGTTCATCGGCGCTCCTGTAGATTTGGCAGTTTGCGAGAGGATATTAGAAAAGGAGCTGAAGGTTTGCGCCGTGTTTCGATGTTTAACTATATGAATAATGTTACACAACGAGCTTATGAAAGATTTTTCTGGAAGAACGAAGCTTTGCAAAGCCACACTTTTTCTTAAACTGAATATGCCAAATAAATGGCCGGGTACTATACCTATTTCATTATCTGCAGATAGCCTTCGCCTGGCCAATTGCTTAAGGTATGCACAGGCCACAGGGTGACCAATTATAGTGCTGATCAGTGTCAGTCAGCTTGAAATCCAGTACAATTTATATAAGTGTACAAGAATTATAAGTTCTTATTACACTTTCTGAGCCGTTTTTCAACCCTTAATGTAACGTAATTATCTACATGGCTTTATGAACATGAACCCTTGCAATTTACAGGTGTACCCGGACAGCGTTTGGTTTCTAATGTTCAAAGGCCGCATCGAACTTCTGCGGGGGCAGTTCGACACCGCCATCGAGACGTACAAGCGCGCCGTCAACAGTCAGAAACAATGGCAACAGTTTCACCACGTGTGCTTCTGGGAGATCATGTGGGCAAACAGGTGACATAACAAATACATAAGATCAAATTAAATTAGCTAACAAAACTATGCGGACTTGATGGGTATAAATGATTTCTTTTCTGTAAGTAGGGTTGTATAAACACTTTTACACGTCAATCATATTTTTTTAAACTAGATGAGGTCGGCGTTTCCTATCTGACTATTCTGAGAAGAAAGGCTGACACAAACTCAGAAGTCACAGTCTCTTTTAAAGTCCAGACAAAATCTTGGTCAGATCGTGTGAAGGTGAAGACAGACCATGTAGATTGGTGTCTGAAATGGTCTTTTGAGGAAAGAACCACACAGATTGAGCGGACCTGTCCAATCAGTGCACGCATTTGTCAAAAATCGTGCAGCTCAACTCAGAACTTGAGGAGCTCAACGATTTTAACACCATCAAACAAAAATATATTTATTGTCCTTTTTTAGGAGGAGTCAACTTCCGCTTGTCATGTTAGTTGAAATATAAGTTGAGAAAACAGTTTTTAGTCAAACTCATCACGTGTGCGGAGTGGTGCTATCTAATTTAATTTTAAGTAACTACACCTAGAATCCCAAACAAAAAACCACCAATCATTTTTTTATAGTTTTATCATGTCAAGATAATGGGTTGACATCATCATGACGTCTGCGCAGTTTTGGTAACTAAATAAATTTGACCCTGTATAGCACGGGAAACTATAACTTTATAAGCCCATCCCTGAGAGGTGTAATAATTCATCATTGTTAGTTGTAAGATCTTTGCACCCACAAAGCAGAAAGTGACCTTTCGAAAACCGCTGCTTTCCAAGAAAGTCCATTATGAATGATCAAAAAAGTACTTAAACAGCTTGTAGATGACAAGGTACTATTAAAATTTTAACTATCATTACCATTTTTAAGTTTAATGAAAGTCAATTGAAAAATAAACTTGTAACACCCTTGACCTTTTTAGGGTTGCGTACCCAAAGGGTAAAAACGGGACCCTATTACTAAAAATCCACTGTCCGTCTGTCCGTCTGTCTGGCTGGCACCTGGCTGTATTTCATGAACCGTGATAGCTAAACAGTTGAAATTTTCACAGATGGTATATTTCTGTTGCCGCTATAACAACAAATACTAAAAACAGAATAAAATAAATATTTAAGGATTTATTATAATATTATAATTTATTAATATATTCCCATACAACTAACGTTTTTTTGCGTTGCAGCGTTTTTGCCTTGTGGTACGGTACCCTTCGTGTGCAAGTCTGACTGGCACTTGGCCAATTTTTTTTATGTTCAATATCGAATCAACGTGAATAAAATTTTAATAAAAAAGAGTGACCGCACCAGATCCAAAAGAAAATTATAAACAAAAAATAACTATTTAAAACGAATAGTATAATCAAACGGGCTAGGCCAAAAAACACCTATCTCAACATACATTGTTTGCTTTTTGGTTTCAGTTTAAAGATGGACTGGCGCGAATCAGCTTTTTACGCAAGTAAACTGATAGATGAGAGCTCGTGGTCAAGGACTATCTACTCATACTCTCGAGCGGCCATGTTGCTGGAACTCGATGACATCACGCCTTCGGAGAAACAGCAGTGCACCGACCTGATGAGGTGGGCAACTGAATTTTTAAACGTCCAATAACTAATCTGTATAAATTACCAATGAATTTTATTTCAACATGAAGATAACATTCGTCGTGACGGCCCAGTGGTTAAAGCCTCGCCTCTCATGCACGAGGTTGTGGGTTCAAATCCTGGTATCAATGGGACTTAATTCATGTGTATTTTCTGAACGTATGAATCAGAAAGTACATATGAACACATCTCTGAGTTTATCATGAACATTACTGACATCAGTGAGGAAAAACACCATGAGGAAACCTGGACTTACATCTATAATATAAAAATGAATCGTTGAATGTGTTGCTAAGCGCAAATCTCGAACAGCTGAACCGATTTCGCTAATTCTTTTTTTAGAATATTCCTTGAAGTACGCGGATGGTTCTTACGCACAGAAAAATTTAATATATCTATGGGAGTAGGGTGGGAGTAGATTAGGGGTAGGGTAGGAGTAGGGAGGAGTCGGTTAGAAGTAGGGTATGAGTAGTGTAGGAGTAGGTAGGACACTACGCAAAAAAAACTACGCATAAATCTCGATCCCGTGATTTCTAATATAATTCAATCATGATGCGAAAGACACGTGGCGCCATCTATTATCATAATAACTTTATTGTTGTTTTCCTCGGGAACAGCACTTTTTTTCGGAATGAAAGGTTATATCCGTTTCTGTACACCTGAAAACGTATATGCAAAATTTCAGAATGATCGGTTCAGTGGTTTAGGCGTGAAAAAGTAACACACAATCAAACAAAAACAAATTTGCTTACGCATTTATAATATTAGTTATGTCAAGATAACGGGTGTCAGAGCACTAGTCACCTAATAGTAGTACAGTAATACTTTCCCACACCCCATCTGATACTGTCAAAACGTCAAAAAAACGGTATAGTACGCCTCGCTGGCGGGCTCCACCTCCACGCTTGGTTGGACTACTTGAGTTTCATCCGATTTTTCAACAATTTTATTAAGAAACCCTTATTGAAACTGTGACTGTTTCGTAATTAATAATAATAGTTCTTTTACTTTCGTATAACTTGCATATTTGTCTAAAGATAAAATTAGCAAGGTAGCAAATGAAAAAAAAAATTGTTACTTTCACCCATTTTTTTCTATCAAGACCATAGAAATGGGGATTCTGCTTGTTTTGACATAGTAAAATCTTTTTTTTTTATGAAGGACATACGATACTTAATTTAGGAGGGGCCCGTGGCTACATAATAACAGCCGCACAGGTCGATCGATCAGGTTAAGCTGCGCTTGCCGCGGTTGGTCTATGGATGGGTAACCATCTTTACATACCGAGACCCCTCCGTGCCTCGGAAAGTTGGTCCCTGCTGTCATTCGTGGATCTTTGACAGTCGTTAGTAGTAGTCGGGTAGTCAGAAGCCCGAACGTCTGACAACCAGTCTTACCAAGGGGTATCGTATTACCCAGTAACTGGGTTGTGGAGGTCAGATAGGCAGTTGCTTTATGTAAAATACTGTATTCAGCTGCATCCGGTTAGACTGGAAGCCGACCCCAACATAGTTGGGAAAAGGCTAGGCAGATGATGACATACGATACTTAATTTAAATGAAACATGAAGTAGTTCGCCTCGGATGCGAATAAACCAGCGCCAGCAGGTAGTGTGTTAATGTTACCCACTCAAATGCAGGAACGCATCGTACTACAAGCAGCGCATCGCGGGCAAGTCGCTGCCGATGGAGAAGTTCGTGATCAAGCGATGCGCTCGCTACCAGGTGCAGGGGTGCCGCCTTCTGCTGCCCACCATCGAGCTGCTGTGCCTCTGGAACATGTTTCACATCCTCGCCAAGAACGAACGAGGCATACAGAACATACTCAAGGTAACTTGCCTTATGTTCGGAATTATTATGTATCTAGCGGCCCGCTCCTACTTCTCACGGTTTTTACGACTCGACATAACATAGAGAATTCTTTATTATATTAAGTGGTGGCCCTGTGGCAACGACCCTGACTTAGGAGTTGTAGGTCGTGGGTTTGAACCCAAGCAAGCGCTTTATTTTGTGTAAATTATTTTATCACCACTGCTCTCAAAACGGTGAAGGAAAACATCGTGAGGAAACCGGCATATCCTAGTACCAAAAAAATCGAAGACGTGTCATTCGTTAACCCGCACTAGGCCCGCGTGTTGGATTATGTACCACTCCCTCACAGAGAGGAGGTCTGTATCCCAGCAGTGGGATCATTATAGGCTGATTATGCTTTACGCAGAAACCTTCCGGAATATCCTATAAGTGATGGAGAAAACAGCATCAAAATCCGTTGCATAGTTTAGAAGAACGACGCGGGTGCACAGACAGACGAGAAAAGCGACTTTAATCTATCTATATAATATAATTATATAAATAAAACAAAGTCGGGTTACTTACACCTTTTATAACTCAAGATCCGATATTTATGATCTTTGATTTGTTGGATTTGTCTCCGCCCTGAATAGCATAATAACTATTAAAACATGGGGAAAATTCGCGAAAATAAATAATAATGAAGATTGATTCTGAGGCGGTACGAAGGTCGCCGGGTTAGCTAGTTAAAAATATGTATAGATCACTAATCATGCCTGTGTTCCTCATAGGATTGCCCACTCTTCACCAGTTATATTAAGATCCATATAATCTATGTTCTATGTTATGGGTTTGGTTTCCGCACTTAGTCCTTCAATGGACCATTGTGCGTGATCCATGATGATCCATGTAATAGACGTAAGTCTATTGCGGTGTATTTATTCACCAACACAAACTATCATTACAGGATACCCAAGAATAAAAAAAATAAAAATATGACGAAGTAGATAAGTCTATCTCGTTATCATCAGCCATATATTTTAACTACTGTGAGCGTACTATGGGTTGTGTTGGTTATTTTATTACGCAATAGAAAAACCGTTTGCAGTTCAAATCAAATTGTAATTTCACGAACAGTTTAATCACACTAGCGAATCACGCACTGTAGGTACACGACACAACGGTAGGGAACGCGCGACAGTTTCTAAACGTGTTCACTACTTGACCTCCACCGAAAAAGTGTACTTCAGTCCGGTCTGGGTCGGGACGCCAGCGCCACCAAATGGCGCTGGCGTCCCGATCAGTCAAACGAATGACCAACGTACATATTTTCGACATATTATACTACATACTTTCATTTATACTGATTACAAAATATGTGTGAAACAGTTAATAGAAGCAACGAGCGAACGCATCGAGAGCGAGAGCCGCGACTGGATGGGTGTGCACGAGGGAGACAACCGAGCGCTAGTGCGCTTTCTGAAGGGGTGCTGCCTGTCCTCCATGAACCTGCCGCGTCTAGCACTCGACACATTCGACTCCGTGCTGCAGTAAGTACATAACATCGTACTTGTATTCTCCGAAGGGTTAGGCAGTGATATACAATGTGTTTCAGAGGGGTATGACCAAACTTGGGGGTGTGGTACAGGCCCTCAAACTGAACAACTTTTTCCCGGGGACCAACATCGTAATCGTGAAAAAAACATCAGTCATCCCATACAAAACGTCAACAGGTTTCGTAGACCTATAACAATACAATGTGACATAATATGCGGTAAGCGAGTCTTGTGGTTCTATAATCTCGTGATATCAGTGGCTGGGCTTACTACCAACCAGGCACAAATCCAGAGTTCCTGATGCCGCCCTGCTACTGCGCGGCTTAGGAATCGCACAAAAGACCTCATTCTCAGCAATCTTTGGTTTGTGTCATGCAAATCATATAGAATTAATACAGATAATAAATTGATTTATTCCCGTTCACAAGACCATTGTCTTTTTTAGGGTTCCGTACCCAAAGGGTAAAAACGGGACCCTATTACTAAGACTTCGCTGTCTGTCCGTCCGTTTGTCTGTCACCAGGCTGTATCTCAAGAGCCGCGGTAGCTAGACAGTTGAAATTTTCACAAATCATGTATTTCTGTTGCCGCTATAACAACAAATACTAAAAACAAAATAAATATTTAAGGGGGGCTCCAATACAACAAACGTGTTTTTTTTCGGTGTTTTTGCCTTGTGGTACAGAACCCTTCGTGTGCGAGTCCGACTCGCACTTGGCCAGTTTTTTATTACTAAATGGGCCCGCTCTTGACCCCGATCACGCATTCACGCCTGATGGAAACCGATAGATGAGGTCTATGATGGAACGAGCGTGCGTCTTTTTCTCAAAAAGAAAACTATATTAGAAGGATGTAAAAAAGTAGAACGATTACTATTACCTACCTAATCTGAAATAAGAATTTTTGTTTATTTACAGACTTAAGAATAATATAAAGGAAGATACATTCCTACTTCCTTACACCGTTGCTGAGATGGCGATGTGTCACTATCAGCTTGGTGATAAGGATCGCGCTCTGCAAATGCTGCAGGATGCCAGGTTCGTTTCCTAAATATAAATCTCTAGCTTCTGCCCGCGATTTCGTCCCCGTGAAGTTATGCCCCGCCCGCGCTATTACTTCGTTTTCGCTTAGCGTTCTTTCTAATTGTTCTGCTCCAAGAGATGTCAGCATCGAGGAGGGGCCCCATAGGGCCGAAGCCTGCCGGGTCAGCGGGATTGTCCGAAAGGGTTACCGCTGGCCCGGAACATAAAGGGCTAAGGAAGGAACACGGGTGGGTTTTAGTCAGTAAGAGTCTGACACTCCCTTCCGCTCCACCCAGAGCGGGAGGGGTCATTTGATGATTTCCCATCCGCAAAAAAAAAAAAAAAAAAGGGTCGTAGCGTGATGTTACCTTCCTCAAGAATTGGGCTCAGTATCAAATGCTAAAAGATTTTTTTTTTTCAAATCTGACAAAATCAAACAAATTATATTAGCTTTATTATTAGTATAGACTTGAGGTACAGTTTATTTCCAAGTTTCTAAAGCTCAGTGTATCATACTAACGCGAACGGCCTGAGTGAGTATATTGAGTAGCCATACCGAACTTCAGAAATAAACTTACACACGTATGAGTGACAGGCACCAGCGCCGTACCTTTCCTAAAACTGTACCAGAAGGTACTTCCCTCACGTGACCGTATTTCTTTTCAAACCTGCTTTTTTGCTAAAAGATAAATTAGCTAATAGAAGTACAGGAAATAACTAGATTATGATGTTGCAACTACAATGTCACTGAACTAAATATTTTTTTACAGGAAAAAATATTCGGGATATTCGTTGGAGTCACGATTACATTTCCGCCTGCACTCAAAGCTAGAAATTGTCAAGAACGGCAGCCCCGGCGCGAGTCCAAGTCAACGTTCAAGCACCTCTTAATGCGACGCCACATTGACACATGGTACCTACCTACTAATTATGTCTAACAATATCATTTCTACGCTCTCATTTCTGTTAAGAATCTCTTGAATCCGTCATTTACTCGTATCTATTTTAACTGCAATATTCCTTGCTTAGAGAATATTATAATCCATAAAAATGTATTAAATTGATACTTCTTGTGGATAGACTAGAAATTATTTATGACCTAAATAGTTGATTGTGACTTACATTGCAAAAAAAAAGCAATTTATTATATTGTATAATATGTACATTAAATGTCTTCAATTATGTTTATTCGAAAATGGTCTTTATCATCATCTGCCTAGCCTTTTCCCAACTACATATATTAGGGTCGGCTTCCAGTCGAACCGGATGCAGCTGAATACCAGTATTTTACATGGAGCGACTGACTATCTGACCTCCACAACCCAGTTATTGGGTAATACGATACCCCTTGGTAAGACTCTGGTTGTCAGACTTTCGGGCTTCTGACTACCCGTAACGACTGTCAAAGATCCACGAATGACAGCCGGGACCAACGGCTTAACGTGTATAACTAACGGCTAACGGCATACTTCTGGAATTTACAAAATTCCTTTCTCTTCGTGTTATTTAATTTTTAGATAATCATCAATATTCAGTATATTGCATAATTATAATACAAGCGTCACATATATTACTCATTAATTATATACAACATAGTTCGATTTAAATCCACATAAATTCATTACAAGAACTTGTAATGATAAAGAATCTGAATTTTATTTTCGTACTTTTGTTTGTAATTAGTGTGTAAGAGTGTAAAATTTTCAAGTGGGTATATATATTTTTAGGTATAATGATTCTGTAGTTCGTCCATTACTTAATGTAGGTAGATTACAAATAAGTAGCGCTTTCGGAGCATTTCTCCAAGCTTTCAATATGTATAAAACTGATTTACAATATTTCACCTTTTGTTAGGGTACTAATTATATTAATGTCAAAAAATAATGTATATTATGTGGTAGTTAACCCAAGCATACAGGATGGGAGAGAAAGATATCTATAATCCTGTCTCATCGAGTAGACAGAGATTATTTAAGAAATTACGATTCTATTTTGTAGTGAAATGTCATAAATACCTACATTTTATATGTTCAAAGTATATTGACCTTTATCGACAGCCTACATGTATGTTCAATATAAATACTATTTTCATAATAATCTATAAATGTCTATTAGAATAATAAATACATAGAACAAATCTCAATTTACTGAAATCTGGGCGTTTACAGTATACTATTTGGTACAAAGGTTGTAACTTTTGGCAGTTAGATTATAGTTCAGCCTTAGGCTTTTATAGGATAATTTTTTTTTAATAATTATTTTTCCCCAAATAAAAGGGATGAAATATTTTATCGTTATCAAGCTTGTTTTACGGTGATGCTAGGAAATAGGATTAAAAGGCTTGGGTGGTGCCGTCGAGTTTTCTTTCCCAACATACACTATCGATGTAAGCAGTTCTAATAACAAAACTATGTATAAAGTATCTCTCCTTATACAAATTTCACGTAAAGCTACTCTTAGAGATGTCTTATAATGCGCAGCAGTTGGACAAGAAATTAAGCCCATCTATCATTCATTAAAACCTCTCCGTACTGAACATGAAGAAACTGAAAGAAGGAAACTGAAGACGGTGGCTGAGACAGACTGGATGCGGAAGGCGGAGGACAGGGTGTTGGCGCAGCCTAGGAGAGCCCTATGTCCAGCAGTGGACGACGATAGGCTGGGTTGATTGATTGACTGAACATGAAAGTAAAATAACAGGGCTGTGAATGACAAACTAGCATAAAACAAGACTTCCATACCTACCAGAACACCCAGTAAATAGTGTTGACTAAGTCTGTAAGCTAAGTTTATATTTTGTTGAATTAATTATTAGTGTGATATGGGGTGATAGTAAATAAGTAAGTATTTCAATTAAAATATGTATATAGTGCTTTTAATTTATTTATTTTAATAAATGTATTCGTTTAGAACACGAGATTTACGCAAAATATTGTTTGGCAACGTTACAGATAGCGCAATCCACGAAGACGCGCCCCACCCTTCTTACTAATCGATAGTTAATTCTGCAAGTGTTTTAGTTTTTTTTATACACACTAATTACCTACTCTTATGTAATTACTGTGTATCGACCATTGAGCTGAATAACTAGAGAAGCAAACCTCATTAAAATGTGTCAAAAAAATGTAACCACTATTTAAACGCGACGACGACGTAGCTTTGAAACCACTACACATTTAAAAGTAAACATATATCTGTCTCACTTACACAAGTCGCAAGAATAATACCGTCGCTTAGATTAGACAAAGATCGCAATATAAACATGCAATGGCGGGAGGGTGTTGCCGAGCCATGCGAAATTTTACCCAACTTTTTAAGCCATAAAAAACGCAAAAAAAAACATTAAACGTTATGAACGTTATTTTTGAATTATGTATTTAAATATTTAAAAACAATTATTTTTATGTTACAATGTTATTTTTTTGTTACACATTGTCACACATTTAGTTTTATAAAATATATTAAATCACATACTCTATAGATTAAAAACTCCCACATAATGTGGGAAACTAAAACTAAGTTTTTAGTGGCAACAACCTAATTTACAAAATTCTACATTTTATTTATTTTTATTGCGTTTTTACGTTGATATAAACACAGAAACAATAAACTTACGCGTGGAAAGTAATTCCGGTTAATTTATTGTGTTTTTGTGACCTCGAATCGCACTCTCTCACTACGCATTTTCCCATTTTGGCGGTAATTTTCACTCGGCTAACTTCGGTTGGCGTCACACAGAGCACTGAACTGACATTAGCTACGATTGAGGCTGTGGCCTTGATCCCAGTGGCAACGCCTTGGCGCGGTAATTGCTAATCTAGTGTATGTATATCAATGGTATCGACACAACTAAAACACTAGCGGAATGTTGCACACTTGTACTGTAAGCGATTAGGAAGAAGAGTGGGGCGCGTCTTCGTGGATTGCGCCATCTATAACAATGTAGATATTTGCGCTAAATACATATTGCATTGCCGTTTCTTCAGTTATAAGTTTTAAAACTATGAAGGTAAAAAATTACAAAATTCATTAATTATGTAGGTATTCCTACACTTTGGCAACTTTATATTATTATCAAATACCTAATACGCCTACCTAAGTACGCTTAACGCAACGTTTATTTTTTTTAATAATTCATACGTGAAACTTTCAAAACAATGTGTATTCGCCGCAAATAAAGTAATTCAGTGTAAGAGATTTAAAAAAAAACATAATTTTGCTGTCATAGTGAGGTATCTGGACAGCAGCAGCAAGTGGTAGTATGTATATTACTCAAAATCAGCTCCACTGGAATACAACCTTAATTAATTTTGATTATTACTCAAGCTAAATGCGATGTTACAATGTATTTAGTTTTGTATTACCTGTCAAATATAAAACAATTAGAATAATATTATTTTTACTATTGTCACTTTTTGTTAAGAGGGCGCCGACCAAACGCCGACTGCACAGTGGCGCCCTCATCGTTTGTTTGGTTATTTCTTTAATTTTAGAATGAAAATGCAAACAATAAGCACGTTAAGTTGTGCTCCACAGGATTATACGTTTATATTATTATAAACGATAGTTTTACATTGTTTAGTTTTATTTGTTTTATATGTAAAACTTTTGTTGCTATTCATCGTATGTTTATTATCCTTAATCTGTAAAACGGAATAATTTTAACAGCGTTAATTAATATCGAGAATTTATGAATCAATATCTGATCATCATCTTTAACGCGGTACTCATAAAGACACAAGAAACATAATGATTTATAAATTATAACTTGAAAAAATGAAAAAATGTTGATATTTATGGATTGAATGAAATAAAAGATTTTTATTTATTATAAGTGTTGTCTTATTTTTAACCCTCTTCAAAAATAATCAAAAAAGCGGGAATGGTTGTCCTCTGGCCAAGACTAGCCTAGGGCTCTTCCTTTGCAAAATATAGGTCATTGAACTACTTACATAGACTCACGCCTTCTTAGAACGGGGTTAGCCAGATACTACAGAACGCTATCTATTACGATTAATACGATTCCTCCATGTATGTACATACACAAAGTTTTGCTCTTTTTTTCGTTCACGTTCAAACATCGATAAAACGTCTAGGTCCAGTTAAAACTAGAATTATATGTAAAGGACATGAGTTTAAATAATTAACCGATAGACAGACACTGGCGCCGATTCTGTTGTTCACAAACTAAACTAAATTTAAGTTCAGGCATCTTTTTCTTTCTATTTCAATAAGAAAAGGACAGAAGATAAATATTAGTTTAGTCCTGTCAAATTAGTCAGCGCCTGACGTAAATTGACGTATTTTTAGTAGCCAACTTTTTAATCTCGTCTAAATTGTCTATGGAGTATCTTAATTTGACAGGACTAAACTAATATTTATCTTCTGTCTTTTTCTTAATGAAATAGAAAGAAAAAGATGCATGAACTTAAATTTAGTTTAGTTTGTGAAGAACAGAATCGGCGCCACTGATGATAACACAAATTCTACGGAACAAGTTACATAGGTAATTACATTGTTAGATTAGAACCCTTCGTCTACTTGGACATTCATTTAGACCTCGCTGTCGGCTTTAACACCTTCAAGAACCATGAAAACTATCCCTCTCAACCGTAGACAGAGAGAGAAAGTCGCATGGAGGATTTTCATCGTGGTTTAAAGCAGAATTAATTGCTTAAGTTACTAGACCTTAAATTATTTTAATAGCTTTTATCAAAAATTATTTAAAAAGTGCGACACATTTAAAGAGATAAATAAAAAATCATCATGTCAAGTAAAAAAACGTCTAGCTCCTTATCTATTAATAATCGCTGAACATACATGAGGATGGTGTTTCGGAATGTCCTTGAAGTTTTTTTTTACAAGCTTCTAAATAACTGTTCGTATGTAAGTATGTATTTTGCTCAGTAGGTATTGTACTTGTGATATCCTCCTGTCTGCTCTGTTTGTGTTCACTAAAATTGTAATAGATGGCGCTCGTGTTGACAATAAGTCTTTCCCGTTTTCTTTATTCGAAGAAATTATATCATGTTTTTTTTTACAATCGTTTACTGAAAACGTAGGTATTGAAGTATTTTAAGGAAAATTCATGGGGAGCACCTGGGTGAGATGCACCACGAGTTCATTAGCTGCATTTAGACGTGTAGGTACCTTCACGGAAACTTACGTACAGCAGACGCGTAGCCGTCAAGAGTCGTTCGCGCGCGTTATGATGCATGTTAAAGGCGAGTGTGAACTCTATTACCTAAGTGGGTAACACTATTTAAGTTCATGTGTTATACAACCGCGTGGAGCAAGCCTGTATTATGTTGAACAGCGAGATGCCATTCCCAAAAAAAAAAAAAACCGCGCGGTCACCATGCGGCCGAAAGCAGCCACCGATGACCGCACGCACGTACTGTGTTCAAATGTCAAAAACATAATAATTTAATTTATAATTTTATTTTTCTCACGTTTTATTTCTAAGGGATAAAGAAATCAATTGAGGAAGAAAAAACATAAGTAGGTAAGTACCTACCTTAAAAACAGTTTTGTCGGTCACATCACATCGTATCTACGGTACTTAAGACCCGCGCGGCCTCCCGTAATAAAACATGGATCGTGGCAGCTACCGGTGTCTGGCTGCCAGTAAATATCTGCCTCATTCTGTGTATTTTTGACCAAAATATATTACCACAGTGTGGCCCACGAAACGACGTCCAAAGGATAATTTTAGAAGCGTCAACTCTCCAAGAAGCTTCTCACCCCCTTGTACCTATGTTCAGCGATAATTTATAGTTTAGGGCTTTTAATAATAATTATTTGGGAAATTCTAACTTGACTTTAATTTTTTTATTTTTCGCTTCATATCTTATTTTTGATTATTTTTTTCCATAATTCCATTATTAAGGTTCCGTAGTCAACAAGGAACCCATATAGTTTCGCCATGATCAGTCCGCATCTGTCCGCCCGCAGCTTAGCTCAGAGACTCTTAGTAGTTTTTTTTCTCGTCGACCCCGTGGTGTGAGGGGTATCGTTGGTTAGGTTTTTCAAAAATATTTCGGGTTTTTCAAAAATATTTCGGGTTTGGAAAAACCATTTTTCGATTCAGGGATCTGTTTGTGAAATATTAAGCTTTAAAATGCAAATTTTTGTTAGAGTCAAGTCGATTTTTCGAGCGTTACATTAATGTTTAAAACTAGAAACAACCTAGTTACCATCTTCATTATCATCATTATTTCAGTGGAAAGACGTCCACTGCTGAACGTAGACCTCCCCCAAGTATCACCACTTCGACCGGTTCTGTGCTTCTCGCATCCAGCGGATTCCTGCCGTCTTCACCAAGTCATCGGTCCACCTTGTGGGAGGCCTTCCAATGCTACGTCTTCCAGTACCCAGTTGCCTGTCCAGAAACTTTCTGTTATGTGTTCTGCGAGCAATGTGCCAGCCCACTGCCACTTAAGTTTGGCAAATCTTCGAGATATGTTGGTTACCTTGGTTCTCCTGATCCGCATCTCGTCATTTCTGATTCGATCACATAGGACATAGGCCCCGTTAGGTAACTTCGCTATCTAATGAGGCCTATTGTGAGCGACCTCGTTTCAGTTTCATAGGTCATCACTGGCAACACTCACTGGTCACTACTTCACTAGTGCAGAACGAAAAGATATTGCGTAGCTTCTCGACTCTCGAGTGCTGCCCAGCCGAGCCGGATTCGACGATTGACCTCTTTCTTGAAGTTGGACCTACCTAATTGGACAGCAACAACTTTGAGTGTAGAGTCTCCGATATTCTTTGGTATTTGGTCTTCTGCATAACCACTCCACGACAACTGAGGAAGTCGTGCAGTATTTGAAGGTGAAGATCAACTGGACTCTGAGGGTCGAAAGGTTGGAATCGCGCCACAACATCTAGTCATTCGTGGTACGAGTTCCAACCCAACATCTACAAACCTGTCTGAAAGAGGACTTTTGGCCGAAAGGTGTCGTATAACGACGTTTCCGAGGACGGTTACGCGAGACCACGCAGCGAAACACGACGCCGACAACGTTACGTGTATAATCATAGTTTTAAGTTTAATTTATTAAAACTTTATGCAAGAACCTCTTTTCTGGTAAAATCAAATAAGCATGGCCGTCGCGTTAAAAAGCTAAATGATTTTAGTTCGATTTTTAGATTGACGTCAGTCAGATAATTTAAGACAAAAGAAAACCGTCTGGCCGCTGGTGTTGGACGTGACTGTCGTAATTTTGCGACTTTGTTATCTGATTCGTAAATATATTCCCTGAAATACCTATTACTACTAAAATGAGTGAGCCAATGAAGTCTGTTTCTGCCATGAACAAATTGTACATAGGCAACTTGCCCATTGAAGCCGACGAAGCAGCTGTGAGACAGCTATTCGCTGAACAGAATTTGACTGTTGCTGATATCTCTGTAAAGAGAGGTGGTTACGCTTTTGTCGACTTTCCTGATCAATCAGCTGCAGATCGGGCCATAGATAAACTGCATGGTAACTAAAATATATCCTTCAAAACATATCGTTGCGTAGCGATTAGTAAGACAGTCAGTTTGTGCATGGTTTGTACCTATTTATTCACGATGTTGTTGTTGGTGTTGTGACCTATGGACTAATTAATATAATCGTAGCAATGCTCACTTACGGAGAAATAATGTCAAGATTTGACAAGTTTTGTTGTATCGTACTATGTGCTGGCTGATGTTCGGCGACTCCAAGGAAAGGCCTTTATCAGCAGATCGCCACCTGCCTTTTGGTGCTGAGAAGTGTATCATCGAATTCTATTCCTGTTTACAAGCATAATAATTATGTAGGCAGGTACCTACTACATTTGTACCTGTACTTTGTATTTGTAAATGTACCTGTTTAATAAAGTTTTGTTATTTCAGGTTATTCGTATTGTGGCCTGCCACTGATTGTTGAGCCTTCGGTTGCTAACAAGAAGATGTAAGTACATGGCGAGCTAATAATATGCTATTACCTAGTTACATCAAGCGAGTGGAGCTGACTGGAAGGAAGTATCTCGAATGATCTTTCCCTTGACTTTCCAAAGAAGGACTGTCTACCTTTGTGTACGTGGTTTTGGATTACATCCCATTGTTCACCCTGAACAATGGGATAAGAATACGAGGCGAATACTAATAATAAATAACTAAACTTTCCACATATTTTTCGGTTTTCCGATTTGTCTACGATAAAATATTTCGGTATTAACTGACTTGTAACAATAACAAAACGTCTTTTAATAGATATCTTTCTGTCGATCTGTCTTTGGTATTGGCTTGGCAGATTTGCTCATTCTTGTAATTTTTTCAGAGTCAACGTACCTAATCTTCAAAGCGCAAGTACCACTCAGCTGAAGGAGGGCAATAATGACTCTCTCCCAGGAGGTTGGAGGTAAGTGAGCTTTTATGTACCCCAAATCCTGCTAAATTCAAGTTGTAGAAAAAGAACTGCCTTGTTTCTACTGTTAAAAAAACAGAGGGGTAGTTCGGGATACCGGTTTGCGAGAAGCGAGTAAACTGCTGAGCGTGCTTTACCTGTTATGATTGTGACTAACTGTTTATGCAACAACCGTTGTTTTCAACCGTATTATTAATTTAATTATTTCAAAAAGTGAAGTACATACAGTCTGTTACAATAAATATAATAATTTTACTAAGTATTTAGGGAAAAATCATAAGGACAGTTACAACAGAATGGAATCTAGCGTCCTAGCTAAGGTAACATGGTAACCTGCAGCCTAGGTTCCCACAGAACGAGTACAAAAAAAAAGACTGCTTCGGACTAGGCCAATTACGTCCAAAACGACATACGGTTTTGTTTTTTAATCATATATTTTTAATTAACATAGTTACAATCAGTTTCTAGTTTTAACTAGCTGACCCGGCAAACGTTGTTTTGCCATATAAATTATTTCTAGCTGCCCGGCGCTACTTCGTTCGCGGTGTCCTACCCCTTACCCTACCCTACTCCTACTCTACTCCTACCCTACTCCTACCCTACTCCTACACGACTCCTACCCTGCGTCTATCCTTCTCCTACCCTACTTCTACCCTACTCCTAACCTACTCCTACCCTACTCCTACCCTACTCCTACACTACTCCTACCCAACTCCTACCCTAGTCCTAACCTACTCCCACACTACTCCTACCCTACTCCCATAAGTAAATAATAAAAATATTAAATACTATGTCCGTCTAAAACCGGATAAAAAGTATCTATGCTATGTCCGTCTCCTGGTTCTAAGCTACCTCCCCACCACTTCTTGAGTTTTTTCTTTTATATTTATAGATTATAATCATTATCATTACTTTTTTAAATAACCCAGACTTAGGTATCAGAGTTAATAATACACTTATTAATATTTTAAAGATCACAATATGTTTTCGTTAGTACTATATCGCGCCAATAGATGTCGTTACGTGTTTCCACTTATTGCAATTAAAATTGTTATGGAATGCTTTAAATTGATTATATCTTTTGGTAGACTGAAGCGATTGCGATGAAACAAAGACTAATCACTACTCAGAGTTCTACACTACATTTGAGTATATAAAATGAACCATATTGGTTCGGTACTTTTTACATTGAACGTGTTCAAATAAATCTGTCACATCCAAACAGACAAACCGACAAACAGACAAAAAATCCAAAAATTGCTGAAATGGCATCTGTTGGTTATCCTTTAACACCCCACCTATTTTTTTTTTTAATATTTTCAATGTACAGAAACGCCTCGTCTACAGATTTATTATATGTATATTTTAATATTCATATTTGGTTTATTTAACTAACGTAAACTTGTAACTGGATAGGAACCATATAAAAAATATACCTAATTTAAATTAATCACAACCTCTAAGGAAATTCATTTTGTCCATGTAGTACCTATGGACAAAATGACATACTTACATAATAAACACGAAAATAATTAAGTACATATTTTACGGACGAAGATACGTCTTCTTGGGTACATCAGCACATGATGTATGACTTGTATGAGCCCAAAGAGAACAATGTCGCACCGCAGCCAAGCTTGGAACGGGCAAAGAGGTCGTTACAGTAAATGCATGCGCAATCATCATTGTGGACCGGTATACGCAGCTGGAAAATCTTCTACATCGGAGGCCTCATCGTGAGTATTCTGTGCCTGTATTCTTCGTTTTCCTGATTGCTTTTGGGATCATTATCGTAATCTGAGCTATCATTGATACGTCGTTTTGCCCCGAATGTAAGTACCTATGTCATTTTGCCCCACACGTTATCGATACAATACCTAAGTCATAATTTCTTTAAACACGAGATATTTATATTCATTCTTATAAATAATGCAGTATAATGCTAGCTACACTACTTCAATTTACATCAAAATATGTAGGTAATAAAAACCACGTAAAACTCACCAAAAACGAGACGAACTCCATCAAAACAAAAAACTTTTACGCGCACAAAACGCATTCGTACCAGTTACACCGGCGTGACTGAGTCAATGGCGCTAAAAACTTGACAGGTAGCCAACATGGCCTTCTTTACGTGATGTTATGACAGCTGCAGCACTGTGGCCCACCAATTTAGAAAAACGCCCGTGTGTCATTTTGTCCGTATGTCATTTTGGACTTGGATACTTCATCTACACGTTATTTACTTAACTATAACCACTGTTCTGAACTGAATCGGAACGATTTACATAAGAATGATTTTTCACTTCTTAACCACACTGAATTAATAACTCTGATTGGTATTAGGATACATAATAAAAAACTTACAATGATCACTGACAGACGATGATCACAGCCTGGAACGTGCGGTACCATAATTTCGTCTGTATGAAAACATTACCTATTCTTTGGGTTTGTAAACTTGAAACTAGCTAAGAGTATGTACTTACTTAAATATTTAATAAGGTTTGACAATATTCGTCTTTAAAACTCTAGGTGTAAAGCTTGTATAGAAGAATATTATTAACGCACATCCCGATTAAATTTTAACTTTGTATTTATGATCTTTAAAAAATGACATGTTTTACAGATCGTCTACCTTAACTAGGTGAAAAGGGGTAATCAAATATTTTAGGATGGATTTTCCTGACTGCTTCGATTAAATTGAAAATTGGTATTAATTAATCTTAGTCACATTATGGAAACGTAAAAAACAAATAAAATACCTATAGGTAGGCAGGTACCTACATTGAAAATGCTTTAATTTGGCATGCAACTTTCAGTAGTAAATTAAATAATAAGGATAGAAAGAGCCTCCCTGGATACAAAAAAAAACTTTCGAATGGAATTTCTCCAAGGGAGAGAGAGGAAAATAAATTGATAATGCAAAAGGTAAATCGAAGGAATACTAAATATGCGTCTCGTGCAATATAATAAAGAAGGGGGGCCTTGAAATTAAATGCGATTTCTGTCTTTGTGGCGGTGTGGTGTACATTGAAGATTTTCGTCCAAATAGAAAGGTACAGGTCAGCAAGCAAGCATACAAAATTTAAACGATTTCCTATTACAAGTAGGTATGTAATTAATAAACCCTTTAAAAAATTGCAATTGCCTAGGTCATGGGTGGTGCGTAAGTACTTCCCTGGGGTATAATTTTATCATTTTATTTTCTCTTTGACATTTTGATTACCTACCTTTATCATTTGCACGCAACACATGGCATAATAATGAAAACTTTAAATACCTACTTGTTTTAACCACATTCATACAAATAAATACGGTAATTACTGGTTCGTTTTGGCGTCAACAAACTATTTAGTTGACGCCAGATGGGCAAAGTGAACTGCGCCTTAATAATAGAGCAATTAATGAAAAGTAAATGTAGGTAGATGGCTAGAAGTTAATTCTTACTTACCTTGACATGCACAGTAATTTCTGAATGATTACGTCAGCAAGTGTTTGTCCTTATATGTTAGGTATGCACCTTCTTCATAAAGGTGTTTTTTTTAAGTAGTATTTAATGGATATTATTGGTTATTCAGTTTTTCGCCAGTTTACATTCTCACGAGATTTATTATGCACTCGGTGTTTGCAATCATTCGGACACATACCTTTAGACAGATCAACACCCATGTACCAGGTAGGTACGAAACTTAGGTATCTGTATATATATTTAAAACAAAATCGGATTAGTTACACCATTTCTAACTCAAGAACGGCTGGACCGATTTTTATGAACTTTGATTTGTTGGATTTGTCTCCACCGCGAATAACTATTTAATTAACTAATTCACGAAAAAAAAGATAATTAATTTTCTCAGATGATAATTATCTTGAGAACGGATTGTCTGATTTCAATAGATGGCGGTACGAAGTTCGCCGCGGGTCAGCTAGTTTGAAATAAATATCTTTGTAAATACTTACCCCCTTACTAATAAACGTATAGCGTCTGTATAGTCAGTTAAACAACGCTTTGTCTTCTTCTTTCGAAAGTCAAATTTACTGACGACTGAAAGAGAGAAATCGGTGTGTAAAATGACGTATTAAAAACAATACTTATACCTACTGAAAATGAAAAAATATGTCGTTCCTACTAATGTTGACTAGAAGTCTAGAACAAACGCCATGTAGGTAATGAAGAAGTAACCAAGGAGTTACACTTACAAAACAAACAATTTCATTCTAGGCAGTACATAATAGGAGCGTTTGTGTATGTATCGAAGTCCGAGTTTAGACTGAAATGCTGTACCCCCATATTGTTCAAGTATAAGTAAACTTAAACACTGCTACTCACCCGTTTTTCAATAGTGTAATTTGATGCCGGGAAGACGCAGGATTTTCACTCAAAACTACTCAAAAGATAGAAGTGGTTTGTTATCTTTTTGATATAACTAATTGTCAATCAATCGAGTAGGTACCTATCCAGTAGCGTAACTATACCGTTTGGGGCCCGAGGCAAATTCAAGGGATAGGCCCTCTCTCAATGTAAAGAAACTCAACAGTTTTTTTTACTAGCTCTTTTCCGCGACTTCTTCTGCGTAGATTTCATATTTTCCCCCACAACATTCAACACCTGATTGTCTAGTGGTCCCGTTGGTCTAGTGGTCGCAAACGCTACTGCTGAGCATGAAGTCCTGTCAAAAAAATTAGACAAACAATGGGGGAAAAGGTACAAAATGGTCGAAACCTGAATGATGTCCTTTGTTGCACATTTACAAAAAAAGTTTGTATTTATAAGCTTATGTTAGGATCCTCCTGTGCTCATGGCCCGGGGGCCCCGTCTGGCTGGGGGGCCTGTGGCATTTTGCCTCAATGCCACCCTATAGTTACGCCACTGTACCTATCCTATAGGTCTCTTTGCCATAGTTTACAATGGTGGAATAGATTTTTGGATCTTATGTTGTGTTGTGAACCTTGGACCCAATACAGAATCCAATTTTGCGACCTTGAACACTTGGATTTTTCTTCGAGAGTACCGAGACAATTATTTTATTATTCAAAAAGTGTACCTTGCCTTTTTTATGGCCAAGACCGGAAGATCATTGCAAAGTTAAGTTCTTGCTCTCTGCTTTTAAAGAAATGTGAAAAATGTAGGTATTAATTTGGAAAAGAAAATCGATGTTCTTGGTTATTGCCTTAAAGTCGTCCGAAGTACGTTTTCCTAAGTAACATCACAGTAACGTGACATCGATTGAACAAGGCTTCGCAGTATGATATTTACGCAGTAAAATCGTTCGCAGTACAGTTTTTCGATGTAACGAATTATCGCAGTAACAAGGCGTCGCAGTATAGAGATATCGTTGAAAGGTTTTCGAAGAAACAAAATTCGATGATACGGCTTTCGCACTCAAGTAGGTATTCCGATGAATCAGATGTTTTCCTTCGTAACACCGGATCTAAGCCAACCAGCCGCACGTCCACTTTCTAGGTCGTCCGTTGTACGACTGGCTTCCCCCCGCGCGGGAAGCCAGTCTCTCATTATTATTAACCGACCAAGTACGGTCAAGCGCCACTTCACTTCTTATTTAATTATTTATAAACAGACTAACGTAGTTATAACTAATACACATTTTTTTTGTAAGAGGACAATTCATTTCCTTTCGATATAATTATAATTTATATTGATGTATCAAAGGGAAAATGCGACATCAACCATTTTGTTCCGGAAAATGGCAAACGGACGCGTCATATGAATCAGAAGAACAAATTTCAAATATTTTTATTTTGTACCTAGACAGCAATTATTAAAAAAAAAATTGTCCCAATATGGGATAAAGCTAAACTGTACAAAAAAAAATTACATGCCGTTTTGTTAGTTAGTTACAGAAATATAACCATAGACATCGAAAATTTTGTCCCTGAAGAACTACCCTTAAGATCAAAGTCAAAGTGTAGGTACGGTAAAGCAGACGTTTAATCATTACTTAATTAACTTTAAGCAACGTTCACAAAAACAAACCCTGGTGTGTGGTAGAAGTAGGCTACCGTCCATCATCGAGCGACATTCCAGCGTACCACCTACGCAGTACCTATTTATGGCCCTAACACATTGAAAATTCATAAGTATGGGAGTTGGGACATGTGTTCTATGTATTTAACCAGCTGCAGCAACCCTCAATTTAGAACAGTTCGATAACGAACCGGATCGATTGCGACCAATTGTCTTATTTCATAGATACCGTAGAAACTGAATTTTATCTTGTAACTCCTAAGGGAGATGGCGTCAAGTTTGATTCGACACAAAATGGCCACTAGGTCAGTTAGAAAATCTACATATTTAATTGTGGATAAATAAAAGGTGGGAGAGTTTCGAATCGCACGTTACCTAAATGCTAAATTAGATTATTCTTTAGTTAAAATCTAACTCCAAAAAGAATATTCGGTTTGATTCAATGTTCTTTTTATAAAAATTTTCCTTGTGCGAAAAACGGGATGTATGAACTAAACCAGAAATTCGAAGACATGAGAGGTAAGTTACGAGTTATATCCTTCAGCCCACCTTGGGTCCGCGTGTTGGATTACCTACGGGTGCCTACGGGCCCACGAGACCTGAGCGTGAGTCCCAGCTTCCAGCGGTGGGAAAAATAAGTACCTTGTTTTAGGCAATAGGATCGGTTTCCATAATTTAAAACGTTCAAAATCTAGTCGCAATCTCATCTCAACGACAAACAAAATGTCAAAATGTAGGGAAATTATAGTATTTTTGACAGATTGAGACAAAGATCAGACTGTGAACGTTCTTAAAATTAGAGAGAATTGCCCCTCTGGTTTAATCAAATTGTTCTCAAGTTGATCTCATTACGCCTTTAATTTCTTTTCTTATTGCTGATAGTTTGTTTTCTCTCAAACGTTTAAAATTAAATAGTATCTAAGTATTTAAAACAGTTCAGAAAAAGAGCCCCACGAATGTATGTAGTTCTACATAGGTACTTATATAAAATGTTGTTTCCAAGATCTTAATAAGAGGGGTACGTTCTCACAGAATCTCATTCTCAAATATCTGTATTTAAATTATATTCAGTTTGTCAACTTACAAGTATCAAATTCTAAGCACAGGCGGGTCAGCCCTTGTTCTCCTCTTCTCAGCACTCCCCTATCAAATTCATTTAGTTCAAAGAACAACCAGTTTCATACGAACGTTAGCGTTATGTAATAATCCTATCTTCTTAATATAATTCTATTGGAGTGAGTTTAGCGTTTAATCTCTGAACCGGTCAAAGCTCGACGGATTTAAATGATTTCGTTTTTTGCTGAGCCCTTAGTTTGAAGGACATAAACCGTATTTCTTTTATTTAAAATGTACTCTTGCTTTTATTTCGGTAAAAGCCGTTGCCGTTACTCCGTTTTACTAAACACAGGATGGAATCTTCCATACTTGATACTAGAATCTGGGGGATGGATGTTTTTTTACTGGTAAATCCAGTTCTAGGTATCACAGACAATGTTTTGAAACACCCATGTTTTCCAGAAGTTTCATATCTGGCGTAATTGTAAATAAATTTCCTTCCGCCGTACCTAGTTTTTTGTTTGATTTTTAGCCGATACCTATTTGCTAATTTCTACTTTAGTATCTACTACCTACATATTATAAAACTTAGTTTTATAATATGTAGTACGCCGCGTCTGCCTCTCTCTCAGAACGCGATAAACTCAAAAACCTACCGAACGGATTTTCATACGGTTTTCACCAATGGACGGAGAGATTCATGATAAAGGTTGAGGTATATAATTAATTAAGATGTTTTGTAAATTGGCTGAAATATGACGATATGATTGTTGAAGATGTCGAAAAAAATTATGCCGACTGGGGAAGCTTTTCTGGTGCGCTGCGTAAGCCAGTAGAGTAGTATGTATAACGGAATTATATGTAGTTTAAAAAAAACTCGCTTTTATCATGCACTAAAAATTATAAGTGAATAAAAGCGATAAAAGAATATGCGTGTTATAAGTGTTTTGTTTTTTTAAATAACATATTTTTATTTTTAACTTGTGTCTAGTAGATCCTTCTAGTAGTATCCTTCATTCTCCATCGACAGATAACTTTTATTCGAAGAATAAAATTGACGTTTGACAGTTTTTCTATGAAATAACTGACAGTTTTGCTCTCACGATGCCGGGTGCTTTGCTTCCAGCACAGAATACATAATGCTTCCAGTTACAATAACACTATTGTGGGTAAAATAGAGTAAACAAAAACATCCATATATGTATCTACATTCGCCTCCGGTACCGGGCAGACCCCGTAGCGTAGCCCGAGCTTTTGAGGGGCTTCGACACCATTATTCCTATTCAGTATTGAAAGTTCTAGCTTGTCGATTTGTGATTGTGTCATATTACGGTATGATCACCGATCCATTTAATTGTAGCCTTAAAATTATACTACTTAATCAAAAATAATTTTCAGTAAGAGTCGGTACCGGTAGTACTTAAATAGTCAATAAGGAGAAAAGAAAATAATTAAACAATTAATTAGGTAGTAAATAAATATTCAGGCGCGCCGTGTACCATTTACTTAGTTACAAAAGTACTACTACTAGGTACTTAGTACTTAGTTAGCGGGCTGCCTGTGTCGGCAACTTCACACGCATAGGAGGGGTGTGTAGGACGAATTGTCGCTGTTATCTTACTACGATATCGACGATCTCGGTACAAGTGGGCTTTTATAATTGCACGCCGTTGAATCAAATGATATAGGTACCTAAATACATGTACGACTTGAGGTAGGCAGGCGGCACAAAAACACCGGAGTAGGTACATACGTATTTTGAATACAGAAAGGTATATAGGCTAATCACGTGGCTGATAGATAATGTTCTGTGCACGATTCAGGGTCTGGCTGTTTGTGTATGTGACTTGTAAATGTTTGTAAGCGCTCCCACAATACAGGAGAAATTCCTAGTGTCCCCAAACGTTTTGAAAAAAAAAAGTTTAAGAGGAAATGCGGTCGGCGAGACTTTTGAAAAAGCCTAAGTATAAAGTCACAATTCGAGGTTTGGCTCTGGCCTATTTCCTCCTCCAATATTGGACCAATTTAAAAGATATTTCATAAACTGAATGAAAAGGATATATACTGTGTCCCTATGTTTTTCTTTTTTGTCGACAGCAGTTTAAATCGGCATTTTTTGAGGGTCTAGTGCTTATAAAAATAATGTACCTATCATCAAAAAGGAAAACATAGGGACATAGAAGTAGGTAGTTAATATTTATTATTCTGTAAAAAAAACATTGCTTTAAGGTCATTAAACCAGAAATAAATAAAACAGGCGAGAGCTTTTCTATGGAGAAAAGACCACCCGCATTTCCTCTTCAGGTAAGTACTTGTACATATATGCCATACAAATATTTGATAGAATTTTGCACTAGTTCCATAATTACAACGAAAGTGAACACATTAAGGAAGTATTTTATAAAATGCATCCCATAAAGAGATTAAATATTGGATGAATGTTTGTATATATTTCCCAATAGGAAATTCCATTGGCCACGTGTCACCGCTTATACTTAATTTATTTTTTTACAATTAAACATGGTACCTATTTCATTTGCTCTTTTTGCGGCTTATGGCTAAGAAATTTTCGTTAGGTAGGTACCTTCAGCGTATGTGTATGTGTGTGTACACTTCAACTTTTTGATTAAAATTCGGCACAATGCCATTATGCGACCTACTGCCCGCATTGTCTCACACAGCGAATCTCCTGTTTAAAACTATTATGGATACCCCTACATTGGAGATGTGCCTACCTACGTTCAACAAGTAGTGTAAGTGTAGGTAGGGTACCTATCGTACTCATTGTTTGTGATCTTCATCCGCGACCAACATTAAGTAGCTAGGTATGTAAGATTAATTATATTATTTCCGGACGTAACTAAGCTGGAAGTGGGAAAAATGGAAAACAATGAAAGTGACAGACCAACGGAGGATGTAGCGCGGAAAAAGTGTAGTGTGTGTTGCAGGACGTAGGTAGACGGGCGCGCCGCGACACGTGTCGGCCGGGTGTGACCGAGGAGCGCCCACGTGCCTCCATGCCGATCGATACACATTCGCGCACGCGCCGACTCTCCCGCCATTCAGCCGCCAACCGGCCAGGACCTACAGAAATGTCCCCTGAAAATACAGCCTCCTACATGAATTGTGTTACGCACGTCATCTCTCTAGAGCAAGAGTTCAGAACCTCACACGTCCAGTTTATTCATATACTTTCTTGTACCTACGTAAGGAACTGTTGTGGAGGTTCTTTGTGTTGAACAATCCAAGCGAAGAGAAGCTCGCATGAGTCGCATAGCAAAAGTGTGTCCGATTGATATTTACATACTCGTAAGTACTTGTAAACAGACATACAGTAAGAAATATGGTAGGGCTACTAAAATTAATATTTTTATCTCTTCTAAAGGACTGAGTAAGCTGAAAAATAAGAAAAAGGGAAATCTTTGCGATCCCAACTTAATATTATAAATGCGAAAGTAAGTTTGTTTGTTACCTTTGCACGCCTAAACCACTGAACCGATCATCCTGAAATTTTGAATTTACGTTGTCAGGTGTACAGAAACGGACATAGGGTAGAGGTACCTTTCATAACAGATAGGTAAATCTAATAAAAAGTCACACGGCTGCCTATTAGAGAGCGACTAGATTTTGTTGTATCCCATTTGCTTCCCAAGAAAATACCTGCCAGTGGAAACGTTAGCATCTGTAATTTAATTAACTTTTAATTCCCCCATTCTGTCCCTTAATAAAGTATTTTCAACTAGCTTCTGCCCGCGACTTCGTTCGCGTGGAAGTCTTAAGACACCACAATACACAAAAACAGCCACATTTTTACACGACTGCCCAAGAGAAAAGGAGTGTTAATTTTTCAGGGTTCATTTGTTTGTGACTTTCTTTATTCCACCATAACTCCTAAACGGCTTAACCGATATCAATATCTGTGGTATCGTTAAAAGCGTTGCGTTATCACGGATAACATAGGTTAGTGAAAATTTTAAAAAATATAATTGGGGGAGCCGCCCCATGGTTCATGAAAAAACGATTTCTTTTTTTCATAAAAAATTGACTACGTATACTATCATCGTCTAGAGCTTGCTTAGTACATAACAAAAATATAGGGTGACTGGTAATTAGTGACCGATACTTAAACACGTGATTTTACTCATCATTATGAACAACTTTTACTATGGGACCAAACCTGAAATCGTGAAAAAAAACAGCGGTTCTCTACATTTTGACGAGTTAGACGAACATAAATGTAGGGAACAGCTGATTTTTTTTTAGCGATTTCTGGTTTGGTCCCATAGTAAAAGGTCAAAATGCATTCGTTCACTAATATGATAACAAAATAAATTTAACAGTAAGTACCTATAACAGTATATTTTATTCAATATGCCACAGAAAAACATTAAAAAAAAATGGCTTATTCGTTTCCACGCTTGCTTCTTCTTGAAGACAAATTCTATATCTATACTAATATTATAAATGCGAAAGTTTACTTACCTACAAAATTTTGTTCTATGGTTTTGAGATTGAATGTTTGTTACTTAAGGTGCCACACTAGTCGATATCTTTTCCATTTAAATTTCGGGATTTTTTCTGTCGGATTTTGTCTGTGCGGAAACAGAATAGTACGAGTATAATAAAAAGGCATTAAAAAGTTATGAGCCAACAAAAATTTGTTTTTCTTGCTATTTTTAACGTAACTTTGGGTGTAAATAAGTAAAAAAAGAACTATAAAATCTTCAAGACCAAGTCCGTACCGACACAGCTGTTATCGGAGAATTCAATAAACTATATTTGTAATTGATTTAATGCAGTGGTTTTTTTCATAAAACTCGATTTTCCGAAGAACTTTTCGAATTTTTTTACGTGCCTATCAGTTCGGAACGGTGTTTCTGTGCGTGAGAACTAGACGTTGTTCGTGTAGACTAGCGTCTAACTGCTTTTCACTGATACTAGCTCTGTCGGACACGAAGCCAGGTGAGACAGCGTGCTTTTTGTCCATGACCATCAGTGAGTTCGACCTCGCGTCTGCTGAAACGGCAGAATGGGTTAGGATAATTACGGTAGCCTACTCTCCCCTTCCCGTCGTCGGAGGTCCTGCGTTGCTCTAAGCCTAGACAAAAAAATAAGGACTACAGAAACGTTTTGCGAATGCTGCATATCGTGGGCAGAGGTTATCATGATTTGGTTATGGAATTTTGTTTTTTATTCCTCAATAAAAATGTCACAATTCGAAATACGTACCTACCTGCTCGGTAGCCTGAAGGTCATAGCACACGTATCAAACCGGAAAGGGATTGGCACCGTATCAACTCGAGCCGTTCAGTATTCTTTGTATGAAACTCCCTACTGCAACGCACACTAATCGGCATCGTAACGTAATCGCTTCGCCTCGGGACAAGCTCACGAACCCGCGGTGTGCTGCTTTACGGCTTGTCGTCCCCGCGCATACGGCTTGTCGTCCCCGCGCATACGGCTCGTCGTCCCTGCGCTTACGGCTCGTGGTCCCCGCGCTTACGGCTCGTCGTCCCCACGTTTACGGCTCGTCGTCCCCGCGCTTACGGCTCGTCGTCTCTTCGTCCACCCTTGTCCCTCTCACCCCTCCGGCCTGATTGCTGCAACATCAACCAGCGGTCGGCGAGCCATAAGCGCGGCGTCTCGCCTAGCCGTTGCCGAGTCGACGTGCAAACAGAGACGATACTTCTTGTATGTAAAACTTATGCCTCGGCCACGAAAATAACGCCAATTGAGGCGTCAATTCGCTACAAGCGTCATTTCTAAGCGTCAAAAGCAAGGCCACGAACTTCAAGTATTCGCCTGTAGCGTGTACGTCGGTGTGGGGATGAATCAGTTCAGTACAGAAAAAGGTTACATGCTCTGTGAGTACAGAGTGAGCACGCGTCGACATTACAAGTGAAAATGTCGCTGTCAAATTTTCTCATACAATTGTTTTCGATGCTCATAAAAAACGCGCGTCGGATCATCCAACGCTCGTGCAAATTCGCTCGTAGCAAATTTTGCTGCTGCTTGCAGCGCTACTTCGTGGCCTCGTAGTTATTAGACATACATTTGTTTTTGACGCTCGACGCTAACGCTTGCAGCGCAAGGTGAATTCGCTTGGAGCGTCTCATTTCGTGGCCCTCGGGTTAGTGTTAACTTACCTTTCAGAGCGTAAGTTTACGCTATGTTTTGTCCCTGTATCTTTCCCAAAGTGTAGCGACGCTTCCGAAAATTACCGAACTCGAGCAAACCGCTGGAAGCCGTTTTATTATACTCCGGAAGGCTTTGTCACGCCGCCGCGTAAATACAAATAAATAAAATTGCTTTGCCGCTGGTGGGTGAAAGCCTTTATTCGGCGTTATTTAGTTGTTGGTGACCACTCCACGTCACCGTGTCGTTCGTTAACCAACCCAAATCATAGACGCAGGTCCTGTAGGACCTACTACGTCCTTGTCCAAAATTCAAAAAAAGCAAGTGTTGTTGCCAATTCTCCGCCCGTCCGCGTCAGATCGTTACAAATGTAACTTTACGCTCTACATAGTAATTTGTTTATTCAGTAAATACGATATGGAACCATTTTTCCGTCATATTAAAGCTAGATGGAGTCGACATTTCCTAATATTACCCCGGAGAAGAAATGGCGAAACAAACTCGGGGTCAAAGCCTCTTTTCAAGTCAAGACATTAAATAAAATATCAAAATTATCGTTTAGCAAAATGCAGGGTGGCATCCGAACTGGCTTTCTGAGGAAAGCACCAGAAAATATTTGAGTAAACCTGTCCTTAGGGTTTAAACAGACGGACTGCATGCCAGCTGCAACATGTTTGGATGCAGTTGACATAACTAGGTTTCGAAGCGGTTAAGTAAACAGGTATCTTACAAAGACATCGGAGCACGAATACACGATTAGTCGATTAAGCGACAATCGCCACGTGACGGCCGCGCGCTCGTATGAGCCCTAACATTAACGTCCTTGATCTGACCACATCATTATGTATCATCATTGTGTATTTTCGTAGTCCTAACACGTTTTGAAGGAAAAGTGTCCCTATAGGTTAGTACTTATTTTATGGCAGTACCAACAATCAATACTCAATCAAGATTGTTTACAACTGAGCGAACAGTTCCAGGAATAACAAGGCTTCTTGACGAGCTGAGGCGAGGGAGCTCCTGCGGACCACTCCCCTCCTACCTCCACTCAAACAGCCATATTGATTTATTGCTAGTCGTGATGTCTAATCATATTAAAATATATGTACACTAGGGCTAGGGGAAAGATTTGAACGCCTACAGAGTTGCTTTGGGTGTTATCAGCAAAATTTGATTTGTCTTACAAATAAAATTTTCTGCTATTTTTTTATTGTAATTTTAATTAATCTCACCGGAATCTAGAACTAGGTACTTACCGATTTACCCGTTTTTGACGTGACAACGTCTTAAATTAGGTTGCGGCTGGGAGTCACTTATGAAAAAGTGTAACGCTCGGTAACGTTACGTTCTTATTTTCATTTAATTCCTTGTTCCTATTGTGCAATTTAATTATATTCATATCAATAAATATTCTACCGAGAAAAAGACGTTGTCACGTAAAATCTTCGCCCGTAAAACCGACTTTACAGGCAACCATTTTTTGTCCAACTTACTATTTTTAACAAACAAACTCGTTCAAAATAAGCGAAATTCAATTACCTACCTAAACGCAATAGAACTTTGTAAACGGCTGCGCCTTTTGAGAGTTCTGTTTTTCTTCCGTTTATTTAGGTGTTTGGCGATGGCGGCCAACCAAAATTCCTTTGTCCTGACCTGATGTTCCAAACACCTCGTTTGATATACCATTACCCATTATCCACTACACAAATTACTCATTACCATTACCCATTACCATTATCCATGACCCAATACCCATACCATTACCCATCCCATTACCCAGATTTGCTGTATCAACCTAGTCATAATTTTTTTTTAAGTGATGTAGTTTTGCATTCGACTAAGATTCGTTATTGGAATACGTCAATAAGTGTGCTGGGACTTCAAAACCTTGCGGTAGTGGGAGTCTTTTACCAAAATTATTATACCTACTACTAAACATGAACAATCTAAGTATAACATGAATAACGGAAACAGGAACGGGAATTAAAAATAAAAGTTTTTAGCTGTCCTAATTTAAAACAACGCTACACAGCTCCAGCCTGAAACGTCGCTAATACCGAATATCTAAATCCAATATGAAACCATGAATTCTGCTGCGGGTGTGGTACACACGGCGACACATCAAACTATACATTTCCAGATTTAACTGATCTCGCATTGTATAGGTTTTTCGTACAATCAGAAGTCAGCTTATACTGGTTATGTATAGCTTGATGTGTACCTAAAGAAATAGAATCCAACAATTGCTAAAGCATCATCTGTAGACATTTTAAATAAAGAAGCACTACCACTCTTCGCCCGCTTCGATACTGAACTGACACCGCTTCAAGTCTGCCTGATGGTGTGTGGTCGCTTTTCAGGTCATGCCAATTTGACCAAACTGTTTGAACTAGCCTGTTTGATCAAATTACTTGAACGTCTATGGCGGCCATAACCGTTTCGGCTGCAGAGTTTCGCATTTATTCTGTGGTTTCGCGGCTTTCGCTTGGATTATGGTGGTGTATGAGAGTCATTTGCAAGTGCTAATGTAAGCAAGTGCTTACATGAGGTTTTTTGCTGCGTGATACAATACGCGAGGTAATAGAGACCCCAGCACGTGTAACGGTGCGAACGTTACACGTGCTGGGGTCTCTATTACCTCGCAAGTCGTATTGTTAATGTTACCGAATTTATTCGTCTCTTTTAACTATGAAGTGCATGGACAGTCTTAGATCTTTTTAACCGACTTCAAAAAGGATGAGGTTCTCGGTTTTTGCATGTTTGTTACGCACAAATCGATTTCAAAAATATATTTTTTAATGGATAGGGTTGCCTCGGGCGGGTGGGTGGCTGCTTATCCCATTTTATTAACTTTGCTTTGGTAGTTTTTGAGTTACCTAGCTTAAATAATAGGTACGTATTTTTGCCACTTACTATAAATTGATGATGTTATAATGATTTCCTGTCACTGATATTTACATAGCAAGTAGTGTTATACGAATTTGTGTAGGGTAACTACAAATAAAAGTGAAAAATTAAACTTTTTTTACAAAACAAATTAAAAGTGAAAAATTAAACTTTTTTACAAAAAAAAACGGGCAAGAGCGAGTCGGACTCGCGCACCGAGGGTTCCGTACCATCATAATTATGTTTTTAAATTTTCATCGACGAGGCCCATATTCGTCAGAGAATTTTAACACAGTGCACTGCGGTGTAGAATATTGCAGTTTGAAAATTTGAATTTCGCGAGCTACCTTAGCGCTTTTCCCAAGAGGCAGAGTTCCAAGAGACAATGATCATCCATCTCATCGATCATTTCTGTCGGCTGTCCCCACGAATGACTGACTGCCAATGCTTTTTATATCCTTTTGTTTTTTGAGACGCCTAGGTATGCAATGCATGTATGTACATACCTATGCTTTGTATTGCTACTTTGGAACTAAGAGTCTTCTCTATGAATTTAATTTTACTACTGAACTTTATACAGTCTAATAACAGTCCACCGCAAGTCCCTGGCAAGTAGGTACTGGCAACACTTGTACCTTGCGGCTAGCCTGCGTAGTGCGGAGTTTACATAGCATAAGGCCCGGCGCCCATTATCGGCATCCGCACGGCTCAGGATTTTTATGCGACGAATAAAAATGTAACTTAATTGTATGACGATAAAATTTCAATTTCAATGACACGGTATGTCGGATACCCTGTCTTTATTTTTGCACCTACGATGATTATTTCAATTTTATCTTCATACAATTAAGTTACATTTTTATTCGTCGCATAAAAATCCTGAGCCGTGCCGATGCCGATAGTAGGCCTAAGAGGCCAGCCAAACTGGTTTACTGAGCCGTGATGACACAGCTAGTGATAACGGATCCGACTTTTAATAGTGTCGTAGGCCGTGGGTTTGAATTCGAACCCAGTTACGTGTAGTTCATTTCATCAGGCCGCGCTCAAAAAAAAAACATCCTGAGGAAACCGACATGTCCTAAAACCAAAAATTGTGACATCCACCAACCCGCACTGGGCTCGCGTGGTAGATTATGGCCTGCCTAGGCCTAGTCCCTCTCACAGAGAGGAGGAAGCAGTGTGAGCGTTACTGGCTAAATATTATACTTTTGGACTGGTTTTGTTCCCACTGTGAGGCACTACCACAAAATACAGATAGTACAGAAGGCAATCACATGTATGTACTTCAATTTTCATACCTACGCTCGGCGGTCGCGCTAGGGTTGTCAACTTTGGCTTATGCACAAAAAACTATCGTGGTAGTGGCACTCGTATCTAGTTGTTTGATTTATTGTTGAGCTTATTCTACAATATTAAAACAAAACAATAAACATAGTACCTATTATGCTATGGACACCGGCAAAAAGTTTACAGAACAAAAACATATAAAATTTTACATTTGACAATTTTCACTGTCGAAAATCCCTAATAACTTCAAAACAGATTACCGTATTTGCACAATTTATTTTGTCCTATCCGTTTTAGACCTAAACCTAACAAATGAAACTAAAAACAACACAATTTATACACAAACAAAAAATCATGTTTTCAACTTACACCTAATAGTTGGTGGCGTGAAGTTACCTTACAAAAAAGTTACTTCAATTATACTGATTGAAAATAGGAAACTATTATATAAATCGAGCTTAGATAGGCATTTTTTCTTGCTCCATTTTTGCACTTCACAGACGCGTGTCTCAATCTCAAGCGTATGGCACCCGCCCTCGCACTACTCCCAACCCGTCCGAGATAACGTGGCCGTGAGCGGTGTCTATGTGTGCGTTGCTCGAAGCGCACTTTGTATGTTTTGTACCATCTCTTTGTATGTTTGTTGTTCTGTATTTTGTGGCACTACCGAGCGGCGTGTACCTTGCCTACCAATAGGGAGAAGTAGCACAAAATACAGAGAGTACAGAAGGCAATCTACATACAAAGTGCGCTTGAGCAACGCACACATAGACACCGCTCACGGACACGTTATCTCAGAGTGGTTGGGACTAGTGTGAGCGCGAGTACCATCCGCTTGAGACACGCGTCTGTGAAGTGCGAAAATGAAGCAACACAAAAATGCCTATCTAAGTTCGATTTATAATATAATAGTTAGTATTTTGAAACAGTATAAACGAAGTAACTTTTTGTAAAGTAAATTCACGCCACCAACTATTACGTAAGTTGAAAAAATGATTTTTGTTTGTGTAGATATTGTGTTGTTTTAGTGTCATTTGATAGGTTTAGGTCTAAAACGGATAGGGCAAAATAAATTGTGTAAATAGGGTAATTCATTTTGAAGTTATTAGGGATTTTCGATAGTGAAAATTGACAAATTTAAAATTTTATGTTTTTGTTCTGTAAACTTTTTGTATTGTAATACTATGTTTATTGTTTTGTTTTAATATTGTAGAATAACCTCAACAATAAATCATACAACTAAATAAGAGGTCCACTACCACGATAGTTTTTTGTGCTTAAGCCAAAGTTGACAACCTTAGCGCGACCGCCGAGCGTAGGTATGAAAAGTGAAGTACATAATTACATGTGATTGCCTTCTGTACTCTCTGTATTTTGTGGAAATAGCGACTTTATCTAATCAAATCGAGAAACACTACCACCTACCTACTTTATTATTGAGTCTGTGACTCCGCCGCCGCGCCGACACGCGCTTACGCTAACCCATAATAAGAACGAAAGCGCGCTTATCTAGGTAGGTATTTAACATTTTGTAATTCTCTAAATAGTGTCTTGAGTAGGTACTTAGGTAGGTATCTACTATCTAGGTCAAGTTTTGTTAAATTCTTTCTGCGATAAATTAGTACTAATTATTAGTTGTTCTGTGGTTATAATATTCTCTTTGATTAAAGTTACCTGAGTTTAGGTAGGTACTTACTAGATAAGTAGGTACGTAGGTAAAGTTATTAATTTATTATAAGCAAACAAATTATCTTTTCACAAACACCTCACCTCCAGGTAGGTACCTGTCCCGTTGCTGATAGTAAAGTACTCAACTTTGTATTGATACGTAGGTAGGTATTGAACTGTACCTACATTATTCAAATAAGGTTTCAACTTTGTTTGACTGCGCGGGCGGCTAATAAACATTATTTTTAAAAGACTGTTCCGTCTCCCTCGGTCGCCGGGGCTTTATTTACGTCGCTGGGTCTGGTGATAAGTGTGGAACGCATGATGGCGGTACCCACGTCCAAAGAGCCACCACGTGCGCCTTGGTGGCAACGGCGTTGCCGTGGTGACGCGCGGGCGGAACGCGGGCGACGCGGGGCCCCTGTCGCCGCCAGCTCGGTCCCCGCGCCGCACCGCGCCCGCTCCGCTCGCCCGCCCGCCGACCGCGCCGGCCGGCGACCGACCGACCGAACGAATGGAACTACTCCGCTCAGTACTCGCTACACGCGCGCACCGGTTTATTCCGTGTGCCCATTTCTCATACCATAAACTAAACGCCGCTTGAGGCCCGAGTTCCCGTCGCCGCTACCGAACTAGGTACTTAACATCGCAGCATGGACGGTGAACTGTCTCAGGGTGCTTCCGGCGATGCCTCTCCCATTTACGAAGATAGGTAAGAATTTTATTCTATAAGACCGGAAATATATTAGCGCGATGTAGGTATGGGCATTTCGGTTCTAATACTTCAAAACATCAACAGGTAGATGCCTCTACCCATTTAGACTCTACGTATCGTAATTTGTTAAGTACTACTTATATGGATATGTAAGAACAGTTCTTATAAATCTATGGAACAATAATAATGATATTATTATCTTTAAAAGTTGTGTAGGGTATTCATTTATCTTTCGACATCTGTAATCTGTAGGATTTGAATCTTACTCACATTCACATGCTTACCTAAGTACGTATATTTTGCATTAAGGACTATAATAGTGAACATAATATCTTATAGATGGTCGTTCTTTTTTCTTGTATAATTATTAATTAGCCATGTACCTACTTACCTTTACCTACGTAGGTATGCAATATAATTGCACTTACTGGTTTAATTCTCTCTGAATTCTTACCGTAATTAGGTTGAAAAGCGCGAGTGACCGCGTAAATCCATAGTGCAGAGGCCGAACCGAATGAGGAAAACTGTTGATATTTTATGTAGTATCTACATAACGTTGGTTAAGGGGGTCATGGCCTGGGTCGAGACTAAAAAGGTAGTATGAATGAACAATCGAAATCCAATAATCTTACGAGGGATCTTAGTACCTACCTACTTCGTCTGTTTGAGGTCCTCGAAATCCGGGTTACCGTTATTTAGCTCAATGGGGGGGTTACCTATAAAGGAAAGGACTAGAATAGATTAGGTACAGTTTCGCACATTATAATTTCTATTAAAACGTGGTACTTACAATAATGATCTTCCTAATAGGGTTATTAAGATCCACAATTCCACATATCTCGCCATGGACAGACATACAAATATTTAAAACATTAATTTGGTTCTACCGATAATGCTAGCCAATCACAAACACGGAAGCCTCAATAACTTAGGCGCCCATTACACGGTAGGTTTAACTGTCAGTTTTACCACAATCAAGGATTGTGAGTGACCGTCATGAGACGGTCATGCATTTTCGTCATTTTCATAACGAAAATCTGATTATTTTGATTTTTGCATCATGCAACCATCAATCACGCGTGACTTTTGAGTGAACGTGAACTAATGGCATTTCGTCAATCACCGGTCAGGTCAGTCAGCGCGCGGACAGCAATAGAGTTAGACACGGATGACGCTGAAGAGGCGCTTGCTCGCGCAGCCAAACACCATCACTCCCGCGTAAATTGCTACAGCCACAGAAAAAAATTGTTTTGATATTTGAGACGCCCCCTTAGTTGTGGGACACCTACCACGAATCCTCAATACAAAAATAAATACAAAGGTGTTGATTTTTACAAGCTTTTATCTTTTATTTAGCTTGCACTGTTCGTATGTATGTATGTATGTTGTCCGTTCAAAATTTGCAAACCATTTTTCGACCATTTGTTGGTATCCGATTGAGCTGAAATTTTGCATACACCTTTAGTTCTGGTAATTTAATTATGGCCGCCGCTCCAAGATGGCGGATTTCATTTCTTTTTTTCAACCCCCATAATAAGGATATCAAATGAAGACTTGTAGAGCAGAAAACGATACGTGAACAATCAAAACGATACGTGAACAATCAAAACGAAAATCAATTAAAATATAAAATACACAGGTGGTAATTTTAAAGGAACTAAATAATATCAGTGGTATAAATAAAGTAAATGGTGTAAATACTGTCAATCATGTAAATAATGTTCTTAGTGTAAATAATGTCAATGTTGTAAATAATGTTAATAGGGTAAATAATGTCATGTCAATGGTGTAAATCAATAAAAAAAGGAAATATATATTTAAAAAATGTTAAAAAAAGATGTTAATAATAAAAAGTAAGAACGTAACTTGAAAAAGAAAGAATAAAGCGACATAAAAATAAACTTAAGTAACATTTCAAAATATGTATACTTAAATAAATTTTAAAAGCTTGAGGCACTGATGATGTATCCGTTATACAGGTGTACCTCTACCTACTACACAATAACAGTGCCTCAAGCGTTTAAAATGTATTTAAGTATATTTTGAAATGTTTTTTAGTTCGCGTTATTCTTTCAAGTTACGTTTTTATTTAAATAAAAGCTTGTTTTTAAAAACTTTTTTTATTTTTATTATTTGTTCCTAGGTAGGGACCGTGGCAAAATAAAAACAGCCGCACAGGTCGACCGATCAGGTTAAGCTACGCTTGCCGCGGTTGGTCTGTGGATGGGTGACCATATTTACATACCGAGACACCTCCGTGGCTCGGAAAGCACGTTAAGGTGTTGGTCTCTGCTGTCATTCGTGGATCTTTGACAGTCGTAACCTGTCGTCTGACGCCCGAAAGTCTTGACAACCAGTCCTTACCGAAGGGTATCGTATTGGTTACCGCTGGCCCGGAACATAAAGGGCTAAGGAAGGAACACGGCTGGGTTTTAGTCAGTAAGAGTCTGACACTCCCTTCCGCTCCACCCATAGCGGGAGGGGTCATTTGATGATTTCCCATCCCAAAAAAAATAAAAATAAAGGGTATCGTATTACCCAGTACTGGGTTGTAGAGGTCAGATAGGCAGGTGCTCCATGTAAAATACTGGTATTCAGTTGCATCCGGTTAGACTAGAAGCCGACCCCAACATAGGTGGGAAAGGCTAGGCAGATGATGAGTCAGTTAGTTTTATAGTTTTTCAATGAGCCGCTAATTAATCCTATTTTATTATACAGGATGTTTCGAAGCTGAGTGCAAAGCTTTAAGGGAGTGATAGTTGACACCATTTACAGCATTTTGAATCATACATGTCTTAGACGAAGTATGTTTTTTAATTTTTTTTTTCCTAATTATAGTTTGTATTGGTTAACTAAAAGTTAGTTTAAAAAAAAACATACTTCGTCTAAGACATATGGCTCAAAATACTCTAAAATGGTGTCAACTATCACCCCCCTTTGCATCCGGCTTCCAAACACCCTATAAGTATTTTATTTTTGTCCTGGTACTCATGTTATGTCAATAAGAATATTTTCAACTAAGTAAGTATTATCACTTCGATCCATAAAATACCTCTAAAAAAAAGCATACAGGCTTTTCTTTTATGATTTTATGAATATTCCATTTATAATCTTCAGTGAACACGTGTGGTCCCTGTGAAACAAAGGGAATATAACCCTACCGTCGTTGCTGTGAAATCTTGGGTATGACTGACGATCAGTCAGAATGAGCGTCTAATATCGATTGATTGAATGAAGAGGGTAAGAACAGACAGCTCAATTGATTAAATAGGAATAAGCGCCAGCAACGGCTCATAATCTCAATTTTCCTATTTTGGTAAGTCGGACTTTGGACTTCTGGGTCCTAATTCACTATGACCACTTAACGATTACTTACTTCGAAACCACGTCAATTCCTTACCTATTCCCGCCAATCTCGCGTTAATTTCGCGCGGTTTCGTTCATTGTGTCATAGACAATAAGGCCCCCCCTGGTTGACTAGGCACCTACTCTGATTAGTCAGCTGGTTGTCAGAGGTTAAGTACTCGCTACTTATCCTATGTGAATCATATAGGTACCTATCCAAATGCACGACATGACGACACCAATGGGTTAACTAGATAGGTAACCAATTCGGTATTCTGCAGCTCGTACGTAACTATTTACTGTTTCGTACCTAATACTACTAGTCAGATGATAGTACCTACATACCTATGTATTACAGGTTGGTGTGCACCTATCTAATTTATCTACATAATAGGTGGTACTTGTTTATTGCAGTTGACAAACGTCATTGGACAATGGGTTCCAAATCTTTAATCTTGATTCCTATCCTACCTGCTGCTAAAGATTATTTTCCTAACGACAACCTACCTACTTTGGTCTCGGGGTGCTAATTTGTCGATCCTGATGCTGCAGGGCCTACCTCTCGGTTTCCATGGTGATAGGTAGGTACAAAATGAGTTTTGCTTTTGGATTGGATGGATTGGGAAATTGGACATAAGGGCGAAAACTAAAACCATCAGAACAAAATAGACAATAGTGAACGAAGGAGCATTGTGAAAGAAAAGTACGACAATTTAGCACTGAGCGTTGCTGCTGATGAGGATCAAATTCTGCGTAACAGTTTTATTGGCCAAATCAAATGAAATTGCAAATATCACCATTATTTAGGGTGCCATGCCGTAAACCAAATGGTAAAAACTGAATTCGGAATTTCGTCCTGTCTGCCTGTCTGTAATTAGAGCGCAAAGGGCCAGCGCAGGCAAAATTAAATTCTCTAACATAATATTTATTACAATTCATGCTAACTAAACTAACTGAATTGCACCTTGTTTTGGTAGCGTAGAGACATAAAGTAGAACAGTTGTAATTTTTTTTTTAACTACCCATTAATCGAGTGGCTAAATAATAACAGCCGCACAGGTCGATAGATCAGGTTAAGCTACGCTTGCCGCGGTTGGTCTGTGGACGGGTGACCATCTTTACATACCGTGACTCCTCCGTGCCTCGGAAAGCACGTTCAGCCGTTGGTTCCGGCTGTTGTCATTCGTGGATCTTTGACAGTCGTTACGGGGTAGTCAGAAGCCCGAAAGTCTGACAACCAGTCTTACCAAGGGGTATCGTATTACTCAGTAACTGGGTTGTGGTGGTCAGATAGTCGCTCCATGTAAAATACTGGTATTCAGCTGCATCCGGTTAGACTGGAAGCCGACCCCAACATCGTTGGGAAAAGGCTAGGCAGATGATAATCGATACGATCAACACGTACTTTTTAGTCAATTGTATTGTTACTGAGTTTTAAGAATTTTCGTACACTACTTGGATGGGGTGGTTATATCGTCGTTGGATGGGAGGGATGGGTTTGAAAAACTTATGATGACAAATAATGGCATTGCACATCAGGATTTTTCATAAAAACTTCACCCTATAGCTCCTATCCCCCAATGATACTACAGGCTACTACAGCTACCTCGGTAGGATTATGCCTAACATGTCACATTCACATCACAAGAAATCTATTGGTTTGGTATGCAGCTTTTTCGTATCAATTACTGGGTTTTTGGTCCAAACATTATGGATACTCCGCTGAAAGTTAAAAAACTTAAACGTAAATAACTTCTAAACCAAAAAAAACAGAAACATCTTTTCAGATAAATGTGACAGTATTCCAGAGCACTAAATAAAAGTTAAAAACGTCTTTTCGATAACAAAGAACGGCTCGCTGGCGGTAGGTAGTCTTGCTTAGATTGAGCTTCACTCTTACCATCTTTGAACCACAAAATCAAAACCAAACTTATTCAGAAAGCACATTATGAGCACCACATTAGTTGCTCTGCAAAGCCCTATTTTCAAGCGTACTGTAGGTACATATGAAGAAGGCGGATGAAATAAGATTGAATGCAGCGGAGATGAATATGCTCGAGTGACGAGAATGCAATGGAAACTAAATAAAAAATGAGGAAGTTTGAAAATTGCGCCAGTCATAGAAAAGTTGAAAGAGGGGGAATACCTAGTTTATATTGGTATGATGTGATTTGGAGGGATAAAACGCATGTGACTAAAAGAGTGATGAATATAAATGTGGATGGATGGAGACTGAGAGGAAGGCCAAAAATTATTATGGAGATTGTGAGGTATGAAAAAAAGGGAGTGACTAATATCGTGACGGTTAACAGGGAATGGAAGAAGAGATCGTATTGCGCCGAGTAACATGAGATAGGGGTAGGAAATGAAAATACTAGAATATGAATTGGTAAATGGCTGTCGAGCTAGAAACGCACAGACGGACAGACATGTGTAAGAGTAAGGATAACGATTATTAATTGACGAGTCAAGTAACATATCAGCCATCAGTGAAGTCAGCTTGTCAGGTATATTCTAGAGTGTCACCTTGGCAAAGAGACAGGTCTATTTGCGATCGCACAGTGTACTTAATAATGCATGGTGAGGATGGCCCCATAGTGACCTAGTTAATAAATGGGGTTACAAATCGATAATGTCGTTGGACTGATAGTTTTCATCATAGATAGGTATGGTATTACTTTACGTTTGATTTTGTTTTTTGTCGTAACTATGGCGATTGCACTACAATTTTACCACAGGAAGGCCCAATCTTTATTCGAATTCTTATAAAGATACATCTAAATTAACCGCCTTAGTAGGTTTTGTGGTACAGTGAACCAACCGCAGTAGGTAGGGTTACTAGATAAAAAAAAAAAATCCCGGACGTATGGCAACCCTTACGCACATCAGCGCTAACACTTGAACCTTAGAGTAAGAAAACTATAATTATAGAGCATCGGGTAGCGTGGCCACACATGAGACAAAAAACTAACTTAAATAACATTGGCTACCTACTTATATAGCTGCCTTGAAAAAACGGGCACGCACTGAGAGACTGAAATAGTGTAGCTTTATCCTTTTCACTTACTAATAATAACTCAATACTTTATCCCTTTCTTGTGGAAATGAAATGGCGCTACCCGCCGTCTATACTTTTCTTTGTCTAAGACTTGAACTCTGGAAACCGCTCTTACTACTACTACTGCTACTACGGAGTAAAGGTGCTGTCCTTCTTTTTTATCATCTATGGTGCTGTCAATGTCAAATTGCCACCGAGGCGCGGTTGACTGTGTGCCTATAATAAAACTTTTTAACAAAAAAAAACCGACTTCCAAAAAAAACACTACAAACTGAAAAATAACTTTAATTTCGGAAGTCGGTGTCTTAGGAATCAGTATTTTAGTTTTTGCCACCGACTTCCGAAATTAAAGTTATTTTTCAGTTTGTAGTGTTTTTTTTGGAAGTCGGTATTTTTTTTTTGTTAATAAGTTTTTATTTCTCGCTTTTTAGTGGGTCTATTTATAATTTATCTAAGTTACAATAGCCTAATGTCAACTTGCCCATCGCCTTTTTATAAAATACTAGCTGTTCCCCGCGGTGTCACACGCTGCGCGGCTCCTAAGGGTCGTAGCGTGATGTTATATAGCCTATAGCCTTCCTCGATAAATGGACTACCCAACACTAAAAGAATCATTCAAATCGGACCAGTAGTTCCAGAGATTAGCGCGTTCAAACAAACAAACAAACTCTGCAGCTTTATAATATTATAGTATAGATTCCTTTTCTCGATGCAGGGACGTTAATTGTTGAGGAGTTCTCCTTTTATTAGTTTTTAGATTAGATGCTTATAATCCTGGCTAAAAAAAAACACTACACTTACGGGCTTTGCAAACACATTTTTGCCTAGATTAAAAAGTATATTTTTACCGACTTCACAAAAAGGAGGAGGACTATCTGTTCGGGTGTTTGTATGTTTTTTTTTTTTTTTGTATGTTTGTTCATCGAATACTCCGCCAATTGTCGACGGATTTTCAAAATTATTTTTTTGTTCGAAAGTAGATAGTTCTGAGGTGGTCCCATTGTCACCAAGTTAGGATCTGATGATGGGATCTTAGAGAAATCGAGGGCAACCTTCAAATTTTATAGGCTCACTTATTGTTTTTCGCGTATTTTATGAAGTATCTTGTGTATTTGTGTATGGTTGTCACCATCTTAGGTAGCTGGGCTGATGATGGTAGGTACAACTCCTTAACAGTAAGAAGTTACTCGAACAGGCAAGGACTGTTTTAGTAAATTGTTTTGATGTTTGATAGGGCATTTGCCACATTTGGTCTCATGATCATCAAGTAATGACCTGATGCTGCAGTCAGGATAGTCTGCAGAGTACCTAACTCCTCGACAACTAACAGCAGATATATCGTGTTTAGGCTCATTGAAAAGGGCTCGATGTGTGGATAAACGTACTGTTACTGAGGAACACCGAAGACCTGATGCTGAAGCCAAGAGCATCAGAAAAAGTACAAACCTTGTAATTACAGCACCGTAGTCGTGTTTGGGCTCATTTTAAACAGCACTAATTTTATGTTCAATGCAATGTTGACATAAGTCTGGCCTGATGCTGCAGCCAGGATTATCAGCATCTAATCTAAAAACTAATAAAAGGAGAACTCCTCAACAATTAACGTCATAATCGAATATTTTATAAAAAGGCGATGAGCAAGTTGACATTAGGCTATTGTAACTTAGATAAATTATAAATAGACCCACTAAAAAGCGAGAAATAAAAACTTTCTTTCCAAAAAAAACACTACAAACTGAAAAATAACTTTAATTTCGGAAGTCGGTGTCTTAGGGATCAGTATTTTAGTTTTTGCCACCGACTTCCGAAATTAAAGTTATTTTGGGGGTAAAATTACTATTCACTCCTTAAGGGGGATGAACGGATTTGGATGAAAGGCATACGTATACGGATAGGCCACGAACTGGGTTAGGTTAGGACCCTTTTTATCCCCGTAGTAAGTTCCCGTGAGATAATATCCGACATCCATGCAGACGAAGCAGCGGGCAAAAGCTTGTCTGTCTGTGATACACACAGGCATGATGCAAGCATGCCAAGGAAATCTTCAAAAGCAGGGTTTGGCGAATTACGTTGAACCTTCTCGTTGCTTAAGAAGAAGCGACTTACTTCGGGAACGCACATTTTTGTTATAATGTTTCAGCCTCTTCTAAGGTGTAACGCACATTTCGGTAATACACACGACGAGAACACGTGACACGACGAGATCAAGCTATTCATTCATGTCCAGTAAGTATAAACTAAAGCTCGCGTTGCATAATGTTGTGGCTTTCCGTACAATGAAAGGCCAGCTAATCAGCATAATTATACTGGATATGTACTCGTATAGCTTGAATTATGTCGTCGTGTCGCTACCAGAATCCTTTTCAAAAAGGTTGTTTCTTCACTATCATCTTTATATTATATCTTTAGCTGAAGAGGTGTTTAGTTTTTTTGTTCGTTTGTGTGAACGCGCTAATCTCTGGAACCTAAGACCCGTAGAAGCACATAAATTTACAGAGGCGGACTTAATGCCATAAGCTGAGGCATTTTTTACCAGTCAACCTTTGGGTGATGCAGAGCCAAACAGTGGTAGGTGCAATCATGAAAATTGAGGAATAAATATTAAACCGAAATATATACAATATAAGTATATTATTATTTATATTATTTTTATGAAACCGCTAACCACCGCAGTTAGTTATAAATATAAGCACAAATAGATATACATAAATTCATGAATATAAGTATTAAAAAGAAATAAGACAAACAATTAGAAAATGTTACCGTTGCCGCGTTGTGATGATGATACTGCTCGCGAACCTTAACTTTAAAGGATATCCAATTTCAATTTATTCATGAACAATTCACATTGTTTGAAATCATAAAAATTATAAAACTAACACATTCATATTACAATAAATCATTACAGAAAACTGTCAAACGTCAATTTTATTCCTAAAATAAAAGTTATTTTTTTATATATAATTAAATGGGCCCGCTCTTGACCCCGATCACGCCTGATGGTAAGCGATAGATGAGGTCTGGACTGGCGATGGAAAAATCAGCCCTAAAACCAATAAGGGCCTGTGCACACCACGTTTTTTAAACGCGCCGTTGACGCGCGTTTGAAGCGATACAGACGCGATTCGCAGTCGAGTCAGACGCAGCCCGCTGACCTTCTGTAGGATAAAAGCGCGCCGCAGTCGACGCACGTTTCTAAAACGCGCGTCAGCGGCGCGTTTAAAAAACTTGGTGTGCACAGGCCCTTATGCAGCAGCGGAATAATTGCGTAATACACTATCAGTCGCAATGGCTTTCGTTTTGACAGTTCAACAAAATTCATTGCGTTATTTACGTTGTTAAGCAGACAAATTTTTCGATTATTATAAAGCAAGTAGCTGTACCCCACGTTTCACCCGCATAAGTGTCGATGCCGTGGAAATATCGGTATAAAAAGTAGTGTATATGTTAATCCAGGGTGTCGGCTACCTTCATACAAAATTTTATTAAAATTGGTTCAGCCGTTTGAGCGTGAAGAAGTAACAAACATATCGATACCTCTGGGCTCAATGGGCGTATAGCACAAAGCATAGGTTTTCAGGAGAAGCAAAAAACAAAAAAAATAATAGTAAGATTGTTGCATCGCGCGCAAAGTGAGTAATGCACGAGTGTTATGTTGGTGCCCGAGCGCTTGCGAGGGCACTAAATTAACACGAGTGCATTAATTACTCACTTTAGCAAGGTGCGTAATCTACTTTTCTTTCAACTACTACCTACTTCTACTACCTACTCAAAATAATAAATAATAGTTTAAAAAACACTAGAAAAACACGCTTTTATAAATGCACGTAAAAACAAAAACGTTCATATCTTCCGGCTCCATCATCAGATCAGTTAGACAGTACCATATTATTGTATTGTCATCAGAACTACATACAGCTGCCAATTTTCATTACGCTACGACCCTTGGAAGATGGTTAAATTAGTTACCTTAGATTCCATTACATAGTTAGTTACATACAGGTCGACCTAATAAAAGCGTGTTAAAAAGTCAAAGTTAAATAAAAGTTTAATTCATCTTTCATCTTCTCAAAAATGTAAAACTTACAATTATTAAATGTGCAGTTATGAAAAGTGAAATTTGCACTTTTACTTGGAACATTTATTCCAGTATTTGTTTGGTTTATTTGTGAATAAAATGATTATCATCAGAATCAGTCAATACAGGTAGACGCGGGCTCAATTTCAAATCATTTCCATGAGAAGTAGACGGACGTAGTGATATTGATCGACGCAAATGAATTGATTCCGTTATTTTTTGAGTGATTTTACTTTTATTTTGTACCGATTCCTTTAAGTAACATTCTGCTACTTGGTCCGATTTCCATCCACCATGACGCTTGAGCGCGAGCGAAGTCAAATTAGCACCGGAATCGGCTAGCAGCGTTGCTGACGTTGGGCGGAAACAATGCCTAGTGTAGGCTTCCGGGTTTTGTAGCTTCAGATAACTAGCAATTTCATAGGGCAATTCTCCAAATTTTTTTCTGCCGATGGCTTGTTTTGTTATTTTCCATTCTGGTAATTTAAGAAAAATCGCTTTGTGTTAATAGAGCTTGCACGCAGCGCCGGGAACACCCAAATATTCCGAAATATTTTATTCCGAATTTCGAAGTTCCGATTTTCAAAAATCCGAATTTCATAATACCTAAGAATTATAATGTCTATTATTAAAAATCACGAAATTAATTTTACCGAAAGTCATAAATGCGATTTGTTTGTTTTCCGATTTTAATATGTTCGAAAAATCAAATGCTCGATGGGTTCTCGGTCCGAAAAATGAGGATGCAAGAGCGAGCGAAGGGCACCCCGAGGTTAGGTTTGGTTAGGTTACTTTAAACCCTTTACACAGAAATAGGACCCTCGCGAAGCGGGGCTACGTCGACATAGGATGCAAGAGCGAGCGAAGGGCACCCCGGGGTTCGGTTGTGTTTTACCCTTTTCCCTTAAACCCTTTTAACTTTGTTATATTAATATCTGGATTCCCCCTTGGGGTGCGGCGGCTAACTCCCACATTCATGATTATTGAATATTAAACAACTGCTACAAATGAAATTTATTCGGTATTAAATTGGTCGCAAAAATCGATAAGTCTTTAAATACTATATTGTATTTCCACGATCTAAGTTGTAAGTTGGTCAACTTAGTTATTGGTTTATCTTGTTAAGTTATCTTCTAAAACGGTGGAAAAAAATACTTGGAAAAGCTTCTACAACTTCTTTGCCGACGTTGTTTTAAAACATAGGATCTGGTTTTTCTTACTTGTGATTGAAATGCATGATCCTCTTTTTAGGTTACTGCGAAATGCCTTCTTTATTAAAATGCTTTCTTTTGAGTATGCCATTTTAAACGAACTGGATTTTTATGGCTATGCCTAAGACATCCGCTTGTTTACGGGTTAGAAAAAAGCAATTTATAACTCGCAGGAATTGTATTGTATTGTAATTTTATTGCAGGGCGACCACTTAAACCCCAGATTTGTAAACAGTGGTCATCGGATCCAGATTTTGGAAACTTTTGACAACTCAGGGTTTCTCATGGGTATTACTATTTACTATCATTTAGCCAATGTAGATTTTGTACATTGCTTGGTGTGTTGTCGACTGACATTGACTACTAAATGCCTTCATTGTATGTACTTATTCAAAAAGTTCGGTTCCAGCTCGACCATGAATTTTTCAGTTAGTTGCAGATGCACACAAGCTCAGAATCGACGATAGCAAGAGCAAAACAGAAGTTGTTGCTAGGTACTGTTAACTAGTGTACAATAGTGTACATGTGCATATCCTCGGGGAGAGGGGCTCCGTTAACAAGCAGGATAGGGTTCGACAAATCAAGAATATTGTTTGATTGCCTCTCGACTAGGTCACAGGGCTGAACTGTGAGCTGATGTTATATTAGATATCACAGCAAACCATTTTATACTTTCTACTTAAGAGTAAACTAGTCGCGAGCTCGAACTCACTGGTGGTCATGGCCAAAAATCACGCTGTCTCACCTGGCTTCGTGTCCGACAGAGCTAGTATCAGTGATGAGCAGTTAGACGCTAGTCTACACGAACAACGTCTAGTTCTCACACACACAGAAACAGCGATCCGAACTGACAGGCGCGTAAAAAAATTCGAAAAGTGCTTCGGAAAATCGAATTTTATGATAAAAAAAATAATAATAATAAAAATAAACTCCGATAACTGAGCTCTGTCGGTACGGACTTTAAGGGTGGGTTGTATCAAAAGCTCCGTTATAGTTTGCGTCAAAGTTAAATTTAATCGTAACCATAACCATGACCATAGAATCTACTATCCGCTGTTGCACCGTCATATATTTTACATGTTTTACAGTTAAAGTTAAAAGGGTGACAAGTGATAAGACGTCATATTTCCCCAAAATGTACGTGGGTAATTTTTTGACAAGGGCAACACTTCAAGCTTGTTGTCATCACGCTTTCTTTGTTTGACACTAGTGATGTTACTCAGTCATTAACGGTCAGGCACTCGATTGACTCGATTATGTAAATTAAAAACTCAAGAACAGAATCATAGCAAGATCAAAAATACAGTAACCGTTCTATATTGGTAATGTACCAAGGTGTTTAAGTCAGTGACTGAAGGAAGGGAGGCCTTTGCCCTGCAGTGGGACAGAAATGGCTGATAATAATAATAATTCGGCTAAGATTGGCTTTGTACTTAAAACGATGCAACCCGAATTTCGCTTAACCGGAGATTTGACGTCTGTCAAAGCTTTGATTATAGTTAAAAATGGCTTGTTATAGTTATTTATGACGTCATTTTAACAATTCTCAATACGATGCAACCCGAATTTTGCTTAACCGGAGATTTGACGGCTGTCATGAGATTGGTTATGGTTATAGTTAGCTGATGCAACTCACTCTTAGTTACGTTAAAATTAGCAAGAAAAACGAATCTTTGTTGGCTCATAACTTTTTAATGGCTTTTTATTTTACTATTCTGTTTCCGTACACACCAAATGAATAATAAGTCAAAACGAGAACGTCGTTAACTTTGTCGTTCGTTCTTTGGATGCACAATGTCAAACAGTGGAGAGTATTATAGGTAATACGGGCTGGTTTCCGCAACTCCACGCCAATGCGCGTATTTTGCGTACGGAACAGTGGAGAGTAATACTCTCCCGAAATTTGTATGGAAAAAATATCGACTATAAGAAGCACCATAAGAAGCAATAGCTACATTTCATTAAATCGCGCACGCATAATGACATATAGGGCAAAAAGTGTTAGTAGTTTCCATTTCTCATCTCAGCTCCGTTCGGATTCGGACCGACCGCGACCCGACCGAAGACTTGTATTTCGGTTAGAATGAAGTATAATTAAACTCAGCTTTTAATTCAAATAAACCACAGGCACTTTTGAATGGTCAAGGGATTGGTCAGTCAGAAAGATGAAGCTAGTTGTAAACCAATTACAGGCACTTTTGAATTGTCAAGGGGTCGTCGGTCCGGTCAGTCAGAAAGATGAAGCTAGCTGTAGGTAGTCAAAGACAGCAGTAAGACGCGCTAAGATGCAGATGCAAAAACGCGCTAAAATTAAAAGAGTAACGGTGGAGTTTCTTGCCCGTTCTTCTCCATACGAAAACTACCCTTTCGAATGGGCGACTAGAATCAATTCTATTTTATTTATCGTAATTTTTGACGTTCAAAAGTGCCTTTAATGTGCCTATTTGAAATAAATGCTTTGACTTTGACTTTGACTTTGACTTTGAAATCTTAGCTAAATATCAGCTAAAAATTTTGTATTAAGTAAAGTTAAGTTTAAATTATATCTTTTATCTAAGTTTGGTTCGGTCTGTTATCGATGGTTTCTCACAACTCGTATGATGTCGGTCCTGTATGATTTGATTTCACATTGAAGTTTAAAGGTCAGTTTTTTTAAACGTTTAATTGCGCTGAATGGATACGCTTAAAAACAATAAATGTACAGTAATGTGTCAAAAGTACTGTTAAATATCTTGACATTGATTGTAGCAAATATAATACCTAATGGGCGTCAACGGCGAGGGGGCGAGGAGTCCCAACTTTTTGGGAGGGGTGACACCCCTAGTACTTAGCAACTGTTGCTCCCAGTTAAAGGTCGTTGATTTATGTCTCACCACTAGCTCGGTACTCAATTCCTAAGTATAAGTACTAGATGGGGTGCTAAAAGAATTTAAAGTAAAACCAACATGCTCGAACTGTGTGTGATTACCTAATTGGTTAATATAGAGGTACCTACAGTTATGTACAAGTTACAGGATTTGATACTGCTTACTTTGGTTTTAGTACCTACTTATACTTAATGTAACAAGAGGGGTACCTACTTACTTAAAATATGAACTTCTGAGCTTTTAGTGGGACAGCACTCTGTTTCCGTCCCAGTGCTGGACAAAGGGTCTCCCTTCACTCTCTCACTTTTCTTTTAATTTTTTTAATACTTTAACTGCGAAAGTACTTATGCTCTGTATACTGTTTTTCTCTCTGTTATTTTCTTCACCGTGAATATTTGTATAAAGAAACTATAGCTAATCTATAAATGAATCGCCGAAATGTATGTACGCGCAAAACTTTCAAATGACTGCACCAAATTTGATAATTCTGTATATCGTCATTTTATGAAAGAAAATTTCAGAAATTGAGAAAAAAAATTGCACCCATGCGAAGCTGAGACGGGAGAGCCGCTAGTCGTAAATAAATTTTGCCGAGCGAACATCTGGCGCAATCGACTTGCTAGGGCTCGACCTGAGCGTTAGTGTACGGAGTCAAATCACAAATGGATTGAAGTTCTCGCTTACTGTCTGCTGAGAATTCTCTGGCTATCACATGCATGCCTTGAGAATGTGGCGCACCGGTCCTATGATATAAATCCGGATCGGATTCCGATCAAATTGCTCATTGCGCTGTTATGACAATCTATATTAATATCTATACTAATATTATAAAGCTGAAGTTTGTTTATTTGTTTGTTTGTTTGGTTGAACGCGCTAATCTCAGGAACCTATTGGTTCGAATTTAAAAATTGTTTTTGTACTGGATAGACCATTTATCGAGGAAGGCTATAGGCTATATAACATCACGCTACGACCAATAGGAGCGGAGCATCAATGAAAAATGTTGCAAAAACGGTAAAAATTATCCCTTTTGAGAGCTTCCGTTGCGTAGGCTACGCTGCGTAAACAGTTACAAGTTACACAAAAATCATGTGTGACGGAATAATCAATTGTTCCCCTTTAAAAGAGGTTGGCTCACTTATAACACAGCTTATAACCTTTTTTGGTGGTTTTCGTGTGGTTTCGGGAATCATAGTTGTCATTCATGAGTGTAGCGATTAGCGAGCAAATAACGATTTTTATTCACGTAACTTTCGTTTTTTTTTTTTATAAAATTTTGTCTTGAGCCATAAGTTCATAACGCTGCGCTGTTCAATGACAAAGAGAGAGTGCACTTTTTGAAATTTTCGAAGTCTATTGAAAATCCTGTATCCGGCCGTATAGCAAAATTCGGCCGGATCCCGGATATTTGATACCAATCACAATCCCAATAAAATTACAAACTTATGCAAATATTAATTACGAATGTATTCAACATATCGCGGGTCTCGAACCACATAGGGGCGTTATCCACAACAAAACCATTACTTTTCAGGAGACACAAAAACTTTTGCTGTGATTGAGCCAGCTTGCGGTATTTTTGCATTTGGCCATACATTTACACTTCAGTTATTATGGGATGCTTGATTTTAAAGTATATATTAACACTAGTTTTTTACAATCTCAATAACAAACTAATGCAAATATTAATTACGAATGATTTCAACATACATTTAAAAAAATCAGTACCTATGTAAGTACTACTATTGTACTACTATGTTCTTCTATAATTATGACGAAAGACATTTGAGTGCGACTGAATCCTATCATAATCATTAGCATTGCAGGGGCGTTGATGTGCCGCAGGGTAATTGCGTAACACACTATCAGTAGCAATGGGTTTCATTTTGACAGTTCAACAACATTCATTGCGTTATTTGCGTTGTTGAGCAGACACATTTTTTGAACATATGGAGCAATGGATTAGAAATATGCTTCAAAATGATTCAAAGTGATAGTAATAGTGTGTTACGCAATTAGGGTGCAGGGCAAGTCAATGTGGAAGTAGTTGTTCTGCACATTGTTGAGAATCGCATGACAATTTACTTTTCTTCTACATTGACCTTCTGTAAGAGTGTGCGGTACCTATAATAACACCAATCTTTAAATAATAAAAAAAAACCTGTTTTATCTGCTGTGCACAATTTGTGTTCTATTAAATTCCGTTGCCAATATCTACTTACGTGCCGGCCTCGTGTATGACACGTGCAATAACAACTAAAAAGCTGTAAGTTTTTATGCATTATGCGGTTCTCATAATTCACTCACAAATAAAGGGTTCAACGTGTTTATGAGATGCATCGCCGAGAAAGTTTTAGTTCGCTTTCAAAAAGTCGCCCGCTGTAAGTGAAGGGGGGTGAGAAGTGGCCATCGGCACGTGTTCGGCGCGTGGACTCGACAAATGAATCTACGGAGCACCTGCCCTGCTACCTGCTATGCCTCTCTGATGATCACTTTCTATTCTTTGTCATTTTATTACCAAAGCCTCGTAATCTAAATCTAACCAACCAAGAGTTGCAAAATTCAATAACTCGACAGCTTCATCTAAAACAGAGCCCGACGCAAAGTATCTATTATCTACTCAAACACATTCAAGGTCTTCTTATGGCCTTGATTTAATCCGGAATTACGATGTAATAATAATATGGTTCTCGTAGGCTTGCATGCAGAAACGCGGCACATGTCGCTTTTTTTTTGTACTGAATAGGTACCCCAAAACCTGTTGTCCTATTTTGTCCCAAGTTGGTCTACCGATTAAAATAACGGTGAATATTTTATTTCCACCATAGGTACTTATGTAGGCTAGGTAGGTGCAAAAGCCACAAAAAAAAACTGGAATTTTATTACTTACTATTTTTGTGGAAAAGTATGGCTGAGTGGTATGGTATGGGTAGGACACGGTTTCACCAAAACTCCATTGACAAATCCGCAAATGTTTTATTTTATAATCACTCGCTTTACAAACATTTATTTGGCAAATGCTTCTCTTTACAAATGTTTCTTCTTTTGGAAAAATCACGTATTTAAACAAAATATCATTTTATTGTACAAAATTGGCAGTACTCGTAGTATTAGCAAGGTAGATGGTATAACCTTGCCAGTTCTATTCAATGGTACTGACGTGAAGGACCTAGGCTTGGACATTGATTGTATTATGAACTGGCGGACTCAAGTCGCTAGGGTGAGCCAGAAGGTTACTGGAACGCTGCGGGCTCTGTACCGTTTGAAAAATTTATTACCATCAAGTACGAAGACAATGCTTGTACAGTCCCTATCATCGATTATGGTGATGTGTGCTACTATGACCTGAATGCAGATCTCCTCAACAAACTTGACCGTCTTGTCTTCTTAATAACTCCATTCGATTCGTTTTCAATCCGCGTAAATATGACCATGGCTCTGCGCATCGGTTGCTTCAAAAGTGGTTGCCCATAGGCCAGCGCAGAGAGCTAAGGGCGCTGACCACCTTGTTCTCATTTTTTGATTCTCCGTCTTCCTCTAGTTATCTAGCCCCCCACTTTCAGTACATTTGTGCCAACCACAATAGAAATCTACGTTCATCACACTATCGTCTTCTCCAATGTCCCACTCACCGCACAGACTTCAATCACTCTTCCTTCTTCGTTCAGTCTACCTCTCTGTGGAATGCGCTCCCCCAGGAAATGAGGATGGCAACCAACCGATTATCCTTTAAGGTTCGCGAGCATATTCGCAACAAGCTGGCTGGCAGTATCATCACAATGGTAATATTTTCTCATTGTATGTCTTTATTTCTTTTTAGTAAGTATACGGTAGGTATTTATGTATATTTATTTGTGCATATATTTGTTTGTAATTGGGTATATATTATATTCAGTTTTAATAGGTTTATGCGTATCTTTATATTTAAAATATTTATTCCTCAATGTTCATGATTGCACCTACCACTGTTTGTCTCTGCATTACCCAAAGGTTGACTGGTAGAAAATGCCTATAGCGTTCCTCTGTACATTTATGTGCTTGAAGTAATAAATAAATCAATCTAACCTCGGGTGCCCTTCGCCCGATCTTGCATCCTACGTCGCCTAATGCGTTCGTTGGGTTCGGGTGCGGTAACGGTAACGTAAGTATATAGCGAAAGAAAAAAAGATAATTCGGAGTATTGAAAATCGGAACATAGTTTTTAGTTTTTAGGAAATTGTGTACTTAATTCTGCCGTACGTTACTTAAAACACGGTTAAGCCTCAAACTGCCATTTTTTAGTTTTGAATCACACATTACGTTTTGAAAAATTCTCTATCTTTTGTGCTGGGTCCCATTACTGTTACAGTAATGGGACCCAGCACAAAAGATAGAGAAGAGATTTTTATATCTTTATTCGTTTGGAAGAGACATCATTTCGCAGGTTTTTGTCCGATATCTCTGAAACTACTTTATGGGTTTAACCGTATTTTAAACAATGTACGGCAGAATTGTGTACTACAAACTTGTTGTTGTATAATGATGAAATGACAAATCATGTAGTTGCCAATCGTTGCTTGTCAAGTAAAATTTTGTAAATGGATTTTTGGTGAACTAACGGCACCGTAGGACACACTTAAGTATAGAAATGTCATAGGAATATTCATTTCATATTAATAAAACCCACTTAATTATCTGCATTCAAATAGTAAATCAATAATTGCGATGCGATGGATTATCTCCTCCATTCATAATCAGCCTATAACGTTCCCACTGCTGGGACACAGGCCTCCTCTCTGTGAGAGGGAGTGGGCCGTGATCCGATAATGCGATATTACCACGAACATGTAATTTGTACGGTTGTACGTAATAACAATAATGAATGCGTTCAAGAAGACTAAAATATGTCTGCCTGCGCCGAATTTAGCGGACAATGGTGCCGATTCTCTTGTCACAAATGCCTCTAAACCTGACTAAAAATCACCAAAATTTAATTTATTCCTGTCAAACGACGATTTCCCATTCTGAAATTGACTAGTGACACAACTTAATTATATATTAGTTAGAGAGCACTAAGATGGCACTGAGTTATTAATCTCTTGAAAATTTGAAATTTTGGCTATTCTGAATTTGCGGTTATTCATCTAAAATTTTGGTTGTCTAACTATTTTGGTTGTCTAACTAAATCTGACTATTATTAATCGCGATTGAAAAGGTGTGGAAGAAAATTTGTTGACATGAACTAAAATTAAAACAACACCTCTACTTCAGGTGCAAAAACAGTGCTTAGGCCCGGCGCCCACTATCGGCATCGGCACGGCTCAGGATTTTTATGCGACGAATAAAAATGTGACTTAATTGTATGACAATAAAATTTAAATTTCACACGGTATGTCGGATACCCTATTTTTATTTTTGCACCTACGATGATTATAACATTGAAATTTGAATTTTATAGTCATACAATTAATTTACATTTTTATTCGTCGCATAAAAATCCTGAGCCGTGCCGATGCCGATAGTGGGCGCCGGGCCTTTTTGCTTTTCTTTAGCTTATATCTCGAAAATGGTGTGACCTATCGCAAAAATAATGACAATTTCGACCCCCTTCTTAATGGCCCATGAACCCCTTAAACTTGTAGGTAATCATTATTCGTATTTTCCATACAAAAAGAAAAATTCCATAAAAACAACGTCGAGACAGCCAGTTGAAGTTGATATTATGTTGAAAAAAAATGTGGTTTTTCTATTTCGTGTAACCAGTACCTAAGTATGTAGGGATTTAACATTTTGGTTTAATATTCTGTAAATACATATTTGTAACGGTCGCGAATCATATTTTAATCAACGTACAACTTAATACTGACCAGCAAATTACAAAAAACGTAAAAAAAAATAATTTCGCGGACTACCCTGGCGCTTTCGCGTTACGTAAATAACTCATTACGCGTCAGAATCTGCGGTAGCATCTTTTTTTTTTATTTGTTTATAATTTTATTATGGATCATACAGAAGGTACTTAAATACGCCCAACAATGATAATGAAGTGGCGCCTGCCGCGCTAGCCACAACTTGGTTTGTGTGCAGGCGCGCCGTCTCAGGTGTCTGCAAGCGTTCACGCTCATGATCTGCTTGTTACCAACTAACTTATCCGTATACCCTAAAACTAATTCGCCATCACCATCGAAGGTCTTCCAGGTACTCAACCATGCCCAGGAAAATAAATTAAAGGTAAATCTGCATAAATAAATCCAAGTGAAGATTTATGACTAGGATTATCTTTTTCAGGCTTTAGAAATTCTGTGTGAAATTCCATTACGAACACTTTTTTGTGCAGATTTTAATAAGAAATCAACTTGTGGTAGCATTTAATGACTTAAAATAAATACTTACATTGAGATTTTCACAAAAAGTGAATTCCCTTTTGTAGGTACCTACTGCTTAAATAAAGATAATCCCAGTGAAGTAGTGAAAGATTTTTTCGCAGAAAATGTTATTTTCCTGCTTGTATTAAGCTCGTCTTTCTCTTTGGTGCTTAATTGTTTAAAAGAATAGGTTGTCTAAATCCTAGGCTCCATATGCTGGAACGGAGTTCTCTAATTAATTGTCTTAACTAAATGAACGACTGGCACTCTTACTTAGCGGTTCTAGAATTGTAGATTCCAAGGCAGTTGGCAAATGGATTGGCTGATGAAAAGTAGTTGGCTCATTAAAAAGCCGTTTTTTTGATTTTAGTATAATAATGTGCTTTACGTATTCATACATTTTTGTAGACGAAATAAACTAATAAAAAACTAATAAACTTTTCTCGGCTTGGCTAAATATTGTCTACCGCTTAACCGCCGTCCCATCCCACCGCTTTTGATTAATAGATAGATAGATGATCTTTTTGATCTCCCGTTTCAATTGGTAGGAAAATGAAAGGATTAATAGGAGGTCGCGTTAAACCAGAAATTAGGGACAGTTTGTTGCTTGGTTAGACGATCCATGTTAGCAACAGTGGAGAAATATTTAATTAAGAAGGTCTAAATGTTGTTGTGGTTTTTCGATACCAAAAGTTCCAAGAAATTTCCAAATATCGGCAGAAGAGGAAGAATTGGCGTATCTAGAATGTGGCGGTGTAGCATTGCATATCGCCTGATTATATATATTCCTTGCAGCTTTAAATAGTGTCCAGTTCTCATCAGTAGATAGATAGGTACGATCCCTTTTAAATTTACGAAACGCGCGGTTATCTGTGTTCCTCTTGTCATCAATGGTGCAAATGGGCGTTTTAACTTCACTTTTTCTAACGGGAACATAGATGACAAAAAAAGTAATTTAAAAAAATTAAACCGACTTCAAAAAGAAATTAACTCAAAATTATGAAATAACTTTAATTTCGGAAGTCGGTGGCATAAAACTAAAATACAGATCCCAAGACACCGACTTCCGAAATTAAATTACTTTTTATTTCGTAATTTTTAGTTTTTGCACTAGTATTTGACCAAGGTTTTGAGATGTTTTCCCTTTGACACTACACCCGTAGCTCTTATCAATAAGCCAGGCCGTCACACTTACACGTATTAGTCCATATCTTGAAAATTACTGAATCGATCTTGATGAAACTTACACTGTTCCCTAAGTTGAAGAAAATGTAAGCTAATAAAAAAAAAATTGTCACGATCCGATTAATAGTTCCGGAGATATGCGTGGGCAAACATACATACATACATACATACATACATACATACATACATACATACATACGTCTATGAAATTTTGTATATTTGTTTGGAAGCCCTAATAGATCATCATATTTTATGTGAATATAATGCAATTCCAATAATATTACATACTTAAGTATCGAATTGATAACCTCCTTTTTTTTTTAAGTCGGTAAAAAGGGTGATAACACAACATCATAGAAGATCTCACCTTGCTGTTAGCGGAAATGGCTACTTTAAATAAATTTTGGGTTACTTTAATTTTGGGTAGGTACAAAATGTTCCAAACCCGAATGATGTCCTTTGTTGCACATTTTCAAAAAAAGATTGCAGATATATGCTTATTTTAGCATCCTCCTGTGCTCATGGCCCTCTCGGGCCGGATGCCTCTCTCGCTTGGGGCCCGTGGCAATCACCTTCTTCAACATTATCCGATTGTTCAAATTCATCACTCCTCGTTGCGATGTTTTCTCAAAACGGGTGCTAGTCGCGCAATTTCGGATTCGGTATAATCTTATTTCGTGCCAAACTACAGTAAGCAGAAACGAAGTAACTAACTTGGACCCCTTTTTTACGTTTGCGTTTTGGTGGAGTATGTTCTACTATGAATGATATTAATAGAAGGTCTGTGTATTTATGGTTTTGGTTATCATCATCATCTGCCTAGCTTTTTCCCAACTTTGTTGAGGTCGGCTTCCAGTCTAACCGTATGCAGCTGAATACGTATAATAATAATATTATAATAATTAATTTTATTAAATTATAATTGTAATAAAAATAATAATAAATTATAATAATAATTACCCCATTCGCCGTATCACTACGGTGACGTCGTGGTGGGGCGTGCGCGCTCCGAACTCTAGGCCTATGCTGGAAGAGTTTAGCCAGACCAAGAGACAAACAGAAACCCGCAGGGCAGCATGTAGCGACCTGTTGGGCAGTAGCGACCCCACGGACCTCGGACCACCCTATCTCCTGGGAGAAGTCATGTTCCTCACCTCTAGCTTGCCTTTACTGGTCGCCTGGAGTGAACAATGACGAGGAACAGAGCTCCCACCTCATTATTGGGACGGCTTGAGTGGAGGTTCGCAAGAGCAAACGTGCTCGGAGGAAGGAAGTATTCCAGTAAGATGCTGGTAGGGATCTTGACCGTACTGCCGGGATTGTCTTGATAGCCGTGGAATACCTTTCCCACTCCTCATAAGCAACTCAGGACATTTTGCCCCCTTGTCGCTACGTCACTATGTGCAAGCGACCGTTTCCGGGGGTCCATTATTGTCACCCCCTGCCATTTTATCCGTGTATACCTATATAAAACATTGATCAGGCAGGGGTCATACTTCTTCCATATTTCTTGGTAACCAGTCCACTTTAGCCATCCAAACCAATAGTCCAATCGGGATAATCTGGGACAATAGTCAGTCGGTGCCGCATTTCTTTAAAATTTCCTAAGTGGCCTCTGCGAGTTGGCTTCGGTTCCAAAGGACCGGGACCCCAGTGGTCCTGAGATATATGTAAAATAAAAAAATTAAAGTAATATAGTTTTGGTTTATACAATAGTTATTTGTGCAACAAGAGAGCAAAGTCGTTTTTTGCTGCGAGTGCTAATTTTGATGCAAAAAACTTTGCTCTCGTGTAACACACATAACTTTTCACTTCAGCAGCGAGAACACTTTGTAAGACGTGTTCGGAAATAGCACCCATGATATTTTATTATTCAAAATATAATTACGTAACATTATTGAAACTAGAAATAAATATTTACAGGTTAAATATCAGTTTTATTTGCAGTAAATACTTATTTTCGTTTAAATACAACAATAAGTTAAAAATTCAATAAATTACATTAAATGACATAATTATCTTTTTGCAAAATTTCTTTAGTTAGTACGAAATTCCGAACGTGTTTGTCTTTGAGGTCGAATTCAAAATCGGAACTTCGAAAGGGCTGGTCTTTGTCTCTCTCTTTCTAATGGCGGAAAAGAAAGAGTGTGAATGTTTCGAATTGTATGATTAACCCAAGGCTGAATAAGATATTCGCGGCTTTCAGAACAAAATAATTAAAAAGTTACTTTGTCTCACTCAGTGAGTAAAATCGCATTTTGCTCACTGATTTCAGGCAGCAAAACCTACATGTTTGAGCTACTGAAGTGAAAATATAATTTCCGTTCATTTTAGTTACTGGCTTAAAATATTAATAAAATAACCTATGGTTGGTTAATTAACTGAAACACTTCTTCTGTGTTATATATACACTTATCACCTCACTTCTAGAGCAGTTGACTCTCAGATCTCTTTATGAGCTATGGGAAAACTATTATTACTTGATTTTCAGCCGGTATCAAATGACTTCTCCATGTCACCGCCCGTACTGTCGTTACTGTCCGTTTACACTATACTGGTCGTTTCCTTTGACTATCCTGAACGTTATGGCACTGCATCCGATCGGAGTCCGAGAAATTCTCTACGAAGTAGAGCCCTAGTACTATTTGTATGAGGGTGGTGCACTAGATCCGAATACCAGCCGACCGAATTTAGAACATTGTGTGACTTTTACGTTTTGTTCGCCGTCATTTCTCGCAATCGGATCAGATGCAGTGCGCAAATGATGTTCTTTTTTTCAAACACATGCAACGGCTCGGTGTACAGCTTCTATCAGGTTCCATAACAAGCGTGGTAGTATGACGTTGCGATATAACTGATCTTTAAATTAATTGAAGTACGTAGTCTAGACGTTCATTTCCTTTTCGCGTTCATTGACTCTGTAAGAAGTAGGTAGGTATATGTATCGTAGATTAAACAGCTAACTCAGCTAATAGTATAACTTACGTGTTCGTATCAGTTTTTTGTTTTCATAAATAAACACGTTGCATATTCTCACTTCTTATTACTTAAGAATATTCTGTCCTACTGACTACGGGAGGACCCCTAAATTAGGTGACAGAATGAATTCATGTAAAGGATGAATTCCACCAAACGGCTCGCATCCCATCGGATCGGAACGGATTTTACAATCTTAAAACGATATTAAATCGTACACACAGTATTTAAAATCTATATTACCAAGCCGCACACAGCAGCTTGACCGCGGGCGTCTTCCGCGACACGCGATTATATATCCGAAAATATGCTGCGACGCGCGATCGGCTCCGTTCGCCTGTCGTCGTAATCCGATCGAATCCTTTCGTCTGTAGTCGCGTGCGCGTGCGCTCAAAGCCGTGGCCGGGCGGCCATTCATTCTCGAAAGTGCACGCACTGTAGATTTGTGTTTTATGATTATTTTCTTCTTCTTCTAATGCCATAGCCAACAATACTACGTCTATTTTCAAAAATTAGAACACGTCAACACGGTAGGAATAAAACTATTTGACTAGGCGGAGAAACGGATACGTTCGCAAGCGACGACGGTAGGTACGGAGTCTATCGTATACGTCGACACATCTTGCCGGACGCGATCGGCTAGCGCCGCATCCGTTCGTATCCTTTCCGATCAGATGCGATGCGAGCCGTTTGTTGGAAATCATCCTTAAAACCTTCTGGATTGAACATGAAATTTTAAATAAAATGTGTATAGGTTACCAGAATCTCATGGCAAAAAAAAACTGATTTTCTTATGAAATATAATTATATAATATATGTATGAAAATCACAATTTAATTTATTTTTTTTTGCCATGAAATTCTAGTAGACCTATATAATACCAATTAATTCTTTTCGCTTCTTTTGGTTAGTTTTTAGTAGGTAGGTACCTACTTAAAAAAAATTAAAATTAACTTTACTAAAAAATAATTTTACTACTTATTATGTATCCAAGATTTTTTGCAAAAATTTTGTTAGTAAATATTAGAAATTCAAAATCATTTATTTGCTAATATGGGTTATTAAATGGAGTTGTTCAAAAAATAGAGCATAGTTCAACCATATTACGCCTTGAGGCATGCAAATTTCAAGCTTTTACTGGATCACATTCACAGCATTGATTGTTATACAATTACTTGCAACAATAATTTAATAATTATTGACACAATTTTGGTAATTTCACCGTGGCAAATAACTATGAAATATTATAATATTAATGTCGCAAGAATAAATTCAAATTAAAATGTCCATGTATTAAGAAATATATTTGTAAATAAATGTTAAAGTAATAATAATAGATAATTAATTAGTGCACTAATCACATGTCACATCAACAACAATATTTCTGAGAACAATAATGTCCTTACTTCATCTGTTAAATAATCCTGAATACTATAATAAAATTTAAATAGCAAGAATCTTTTTAATTTCTTTTTAAATTCATCGATGGATGAAGTTTAATACTAGAAACCAGAAGGGTCTACCGTTTTAGCCAGCATATGTAGGGCGTATGATTTAGAAATTCAGCAACAATGAACATGAGAAAACATGTTAAGACAAGAAGACACCAGAAATAAAAACGGCTACCTATTCTAATTATTATTCAAACAACCAAAAATCGGTACTAGCTATTTCCTCATACATGCGAAGTGGTACGAAAATCGCACAACATCCGATCCGAATCCGAATTAAAGATCCCGACTTCAATCCGAATTGGGAATGTTCTACTTAAATGCCATCAAAAACATTACTTATAAAAAAAAACAAGCCTCGCAACTCAGTCCTTCTACCGTAAAAAGTTGTGAGATCCATTGTGTTGTCAAAAAACGAAAATTTGCGGAACCAACGACACCACCTTCCGAAATTTTTAATAAAGTAATTTTTCACTTTGTAGTGTTTTTTTGAAGTCGTTTCACTTTTTAGTTGTACAGACGCCTGACAGCAAGCTTTTTTTTATATCGTAATATATCATCAAATAATCCACGAAATAACCCTTTGAGCCTGCTGCAGGTAAAGTAGTTCTAGAAGATGTGTATTTTTATTTTGTCGCGTTCGAGGAAATGTTTGTTGGGTGCTTCTAGGTAGGAACGCCTTTGTGAACGCCATTTTATAATAATTCCTTTCCAAAGCCTTCGAAAGCAACTTTCATGTCCCTCTGTTACCTACCGTTCCACGTCACAGATCGTTATAGACTTTGAGATGGTTAGCCTGTTACCTGGAGAAGTACTACTTTTAACCGACTTCAAAAAGGAGGAGGTTGTCAATTCGACTATGTTGTTTTTTTTTTTGTGTTACTTATACGAAATTGTGTGGGGTAAGTACCTACAAGTTAAAAGTGAAAAATAAAGACTTTTTTTACAAAAAAAAAGCAAACCGACTTCCAAAAAAGACTACAAAGTGAAAAATACATTTTTAATTACAATTATCCAGGATAAAAAGTAGCCTATGTCCTTCCCCAGGTAACAGGCTATAACCATTAATTCCGGAAATCGGTGGCAAACGACGAAAATGCGAACCCAAACGACACCGACTTCCGAAATTAATGGTTCGCCTGTTACCTGGGGAAGGACATAGGCTACTTTTTATCCTGGATACCTACTTGTAATTAAAAATGATGAAATGTAAAGTACACGCAGAAGAAGTCGCGGGCAACAGGTAGTTAAAAATAACAGCTCCTGTTCAACGATCACTTGGCCTGCGTGGTGGTTTACGGCCCCCTCCCTCTCACAGAGAGTAGGTACATACGGTGTCTGAGGCGGAGTGCTAAGAGCTCGCCCTTTCATCCTGCATTCTTCATATTGTATCCTAAAGTGCCCAGAGCCCTCTATACATTAGACGGTGCTGATCTGACACCCGAACCAGTGAGGGAAGTGGCCCACGGCGACTTTTCGCTGTGATTCAGTAGCGCGTTTCGTTAGTGTCGGCCTGCATCGCTAGTTTTGGCCGTTTGTCGCATTTGTAACGCACGAGTAGCGATTCAGTAGCGAATCGCATAGTATCGATACAGTGCATCACATCTGTATCGATGCAAACGCGCGACTATTAATTCGGCATCGCTACTAACGCGCGACTATATTGATTTTAATTTTAGTTTCTACGATTTAGATTTTTAACTTGAGTAGGTAATAGGTACCTATGTATCAAACAATAATTTGATATTATTAATATTTTTCTGTGCCCTGGCAGGGTCTACAACGGCTCTTAGCTCTAAGCCTTTTGTTAACATCTTGTTTTACCTTTAATGAATATAATAATAATATGGTTAACATGACGGACTGGTGTCCACCACGTAATCTTTCTTTATTAAACAGGTGCATCCAATATTAAGTCCATCACCATTGCCTGTAGTGTCCTCAGGCATTCACAAGTAGTCACCGTACGTACGACTGCATCGATACTGCATCACTGCAAAGCCTCCGTGGCGGCCGCCCCAAGCCAAATTCAGTATTTATTATTTGTTGGATAACATTTTAAATAGTTCTTATACTTACACCAGAATGATAGCAATGCATTGTAATAGTAGTAATAGTAACTATGAGTTAAGGCACGAAGAGGCGGGGTGGGGTGCACATGCAGTGTTAGTGTCGCTCGGGGCGAGGGGTGTGGCCGGCGTGCCATTGGCCCGGCTCGCTGATTCTTGCATAACGTGCAAGGGTTGTTACCGCTATAGATAAGTGATAACAGCGATCATCGAGCTCGAGATTAGCGGAGCGTGAACATCAACGCTCTGCTAATCTCGAGCTCGAAGATCATGTTTTGTGAAATATTATGAAATGACCTTAAAAAAAACATTTGAGAGAGCGAGAATGGTAGGATTTCAGGAGCCAAATAATTTAAAAATTTTCTTTGTGAGGTAAAACTTCCATCGGTGTGGACACTTGGTTTACGCTGACATAATTATCGGCTTACAGATTAGGTAAATGATAAATAAATGTTTCGATTTATTCAAATCAATACCATCAACAACAATTGGTAGGTACCTATTTATTATTCATCAATAAGTGCTTTTTAGTTTAATTTAGGTACTTACTTCAAAAACACCCAGCGAAAAGCAGCTGTGAAAGTGAAACTTACTCCCGACTTCTAACTGAGAAGTTGAGTACTTAGAACAAACTCAAGCACCACAGTTTATGGTGATTCCTTCAATACAGCCCGCGAAATTCAATATTTCTTTCACTTGTTTTCATTTCAGAAGCCAGGTATATTTTATATACTTAGGTACCTGGAAATTGAGAGAATTTTATATTTTGAACTGGAACACTTGAAAGGGAGTCTACCTCCTTGGTTCAGTTACTTTATCGTCTGGAACAACATGTTTCTAGATAATATCTAGTATTAGGTATTAAAACAACACAATAAAGGGAAACCTCCTTGATGTATCTAAAATACCGGTAAGTATATTATACTTACCGGTATTTTAGATACATCAAGGAGGTTTCCCTTTTTTGTACCTATTATAATTGCTTCGTACTTATTCTTAAAAATGTCCCATACCGGAGCCCTCATGGCAAGTACCAAACAGCCGTTAAAAAGTACATCGGTGAGACGTATAATGTAACGTGTCCCTTCATTCCAGTGATATGCCCGTCCTGCGTTACCTGATTTTATTAAACGTCTTCGTTTTTTTAAAACGGGGACCTCCATAAGCTGCTTGTATGTAATTGTAAGTGTAAAATAAATAAATAAACTTCGTCTGCATGGATTTTGTACTTTTACCCTACGAAATTCAACACCGTACATACCTACACGAAATTTAACGGTTTTAATTATTGTCTTCTGTAGATAATTATGAACAAAGTTTTTTTTTATTGTCTTTGAATAACAAAATTTATTTCTTTATTTTATTTTATCAAATTTCTAAATGGAAAGGAATAAAAACAATCTTATGATTTGTTTTCCCCCTTATCGCACCCGAGTGGTTGATTTTTGCAAAATTGGCCGTTTCCAACTTCGATCAATATTAGGATCGAAGGTTTCCACTATTATTATTATGACCAATTTTTGAGTTAATCAAAGCAAGCAGTAATCCTCCTCCCCTATAAACTTCCCCCTTTCCTTCTTTCCCCTATTTCCTACTTTCACTAAGTTTCTTTTGTTATACGTAGATAAAACCCCTAATTTATGTCAAGATTATTAATTTAGTGAAGATCTTTAACACTTGGCCTATGGAAGACAGTATAATAGAGGCAGATGCCCTTTGAAGGGCAGTTAAGAGGGTGTTCGTGTCAAGTTCGTGTCAACTCTATATCCCAAAAAATTAGAATTTTCTTGTAAATAAATTTCCTCCATTTTACCCCTAGCTGGGTAAGTACTAAACTGCGTACTATGAAAGGATTTAACAAAACTACCCTGTTCTTGTTTTAAAATGATGTAGATTGATTTATAATTGCAATGAGGGCTGGGTTTTCCGGTTGTAAATGGAAAAACGATTATCTAAACTACATTTCAGGATTTGAAAGAGAACAAACTATTGTCTTCCAACAGGGGGACTTAGGACATCTTATAACTGTGTCTCAAAAATGTATTTAGACTAAATAACGCTAAAGTATATATACTTAATTATTGTCTAGGTATATTACCTACCAACTACCTAACTCAATATTATTGGGTTACTGGCAATTGAACGCGCACAGATATCCCAGCAAAAGTATGAGCTTCGGCCTTTCGGCAATCATCGTCTATCTTCGGCAAACAAACGCGCGATAATAAGATCTAATATAGATCCTTGGAAGTACAATTACCTTACCTGGTCTATATTCAAGTATAGTGATTTTTTGTTCAGTGTGGGTTGCACACACTTTACTTGTATTCTTTCAATCCCATCCTACTAAGCTTCATTAATAAATACTTGCTCTTCTTAATAAGTTCACGCAATCCTGCACGTCTAACGTGCGGGATTTGTACTCGCGATCACGACCTTAGCAGATCTTGCGCAATCTGCTGGGCTGTTTTTGCTTCTCCTATGTGTTTGGGATGTTTGAAGTCTCAGAGAATTACAAAGAGAACAGGTTCTAAAACGATTTCAAAAGATCAAAGGACCTGGGATCGACAAAAACTAAAATCTAAAGTAGTTGGCTTCGCATCGCCCTTTGGGCATTCGCGGCTTCACTCCACGAACATCATAATATCAGAAATGTGTAGTCAATTAACTAGTGCACCAAACGAATGTTGTGTTTTTTGTAATGTAAGAGCACGAATCAACAGGTTGAATGGCTCTCGAACATTGCCAGTTCTGAGTTGTGTAACTCTTTTATGACGGATAACTAAAGAAAAGTACGTACAATTCGGTACAATAACCCGGCCGACAGATAGACGGGGATGTCCTTGCGCGCAAGGTCGGGTAGTTCGTTGCGTATGTTGTGAATTCAGGGATTCTTCTAAAAATTTCAAGTTTAGACCTTGACTTTTGCTTTCTGAGTGGCCACAACCTTTGTACAGTATCACTCACTTCCACATTCACTCTCCTTTTCACATCTGCGTCATTTTATACCATCCCTTGTAAACAAACTCCCCAATAGCCCCTTCTTTGCAGTCGGGTAAGAATAATTAGGATCCCTGAAAAATATCTCTTTTTTTTAGTAGGTAGGTTAGGCTTGGCAGTTGGCTTCTGTGAAATTTGTCCTTGCTTTTGAACAACACGAGGATCGTTGGTCCGTCGCGATAGAAATGCAGATAATTTTATCATCTGTAAATTGATCCAAGCTATTTTACAAAACTCCAAATGAGAAGTATTAAAAAAAAATCACATTTTCTACTTTTCAATCCACGATGGCGGCGGATCGAGTGGTTACCTTAGTTGTCGCAATGTTCATAAAAAGATGTCACGTACTGACGGACGTGTCACAAATTCATAATTAACTTTGTAGGGTGAAAAAAACAGCCGTTAACTATCCAAATATTGCAAACATTTGAGATCTGAGAATAGTACCTATTTAATTTAACCCCTCTCGATGGAATAATAACAATGTCGGACAAAAAGTTTTCTCCTGCCCAAAACCTGATGTCAATTAATTCATTTTCGGAGGGGTTGGCACTGAAAGCGGATGCCATCTAACGTTCGTAACGATCATGCCGTGGCCGTGGGTATTATTATTAGCGTTATGTTTTATTCAAAAACTTGTCTTTATCTGATGTTAAAAATAAATTGAGATTTAACTTGTGATTTGAATATCAACTAAATCTTTGGCGGTTTCATGAAATGGCTACAACACGGCAAATTGATGTAGTGTCCACTATTTATATCCCTGACTGTTACCTACCTGAAATGGAGCTAACTATGATGAAATACAACGGGTGTCCCAGAAGAAAATCATAAAAAGGTAGAACGCAATTGTCAGGGTGTCAAATACAATATCGATTCACACACGCCGTCTTGAGTCACATTTTACCAACTCTAATTAAATATGGAACACCATAGCTAAATGTCGTTTTGATGTCACACTAGTTCTTCAAACTAGTTCGGGGCATCGAACTATTGCATGATAGAGAATTTGTTATAATCGCAAGTCATGAGAGTTTCCACCTTGGTACCTTATTCCCATGTATCTATGCTGTTGGCGCTATCAACCTGATACCCTGTTATTGGGACGACCTGTGATATCTAAAAATCTGATCCTTTTTCATAGAGTAGGTACTTATATTCCACCAAATAACATTAAATACCATTTTCCGTTGGCCCAATTCATTCGATAATGTACGCAGAAGCAATCACTACAAACTGAAATGCTTTGTTTTGGACAATTTTCTTTCCAATGTTTATTAATTAATGTTTTCTTAACTAATTTCGTTTGACCACAAAATTCCGCGTATCATCGATACATATTGCACAATGTACTCACTTAGAATAATAATGTATAATATGGTTTTTAAAGATTAGATTATACCAGTTCAGTTGTCAGATTTTCGGGCTTACTACATACATATCCGAGAAGTTGGATACGAATAATTGTGTAAGTATTCGAATCGAACGGCCCAACAATAATAAATGGTTTTCGATTTTTAGGTTTGGTTGATTCCGTCATTTCCTTATAGGTAATATATGTATGTACGTATTTGAATATGAGTGAACCCTTTGATGCAAGGTTTTTATACTTACCGGATAAACTAATTAGGTAAGTACTAATTATTGTAATTAGGTAGATACCATAAAATGGTATTAATGTTCCTACCTACCTATAAGCAAGTATTACGTGACTGTCGTCACTGTTGGAAACTTGGAGGTCAAAGGAACGCCCGCGGCCTAAGCAGCTGGTGCAATCTCGACACAATGGTAACGTCGAGAGTATATTGTAATGTGTATTTTGGACATGAGGGGTTGTCTCCCCAAACCGACGCGACGCCCGGTGCACAGCTGCCGTCGACGTTAGAACAGCGTTAGATCCCCATTGACAACACGCTGTTTAGTAAAGGTATATAAATAAGTCCATATCAATGGTCCCTAATTTTACTAGGACGCCATAGGCGCCATGTCGACGTCGTCAGCAGCGACGCCTAACAAAACAATAATAGGTAATTAATTCATTATACAATGTATAAAAAAATTGTACCCAAGTACTACTTATAACAAGCATAATGGCTGCCGCCTGCTGATGCTAAAAAAAGGAGTAGTTTCCATAGCTTCTTTTTGTTTTTAATTTTATTTGGCATGTTCGGTTGCGTTTGAAGGTCGCCGGTCGCGGTCATGGCCGGCAACGCGGAGAGATTCATAAGTGGTAGTATTAGAAAAAATTGGGCTCATTTTCTTTTGCTGCTGAGAGAAGATGCATAATACCTACCTAGGTACTTAGTTTAGGAAGAAAAATAAATTATGGATACTTACTATTTTTTTGTATAGGGGTAGGTATTTCCACTAGGTGGACGAGGGAGACTCATGGGCGACGACGAAGACGTCATCGCAAATTCACAATTGCCATGCACCGATGCACGTAAAAATATAGGTAGGTACTGCCTTTGCCAATTGTTATAGGTAACCTACCTACCAGTTTGACGCACAGCCACTCTATAGGCACTTGGGCAGTCACCTTTTTCGCCGCTTTGTAGCACCAAGTGCGCGTGATTTATTTTCATCCAACTGTTCAAAATGCAATTTTATCCCTTTTTATTTTTTTGAGCCGGACTATCCTGAACCAAAAAAAAATAAAAATTAATACCTAGGTACCTAAGTAGTGCCAATAGTTATATTTATACAAGTACATAGGGTAATATTTGGAAGTCTATTTATTTTTATTAGGTATGTGAAAGGCCGTGATCATTAATTTAACTATCCAGACATTTGTAGGTTAATTGGGGCCTAAAAAGGCCACTTTGGCAGAATCATACTTAAATGGATAACATTATGAATCATAATACGGCGAAGACAGTCCGTGTTTTTCTTTTTTTCGCTGCACTACGTAGGTATAATCAAAGAGATTGGGATTGGATTTGAATTGGATTGATTGGTATTTTAACACAGACAAAAAAAAATAACTGAAAAATCCTTCACCAATGGGATTTGGTAGGTACCTACGATTAACTTAACAGTTAACTGTCCATTATGATTCATAATATTATCCTTTTATAATTCTGCCAAAGTGGCCTTTTTAGGCCCCCTGACAATCATCAAGATTTCACACGTTAATGATAGAAGTTCCTTATTAAAATGAACTAAGTACTCCACGTAACTCCGATAAAAAGGCGTCTGTATAAATGGTACGTCTGTAAGTAAAATAATGATTCATACAATGACGTATACCTATATATGTATGTAGAGGTAGGTATAGCGTCGGTTTAGTGCAAGCGTTCTGGATTGAGCTCGTTGTGTTGTGTTTAGTGGGCTCGTTCTCGTCGCTCGTACGCACGCATGGAGTATGCGACGTCCCACCTAAAAAAATCGGTCGATACGTTGTAAATATTTCAAAAATACTTTTCCTTTAAAACATTTTTATTTTTCACATTTGGTCAAAAGACAGCCCGGGCGTTACTTTGCTTTTATTGGATTACATAATTAAATAAGAACTGCTGAAGGTTTGTTGATTTGATTCGCGTAGTGGAACATCAGCATCAGTTGGGTTGCGGCCCAGGCCTTCTGATGTTAGTAACTTTGTGCCTTACCCTCGTGTAAGGGCAGGATAAGCTATTTGAAGGGCGTTTTCTCCTTGGAGCTACGTCTCGTCTACTTGTAATTTTAAGGTGAAGCGGGACACGAGGCGGGCGACGCCTGTACCAGACGAAGTAGGCGGTGTCGGGCGACCGCCCTCCGCGGGCCCCGGCCGAGCGCTGTGGAAAACGCATGGGCGCGGGGCGCCGTCACACGGACCCAGTAACAAATATACTTCACGAACCTGTTATCGCTCTTAGTGATTGACCATCAGTTCCATTTTGTCGATATTAGTTATAATCAAATTAATTAGAAATTTTTAAATTCAGAAAAAATGCCCCTTTAAAACAACTACCCCATTGCCCTCGTGCGCAATTTAAGAATGTATGAAAAGCTAACATGTCGTTGTGAGCGAAAAGTATTTAATATTGTACCTGTACCTGTTAAATGTTAAAAAACTATTAGAATCCTTATTGTCCTTCTAAAAACAAAATATGAATGTCTTCCCGGAACGCAGCAGTGTTTTACTGCATTGTAATGTAACGGCGTGTGCGAATTCAGCGCATAACGTAGCACTGTAACACTGTAGCGCTACAAGATATGAGATTTTCCTTTTATTACTGGTTTGTTGCAATTCGTTCTTCTGACAAACAACAATTTCGGAAAATGTGCATCACGCTCGGATCGCAACTTGAATATTGCTTCAGTTTACAGTTGCAAATAAGTCCGGCTATAAGTTGGGCAGTTTTTGCTTCTCAAAATACGTAGTCATAGTGAGGTGCTGAACAGTGCAACAAGATATAATTAACACGCTTTTATTGGGTCGACCTGTATGTAACTAACTATGTAATGGAATCTAAGGTAACTTATTTAACCATCTTCCAAGGGTTGTAGCGTAATGAAAATTGGCAGCTGTATGTAGTTCTGATGACAATACAATAATATGGTACTGTCTAATTGATCTGATGATGGAGCCGGAAGGTATGAACTGGAACATCATGATGGAAAATCGTATCATAGCTGTTTTGGATTTCTTAGAAAAGTCTTGTAAAGAACTTTGACCACGATTAGTTTTTTGTTTTTACGTGCATTTATAAAAGAGTGTTTTTCTAGTGTTTTTTAAACTATTAATTTATTTTTAATTGATTTAGGAGATGTAGGTATGTACTTAGTAGTAGTACGTACTTTCTTAATATAATAAGTTATTATATTAAGAAATGGAAGAATCACAAGCTTCGCAGCACTACTGGATAGGTCTTAGAGTGAAAGCGCTAGGGTAGCCCGCAAAATTCCAATTTTCTTTTTTTTTTTGCAATTTGCACCTCTACCTCAGGTTGTGTGGTAATTAAAAAGTTAAGGGCGCGCCATCAAGAAGTGAGGTTGTGTGGTAATAAAAAAGTTAAGGGCTCGCCATCAAGAAGATAATCGCAAGTTACAAAAATATCGGGTCTATTTCCGCAACCACTTTTGATATAACGCAAGAACGGTACCCATAGGTAGTCAAGGAATTAAAATGCTTAAAGCAACAATGAAATTAGGGCGAGCAATTAGGGTAATAAAGGATAGTGTCGTAAACAGCGCCAGCAAAATATCCTACTAATAATATTATAAATGTGAAAGTTTGTGAAGATGTTTGGATGTTTGTTACTCAATCACGCAGAAACGTTGATCAGATTTAGATGAAATTTGGTATGGAGATAGTTATAATTCGAAAGTAACTCTGTCTGTCTGTCTGTCTGTATGTTACCTTTTCAAGCCTAAACCACTGAACGGATTTCGATAAAATTTGGCAGATAGATAGATTGCATCCCGGGGAAGGACATAGGATAGTTTTTATCCCGATATATTCCCACGGTATCGAAACTTACGCGGGTGAAAACGCGGGGCGCTGCTAGTATTTAAATGTTTGATTGTACATCGACAAAAAAATAAGACGGGTATTATTAATTTATTTTAACCGCGAAAAAATATCTAGGACGAAAGTAAAATGAATAAATTCTAAGCAACACTGGCCGTTACTACACTCGATATAACTTAAGATCGATACTTGCGCTTCACTAAGGTGTGGCGTTCTCTCCCCGCGGGCCCCGGCTCAGCCACGCCCAGCGCGCGCATTCTCAAACAAAATCCGCAGAAAATGTTGTGCGAAGAATCGAGTAGAGTCTGCGTCGTTCGTTTCGTTCAGTCACGCACGTCACATCAGTCAGGCAGCTCAGTTGAGTAGTGATCTCGATAGCCGACGAACCGTACGCACGGCGCACACGTGCCACTCGCGCCCATCCCTTCTCCGCCGCACCGCACTCCCGAGCGATTTCGCCGCTCGCTCGGTGACGCCACCGTCCGTCGCTACTCCGCCGACGCCGCTTGTGCTCGGTGTCGTCCCGTACGGAGCTTTGCTACATCATACTATATTATGTAATACGAAAATAAACAGCTCAAAGCAACCACGTGTGCGCGCCGGCCGGCTTACATATAAATTTCGTAGTAATTTTGAACATCCAATCCGCTCCCAAACCCCAGTTGATATCAAAGAGTGATAGGTGAAACAAAAAAACATTCCAATCATACAATCAGTATTTCAAAAATCTAAATATTATCGTGGCCTAAGATAATCGAATATAAACAAGTGAAAATGTCTAATTCTGTGGAACAACAATTTAGCGAGCTTAGTTTGTCACAAGAGGACCATGATCAATATGAACCAGAGGATCATCAAGACCAAAGGTTAGTACCAAACGTGCTCAAGACATTTTAATAATAACGTTACAAATAATTTACGTACCTACTGGACCTTCTAGCCTTTTAATTTAATTTACCAAAGAAATTTAACAAAAAAACATTTCAACATTTTTTTATTTAAGAAAATTGCGCGAGAATTATTTTTGACTAGATTTAATTGAATAAATAGAAAAAAAAATCCCATGGTACAAGTCAGCCAAGTGAAGGGGCGCTAAAAATCCTTCAACATGATTAAAGTACAACTAAATATTAATTTGTGCTACCTACAGAATAGGTACTTAAGCCGTAACGTTTTTTTGTTAAAACTGCAATTTTTTTACTAGCTATTTGTATTAAATTGAATCCTAGATTAGGGATTTGGAAGCCGGATTTTTAAGTTTCAGCGTTCAGACCCGATCCACATGTACCTTTGTGTTTTTTTGTTGTCTATAAGTATATTCTATGTAAAAATAATACAAAAAGAAATCGTCAGGAAATTAAGCACATAGGTCAGTAATTTCCACGAGGTTACAGCGCCACCTATCTATCTTACTGGTTTATCTCCTGTTTATCTCTAAATTAATATTTTATCAACGTGAGGTATGAGCGTGAGCATCCACTGAATAAATAGCCACGACATTCTGGACGATAAGAATCAATTTCCTACATTGTTGCAAATGCTTCAGGACGGCTTTGTTGTTCAACAATTCTGCCGGATCGTAATGCCGACCCAGCACAAGTGTGTAGCAACCCTTAGGGTACCTACATAGTGTTAAAGCATAAACTAATGTCACAGGTACTTTTGCCGCAGAAAGGACCTAAAAATAAAAACATACACGATAATGCTAATTGCGTACTGACAATGAAAATAACTACTCCTAATGTAGGTAACATTAGGAGTAGTCATTTTCATTGTCATCAATATCATGATTCACTTTGAAACTGAATAAAAAATTAAAACAATATGCCCCCCGTCACCCATCTGCGAAATAAAAGGCACAAACTACGAGGAGAGAATGTTTATGGTACTTTATGAACTCCAATTTAGAAACGTAAAGTCGTAAGTACTGGACTATGAAAACAATACACAGTCGAACGTGTGAACAGGAGTCCACATTTATATAACTCAAAAAACGCACCTACCGTACAGACTCGCTGACAATTAGAATAATAATATTTTATGCTTAATATTCTAAACGCTTCCGTACCACGGCGCCGCCCGCCGGAGCCGCGGGGTGCAGGCTGAGCCTAGTTTGTTACTAAACGGACAGAACTGGGTTGTTTAAAATTAGCACAATGTACGCTTACCTATTTATCATGCGATTAGACTGCAAAAACACTGCCAGCGATGCCCTTAAGCCTAGGTTCGTACCCCACAGAGGTTACCCTTAGCGTGCAGTCGCTCAGTCTATTAGATATTCGCCCCTGGCTTGGAGGCTTGTTTGAGGAGGAGGAGTTTACTTAAGGCAACAACAGGATAGTCCGGTTAAGTAGTCACGACCTCTCAAGGTCAACTACGAGATGCCATTTCCAAAAAAATAGAGCTAAAACACTGTTGCAAGTTTGAGAGCCACAGGGACACACCGGGACGATAGCGCTTTCATCTTACATTGTAGCACTCGGCAAGTCTTGTATGTGAGTGTAGAGCCGCCGGAACATAATCGCCACCTGGATAAGTAGGTACAACCTCAGTATAACAGTATAACCTCCACCACAATGGAGGCGGCGGATAAGGAGAAAGGGACCAAGACCTAACCCGCAGCAGACGCACTGTGAAAAGGGGTGAAATAGAGGCAACAACATGTAACTGAGATAAGAACGAGGTGGTTGATCAGTATAATCTATCTTGGCCATATTCTTTCAGTGGGTGTAGTCGGGCTGTGCATGATTCAATGAGATGCTAAGAGGAATGTGTATGCGTTACGCGAATGGATTGCATAAGAAATGAGTATGTTAGGGAAATCTGGAAATCTTATGTTGGCGCTGGTGACCGATCAGTTGTATGGAAATCGGTTGCCATGGTATGGGGCATGAGGCCATGTGATGCGGAGAAATGGAACACGTCGCGGTCAAGTCTTTGAGTATGACTGTGGATATAAGAGTAAAAGAAGACCAAAGAAACGATGGATGGCTTCGCGCAAGGGGTTATAGTTTATCCTCGTTTTACAGAACCTTGTAAAACTATAACTTTCCTGAACTGTGTGCCAACTCGGTCCGAAATGGTAGGCATGGCCTTGCTAGCGCTCACAGCACAAGTTCTACGACCTAATTATTATTTATTAAAACTGCCCGTGCAACTTTTTTGTGCCGGGCGGTGTGTAAATTTATTTTCGTCTATTTATATAGGAGTAGGGTAGGGTATAGGGTAGGACAACGAAGTAGCTCCGCCGGGCAGCTAGAAATAATTTATATGGCAAAACAACATTTACCGGGTCAGCTAGTAAGTATATAAAACAAAGTCAAGTTAGTTACACCATTTATAACTCTAATAACGGCTGGACCGAATTTTATTATCTTTGATTTAATTTTGTTGGATTTTTCTCCGCCCCGAATAGCAGAATAACTTTTAAAACATGGTAGAAATTCACGAAAAAAAAGAATGCAAGATAATTCATTTTCTTATACATTTATCCCCTTACTAATAAACGTATTAAATCAGATGAACACACAATACACACCAATTTCTCTCTTTCAGTCGTCAGTAATTTGACATTCGAAAGTAACGTAAACTTGACTTAACTTTAGCTCAACTTTGCGTTGTGTGACTATACAGACGCTATACGTTTATTAGTAAGGGGGTAAGTATTTACAAAAAGTAAATTAAAAGTATTTACGCTATACAGCGTTTATCATGCGTCTTGTACGGGACCCCAAAAATGATTCTTAATCCTTTTACAAAAGCCTGCATAGTTAACGTCTTTTATATAGTGTACATTTCGCTTCTACTGTAAATAGTGGCCACTTTTATCCGTTTTAGTGATTATAATAAAACTAAACAATGTAAAATTACCATTGATAATAATATTAACGTATAATCTTATGGAGCACAACTTAACGTGCTTATTTTCTGCATTTTCATTCTAAAATAAAAAATAACCAAACAAACGATGAGAGCGCCACTGCGCGGTCCGCGTTTGACCGGCGCCCTCTTAAATGGATCATTGTCAAATTAATGTACCTACCAACGGTTTGGTATTCAAAATTTTCATTATTCCTCTTCTTAAAACAAGGTTAAGGTTCCCGCAGACAGGCGCGACGCAACAGCGCGACGCGACTCGATGTCCATGAAGTTTTCATCGATTTTCGATTTTACTCGTCGCGTAGCGCTGTTTTGTCGCGCCTCTAGTAGAACAATTTCTATGAAAACGTCATGGACATTGTTCAGTCAGAATCGCATCGCGCCTGCCTGCGGGAGGAGCCTTTAGTCGAATCTTTAACCTTTATTTTTTAATTATACAGACCAAAAACTAGGTACTATATGGACGCCACTAATAATGGCTAACTTGTAGCTAAGTTACTGGGCGGGGCACAAATGATCGTCGCGCTATAAGGACGTTACCTGCATAATTAAGGTTGTTTTATCAATAAAGCAAATATTAAAGAGAAGCGGGCGGCGACATAATTATGTAGTAATAAAACACATCCGCGACACAAGCGAAGTGATTTACAGCGTTTTTTCTGCGCGCTTTACTCAAAGACAAAGACATTTATTCGTCGGATATGGTAGTACAAAACTCTTCTGAATTCTGTATGCTCATACATATACACGCGCTTTTGCTACACGTTCCTCTTACGCGCGTAGACAGACTTGCACGCGCTTATTACCTCAAATCGAATGGATAAAATCATTGTTACTGACAAAAATCTACTAGTTAGCGCAAACGCAAATGTAACGCGCTTGTAAGCGTTTCTGCATAACAGGACTATTAAGCACAAAACGCGTAGGTCAGTAACCGCCCGTAATAACCTACTACCACTACACCGGAGCACCGTCATGTCCGCACAGTGAGTGTGTGTGTATGGGTAATCATCTATATATATAAAAGAAAGTCGTGTTAGTTACACTATTTATAACTCAAGAACGGCTGAATCGATTTGGCTGAAAATTGGTGGGGAGGTAGCTTAGAACCAGGAGTCGGACATAGAATACTTTTTATCAGGTGTTTTTTTTTTTTCTTAGGATTATTGTAGTAGTAGTACTAGGGTTGGAGTAGAGTAGTGTAGGAGTAGGGTAGAAGTAGTAGTGTAGAAGTAGGGTAGGAGTAGGGTAGGGTAAGGGGAAATACACAACGCGAACGAAGTAGCAGCTAGAAATAATTTATATGGCAAAACAACGTTTGGCGGGTCAACTAGTTATTATATACAGGGTTATTGTTTAAACATTAACAACCTCTAAAGAGGTCATTGTACTAAAATAGCTGTTTCCTACATTTTGACGAGTTATACGAACATTTTGACGAGTTATACCAGTTATACGAACATAAATGTATGGAACAGCAGATTTTTTTTCGCGATTTCAGTTATGGTCCCATAGTAAAAGTTTTTTATAATGATGAGTACAATGACATCTTATGAGGTTGTTAATTTTTTATCAATAACCCTGTATAAAAGGTGACTGACTGACTGACATACAACGGTCAGCCGAAACGACTGGGTCTAGGAATGTGGAATTTTGCACACCGCTTCCTTTTATAATGTAAGGAGCACTAAGAAGGGGTTTTGGAAATTCAACCTTTAAGGGGGTGAAAAGGGGGGATTTCGTTTGTATGAAAAATCTTATTCCTCGAGTTAATAAACTTGAAACTTTGCACGAATACTTGTCTAACTAAATTATGAAGTTTGGCATTTTTTGTTTTTCTAAACTACCCCCTAAAGGGGGATTCGGGGGTGTAAAAATTTGTATGGAAGAATTTTAACGCGCGGTCCGATTAACTCTAAATTCAGTATTTATACTTAAAACTAAAAATAAAGAATAACGTGTATCAGAGTTTTTCGAAAATCTACCCTTAACGGGGTGAAAAGGGGTAGTTAATTATACAGGCAAGGATTTTACTGCGTGGCCTGATTAACTCGAAAATTGGTATAGTAATGAACATATCCCAAACGATTTTTCGAAATTCCACCCCTGTGGAATACAGTTGATATGAAAAATATTATTCATTCACAAACTTGAAACTTGTTACGAATACTTGTCTAAGGGCTGATTTTTCCATCGCCAGATAACTTTTATTCGAGGAATAAAATTGACGTTTGACAGTTTTTGTATGAAATAATTGTCAAAATTTCAAAATTATTCCTCTACTAAAATTATCAGGTGATTGAAAAATCAGCCCTAAGTAAATTATGAAGTTTGGCAAAAAGTGGCCGGGTTTCACCCGGACACTTTTTCAGGGCCCGCCCGGACGCTCCCCGGACGCCCACCAAACTAGGACAAATCCGGGGAAACCCGGACGAATGGCACTCCTAGGCATAGTCAATTTCATAGTAGGGAGTATTTTAATACGTGGCTTGATTGGAACATTGGTATTATAAATAATCTTTAAGTCAAGCTATAGAAACATCCCAGACGATTTATCAATTTATTTATTTACTAGCTGACCCGGCAAACGTTGTTTTGCTCCTACACTACTCCTACCCTACTCCCACACTACTCCTACCCTACTCCCACACTACTCCTACCCTACTCCTACACTACTCCTACCCTACTTCTACCCTACCCTACTCCTACCCTACTCCCACACTACTCCTACCCTACTCCTACACTACTACCCTACTTCTACCCTACTCCTACACTACTCCTACCCTACTCCTACACTACTCCTACACTACTCCTACCCTACTTCTACCCTACCCCTACTCCTACCCTACTCCTACACTACTCCTACACTACTCCTACCCTACTCCTACACTACTCCTACACTACTCCTACCCTACTTCTACCCTACTCCTACACTACTGCTACCCTACTCCTACACTACTCCTACCCTACTCCTACACTACTCCTACACTACTCCTACCCTACTTCTACCCTACCCCTACCCTACCCTACTCCTACCCTACTCCTACACTACTCCTACCCTACTTCTACCCTACTCCTACCCTACTCATACTATAAAAAAAAAAAAGTATCCTATGTCCGTCTCCTGGTCCTAAGCTACCTCCCCACCAATTTTCAGCCAAATCGGTTCAGCCGTTCTCGAGTTATAAGTGGTGTAACTAACAGACTTTCTTTTATATATATAGATTTTAATACTTAAGCACACTGGCACTAAGTCCGCCTCTGTACATTTATGTGCTTGAACACATAAATGTACAGAGGCGGACTTAGTGCCATAGCCATTTTCTACCAGTCAACCTTTGGGTAATGCAGAGACAGTGTTTATTTATTTATTTATATTTTTACCGACTTCAAAAAAAAGGAGGTTATCAATTCGACACGTATGTATGTAATATTATTGGAATTGCATTATATTCACATATGACAATCTATGAGAGCTTTCACACAAATATACAAAATTTTATAGACGTATGTATGTATGTATGTTTGTCCACGCATATCTCCGTAACTATTAATTGGATCGTGACCATTCTTTTTTTATTGGCTGATGAAACTTGCACTGTTCCCTAAATTTAAGTAAATGTACTTAAATTTAGGGAAAAGTGCAAGTTTCATCAAAATCGATTCAGTAATTTTCAAGATATGGACTAAGACGTGAAAGTGTGACGGCCTGGCTTACTGATACGAGCTACGGGTGTAATGTCAAAGGGAAAACATCTCAAAACCTTGGTCAAATTCTAGTGCAACAACTAAAAATTACCAAATAAAAAGTAATTTAAAAAAATTAAACCGACTTCAAAAAGAAATTAACTCAAAATTATGAAATAACTTTAATTTCGGAAGTCGGTGGCAAAATAAAAAAACTAAAAATAAAATACAGATCCCAAGACACCGACTTCCGAAATTAAAGTTATTTCATAATTTTGAGTTAATTTCTTTTTGAAGTCGGTTTATTTTTTTTAAATTACTTTTTTTTTTCCCTCTGGTGATAAAAAGAGGGACAGTATAAATGAAAGATCTTATTAATTTGGTTAATGAACTTGAAACTTGGCAATATTTGGCTCAGTAAATAATAAAGAATGTCACTTTTAGTTTTAAAAAACCCCACACAGAGGATTTAGGGGTGACAAAGTTAATAGGTTAGAAAATATGTACCCGCTGTCGGATTAACTCGAAAACTCGGTACTACTAAAATAAAAAAGTAGGTAAGTATTTTAGGGTTTTTCAAAAATCGACTCCTACCAAGATGGAAAAGAGCAATAAAGTTTAATGGATTGCTGGGAAATATAGTAGGAAATGCTGTATCCACTAGCAGGAATAGCGCCAGCAGTGTTTCGCAGAGCGCTGGCAAGCTCTCCAGCGAAAGAGCCAAAATGGTCATGGCGAACCATGACAAGAAAGACTGAAGCTGTGGCGAGACAGTGTTTCCTTACCCAAACCGTTCGTTCCACCCGCTGAAGACCACCCACCTGAACATGGGTTACCTTGGGTAACCTGGAAGTCTTTAAACAGGTTGGCCGAAGCAAGGAAAACCTGTTCAGGTGGAGATTCATAGACAACTCCACCTTGGAGTGTAAATGTGGTGCTGTTCCACAAACGATGGGACGCTTAATATCGTGTCCTGCGTATCCTGTCAGCTGCACGTTACAGGAACTGGTGGACGTTGTTGATGGCGCCAAACAAGTAGCCGAATTCTGGACCGAGTCCATTTAGATTGTTATCGACACGCTAAGAATAAGAAGAAGGGGTGGATTTTACTGCTTGTTTCCATTAACTCGAAAATGGGTATCGATCTTTGAGTCGAGTTATGAACACAGCGATTTTTGAGAATTCCACCCCTAAAAGCGGGGATACTGTTTATTTGAAAACCCGATTCCTTTGATTTACAAACTATTGGCCTTATTTATCTAAAAGTTATATCATAAACATACATTTTCGAAATTTTTAGAGGAAAGTCGAAATACACGCGGACGAAGTCGCGGGCAAAGTGCTAGTTCATTAATATTAGTGTCGGCTCTAAAGTTCGTTTTTTAAACCCAGATACCAATTTGACAGGTGTAATGTCAAACTTTTATACTAAAAAAAACGCAAACACAAAAGACCTAAATGTCAGTGTCTGGGATTAAAAAACGAACTATAAGCTATATAATTATAACCCTTTGCAGAAACTCTTTAAACGGGTAACCGAAATGGTGTCCCTGGTTGTGTTTGACGTAATTAGGCTGCTGCTACTCTTTTTTTGCCATGATAGAAGCTATAATATATAACACATTCAGTGAAGAGCATAATGCAACTTTTCCCAGTTCAAGTGCGGCTTAAAAAACCCAAACGTGATGCCCAAAGATGCGAACAATAATAATGTAAGTATCATATCGTCAAAAATACATAACAACTTTTACTATGGTCTTCTTTTTCTTCGTCGTGTCGGCACGACAGTGAAAAAGATTTGTTGGCCCAAAACATCGTCACTTACACGGCATGAGCATTATCATGGCGGCACGCGGCGGTGGCAGCGCTGCCGCGCTGAGGCTGTCGCCGTATTTTTTGGGGCACAAGAGAGCAGTATTCATGGTTTTTGCTCCACACCGTGCTGCCGTACCGACGAGGTACCACACTTGGTGCATGAGGTTTTAACATCTTCCCACTCGGGTCTGAGGCGGTTGGCCGGGCCAGGTTGCACCCTGCGGGAAGATGCTCGCTTAGTGGTAGGTACGCATTGAGCACGTGGAGGGTGACTTTTACTAAGGTCGGTGAAGAAAATCATCTACGAGGAAACCGGCATTTCCTATTTTTGGGTCTAGGGAACCGAAAATTCTAAAGGCGGATACAGACATTGCGAGGCATGCGCAGCGCACGGCGCGCGGCGCTCATGTGGAATTGAAGCACACGCCTCACCACGAATATGAACGTCCACACATGAATCGATGAGCGCCGTGCGCTGCGCATGCCTCGCAATGTCTTGTGACATCACTGGGTCCGCGTGGTTGATTATAGCCCGCTACCTCCCACGAAAGGCCTGTGCTCTAGCAGTGGGGACGTTATAGGCGGATCATGCTATCCTAAAAATAAAATAAATTTATATTTTTTTCTAAGGCTTGTTTTTTCAACACTATTTACGTGATTTTTGTAAAGAGGGTTTTTTCTAAAGCTTATTGTTTTAAACAGAAATAAATATGATTTTTTTTCAACAATGCTTCAGTTAAAGTTCTGAAAGAGGGGTTTTTCTAAAGCTTGACTATAAATATTGAAGAAAATCATATATTTTATGTACCTATATTTTTCAACAATGCTTTAACAAAATATTTGAAAGAAGGGAGTTTTTAAGGCTTGACGAATATTAAAGGATTTTTTTTTCAACAATGCTTCGTGAGAATTTTTAAAGAGAAAGAAAGAGGGGATTTTCTTAGGTTTGTTGTTTTTTGAATAAATACAAATCAGGATTTGTTTTGCGGTTACGTCACAACTCATAGAATTTGTACGGTCAACCCCGCACGTCTATTGTAACATTTTAACTACAAAAAGAGCCCTTACCGCTACTGTCCCGAGATTGTTTTAAACGTCCGACGCGACGCGCGTGCGTTTCACACTTACAAAATAATACCAATACAAAGCTAATACAGCTAATGGCCTTTCTTCATACAGTACCAAGGATCTTTGTTTGTGAAGTTAGCTGCTGGACGGATTTTCTCAATTAATAAGATTTTTGGGATATCCTTTCAACTTCCGAAGACACACCTTTAGCTCTAGATTTGATGCACAATGAAGTGACATGAATGACTTTGAATGAGAGACTGAGGTATCAAGTCTGAACTTAACCAATCCAAGACGTCGGAATGCCAAAAATAACTTCACCGTCAAGGAAAAGGACCATTGTTGACCACTCCAGAGCAAAGCATAATTTTGTGCGATACGATCGCTTAAAAGATAGTTTTCTTCAGCCAGCTTAAAATAAATATGAGCATCACGGCGCACAGTTGTTGCGGCTGACGTTGCACCTGCCGGCAGGTGGTTCGGCCCTGTCCAGCGCACGTGCCGTTGCCGGGTTGCCGCGTTGCCGCGCTCTTCAGATTACCTACCAACTGTTCTGTTTTTTTTTTTTTTGCTAAATTGATATTCAAATAAATTATTACTGCACAAGGAGTTTCAAACTTTTAAAAAACTTATAAAAAATACACGGCACGTAAGTGTCGGACCACGCAAAATGGAGGTTCCGTAGTCGGGATGAATATTTACGCATGCACTGCAGTGGATCCCAAATGGAAATGCGGCAAGCCCGTCGGTGCTTTCATGGACCAATTGAAATTTGATCAATTGATCTATGGGGAAGATTACATGTTTCCATCGTCCTAATATTAACTGGGCTATGGAGAACACGACTTAAACCAAAACTATGTTCCATTGTAAGTTCACACCAGATGCCTATACTTTTGGTTCAAAGCTTTTGTTATAATTTTTGGTTCACATCAAAACCAAATTAAAAAATATTGTAAATAAATGAATACAATAAATATAATAATATATTTATAAAATCTGAAACCTTTGTGATTTTTGTTTTCGGTTATAATAACTATTAATTTTAATTTTTTTCAAGACAATAAGTCGGTTTTTGAGCAGGCGGTCATTTTGTTACAGAATCTTCTCAGTTGATCAACCAATCTTGACAGTTTGTCCCATCTGCATATTTTTCACTGTCGTACGTACACTTACTTCTGTATTTTGAAATTTTAAACCATCGATCAGAAGTAATTAGGCTTGTGTAGTTAGATCATGTACTTTAAAGTACATTTTGTACTATTGCCAATACTGTACTATTTTCAGCGCCATTTTAGATTTTAGTACATCTAGTAGGTACGTACTTTCTTCTTTTTATGTTTTAGGTACAAGACATGTGATTTACTTTTAAAAGTTTGCCAATGCCGATAGCGACTTCTGTTTTTCTATATCTTGCAAAATGACAGTAAGTATGTCTCCGGGATGAGGGTATTGCGAGTGATTATTTAATAAATGATTATTAAGCGGTTTCAAAAATTGTTTATGATAAACTCAAACTCAAAGCATTTATTTCAATTAAACCAATTACAGGCACTTTTGAATTGTCAAGGGGTCGGTCAGTCAGAAAGATGAAGCTAGTTGCCCATTCCAAAGCTTAGGTACCTATGGAGAAGAACGGGCAAGAAACTCCATGGACACTCTTTTAAATCAAAATAATATGGTTATAAAGTCTTGTTTACATCATTCATGTTACAAATTATGCATGTGAGAACGATGCAGAACAGATATATTTTTTAATATGGACAAGGCTTTACTATACTCTTAAACTGGGCAGCGGAACATTGCTCAATTCTCCATAGCCCAGTTGATATTTGGACGATGGAAACATGTTATTTTCCCCATAGCCCAATTGGTCCATGGAGCACCGACGGGCGAGAAAGAGATGGCAGGATGAACTGGATTGGCCTGCCGAGACCGTGAAAAAAGGAAGGGAACAGGGTCCAAGCTACCGGCGCTCAGGCAGCTCAGGGCTCCAGAGAGAGAGGAACCTCCTAACAATACGGGCCGTGTCCAGAAGTACCGCTTTCTCAATCAAGCCCTTGATCCAGCTGCCCAACGAGAGCCTCCTTAGGTGTTGGTCGAGGCTCTTGGCACGACTATCGGCACAATGGTCGCTGGGTCCACATCCCACATGTCGACAACCTCGTGAGCGAAGTCAAGATACTTAATCTGTTCGTGTTCTTGTTCGTCATCATAACTTCGTCCATAATTGCACAAACAAAACCTTCGGTTATCATTATTATTAGCCTGAGATGTCCCACTGCTGCAGGGCAAAGGCCTCTCTACTCTCTTTCCACTTCTCTCTGTTCAAAGCTGCTAAGGACCAGTTCTTGTTGAAGGAGTCCAGCTCATCCCGCCATCTCCGTTTGGGCCCGCCACGATGTCGTTTGCCATTAAGGGACAACACATGCTCATAATAAAATAATAATAGTATTTATTTAATAAATAGAAAAGAAAAAAGAACAATCTTTGCAAAGCGTAGTGTTATTGGCGTTTTCCATCTGGAATTTTTTAGTAGCAGCCTGGAGTCTGCATTTGTGTCCGGTGGCGAAATTTGGGTTTATTTATTTATTTATAAATAAATAAATAAACCAAAATTTACTAAATCTATACCCAACCCTTCGAAGAATATACGCGTGATGTTATGTTTGTTAGTTTTTTTGTTAGTGAGGGGCCCGTGGCTAAATAATAACAGCCGCACAGGTCGATCGATCAGGTTAAGCTAAGCTTGCCGCGGTTGGTCTGTGGATGGGTGACCATCTTTACATACCGTGACCCCTCCGTGCCTCGGAAAGCACGTTAAGCCGTTGGTCCCGGCTGTCATTCGTGGATCTTTGACAGTCGTTACGGGTCGTCAGAAGCCCGAAAGACCCCAACATAGTTGGGAAAAGGCTAGGCAGATGATGTTATGTTTGTTAGTATTTCTCGACGAAAAGACTAACTAGACTAGAATTTCTATAACCATTTTTCATATTATGGTCGTGAAATTTTATTAGTTTCAAATTGTGTTGAAAAATGTCGGTCGTCGGTTATACGCGTGAGCGTATTTGCCATTGCACTTTTTTTTTTTTTTTGCGGATGGGAAATCATCAAATGACCCCTCCCGCTCTGGGTGGAGCGGAAGGGAGTGTCAGACTCTTACTGATTAAAACCCACCCGTGTTCCTTCCTTAGCCCTTTATTTTCCGGGCCAGCGGTAACCCTTTCGGACAATCCCGCTGACCCGTCAGGCTTCGGCCCTATGGGGCCCCTCCTCGATGCTGACATCTCTTTGAGGCGCGCGTGGAACACGTACGCGCCGTTCGGCACGGGCCTGGTCCTGATCGGACGGTGAGCTACCCATTACTCTCCGCCCGCCGGCCCGCGCCTACGGTGGCCGGGAGTCGTCGCGCGGCTCCCGACACCCGGAGCGTCTCCCGCGGCGGCTGGGACGGGAGGCTCTCTCCCTGAGCCGTCCCGCCACCTCCTTCGCTAGCATGAATGCTTCGCAGAAGGAGGTGACTGCCTCCCACTCCCTCTCGCCCCGGACCATGGCTTGCACCAGGGCCGGGCGCGAGAGTTCGCCGCCGCTGCCGATCGCCTCTACGAGGACACGGCGTTGTCATTGCACTTTCGGTTCCATTACGTCCTCGCCAACTTCGGCTCGGGCTGCAAGAGCCACGACAAACTTTTTACATCTAAATGTACTACCCCTATTGCACTTATTTTGTATGAACACAATTATACCTAACTAGTGTAGGTATACATAGACATACATACATAGTCAGCCTATAACGTTCCCACTGCTGGGACACAGGCCTCCTGTCTGTGAGAGGGAGTGGGCCGTAATCCACCACGCGGGCCCAGTGCGGGTTGGTAAATGTCACATGTCTTCGAATTTTTGGTTCTAGGACATGACATTTCCTCACTATGTTTTCCTTTACGGTTTTGAGAGCAGTGTTGATGTTATAATTTACGCCAAGTAAAGCGCCTGTCTGGGTTCGAACCTACGACCTACAAAACTAGTAAGTCGCGGCTGTTACCACCTGGGCCACCATTGCTCTAGTGTAGGTATAAACTTTCTATATAATTATTAGGCATATTATTACTATTTTAAATTCATCAATTTGATGAATTCCTTCTGTTTAATAAGCAAATAACTTATTTACTATTTCAGAAAATTAAACCAGTCTCATAATGATATCGGATTATTGAATGGCTTGGATTGTTGTTTTTATCAGTATCATGCGCGCGGGAGGGGTGGGTGGGTGGAGGGCGGCGCGGCACTGTCGTTTTGCATTGCAAGTCCGTTCTGAACCCGCGTCGCGTCCGCTATGCACAGCCGGTACTCAATGCGGTTCGAGTCGGTTCACTCATTCTTCAGTCACACGGCAACACTCGCAGTTGCGCCATAGCTCGTGTACGAATGGGCTAGGTTCATCACTCCTTCCGGTCGTTTTATTCATTTAATAAACTATTACATGTACCAGAGATCGTAATACGCTTGATGTTTCTAATAATTCAATTGGAATCGTGGTGGACATTTCTGTTGAAGTGGTGAAATTGAAAGCGTCGGTGTGCATCCACATCAGGCGCGTGCTGTGTTAAGTTTTACAACTTGTTTATGGCTGACAGAATGGCGAAATACCGCAGGTATGAATAGTTTACTAGGCTATCCTATCCACACGAATACGCCCACATTCCTAAACCATCGTTACAGCTGTTACCTATACAACGATTGGAGTTTGACGACCGTAAACCGGCTTACATAATATTTGACATTTCATCTACATTGTGCTGACATGCATTTCTGAAATGCAGTAAAAGCGTTAAAATTCATCAATAATTTCGATGCACATGAACACGTGGTGTGTAAAGAAAATGGCGGCGCGCAGAGAGCTGCCGCCCGCCGGCCGGTACTGCGGCCCGTCGCACCGCGGTCATGAATCACTGATACCGAAGGCGCCGGCCGGCATCGCCGCCGCCGCCAGCCGCCATGACTATGCTCATAGATTTATTGATAACAACTTTTCACATGTTTTCGCAAGGTATAATAAATAGGAACTTTTCATTCGTTAGTATGCCTTTAAAGCAGTAAGGGCGATTTTCGTAGTGCAAATATGCTGTACCAGTACCTAATATATTACACTAGTTTCCAAAGTTTAACTTTTTTTTTTATAAGTACCCCGAAATAAATGTATTATAATGTGATAACCTACCTTTCTTAAACCTAAAAGCGTTATCACAAATATTCTATCACGTCACAATTTCTTCCTGCAGTCAACTTTTTTTTAACTACCTTACGTGGTGATTAGAGTTTATTGTTTATTCGTTCGCTTCAAACGACAATTATCTCGTTTCGGATTGATTTAAAATTGGTCTGGCGAGTCATATTTAGGGTCTCCGTTCGTTAAATCGGTAAGGAGGACTAGGTATTTTATAATGGGGCATCAATACTCAATACTCAATACTCAATCATTTATTGCATTCCACAATGTATATGCTTAGGTGGTAGGTAACATTTGTTGTAACAAATCAACATTTGTTGTAACATCATGGTCGCGCTGCCAAGAAAATGTATGATGGTTGGACGCCATCAACAGGTGAGATACCCATCCACCGTAAACCGGGTCTAAAAAAACCTGCCAAAAGCAAGTCGGGCTCGCAAATGTAAGCTCTTATAAAATAATATGATACCTAACACGATTATAGTATTTGTTTTAACTTTTTTTACGATCGAACTGACACAAAAAAAAAATTTAACATAATTAAAATTCTTACGGTAGATCACGAGAAAAACCTCTGCAGACAAACAGAAAAATGTGATTCTATAATGCGGGCCATACACGATCAAGTTCACCGTCAAGTTTGCAGCGTTTTTCTAAGGTTGTAGGGACCCCAAAAACTATCAATACCACATTTTTGTTGAATTTAAATCATTTTATTAAGCTACCAATACGAAATACCCGGCTATCAACTTAAAAAAAAATTAATAAAAGAAATCATATCTAATCATATCACCTAATATCAATATTGATAGACGATTAAATAATATTATAAATTATACAAGTATCTGTTGTTGTAGATTATGTTCAATGAAGTTTAATAATAAATAACAGTACTCCGTGCACTCTTATAAAGTTTATTGACCCCTGTACGGTATGACGCAATTATTGAGCAGTAGTATGTAGTGGTTATTGTAATTGTTTAAAATACGTGTATATTCAAAAGTACATAAATAACACTGGTAAACAAAATGTAACTTTTTTTTGTTTTATGAAGTTTCTAAACTGTTTCTTAGTAATTTTAGTTCGCTGATTTCATATCTACCCTTAGTTTTTTTCTAGCAGCTCTAGTTTTTTGTGATACAGGTACTTCTTGAAATTTTGTTACGCGGCTTACTAATATATTTTTTAGTGCATAAAATTATTAAATTCCATAAATAAATCGATATAGTCTACATTGAGAAGAACTTGCACAAACGATCCAAATAGTTTTTGTGCTGTTTGTGGTGAATATAATATGTTTCGAGAATGTCGTTTATCCCAAATTTTGTACGTGGTAGTTGCGTAACATCATTGCGTTTATGGGCTAGTAAAAATATACCTACTTTGAAGTTCAAAAGTCCTATGATTTGCCGTGAACCGACTAATCATCACGATGACTGTTATTTTTGTGTTGTGAATATTACCGGAATAAACCGCAAAAATCGTTCCAAATAGACTTACCTAAATTTAAAATCAGCTATTAGACCAATTCTAAATACCAAATCTGCATGGATTGAATTTGTTTGTTAAATGAATTTGTTCGGGTTGTGCAAAATTTCTTAGGAAAAAAAAAAAAGTCTACAGACTGCATTCAACACATGTCACACAGCAGCTCATGTTGCACTTTCAAAGACTAGGATGTAACATAAGCATCAAGATGCACTTCCTCTTCAGCCATTAAGACCGCTTCCCAGAAAAATTAGGCGATTTAAGCGAAGAACAAGGAGAACGCTTTCATCAGGACATTCGCACGATGGAAGAGCGATACCAGGGTCGTTGGAATGCAAATATGGTGGCTGATTACTGCTGGAGCATTCAAAACAAGGCTGAAGTTTCGATTCATGCAAGAAAATCTTATAAAAGAAAGTTTTTTTCATGTTAGGTTAGAGAAACAATTTTTTTTATTTTATAAATTCGAGTATTTTTCGCTAAGAATGTAATATGTTAATATTTAAAAAACTAGAGCTGCTAGAGAAAAACTGACAACAGATTTCGAAACAGCGTGGCAGAATGCAGAATCATACAAAATCAGGTATAAAACTTCATAAAACAAAACTACTGTTTACCAGTGTAATAGGATTTCGTAATATCCGAACGGCAATTTGCTTAAAAAAGTAGAAGTTTATAGTGGTCTGATTTTCAAGGGACAGTGCGGTGCACAAAGCTAAAAAAAAATACGCTTTTGTTTTGGGAGTCATTTAACATTCGAAGAATTCATGATTATCATGGCGCGATAGTGTGAACATCTACCACCATGTTTGAACACAACGTAAAGATTATCCTAAAACATCCTCATTTTCTATCCGTCGAAAACAACCGTGTATATCGTGCTTAACAGACTGCCGATTTTTTTTCACAAATCTTTATTTGTAAGTACATAATTTATTAAATTCATGCATAAATAGTATATTTCATTACAAGCGCGGAAAAGCTGTCATTGCAAAGAGTTCCGACAAATGTCTACCCGAGCCGAGGCGCAGCCGAAGGCGAGGGTTGACAGCATAGAGTATAGTAAAGACTTGGGAAGTTGACAGTCGGAACAAGTTGCAATGACGGTTCCGCAGGTGTACTGAACGACTTTTTTTAATACAGTTGCGAAAAAATTAAGCAATTTAATAATATAATAAAATCACAATAAACTCAACTAACTAATCATTTTTTCTGGAAAATGGCGCCAACCGTAGAATATAAGCAGAGTTTTTTTTTCTTCACCCATTTTGGTAGGCAAAGGGAACTATCCATTCTTCAGTATATTTTTTTTATTGATATGAAAGAAAATGAAATTTAATGAGATGAAAGAATGAAAGAGAAAGAGAACGCACGAGTTCGGGAAGACGGGAAAGGTAAAAAAAAAGCACTATTATGTAATAGCCCACATCCCGAACGCTATACGTCCCTGCAATACACCACTTTTTGAGCAACTGTATTAAAAATATAATAGTATACCCGCAGCTATTCGAAATAAAAAGTGTCTGGCTGGGGTCCTTTAAGAAGATAGATGCTACTACTCCATCACCGAGTTTACTACCGATAAACAGGTATGACGATTCCGACCTGCTAATTAAGCATTTATGATTGTATTTACTTATGATTTTATTTGTTAATTATCTATGAATTCCTGACATATTTTAAATTTAATTATTTTTTATTGTAATCTATTGACATGCCACCTTAATTGTAATTGCTTCTGTTAATTTTGTACGCCATATATATTGGCAAGCATAGTGCACATACTAAGACAAACTATCTGTAACCATACCTATGTTAACAAAATAACTGATTGATTGATATTTTTTATTGAAATCAAATGGATTAGGAGCGGTTTTTGTATTATTTATTGGGGCGCAGAAACCTAGGCTTGCAACTCATCCTAAATAATAGAAGGCGTGGCAAATGTATACGTCACAAATACGGGTTATTGTAAACTCGCCATAATGAAAATTTGCCACAAGTAAAAATTATAGTAAACTCGCCAGTCTTATCTGTCTCACGAAAACTTGCCACAGCTTTAAAAGTACCGATAGCAAACGAAGTAGTACTAGTGTTTAATAATACATACTGGTGTAGTGAGTAATAGTGTTTATATATGTTACAGCTAATGTCCGAAGTGCGGCTACACCTAGTTTTAGCCGGCCACATATTTTTAAATGTGGCGAATTTTCGTTGTGGTGAGTTTACAATAACCCTTTTTTCGGTCTATTGCCCCCCCGAATGTAAACTTAACGATAGTTTTTAAGACAAGTAGTGATGTCGACACAATAAACTCTGGCGTAGTCGAAACTACAACTTGAATTGATGTATCTATCCTGTTATCTACTGAGAAGCAATCGATGCGCAGAGATATTGATTCACGAGAGTGGAACGAACCTGTAAACCCAGGTTACGGGCTCGGATGGCAAAATTATTAACGTATCTACTAAAGAACATAAATAATCCTACTCTTTATTCGTTTTTTTTTTGACTAGCATATTAAACATGTAAAACCCATTCAAATATTATTTAAATGCATATTTATGAAAATATCAGGGTCTGCTTAAACCATCCATGCACGTTGTCGCTCGATCTCGCGTATGAAAATAATAAGAAATTAACTACTTACTTCTTTTACATTTTATGTTGTGACTCAATTGCCTACATAATATAATAGTGAAAATAATGCGGTTATTATAAACTACGGGGTTATGCAACTAACAGCGATATCTTCTATTCAATTGTTTTTTAAATACTATGCCATCTATTGAACTGGAGAAAAATGATATTTTATCTTATGTTATACAGATGGTGCCACAAGAGTCAAAACTGTTTGAATTACAGAGCTTTTTTGTTAGTTACCTAATCAGGTGTTTCTTGGCGAGCGTCTCATAAATTTTAAACAAAAAAAAACTTTTCGTGCGATTAAAGCAAAGTTTAATGCAAAATGCAACAAAAGGTACAAGTAGTCTTAAAACTTATTTTTATAACGTTTTATCTTATACTAGCTTCCGCCCGCGGCTTTGCCCGCGAGGTATGTCGATAAAAACTGTCCTATGTCCTTCGCCGAGATACACTCTATCTCTCTGCCAAATTTTATCGAAATCCGGTGTGAAAAGGTAACATACAGACAAAAAACAACAGTGTAAGAGGACCATACCTCTGATGTTGAGCACAAACGCTACAAAAATCAATGAGTTATTTGAAATGGTTGCTTTTACCCCAACATGGGGCTAATGCGACTTTTTCTGCTCGCACGGGGTTATTTATTAAGATTTTAAGCAAATATTTCAGCTTTTTGACATTATTTTTGGTCGAAACTAATCTACGTTTATATTATATACTAAGGGCTGATTTTACCAAAGTCGGATAACTTTTATCCGTGGAATAAAATTGACATCTGACAGTTCTAATATAAAAAAAAGGTCAAAAATTCTAAATTTATTCTATGTATAAAAGTTTGGTGAAATGCGACCTTAATCGTATAGATTAAATATATTATCCAATAAAGTAAGTTGGACATTGTTGGTTTAAAGATTACAACTTTTTTTTTTAGTTGCAATAAGCCCCATTGACGTTATTCTATTACACAATCCATACTAATAATATTATAAATTTGAAAGTAACTGTCTGTCTGTATGTTACCTTTTCACGCCTAAACCACTAAACGGATTTCGATAAAATTTGGCGGAGAGGTAGATTGTATCCCAGGGAAGGACATAATTATGATAGTTTTTATCGACATACCTCGCGGGCGAAGCCGCAGGCGTAAGCTAGTACCAAATAAACGAGATAACCCAACCCACTAAACGAAAACGAAGTAAAACGTACCATTCGATTGTTGGTTGTATCCTGCGGTCGGTTTGTGTTGATATCTAGGTATATAAAATGTGTAGAGTGAGATAGTGAGTAGGTAGGTACATTCACTACGAGGGGTCATGCATCGAGCGAGTGCAATGGAACTAAGTTGTGAATGGCGTGCGAGTAGTGGGGAGAGCCGAGGGGAGAGGCAGGTCGCGCGGAGCGTCTGCCGGCGTCGGGCCGCCGCTGCGCTGCGCGCCGCGGGCGTTGTGACGAGGGCGCGGATGATGTCATCTCCGGAGCTCCGCCATTTTGTAGCCAATGATGTCCGAATAACGCAACATAAGCAATTTGGCAATATTTATGCCCGCGTCGTTTATTAAAGTTTTCAACGTGTCCCTCACGCCCTCACCCTACTTTTGCCACAATTTTTATTTCATTCTTTTTATTTTGGAGTTGTTTGAAAAGCAATACGTTTTGGTTTGTAGCATTATTGGCGAGGCCTAGTTCCTATGACCCAAGCTTTCGTTTTCGAAGCGTGTCCCGAGATTCTTCAGGTTTATACAGCAGTTGAAAAATATAACCGTGCATTGATTGGGCTCACGGGCATCGGCCCGTCCGGCTAATGCCGCATTTACACAATCGCGCGAACCGCGAGGCGAATAACGAACACGCATGTGTAAACAGTGCGCTTACTATTCGCCTCGTGGGTCGCCTCGCGATTCGAGTGCTCGCGTTGTGGCTCGCGTTGTCAAAATTCTTCACCCCGCGAATGTGTGAACAGTAGTTCGCGACGGCCCTCGTATACGAATGGTTCGTCGAGTCACGAGGCGAATAGCGAGCACGATTGTGTAAATGCGGTACAAGGTTTAGTACGATGGGTATACCCGAATTCGCGTTAACGTGGTAATAGCGGTCATTGACCCACCTGCATTTACTAGCATTCTATAATTAAAAACTGAAATGATGTTCATTACTGTCCTGCGTTCCTATTGTGATCTTCAACATGCTTCAATAACGAAAAACTACACGTCATAGTTTATTGATTGGCTTCCTACGGAGATAAGGAAAAGGAAAAAGGGAAAAGGGCGTGACAATAGAGTGGGAGTATGGAGATGGGGACCTTGAAGCCGTCGCCAGTGAAAAGACGCGCCATTATATTTTGGCATCCATCGGTTGCCGAAGCCATCGCCAGGTAGGTACCATGCGACCGGTGGAAAAATGCTTAGGTAACGCCAAATCCCATCCAATAAGGGCGGAGTTTCGGACCTTCAAAAAACTGAGGTCATAGATTTTTATCGATAATCGATCGAAGTTGAATGAAAATATAACGTCGATCGACGATAGTATTTGGTCTGCCATGCACCACACCACTCTCATCGAACCAGCCTGAACGGTCGATGTCAGCGATCGAACGCAGTACGATAGCGCCATTAAAATTTACGAATTCTAGAAATTCTAATAATTAATTCTATTCTATTAAATTATTTTTTATTTTTTAGGTAATTCTATTCTCCGTGACGCTACTGAAACGAAACCAAAAACACCAATTACTAATTACCTGTCAGTCACTACTAAGCATTTCTATAAAACGTCTTAATATGTAGTTTGCTATCTACTACATTACTGTAATACATATTTGTAAAGTATACCTATTAATTTGTGCTCATGGAGCTATCGGTTATTCACACGATTTCGTTCATTACTAGTTTTCAAGCGACACGGAGTCTTGGTCGTTGAGCTCGAGAGTTAGTCTCTAGTTACTATCGAAACCAAATAAGTTACAACTTGTTACTAGTTAGTTCTAGTTCTAGTAAATAATAACTAGTTAGAGACATTACGGAAACCAAACTCTTAACAGAAATACATAGTTAAGATACCAACTAGGACGAGTCGCTAATAGTAAATCTATTGATCCCGCCACACGTCAAAAAATCAAAAACTTGCCCTCGGCGACAAGTCTGTCATGAAGTCGAACCGTGGCGTGCTGGGCACATTTTGGTTTGTCATATATAAATGACTGTGGCGGTCAAAAGGTTAATATTATACAGCCGAAGAGTTTGTTTGGTTGAACGCGCTAATCTCAGGAACCACTGGTTCGAATTAAAAAAATATTGTTTTGTTGTATAGTCCAATTATCGAGGAAAGCTATAGAGTATAGGCTATATAACATCACGCTACGACCAATAGGAGCGGAGCATCAATGAATAAATTGCAAAATCGGGAAAAAATATTCCTTTTGAAATCTTCCGCTGCGTACGCTGCGTAAACGGTTAAAGTTACGCAATAATCATGTATGACGGAATTAATCCCCTTTATTATTATTTTTATATTTTAACATATCTCGGGACCATGGGGTCTCCCGGTCCTTTGGAAGGCGTACGAGGGGCCGAGGCCAACTCGCAGAGGCCCGTTAGAGATTTTCAATGAAATGAGGCACCAACCGACGATTATCCCTGTATGCACTATGCAAGTGCACCCAAGGATAAACCCCGGTTGGTGTAGGACTATTGCAGGATATGGAAAAATAAAAAGTTAGACTATTGGTTTGGGTGGCTAAAGTGGACCGGTTTCCAAGAACTATGGTAAAACTATGATGACTATGACCCTGCCTGATCAATGCTTTATATACACAGATAAAATAGCAGAGGGTGACTTGCACCCTCAATAATGGGCCCCCGAAAACGGCCGCTAGCACATAGTGACGTAGCGACAAGGGGGCAACACGTCCTGAGGTGCTTATGAGGAGTGGAGAGGTATTCCACGGCTATCAGGACAATCCCGGAAGTACGGTCAAGATCCCTATCAGCATCTTACTGGAATACTTCCCTCCTCCGAGCACGTTAGCTCTTGCGAATCTCCACTCAAGCCGGCCAATAAAGGCAAGAATGAGGGGGGAGCTCTGTTCCTCGTCATTGTTCACACCAGCCGGCCAATAAAGGCAAGCCAGAGGTGAGGAACAAGTCTTCTCCCGGGAGATAGGGTCCGTGGGGTCGCTACTGCCCAACAGCTCGCCACATGCTGCCCTGCGGGTTTCTGTATCCCTCTTGGTCTGGCTCCTCACATTAGACCTCTTCCGGCAAAGTAAACTCTTTCGGCACAGGCCTAGAGTTCGGAGCGTGCAAGCCCTACCACGACGTCAACGTAGAGATAATAGCAATTTTCAGCCAAATCGGTTTAGCCGTTCTTGAGTTATAAATAGTGTAACTAACACGACTTTCTTTTATATTTATAGATTATAATCATTATCATTACTTTTTTAAATAACACAGACATAAGTATCAGAGTTATTAATACACATGATAATGTTTTAAAGATCACAATATGTTTTCTTTAGTACTATATCGTCCCAATAGATGTCGTTACGTGTTTCCACAAAAGTTGTTTTAGAATGCTTTAAATTGATTATATCTTTTGATAGACTGAAGCGATTGCGATGAAACAAAGACTAATCACTACTCCGAGTTCTACACTATATTTGAATATAAAAATGAGCCATATTGGTTTGGTACTTTTGACGTTGAACCTGTTCAAATGAAAAATCTGTCACATCCAAACAGACAAACAGACAAACCGACAAACAGACAAAAAATATCAGGCATCTGTTGGTTATCCTTTAACACCCCACCTATTTTTTTTTTTATATTTTTAAAGTACAGAAACGCCTCGTCTGCAGATTTATTATATGTATAGATTATTATATGTATAGATAGATGATATTAATCCTTATCCAAATAAATACCAAGTATATAATTGTGACATTTGTGACCAAACATTATTTGATTTCAATGAATATCTTAGGAGATATTGTTTTAAAATAACTCCGCAAGGCGACCGGTCATGAGGGGGAGGGGTGGAATATATTTTAGTAGGTTTTTTCCTCAAATTAACGCAGGTAACTGACCTAGACTAGTCAAGAGCAAACTCATTTCAAATAAAAAAAAAAAAGGTGAAACCGCGGGGCACAGGTAGTAAGTAAATAAAAAGGAGAGATAAACCAGTAAGGTGTTATTTTTTTTTGTAAAACAACGTTTCTAATTTTTATACATGGGTGTAAAAAACGCCATACGCATTATCTGAGATGAGACAAATAAGTAGGTTTATTAAAAGTTCGTTGGCTAAAGTTGTAATAAGATTGCGACTATCTATACTATGTGATTAAACTACTTACTATATTAAAGTGATGTATGTCTAGGTACTAGTTTATGATAGGTTGATATGGAGTAAATTTAATAGCAAATTGTTGTAAACAAGTGGTTATGTCGCTTCTCGCAGCCGGTCATCAAAAGTACTCATCAGTGGGCTACCCCTGCATGTTCGCTTCGACAACATCGAGCCCCTGCTCTCACAATATGGCAACGTACAACATTGCGACAAAGCGAACTCGCGCGATGCCAACACCCAGGCGGTGTTCATCACGTTTGAGACTCCGGAGCAGGCGCAGCAGTGAGTATTCTTGTCTGTTTGAGGGTCCTCTCTGGGATGTGCTGCCTTGTTCGCACCGTCTGCTTCGGTTCCAGCTTTCCTCTATCTCTCGTATCTGTATTGTGTGTACGTTCGCATGGTGACTTTGGTGATGTTTGGCTTTACTACTATTTTGCTTTATTGCTTTCCAGGTTGCACAGAAGGTATAATTTTCAAGTTATGTAGTCACACAATTACATAAATGAATAATTACACAATTATATGAATTTGTATCATCTAATTAATTAAAACACTAAATAGTGATCATTGGTTTATTGCGTTTTAAGGTTTTATAGAAATGCATTATACGAATAGTAAAAACAGAAATTGTGATTTTTTTTTCTTTTTGTTCTGCGGTTTTCACTGAATTTTATTGATATTGAGAACTGCTTTTCCTATACTTGTAAGTCATAGAATACGCATGGGTGGTGCTGTTTTGCTTGCTGGCAGTTTTATTTGAATTTTACACGAGCTCAACTTGTTGCAGAGCCATCAATGGGCTAAACGGATGCGAACTGGAGGGAAGTCGGATGAAGGTTGAAGCGGCGGAGCAGAACACCCGTGGCGGCAGGCGCGGACGCCCTGGCGGCGGCCGCGGCGGCGGCGGTGCCACCGGCGGCGGCTCGCGACCCACCGACTTTCCGCTGCGGCTGCTCGTGCAGAGCGACATGGTCGGCGCCATCATTGGCCGCCAGGGCAGCACTATCCGCCTCATAACACAGCAGAGCCGAGCTCGCGTCGATGTCCACCGCAAGGACAACGTTGGCTCTCTCGAGAAGGCCATCACCATATATGGCAATCCCGAGAACTGCACTAATGCATGCAAAAGAATATTGGAGGTCATGCAACAGGAGGCCAACAACACCAACAAGGGGTACAATCTTTTGATTAAATAAGACATTTGTTGTAATAATTGTTAATGTATGTCTTACATTGCTTTATTTTTGTTTTCAGTGAGATCTGCCTCAAAATTTTGGCTCACAACAATCTAATCGGCCGTATAATTGGTAAAGGCGGTAACACGATCAAGAGGATCATGCAAGAAACTGATACAAAGATTACCGTCTCCTCTATCAATGATATCAACAGCTTCAACCTTGAGCGGATCATCACAGTCAAAGGCACCATTGAAAATATGGCTAAAGCGGAGTCACAAATTTCAGCCAAATTACGCCAGAGCTATGAAAGCGATTTGCAGGTAATCTGTCGCTACTGTACCATAATTATACAACGAGTTACATATTTGCTTAATGTTTTTGTTATTGTGTTATAGATGCTGGCGCCTCAAAGCATTATGTTCCCGGGGTTGCATCCTATGGCCATGATGTCCACTGGTCGTGGATTCTGCGGTGCTCCCCCACCGTTCCCGCCGCCTATATACGCTCCTCTGCCGGGCCAGGGCGGCGCACAGCAGGGAGCCGGTGACTCACAGGTACTTCTTACAATTTCCAGAGAAATCTTATACCATTACATTTCTGCCGCCCTCTCATTGTATTGTATCCACGTTCGGGCATAGTCAGTCATTACTGCTTCTTTCTAGCTGGGGTCGGAACACAAAAGATAGAAGGAGAGGTCCTTGGTCTCACATAGTGTTGCCATGTTTACTTTCCGGTGTCGAAGTATAGCTCCATTTGATTCAATGCTCCCGATCTATGACCCGCAAAGACGATTGTCTATCATGATCATCCAATAATATCTCACTGCAGGGACACAGGCCTCCTCTTTTCTAGAGGGAGTTGGCTGTACCACGCGGGCCCAGTGTGGGTTGGTAGATGTGTTGTCTGGGCAGTGATTTATTTGCAACAGCTGCAAACTTCTTAAATGTTGACTAACGGAAGTCTTTTTGTGCAATAGGAAACTACATACTTATACATCCCAAATAATGCTGTGGGCGCGATTATTGGCACCAAGGGCTTGCACATTCGCAACATTATTCGATTCAGCAACGCTTCTGTGAAGATCGCTCCATTGGAGCAAGATAAACAGGGCGAAAACCAAAGCAATCCGCAACAGGAGCGTAAGGTCACCATAGTCGGCAGCCCTGAGGCTCAGTGGAAGGTATGTACCGATTATATTTTGATGCTTATATACCTACATTAAAATGTTTTGAACATGATAGACAATGTTTTGATTACTTACACTTGACATTTACAGGCTCAATATCTCATCTTCGAGAAGATGCGAGAAGAAGGATTCATGTCTGGCTCGGACGACGTGCGGCTGACAGTGGAGATAGTGGTTGCTTCGTCGCAGGTCGGCCGCATTATCGGCAAGGGAGGTCAGAACGTGCGAGAGCTGCAGCGTGTCACCGGCTCGCTCATCAAGCTGCCCGAGCAGCCACAGCAGCAGCAGGGCGGCGGGCAGGCGCAGGATCACGACACAACTGTGCACATCGTCGGCCCCTTCTACAGCGTTCAGGTATGAATACGTAAAAATACTTGCTGCTATTTTCTCTCGAGAAAGGTGATGTGACGGACATGTTGCGCTGGCCCAAAATAAATTGGGATAAGGGCAGGAGAATGATGAAAGGTTATGTTTCGGAAATCATCCAATTAGTTTGTTTATATTAAAATGCTGAAATACATATTATGACATAACACGAAAAAATAACTGGATAAATAATCATTCAAGGAATTTCCAGAGGATCTGGAAATTAGGATTCAAGTTGCGAATAAAGAGAAATAATAAAATTGCAGCACTTTAGTACTTAACTAATGTTGGTTGTCTGGATTTTATTTTTCTGTTTAGGGTGTGTGTATGGTGGTATTTGATACATAATAATAAATTGCCAAGCGAAATTTTATGGAAAGGTACTGTACTGTGTAAGATGTATACATGTAGTTACGAGTCCAAATTGAATTTATTTCTAAGCGTATATTGTAAGAAGATAATATGGTGACGCGACATACGTTCAAAATGTCAAAAAGATAAGTATAATTATGGTTTTACTAATAGCTGGCGCAATGCGATGCAATAGTTAATTCGATTTTAATTACACGACTCACTGTGGCATAATAAGATATTTACGTTTTGTAGCGGTCACCTGACGCGGGATGAAACATTATCGAGACACTGCCTGTCTAAGGATACAATCCTCAGTGTGAGCCAATGAAATGGCACCACACCATGGCCATGCCAAGTTTTTTTATGCCTTTGATGCTAAACAATAGGTGAGTTATCCCAGTATTAACGTAAATAATCAATTATATAAATAATATGGCGAATGTTAAGATTGTCAATAAAATATATTCTCTATGAAACATCTTTAATTTATAAGCTACGCCTTTTAATTGTTATTGGACTATGTAACTACATGTATATGTATTGTACAGAATCGATGTTTAAGTAAGATTTTATTTGATATAATAATGTTATTGTCAGTAGGAGGATGATATCAAGATGATAATCAATTATAAGGATACATACAACTTTCAACTTGTATCTAGAATTCATTTTCATAAATTCATCATTTATATGATGAATTTTGGTCAAAGTGATAACGGATATTATTTAATACGTAACGGCAATTCATATTGGGGTGTATGAATTTTATTGTTATAATTATTTTTATGTAACGCAAAGCGATTTTTTTATCATATATTTGTGTATTAATGCAATGCTAAATAATATTTGCAATGGAATAAGTTTTTCGCTGTATGAAGTTCATGTCAGCCGGCAAAAGTCTTATAAACCATTGTATATTAAAATGTGTATATCTGTCTTGTGCGAATGTGAACATCGTTTAGTAGATGTACGCTTAACACTTGGTTGTGTATGTTATCAGTCGGCGCAGCGACGCATTCGTGCGATGGTCGCGCAGGCGAGTGCGCCGGGACGACGCCGCGCCGCCGCGCCCCCGCCGCCCGTGCCGCAGTAAACTGCCTCCGCACCTCCCAACATCCCCGCGCGCCCTCAAGCACCCTCACCCTCGAGCCCTCGCAACACCCGCCGGCTCGCCAGCCATACCGCGAGCGGGCCCGGCGCCGACACGGTTCTCGTCACCACATGCCAGTGACCATCACTAGACATAGCTTCACTTGCACACTTGCCTTGCACAAAAGGTAAGACCGTGTCGTACGCTTCGCCCGAACATTGCGCAGGCTGTCGAGTTGACTATTTGTGTCCAAATGTTGTTGTTGACATAATTATTCTATTATTGTAGTGAATTGTAATTAAATCTATTGATAAATCCATATTTTATCCCGGGAATTATCTATGTTGATGATTAATATTTGAATATATATTACATATATATAATATTATTCATATACACTATTTTTTTAATAATAACGAGATTGTTAAGTTGTTTTCATGCCATGTTATTCTGCTACATGTAAAGAGTTGTCATAGATTGCAATAGTTAATGATTATGTTCTGTATACTGTTTACAAATGTTAATAGCAGTTTCTATAGTATCGCGCCGTTTCTATATACAAACAATAAGTGCAAAATATGTTTTTTTGTTATAAAGTAATAGTTTAATCTGTTAAAATCACTGCACCATACTGTTAATGTAATTTTTTGAAGGGTGTGTGGGATACAACTACTAGGAACGGAAAATACACGACGTTGCTTTAACGAGGAGGCTCATTGGACAAACGGCTTTGCAAAGTATATTGTAAGAATATTTCTTTAAACGATACACAGAGTTTCTGCATGCATGCTGCTGAGAATGTGTCGTACAATGGTTTCTATTGAACTGATGTGTGTTGGGTGATAAGTAACTAATCCAAAGAGTGAACGCCGATCGTGTGTCGAATCGGCCTGACGTAGTGACGAGCCTTGACTTGACTAAGCGCGGCGTGGCCGGGTACCTGCGCCCGAGCCAAGCGCCTGCGCAACGCTCCTATCAACGATATGGAGACGATGATCTACCTAATTATGATGGACAAATATTTTTGATATAATAGTAATTGTTGGAGAGTAAGGAGTAAACTTATGAGTTTTAATTTGTAAGTAACATTTGTTGATCGTTTTCTTTGTAATTTTGTCTTTGTTAGCTTTATAATGTTTTCTTGTATTGAAAATGTAATACAAAAGTTTCGTCATTGAACGATACCGTAGCGTTTAATGGTGCGAGTGTAAATGTCGCGTCGTCGGTCGTATTGTTCGGTTCTATCGTGATATGTTTTATTATTCAATTGTACGATTTGCGTTATCATTGTGCCAAGTGAGATAATTTTAACTATGAGAGTTTTAAGATTAAGTGAATAATATCAAAATTAATGAAAAGCTTAGATATTTATATGTATAATGTGATAATATATGGAAGTTTTGGCAAAAATGTTACTAAGAATGTTTTACATTCTTATTTCCATTTTCTCATTTTTTAGGTTAGATTATAATAAAATTATAAATTGTAAGTCGTGAGGCGGTAGCGATGGCGCGGCGGCGCACGGTAGACGCGTGCTCGTCCCGCCTGCGCGCGCGCCTCACCAGCTGATGTCCCGATACTTCAACACTTGTCTCTTAACATCTGGTCACGTCTATTCCGTGTCCCAAATGCATCAAAATAATTTTCAATTCATTACGGTTACGTGGCGTAACCTTCTCAGTTGCACAGTTTTAGTGCTGAATGTAAAGGGTACAACATGCATGCTTACTTATGTTACATATGAGATTACCTAATAACTCTTCAACAAGTCAAAATTCTGAAAGACTGTTTGCTGCGTTTTGACCGCGTTTAGTTCCTGTGACGGACTATCATCGAGCTGGATTTACGCTGTCGCGTTTATTATAAGTACGGGTCCACTATAATTTCAGCCCTCTGACTTTGGTTTGTTCCACAGTTATTAGGTAATAAAACTAGTAACATTTTGCATTTATATTACTCAGAAAGAATAAACATGTTCTAGATCTTCCGATAGAAGTCGGATCTCCAATTCCCCCACCACCCAGCTGGCGATACCATCAATCTCGACGTCCAGCCGTCACTTCTTTCCTTTCATGAGTGCATATTATTGCCTCCAAGCTTATCCATTCCTCAATACATTTGAGGAAAGTTCTACTAACCAATTAGTTTCTTTCTTTTTTTTCTTTTAACAGCACAATTTAATGTTCAAATTAATGTCAGTTTACTATCGGAAGATATCCTCTCGAGCCATGTTCTCTTCGTACCAATAACATAATCTGTGCCGATAGATCTTAATACTATGGTATTTTTGCAAATTGGTGCGACTTTGCTTTATTGTAATAATTTATTTGTTACTTCTAATTTATTTGTTCTATGCTTTATTTTAAATTTAATTTTTTGTGGTGAATTAAAATTTTCTGAAGACAAGTACTTCACATAAGTACTTCTAATTGTGATAGTATTTTTTTTTTGCAATTTTGTATTGCTTCCACATATTATTGAAAATAATCTCACATTTGGCAAATAACTCCTTATAGTCAGTCGGAAAACAACGTGCTGTAGGTGCTTTATATTCAACGATAAACTAAGAAACCACTTTTAAAGAACAAGCCGTGAATGAATACAATTAAGTCGCCGTTATAATTTTATGATTTACATACTTCTTATTATTAGTTTCATGACTACACCTTTACTCTATTAAAATATATACTGCCATGTTAAATAATATTAATAAGTCTCCCTTAAATTAGTTACTGTTAATTATTGAACCAGAGTATCGTTGTTATATTACACAAATACATAATAATATTTATATTTACAGTAAAAAGTAAACTAATCGTAAACTTATAACGGCTTAATTTTAATGCGATAAATCCGTCTATTATAATTAACGGTACATTTATGTAGTACGAGAATAGTATTCACAAGTTTTATGTACGTGAGTTCCTTTACACGCTACGGATAGTAATGTGTGCTCTTCTATAGAGAACACGCATGAAGCCATTGATTTGCAAATAACGTATGACATTTTAGAAAACGGACTTCATTTTTACAAACATATCAGGAAGAATAAACGTCTAAACTGCCTACGATATCAGAGAGCAGTGAGAGTCCACTTACTGGCACGCGCCACGCCTGTGGTGTCGTGCGCAGACGCAACACAATGCGAACACATTAATGATTGGGCCAGGATCAAAGTTTTTACAAAATGAGTGTTTAGTGATTAGAATATCGTGCGATTGAACGCACTCGTCGCTAACTTTGTTACTCTCCACAATAGCTGTATCACCTAGAACTGATAAGCCAGGAAGGTAGTTTATAAAGTACCAATGACTATCTACGTTCTACAATACATGTTGAGTTTACTATACGGGCTCTGAATTTATTAATAAACTGAATAATAATATGAATGTTTGATACTAGGAGAAGCGTAATGGTTTATGCGCTTATTAGCGTATATAATATTGTCAGGATGCTGAGACGAGTCCTATGATATCGGCAAATAATTTTACATTCCATATTTCACAAAATAACACCTATTGCTGAAAGACCGACCACCTGCAATTGAGTATTTTAGAAAATTTACTAAATTATAATATAATTTCGCATTCAATGTTATTACTTATTATACGGTACGAGTGAAAAATATATGTGTAGAAGTATGCAAGCTAATTATTGTTTCGCTAAAAGAAAATTGTATGCATTATCGGTATTTGAATGTCTTGAATTAATGTTAGAATTCATATTGGTGTAACATTTCCACTCGTAGAATAAATAATATTTTCTGGAAAAGAAATTGGCTTGTATTATGTGTTCAATATCGGTCGACTACAGCTGGAGCTAGTTGGCCGATTATTGTTCGACACACAGACAGCCAGATTCCGCTTGCATCGGCTATCAGAATGGAATATAATAAACGGTTACTTTCACTGCGACATGAAGAGTGTACATAATATAGGCATGTTGTTTATTCCTTCCAAACGTTAGCAAGAGAGGGTTCATTATAATTTGTAATGTTAGGATGCAGAAATAGATTTAGTTGATTATTATTGTATCGTTGCGAAGTAGTTTAAGTTGATGTAGGCGCGGGCGGCGCGCGGCCACGAGACTGAACTACACCCCTGCCGCCGCGCCCTCGCGCCCATTACTTACATATTGTCATTGTCGCTATTATCATTCTTGTTTGATGGTTCTACTGTTATTTACATTACATTATAATTCTTTCTCGTGTGTGTAACCACTATTTTTGTGTATTTACGTGTGAAAGGATCGATTTCATTTTAATGTGCATGAATGATGAAAACCTCGAGCGCACATTGCATTTTATTTTCTTCAATTACTTGTTAATTTTATTTAGTGGGGAAATGGAGCACTCATTCTGTTGTTCGTATGTTACAATCCCCTCCAGTGTATGCTATTGAAGTTTACCGAGTCTATAGTAATAGAATAGTGTTTATGTATGTCGTATGTATTTATGTACCTTGCTGGAGCATGTATATCAGTGTGTAGCGTGGTCGCGTGGCGGCCGGGCGGGTGTAGGAGCACGTCGCACCGGGCTGGTGACGCCACCGCCCGGCCAGACTCGTTTCGTGTCGTCGCGTCTCGTCCCGCCCGCCATGTGATAAATATATTATAAAATAACGGGCGTACATACGCGATCTCATGAGGCGGGACCCAAAGTATGCGTTATTTTTGTTTAGATATAGAGAAGCTGTTGTTGTTGCTTCTCAAATGAATGTATCAAGGTCCAATATTCATTGATATATTGTTTTTGTTTTCACGATTCTTGCAAGACAATTGACATACATAGTTCACCGCATTTCAATTTTTGCTGTTATTTTTGGAACCATTTTATAATTGGTATAAGTTCTGAAACTAATAACTACCTCAATATTTCTAAATGAATATGATAATTATCTTTGTGCATGTTTTTTGGGAACTGAATTTAAAAGAATACAAAAATTCATTATAGTATAAGATTGCTATTTTAAACATAGTAACAGAAAGTTGTCAAAATTAGGTTTCTTAACGTAATAAAACTGGTGAAATTTGGCTTTGTTTTTAATTTCTCACACCACCTTCCCTCTGAGAATTCACGACAGAAATAAGGCCAAAGCAGGCTCCCCACACGTCAATGTACAAAACTCGCTGTCACGACAGAACACGTCACGACACTCCACGCCACACTACTAGGTTTCTATATCACTACAGAAATAAGAGCCCAGAGCAAGCCCGCACACGCCAGTGCAATCTTGGCAAACTAGCTGTCACGACATGCTACACCACGCTGTTTTTATATGTCCGTAAGGATTGAGGAGCCACATCGGATTTTTAAAATCTGATCTCGCCGTTATTTAGCAGCAATGTAGCTTATTTTTCACTAAAATATATCACTAGTTTTAATGCAAAAGTGGCTCCTCAATCTAAACGTCTAAATTGAGGAGCCACCTGGAACTCGTTAAGTAATAGATGAATATTTATGAAAATTTTGTATCTTTTAGAAGCAATTTTGCATATTACCGTCTAAAAATTTAGCTTCTGTAGCGCTAAAATGAAAGAAAATACAATACTTTTAATATGGCTCCTCAATCTAAACTCGAAGAGGTGAATTTCTATTGGATGTGAGCGATCAATTAATATATTCGACATATTGATCATTTAGCAGGTGTTGTGTTTGTTTTTGCGGTATAGGAGTAAAATAGTAAAACAGAGTAAATTTTGTATATGAACGCATTTTCTTTGGCTCCTCAATCCTGACGTTCTAATTATATATGTTTGACTGTAGCCACCTGAGATCTCAACGGAATCTAAAGCCTGAGAAAATATATCTGCACAGTTCAGCAATGTATATATGTATTTTGGATTCTGAAAAAACAACTATTTTCTTGTAAATTCATTGTGTAGGGTGACCATAATATTATACTCGTATTAACACATTCGCCTCCTCTACACTTCTCGTGTACCTCATACGCTATGCCGCCGTACATTTCACTAGTGGACCCGCTAGCGGGTGCCTCGGCATTATGGATGCGCCAGACTGAACCCTCGACGTGGGTTTGTGGTATATGGTATGTAAAACACTCCCGCACGTAGAAGCGAAGCCGTAGTTTTGCTAAAAACACCATCCCTGGAGGTTATCTTGTGCTCAGTGGCAGTAAAGACTTCCAATCAGTAAAAAATAGGCAAGTAAACAAATTTTTATTCTGTTGGTCTTGTCCCGAGGCATTGGTGTTCAACCTTTTTAGGAAATTCATAAAAAATATTTATTTATTTTTACAGCGACCAAACGTTCAATATCTCCTAGTGTGCTTGACACTGAAGACTCGAATGACTGTCTTTGTTAAGGCCGAAGAATAATAATAAACCTAATAATAAAATTAGAAAATCTATTGAAGTAAATAAAAATATATGTAAAAATTGCGACATTATCGAAAAAGCGGCTACAGAAGAAAATGATAAGAGAAATGAACATTTTACACGATTGGTATTTGAAGAGTTAAAGCATGTCAAACCATGTTTAAGGACGCATATATATGAAAAAATTGCATACATGGAAAAAAATGTTATCGATCCCTATATTACGACCCACGACGTGGGTCCTCAGCACCTAGGATGAGGTTCAAAATAATTTGTAGAAAAATATCCTTCAATCTTAAAACCAACGCATACCCTAAAAAGTGACTTTCAAATATAAACTGCTATATTTTTTTCAAAATTTATTACAATTTATTTGAGAAGAACAATTTAGTTTTTAATAGAGCCCACTACGTGGGTTCCCGGGTTCATGAATGTAGCAAAAGGGAGCCCTCGACGTGGGTCCCTGGCATGGATGAAACCAGGGTAAGTAATTTATTAAATTTATATTTTCATAACAGATTATATCTATAGTACCTACGATTTGGTTATTTAGCAATCAATTTCGCTATAAGTTATAGAATGAATGAATATTAATTATAATTATTATTAATTAGTGAAATATTAATTTGTAGGTACCCCCAAAATGTGGGCACCCTACACTGAATTTACAAGAAAATAGTTAAGTATTGTTTTTTCAGAATACAAAATATATACAGTGCTGAACTGTGCAGATATATTTAGCAGACATTTCTGGTAAATGTTAGTATCTCTGGCTTTAGATTCCGTTGAGATCTCAGGTGGCTACAGTCAAACATATATAATTAGAACGTCAGGATTGAGGAGCCAAAGAAAATGCGTTCATATACAAAATTTACTCTGTTTTACTCCTATACTGCAAAAACAAACACAACACCTGCTAAATGATCAATATGTCGAATATATTAATTGATCGTCCAATAGAAATTCACCTCTTGAGTTTAGATTGAGGAGCCATATTAAATATTTTCTTTCATTTTAGCGCTACAGAAGCAACATTTTTAGACGGTAATATGCAAAATTGCTACTAAATGATATTTTTTTTTCATAAATATTCATCTATTACTTAAACGAGTTCCAGGTGGCTCCTCAATTCAGACGTTTAGATTGAGGAGCCACTTTTGCATTAAAATAACTAGTGATATATTTTGCTGCTAAATCTAGAATTCGTCTGCAAAATAAGCTACATTGCTGCTAAATAATGGTGAGATCAGATTTTATGTGGCTCCTCAATCCTTACGGACATTGACAAAATCACACTAATATTATAAAGGCGAAAGTTTGTGAGTTTGTTTGTATATTAGTTACCTACTTCTTCATGCAAAAACTATAGAACGGATTTTGATGAATACAGTAATGTAGCTTATACATCGGAATAACACAGGATACTTTCTATCCCGACATTCCCACGGGATCGACACTTATGCGAGTAAAACTACGGGGCGCTAGTAGTTATACTATATTCACAGTCGGTCTTGTAGGAACTTAGTAGTGTTACCAACCCTGCCCCTAAGATTTTTTAAAAATCCCCCTAAAAAAGCCCTAAGTATATAGGTTCACATAAGTTAAATTTCTTTGATGCAGTGCCCAACTCCCTAAGTCGTTCATAACTCACAAAATAAAACGCAGAGGTACATAGTTTGTAAAAAAAAACTAGGTAGACTAGGTACCGTACCTAAATACCTACCTATTGCTAAACTACTAACTAAATTGTTTGTTGATCAGTTCCAGAACGGCATCATCATCATCGCCAGCGATGCTACTGTCAAGGGCGATGTATTTTTGAAATCATACATTCGTACGCTAAAGGCTTATAACATGCATATTTGCCGTAGGTCCAAACTTAACGCAAGACCCATATTCTCTGATCAGGTAAAATCTTATCATCATTATGCTCTGAAGCATATTCAGGGATAAACGATTCCTAAGTATTTTTAAATAATGGCATAAATAGAAAAGGCACTCTCCACGGACGCGTTGGATACGGGCAGCGTCAATAACGCCACAGCAAACTTTTAGCAAGGCCCTAAAAATAACCCCAAAAAGAATCTGTCCCTAAAAATACCCCTTTTATGACTTCTTCCCCCTAAATTTAGGGTGAAAACCCCAAAGTTGGCAGCACTGGAACTTGGATAATGTAATTATAGATATTCTTTTAAGCAACTGTAAACAAGCGTTTCGTTCGAATTTTCGTAGATATGATTCGTACATTACTATTTAGCTAGAGCAAGATTCGGTGATCGCGCTTTGACTTTAGTAAGTTTAAGCGTACCATACGAATATGAAACTCATCATCATCTGCCTAGCCTTTTCCCAACTATGTACCTAGACTAGACTGGAAGCCATATTTACATTTTGTAATTTCATACAAAACAAAAAAACTGTTGCAATGAATGAATTCCTGGAAATGAAATAAAAACCTTTAAATATAATCTATTTTTAATCGATTTAACAACTATTATATTCGATTTAAAAGCCCAAATTAAAAGTTTATGATCTTTTGGTACATCCTTTGTTGCAGCATCAGAATGCACCACATAGGGCATTATCAGGATGGAAATGACAAAATGCGTTGTTTTCCGGAAATGGTATAGGAATTCCGGAACTGCCCTGTAAAAATACTTTCATAGTTGTAGTTGTTCTTAGAGTAGTTGTTGTTGTTTTCATAATACAATCCTCTGTGTTAGTGCCCTCCAACTCTTTTTCCAATTCCGAAGCGACTTGAGATATCTCAACATCTTGTATAGTGCCTTTTTCGGTTGTGGAGTGATGACGCAGATGATAACGGCTGACATTGAGATGATTCTCGTTGCAAGTAGACATTATTGTAGTCGTTGCTATCGAAAAGAAAAGAAAATGTTACGTTCCAAGTTAATAGGTACAGTTAGCGTCAAAAATATTTTAAAGGCAAACTTTTCGAAATGATCACGCGTCAGGACAGCTAAGGAAATGAAGCTTTTAACCCTCAGGGAGAGCATTTGATCCTCACCAGACAAATTGTTGCAAACATACTAAAAAAATCTACGATGAAAATAGTCACCTTTAGAAACAGGCACTCGCGTTCTAGGTCGAACCCTTTTTCGGTGTTTGGGCCTTTTTCGGTGTTTGGGCTTTATTGACAAGTTAGGCTCTTCAGTTTTCGGTAGGATAGACTGTTTTGTAGATGCGGCTGTCGATAGGGTAGATTTTGCGATCGTTGGTAAGATTCTCTGGTTGGAAGGATCGGCTGGGATAGACTTTTTGCCAGAATCGGTCGTCCTAAGGATGGTATGGTTGGCAGAAATGGTTGTCCGTAGCATAGGCTGTTTGGTTGTCGGTAGGATTGACTTAGACGGCTTTGACGTAGACGGCTTTGACTTAGACCGCTTTGACTTAGACCACTTCGACTTAGACCACTTCGACTTAGACCACCTTGACGTAGACGGCTTTGACGTAGACGGCTTTGACTTAGACCGCTTTGACTTAGACCACTTCGACTTAGACCACTTCGACTTAGACCACCTTGACGTAGACGGCTTTGACGTAGACGGCTTTGACTTAGACCGCTTTGACGTAGACGGCTTTGACGTAGACGGCTGTGCCAGAGTTGTTGGTAAAGAGGTTGTTGAGGCCGTTGTCTTTTCCACGTGTAAAGTTGTCGCTGCGGTCGTTGCTGGTGTTAGGCTAGATGTGGTTGTTGAGGCCGTTGTCTCTTCCACGTGTAAAGTTGTCGCTGCGGTCGTTGCTGGTGTTAGGCTAGATGTGGTTTGCGCTTGTGAAGTAGCTGAAACCACATGTTATCGCAACTCGTCACAATTATTAGTAGGAAAGTTTTGAAGATCCTAGACTAGTAATTATTACTGAGTGGCAATACATACAACTTGTACTGTCTGAACTTATCTGAAGCTGAAACTCAGGATAAGCAAGGAAATATTAGATAGGTTATTCATAATTGTGATTTGCAAAACTTGTGAATTAGCACAAGTAGCCACATGATATCGCAAATCAAATTTTCTTAGATTAGATTTTTTTGTAGAATTTTACGAGCTGTAAGTGTGACAAAGTTTGAAACAAAAAGGTAGGCAATCCTTGGGATTTTTTGCATTCCTTGGTTTTACAACTTGGGATTATTTCTTTCATAAACATAATATCACACCTTGTTTCCCGGAAGGGTTAGAGGCAGAGGTGAACCAATAGTACACCCACATCTCGCCAGTTATGTTTAGGTCCAATGTCACTGTCCAAGGGGGCGAGCCTATTGCTATCAACCGTATACAAATCCAGACTCCGGGTTGCTACTGAGAAAATTCCAGATGGAATTTAATTGAAAAAAAAACCCAATAACACTTTGTCCGACCTGGGAATCGAACCCAGGACTTCAAGCTCAACAGAAGCGCTTGCGATCACCAGACCAATGGGGTAAGTACCTACTTATTTTGTTTCATTACAGGAATTACATTTTGATGCAAGTGTACAAAGTTTGATTGAAAACGACGACTTTCAGCACACTTGCAAAGGTAATATAAATAAAATGTCATAAGTATATATTATTAATATTTTGTACAATTATTTTCACTTGTAAATAATTGTCTGTTTACACGTGAAACTATAAATGAATAATTAAGTTTGCGCAACTAGTTTCGTAATGTATAATGCCGCGCATTCTAAAAACCTCCTGTATCAATTTCGTTTATTTTGTATAAACAATCGCACACTACAGGCACTTTTAGGATTCCGTGCCAAAATGGTGAAACGACACCCATAAGGTGAGACTCAGTCTGTCTGTCTTTCTGTCACAGCTGGATATCTCAAGAACTACTAATGCTATCAACTTGAAATTTGGAATAGTTTTAGATGACGTTTGCCCACCTATTTTGCAAATGAGAAAGAAGTAAAAATATATGTATATTTTTTGCAACAGGGACTGAAAGGCGGTCTGAATAATTCGAAGTGAAATTACTAGGGCATGTGGGGTATTATAATGAAAGAGCGCAGTTTGCACATTCTCAAATATTTTTTATACTTTTTTTAGGCCTATCTCCGAAGTTTGCAAAGAGAAAAATCTGAAATTATTCTATGTGATAGAAGTATATGTAAAGATTACAGAAAAAATAAAACGAAGTCTCTAAATAGCACACTTTTTCAGAAATGATCAACAAAAGTTACATTAGTTCCACTATTGGTCAAGCCGACTCGATCTTGCCCGGTTTTTTGTACTGAAATGCGTTGCGCTGCGGCCCCGGTGCGGCTGTAATGTGCTGCAGCCTTAAGACCACCCCGCAGCCTTCTCCAGTGCGGTAATAACATAACGACGCGGCGACGCTTGAAAGGCTTGAAAGGAAAGATTGAGGGGGGGACATAGGGCTAATTACAGGAGAACAGTTTGTTTTTTTTTTGAAAAGTTATTCTGTTCTCCTGAAAGTTAGCCCTATGTCGCTCACTCAATTTGGCCTTTCAAGCGTCGATAAGTAGATAATTGTGACCAACCCCTTTTCACCCAGCTATTCTGCTATTGTTGCTTCATAGATAGGTACTTGTTTATATTTAGGTTTTTACATATTAGGCGACAAACTGTGTGCCCGATAGTATTTCCGATCGGTAAAAATTTGGAACTTCCATACTAACTTTCATATTTTTACATCAGTAATATTTAACCCCTTATGGGAAAAGAATCCTTTCTTGGTGCTCACTTACGTTATTAACAAGGAACCTTTGTACTAAATTTCATGTTTCTAGAGCCAGGTCCAGGCTGTACGCACAGCCTGGACCTGCCTGGCAGGTCAGCCTGGAAAGATTAAACTTATTAACTGACAAACTACGCAGTTTGTCAGTTAATGAGTTTAATCTTTTGAAGAAGATTTTTATTACATATCGGGAATGCGCAAGGTAGCCTGCGAAATCTCTGGGAACTTTAGGAGATGGAAATTGACTAATAATATAATAACAAATGTTAATCTGCCAGGATTTATTTTTCAGCTAATTAATAATGTGCTAAATAATAAAAATATGCTGTTATTTCGAAGCAGTCGTTTTGCTTGGATGCGGCTTACCTGGAGGATCATCAGCTGGGTCATTGCCAAATCTTCGAAAATTTCCTAAAAATAAGAGTTCTGTATTGTAAATTGTAATATTAGATGTTGATGGATTCATGTACCTACCTACTTATTTAGTCAAGATAGTTGTACACTTTAGGAACTTTTTTAAGTACGTTAAAATAAAAAAATATTGGTAGGGCAGCGATCAAAGTGAACTCAACTTGAAACTCGTAAATTATATAAAGCAAAACCTCAGGAAGCACATCATTATAACATTATAAAAAATAATCAGTCGTTGTTTGATGGTCTGTAACACACTCTTAAATGAGTGTTGAACCTAAGATTTCTATCTTAGGTTCAACACTCATTTAAGAGTGTGTTGTACACGCTTGTACGATACGACTACATACAGAAAGCAAAGCTCATAGAAATCTCTATTCATATACAGCCGAAAGCTTTGTTGATAGAAAACATTGTTTGTAGATATCTCAGCCCATAGGAAGCACTACTGTTAACAGAGATCTCTGTTCATAGACAGCACTTCTTGCCGTTAACTTTTTTCATAGAAATCATCGTTTCCAGATACTTTGGTTCACAGAAACCAATTACTTAGATAATTATTTTTAAGGAAGTTGTATTCCCGTTCGCTCGCTCTTGCACCCCATGTCGACGGAGCGCGCGGGGCTCCTATTTCTGTGTAAAGGGTTTGAAGTAGCCTAACCAAACCTATCCTCGGGGTGCCCTTCGCTCGCTCTTGCATCCTACGTTGCGCTTTCTGTGAACCAAGGTATCTGGAAACAGTGGTTTCTATGAACAAAGTTTACAGCAAGAAGTGCTATCTATGAACAGAGATCTCTGTCAACAGTGCTTCTTATGGACCGAGATGTCTACGAACAATGTTTTCTGTCAACAAAGTTTTCGGCGAAACGTGCTGTCTAGGAATAGAGATTTCTATGAGCTTTGCTTTCTGTATGTTGTTGTATCGTACAAGCGTGTTTCTATCTGGTTACACACCGCTCTTAAATATGTGGCCATATTTCTGATACCTACATGAAGTAAAGTGTACTTTGCAAAATAATAGCTGAAGGCATAGAAATGAAATAATCGAAACAGGGTGCAGGGTGCATCGTACTCCCGAATGTATGGCTAGGAGTGTGATTTTGAACGCGTTCGAAGCGTATGACAGGTACGGTCAACCAGTAAGTGTTGATGGCAGGTAAAATCCTGCTATACCTACCTAATACGAGCCAATATTGCAGGGCGTAGCGTTATAACTCGATTTTGATCGCAGACCGTAGGGACTTTGTTCAATTACGTCATAGAAAAAAGAGAACACACGTTCGGGAGAGAGTTTTGCTTTAGGTACACTAAGTAATTATGTCTACATTTTCCGTTCTTTTTACCCGTCTACGGCGAAGCAAAAAGGCGGGTTATGACCAATTACGTTATAAAAAAAAGGAGAACGTTTTCCCCTTTGGCTTTTGTCAAGGATACCTCGCACAGTGTAATAAAGTGAACGAAGGTTAATGAGTAGACTGAAGCCACTCTTTATTACGGCTATGATTACGGCGAACATGGTACCTACTAACCTACCACTTATATAGGTAGGTACTATCCAATACCGTCATACGTATAATGATGTTTTTAGGGTTTCGTACCAAAATGGTAAAACGGAACCCTTATGGCGAGACTCAGTCTGTCTGTCTGTCCGTCTGTCACAGCTGGATATCTCAAGAACTTCTAATGCTATTGACTTGAAACTTGGAATAGTTTTAGATGACGTTTGCCCAACTATTTTGCAAATAAGAAAGATTTTTTTTTCAATAGGAACTGAAACGGGGTCTAAAAAATTCTAATACTAGGGCATGTGGGGGTATCATATGAAAGAGCGCAGTTTGCACATTTTCAAACTATTTTTCCTTTTTTTAGGCTGCTTAGTTTTTGACTTTTGATGAAACATGTAAACAAAAACACCGTTCCCTTATATCTGAAGTTTGCAAAGAGAAAAATCTGAAATAATTCTTAGTATGTTATAATAGAAGTACCTATATGTAAAGATTACAGGATAAATAAAACAGTATTAAAATTCTCAGAGGCCGATTGAAATTTAAAAACATATTATTATGATGGTACGGAACCTTCGGTGCGCGAGTCCGACTCGCTCTTGACCGGTTTTTTTATATTAGCATAATCAACGGAGTAGGTAGGTAAATATTAGGTACGTCCATAGAGATCCTGTCCACATCCACGTCGGGCTGAGCGTTTCCTCATTGCATTTATTGCTTATTAGTCGATACATCCATTTCTAGCGAGTAAATTGGTGCGAATCGACTAATAAGCCGCTTTTATAAGTCCTACATGATTCATATCTACTTACTTATTTTCAGAAGTACTTAACTTAGAACTCGCAATTCGTATTGCTATAAGTACGATAAATTCCTCGAATGCATCCGTAGTTGAATATCATTTGACTGTCCTGTGATGCCGAGTTCCATCTATGTTGTCGAATGTTTGTTTAAGAAACGTTAACAAAATTGTTTGCTCGAAATGCACTTTTAGAGTGACTTAACAGTTGATAATAAAAAAAACAGGAAAAATGATGTGTTCACCTCATAGTATTACTACCTACTTACATAATTATAAGCGAATGCGAATGCTCATTTTTTTTTTTTTTTTTGCTGTCTATGCTGTCCCACTGCTGGGCAAAGGCCTCCCCCAAATCCTCCCAGGAACTCTTTTCCCGCGCCACCTCGAACCAGCCCTCGCGGTACGCGTCCAGGTCACCTCGCCATCTCTTTCTGGGCCGGCCATCTTCAGGCACCCATTGTGTGGAGATTTTTGCCCAGCGGTCATCGTGCATAAGGCTAATGTGACCCGTAATGTGAATGCTCATAATAATGTTAATTAATAATATTAAGTAATTAATTATTCTAGAGTGTGTCAGACTTACCACGACTTTTAGCAGGAGAATCTGGAAAGTAGGTACGTAAAGTTGTAATTTATTGATTTTATCTAATGTTGGGTACCCACAGAGCAACAGTGGTGGCCCAGTGGTAACAGCTCTGACCAAAACCTACAGGATCTCATAATACTTACAGCACTGCTAGAGCCGTACTAGAGCGTAGAGCTCGAACGTATGCAGATTTTTTCTTTCTCAGTTTTAGAAAACGGAGAATGAAAACGTCGTGTGGAAGTATAAATGTATGTGTAGAGGTAGGTACACTGAATAAATGGGAGTGATATGAAGATTCGAATGACGTTGTCGCGAACACGCTGATTCGAAAACTGTTTGAATGGTACGCTAGTACGAAAGTTTTGGCATTGAAATCCACTGTTGCGAACAGCATAATATTCCAATCTGAATTTGTCTGAGGATCGAACTCGCGACCCCGATAAAGCCTTAGCTTTGTATTGGGTTTGGCAAACAAGAGCAATAAGAAGTACCTATTATTTTAAGTTAACTGTTTTAATTTCCAGTAAGTATAGTAATCAACACAGAAGTCATTACCAAAAGTTAACTTAAAATAATAGGTAGGTCATGCTGTTCGCAACAGTGGATTTCAATGCCAAGACTTTCGTACTAGGTAGCGTACCATTCAAACAGTTTTTCGAATCAGCGTGTTCGCGACAACGTCATTCGATATAGCGGTTTTCGACTTAATGTGTTTTCGAACTGGCGTACCACTCTTAATTTTTTTCGAAATAGCGTGTGTCGCAATAACGTCATTCGAATCTTCATATCACTCCCGAATAAATAGGTCATCATCATCGCCAAGCCTTTTCCCAACTATGTTGGGGTCGTCTTCCAGTCTAACCGGATGCAGCTGAATACCAGTATTTTACATGGAGCGACTGCCTGTCAGACCTCCAAAACCAAATTACTGGGTAATACGATACCCCCTGATAAAACTGGTTGTCAGACTTACGGGCTTCTGACTACCCGTAACGACTGTCAAAGATCCACGAATGACAGCCGGGACCTTTCCGAGCCACGGATGAATAAATAGGTACGCGGGTAAGGAAGATCGTCTAGCTGTAGGTAATATGCGCAACTTGAGTTGCGGACAGCGGAAGAGTTTGTTTGTTTGCTTGAACGCGCTAATCTCAGGAACTACTGGTTCGAATTGAAATTTTTTTTTTTGTTTGATAGTCCATTTATCGAGCTAGGCTATAATTAAAAACATTTTTTGTGTTGAATAGTCCATTTATCGAGGAAGGCTATAATAGGCTATATATGTATTGTATCAAATATATAGCCTATTATAGCCTTCCTCGATAAATGGACTATCCAACACAAAAATATTTTTTTAAATTCGAACCAGTAGTTCCTGAGATTAGCGTGTTCAACCAAACAAGTCTTCAGCTAGGTATAGATATAGATTTCTTTTTACTTTTCTTTAACCTGACTGAGGGTATTAACTACTGGGAAAAAAAATGTCGCGTTCGTCAAGACTGAACGCATCATTCCTAGGGGTATTAACTAGCGGGAACGACCGGTTATAAGGATTTCAATAATATCTACGTTTGTATCAAATTAATGTGAACTTACCAAAATAGTAATAATCAGGCATCATTCGTCGACGGTTGAGTCCTAAAAAGATAATCAATAGGTATTTCATAAACTTACAACTAGCTTAGTTTACCACGCAAACGATTTAAAATGGTAGATAGGTAATATATAGCTCCATACAGCTGCGAATAGCGGAAGTTTCATTTTGAATTATTCTTAACGCGATTTCCTGCGTATGATTCATCATGACTGACGTGGCGTAATAATATAATTTGAATCGATTCTGACTAGGGTTCCTTGTGTCTGGCATATGTCCAACGTAGGACATAATATGGACCTAGGTAGCTTTGTGAAGGGCTAGATGAGCCTTTCAAAGAACTCAAACAACGGTAGGATTTCTTTAAGTTTATATTGACTGAACGTCTTTCCATATTCCCGATTAAACTAGCACTGACTTTTCTAAACAAAAAAATCTAATAAAATATTTGACACTCCGTTATACCTTGCTTGAATGTTCGAATGGAACCCGCAGGAAATTATGATCAGCCTGCACTACATAACGTTGACTTTAGACCTTTAGTGGACAACCTTTATGCACTGTGCGAAGATTGCAGAACGATAACTTAGGCCCATTTGCAGTTGCACCAATGCGCATGTTTCGACAGCTATGAGTTTACATTTTTGGTGGTCTTGACCACCACGTTACTTTGGATGACATCACCGTCAGAAGATAACGGTGAGTAGCTACTTATGTACCTATAAGATATATCTTACTGTACGGGAATCTATAGTTTTCATCCGGAAAGTTTTGTCGGCCTGGTCCGGGAGGCGGGGGGTAGCCCATAGGCATAGGGGGCCAGCTCGCGTATGGCATCATCATGGGCGCCCCAGGTGGCATTACGTTCGGCGGCGCAGGTGGTGCATCTAGCGTCGGAGGGGGTCGCGATGCTGGCATCGAAGGAGTCACTGGACTCGCTGTCAGATAAAATTCATGGAAAAATTAATACTATATAAGTACTTATACTAGCGGTCTGAATGTAGTAGCTAAATAACCGCTTATGGATTACCGGTAGGTACAGTCAACAGCAAAAGTAGATGATCAAAATCAGAAATACAATACTAATTAACGGAGTTCGCGTCAGAACTGTATGGCAGAGCTGTTGCTGTTGTTGTTGTTGAGCTGTGTGCAGAGACTGTGTGGCTGTGTGGCAGAGTTCTGACGCGAACTCCGTTCATTAGTATTGAATTTCTGATTTTGATCATCTACTTTTGCTGTTGACTGTACCTACTTTAATAACTGGAGCAGTCTTGAAAGGTTCTCATTTGCAAATCCTGATGTTAAATAAATCCAACTTGACTATTACCTTATCTACACTACCTGAGAAATGAGACATTCGACAGAGGTATATAGGGTGACTGGTAATTAGTGACCGATACTTAAACACGTGATTTTATTCATCATTATGAACAACTTTTAATATGGGACCAAACCTGAAATCGCGAAAAAAAAATCAGCTGTTCCCTACATTTATGTTCGCTTAACCCGTCAAAATGTAGGGAGCAGCTGATTTTTTTTTCGCGATTTCAGGTTTGGTCCCATAGTAAAAGTTGTTCATAATGATGAGTATAATCACGTGTTTAAGTATCGGTCACTAATTACCAGTCACCCTATATACACCCTTAAATAAACAATTAGGTACCTGTTACTTCTGTTTCATTCATTGCCATCGTTGAGTTGAATTCCTCTGGCGAGCATGTACTATTTTCTTCTTCAGTAGAATTTTCCATAACATCATCGTTTGTCCGCAAAATTTGTGCAAAGTCTTTCAAGAGGAAATCAACAACATTTATTTACCATCAAATTATAAAGGATTTTTTAATTTACTACTACCTATTTGAATAAAAATATATTCTTACCTGATTTAAGTAGCTTAACCAAAAGCAAGGCTTCTTTCAGAGTGTCGTCCTCGAGATCATCGACTGCTACAGCCACCTCAAGGGTGATACTTCCTATAGTTAAAATCCCTAATAAATGCAGTAGCTTCGTACTTAAAGTCATATTAGAAAATTTCTTGCCGTGTCCAAAACTAAAATTACTATTTCAACATTTTATGCTAATAGAAATCGATGTAAGTAATAAAATTCTGCGTTATGTGTTTCTAGTTAGGCAAAGAGCATTTCAAGTTTACAAGTAAACGTGTAGGTATGTGAAAAGTAGTTTAAAAATAAATGATTATAACAAAGCACATAAAAACATTTTATTTTCTGTTACATAATACGAGTAGATGAAACCTATGTACCAACAAAATAAAAAGTTAATAATTTACAATAAAACTGAAAAAGGCTAGATCTACCCATTGAAATCAGACATAGGATGGACGTGGTAGATAAGTAATAATCTAGATACTTAGTACCTACTTACTATGACAATGTTCAACTTTAAATAAAAAACGGTACCTTGGACATTGACTCAACACTCGATAGTAGGATCTCAAATATCACTGCTTCTTATATAACTAGGTATCTACATACAGTTCAACTTAACAACTTCACTTCCTTGTTATGCGTCCATTCCATCGTTTTGCCAGAAACTGCTGATTTCGTTGAATGGTGACTGTTGTTCTGCCACCCCACTGCTTCCTGAGAACTTCTGCATATACAATAATAGATTTTATTAGTTAAATGTACTTTTCTAATGGAGGAACAAGGTGTGGTCAAGCTCAAATCCTGGGCCTCCAATGATGTAGATAAAGATGATGTAATAGGTACCCAGATTTTTTCATTATACTGCTTTTTAGCTTTTCACCAGAGTTTAAATTCTAAAAATTGTATTTCTGCTACAATTTTGAACAAATATTTTGCTCGATAACTAAGATTAAAAAAACTGAAGTGTTAATCGACTTTTGTTGCTGACTGTACAGACGCCAGCATATCAACCTACTACAATCTGTCAAATTTCTTTAATAGATTTTCAACTTTATCGCTAAAGCATAACGTTCAAAGTTGATTGGGAAAATTTGACAGTTTCGGGTAGCTTGATGTGCTGGTGTCTGTACATTAGTTTAGTGGGTTCATTTTCAGAAAAATGTTTTGTGTATAAAATCGATAGTTATAAGTTACAACAGCGAAAAGCACAATAATTGTAAAATTGCAAAAAGAGAATGCTTGTTCTTGCATTGTTTGATTATTCATAGTTTTGTACTTGAGAAAAGTATTTAATAAACTTTAATATGATTAAGGGCTGATTTTTCAATCATCTGCTAACTTAATTCGAGGAATAATTTTGAAATTTTTACAGTTATTTCATGCAAAAACTGCCAAACGTCAATTGTATTCCTCGAATAAAAGTTATCTGGCGATGGAAAAATCAGCCCTTAGAAGTTTAAACTGTTAAATAAATGACTAGAAAAAGATTGACACTGCCTTTCCTTCACTTTTAACAAAGAAAAACCTCTCGTCAAACAAAAAAACATATTTTTGTTTATTTGCATTTCGGCCGAAAATGCAAATTCCATTTTTGACCGAAAAAAATAATACATTTTCAATCTGTTTCTAGTTCAGCGGTGCTATTCTGTAAAAATCTCACCGTGAAAACTTAGGTGAAGTGAGCGTGGAGTGAGCTGTCAATAGTGTCAATTCCTAGCAAAAACAAACTCACTTCACCTAAGTTTTTACGGTGAGATTTTTACAGAATCGACCAGCTGTACCCTAATTACGTAACACACTGTCAATTACAACCTGAATGAATCATTTTGAAGGATATTGCTACCTATAATTTATTAATACATTGCTTCATATCGCTCATTTGGAGAAACATCGACGTAAATTAATTTTTTCACAAAAATGAGTTAAATAATTATGACAAAAACGCATTTAGAAACGTATTTAGGTATCTACGTTAGGAAAATTAAAAGACGTAAAATAGCAGTTACGTCGATGTTTCTCCAAATGAGCGAAATACAGTTCGAAAAATTTGTCTGCTCAACAACGTACCTACCTATATAAATAACGAAATGAATGTTGAAATAAAAGTCATTCCTACTGTTAGTGTGTTACGCAGTTACCCCGCTGGCTTAGTATTTAATTTTCTACTGCAGGTACATATGGGGCTTGAAATAGGTAATGATGAATCGATGAATAAGGACAGCATTTTCGACATAAGCGAACTGTTGATGGCCTTCCCCTACCCACAGTCGAATCGCCGCCTCATCAGCGCCACGGTCAACCATCAAAAAGATCGTCGAAAGATTCGGCGTCACTTTACCGGTTAGAAAACCTTTAGGAAGTGCAGTAGAATTCGCTGATAATTATAATTTAATGTCTTTGGCTTATAACGACATGCATCGAAGGATTCGAAGGGACGGACGTGACAAATACGTCATACTAAGCGGACGTCATACAAAGCATATTCTTAGAAAATAAACAACAAAAACTACATATTGCATGTACCTACCTATTAATAAAAAACCGGCCAAGTGCGTGTGAAGTGTCCCGTAGTTGGAATGAATTCATCCCAAGAACAAACTTAACATTGTAGTTAAAAATCATGTTCTCCCATACATTGCAACTGCAAATGTAAGTTAGTCGACTATTACTCGTAATCTTGTGAAGCCTACTTAGCTGTGATAGTTTTCCTTTTAACTTCGTTATAATATACCTACTGCTACTGTGATTTTATTTCACATATCCAAAAACAACCATTTAGCTGGCAGGAGGGGGTGGACACTTGACTCTAACAAAAATTAGCAGTTTAAAGCTTAATATTTCACAAACACATCACTGAATCGAAAAATTGTTTTCAAAAACTCACAAAATTTTTGAAGGACCTATCCAACGATACCCCACACCATGGGATGGACGAGAAAAAAACATCCCCACTTTACGGCACTTAAATTGTTTTTTCATGGTTTTCTTTTACCACTTTGTCGGCTTGATTAATATGTATATCCATGCCAAATTATAGCTTTCTAGTATAAGAGTCTCTGAGGACGGACGGACGGACAGACGGACCCGGACATGGCGAAACTATGTATATTAAGAATTCCTTGTTGACTACGGAGCCCAATATAAGGAAAAGAAAGATGAGCTGACACAAAACAAACATATTAAAAACAGAATAAAAGTTGTTTATTACAAACATTACACATGGTTTATTATTTCTTAGTGCGTGCGACATGTCGCTTATTACCTATTTCTTCTTTTAACTTTGTTAGAAAAAAAAAACCATAAGAAAACTAAACTTACTTTGATGTTATGGCGTATCGCATATCCCTTCTTTCGAAAGGCAACTAGAGTTACCGGCCTCAGACGTCTTTCAAAGGGTTCGAAGTAATCCTGTTAACAATATGGGACAAAATAATTACGTTATGTTTCTAGGGCTCGGCAGGGACCACACAGTACGTTTTATATACACTGGGACCCCGTCACCCCCCCTCCAATTAGGACCGCGACTGCTACTACAGTTCCGATATTGGTGCCATGGACAAACAAACCCTGTATACTTGGTATACCTATACGCATGGGCGGCAGTTAATTTTCAGGGGGATGCATTTTCAGCTCCACTGAGCGATCTCAATCATTTTTAACCGGCTTCAAAAAAAGGAGGAGGTTCTCAATTCTGATGTTTAAATATACAATATTTTATACATATATGTATGGTCGGGCATAACTCCGTCAATAAATAGACGGATTTGCAAAATTCTGTTTTTAATGCATAAAGGGGATTTATATGGGACCACCTATATAATTTTTTTTTTAACTTTGCTTGTGTAATTTTTTAGTTACCTATCTGCAATAATACGATGTTTTTCCACTTAGTTTACATTGATGATGTTTTAATAGCTTCCTCTCACTGATATTTACATAGCTAGTAGTGTTATATGAATTTGTAAACGAGGTTTTATTACCGACTTCAAAAAAAAAAACCGACTTCCAAAAAATACACTACAAATTGAAAAATAACTTTAATTTCGGAAGTCGGTGTCTTTGGTTCCGCATTTTCGTTTAATGACACCGACTTCCGAAATTAAAGTTATTTTTCAATTTGTAGTGTATTTTTTGGAAGTCTTTTTTTTTTTTGTAAAAAGTTTTTATTTTTCACTTTTTAGTGGGTCAGTTTGTAATTACAAGCTTTTTTTATCTAAGTTACAATAGCCTAATGTGAACTGCTCATCACATGTTACAAAATATTGCTTTTCCCGATGCTGGGACGTTTATTGTTGAGGAGTTCTCCTGGTAAGAGCCAGGAGAACTCCTCAACAACCACTCACCATACGCATTGTAACGAGCATATATTGCTTAGCAACCACCGCAACCCGTGAAATATTTGTCATTGAGTAGTTCCGATGGCCATCTGTGGTCTTCATCATCAGCTCCACTTTACCAAATGATGATTTGCGAGAGCAAATGCTCAAGTTACTTTAATTATTGAGTAGGCCACACGACGAAAGAGCATTGCTAGAAATGACGCGATTACTCTACTTAAATTCGGTTTCAAATTAACGCATCAGCATAATGACTAGTAGGTAGAGGTCGTCCTATGTAAAAGTACAATCTTAATTAGGTATTATTTTTGTACGAACTGAACATTTTGGCATATTGAACCGTATGAAGTAAGCCCAACAAAAGGTAACTGCTGTAAATCGTTGAGGAATTCCCTCGACTGTCTATGGTCTCCATCATCAGACCTGTAATGGCACTTATAACCTATATGGGTGCAAAGTTTTTATTTATTTTATTTATTTAACACATGAAATGCTTTCCTTTGCCATTACAGTTCTCATCAATATAAATGAATTAATTCCAAACACAAGGTAGCTACTGTAAACTGTTGAGGAGTTCCCTTAACTGTCCTTCGTCTTCATCATCAGACCCCGAATGACAGTCACAACCATGTAGGTGTAAAGTTCACATCAATACAAATTAATCAAGCCCAAACACAAGGTAACTGCTGTAAATCATTGAGGAGTCCCCTCGACTGTCTTTCGGCTCCATCATCAGATCAACTCCAGGCCTTCATTAAATTGTAGTGCTTTAAAATACCTAACGAAAAAATTAACAAACGCACTAGTCGCTCCTACGATTTTCGAATGTTCCCCTCGATTTCACTGGGATGCCATCACCAGATCCTGGTTTCCTTATCGTGGGACCACCCTTGGCATATCTCCTTTCCAACAAAAGAAGAATAATCAAAATCGGTTCATAAACGACGGAGTTATCCGCGAACACACATAAAAAAAAAAAAAACATACGGTCGAATTGAGAAACCTCCTCCTTTTTTTGAAGTCGGTTAAAAAAGGAGGTTATTTCACTTTTTAGTTGTACCTACCCCAGGTACAACTAAAAAGTAAAATAACCTCCTTTTTTTTGAAGTCGGTAATAAAACCTCGTTTACAAAAAAATAAAAAAAACAACGGTCGGTGTCTTGGGATCTGTATTTTTGATTTTGGTTTTTGCCACCGCGACTTCCGATATAAAGTTATTTCATAATTTTAAGTTAATTTCTTTTTGAAGTCGGTTTTTTTTTTTATTAGTTACCTACTTTTTTATTTCGTAATTTTTAGTTTAAAGTAAAAACTGGATTATTTGTTTGTAATGAGTTGGTTTTGGTTTGGTTGAAACTTATTTTTGTTTTCGCTTCACAGGTGTGTTGAAAAACGTAGTTTGATGTGCGTAAGCATTTGCCTACTTACTTACCTTATCAAATGTACCTTACTACTCGTACAATTTTTTGGTTTCTCAAAGATTTATTTTAGACTTAATTAGGGCCAACATTTATTTTTACCGATTATACATTATTATGCAATGCATAATTATTTATTCTTAAAAAAGGAGCAGGTTCTCAATTCATCTGTAAGTACTTACTTATAAAAAAAAAACAACGAAGTCGGTTTTGTTTTTGTAAAAATGTTTTTTATAAGTAGGTACTTAGATACTTCTACTTATTTTAGATCCTTTTGAAGTCAATAGGACTGAGATACTTTGATGAGGCAAAAAATTCTAAACTGTTAGTAAGTACCTTAGTAATTGACCATAATATAGCTCACCTTATTAAAAGAAGGATCAAATCCCAGTGACAGGGTTTTGGCAAGTTTCGTCAAAGAATGCGGTGCTTTCAGTATCACTTCATATCTTTTTATGTTGTCTCCCCACACTTCTGGTTGCTAACAAAAATAATAGTAACAATATACATTGGATAGAAATGAACAAAGTAGAACTAGTAAAATGACAAAATGAACACTTTTTGTTAATAATGTGATTATGTGAGTGTACCACTGGATAGTAGCTGTAGTAGTAGCCAGTAGCAAGTACCTAAGTGTGGCAAGATAGGTCAGATTTTTAAAGTAATAGTATACTATACAGTACAATATAGCAATATACCGCTACTACAAGGTCAAATTGGCTGGTGAAACTTCACAGAAGTCTTCTTCCTAGCGTGTCGATGGCAAATATACAACATTATTTTTAGTATATGCGAAACCCGAAACACGTGTCTAGTATTTTTATGTAAAGAATCTATGTACAATATTTCAAAACTGTATCATGAAAAATCACATAGTTACCTGTTTGTCCGTACAAAAACATGCTCACCCGCGCCGCCGCGCCGCCGCCGCCCGCCGTCTTGCGCTCATTGATAATAGTACAGTCACGAGCAAAAGTGTGTATACACTTGGCTTTATTCAAATACGATTTTCTCCTTTAGTTTTGAATGAAATTTTATGTTATTACGAACAAAGTATTTTAGAATCCATAGGTCTGTGTAAAGTGTCGTATTTCAACGTTACATTCGTTATTTCACGAAAAAATTGCAATTGTAAGTTGCCAAGTGTTGACATATTAGTGCTCGTGACTGTACGTTCGGCGTGGAGATTGGATACCTACTGTATCATGGTAACTTTGAACCTTTTTTAAATATTTTTGGGAAAAAATATAACATGGGGTAAAAATGATTGGAATCGATTCAATCACTTATTCTGAACAAACTATAGGTATTCAGGTTTCGCATATACTAAAAATAACGTTGTAGAGGAACAAATTAAATTAGCTAGAGAAACTCTGCAGACGTGATGGGTATCGATATCCAAAAGTCTGACAACTAGTTACGGAGGTCAGATTGGCAGTCGCTACATGTAAAATACTGGTATTCAGCTGCATCCTGTTAGACTGGTAGTGGTTAAGTGTAGAAAAAGGCAGGCATGACGATAATGATGATATTTACATTGCTCAAATGTGACGTAGGAGTCTTATCCCATAAAGATCCGTGGTTTAATGTATTTGATGGCGCGGGCGCCGCGGATGTGGAAGCTGCAACTGTCGATGTTTTGAGGGTTGATTTCGCTTGCTTTACATCTTTTGGTGGTTCTTTAGTATCTGAAAAAAATTAAGTAGGTATATAAGTACTTACGTAAAAAAACTACATTCAAACTGGCTTTCAATTTTAATTAAAATTAGGTGAAAGCTGAAACTCATTGCAGTTTATGTTTTGTTTTAACAATATAATGTAACGAACGTAAGCTAATTCTTCGTATTGCTTCTGGTCTCAGGTCCACCTAGCTGGGAAACGTCCCACCCACGCAACGCTTACTACTAATGGTGGACGCTGGTCTCACTGCCAGGACACGTCTGCTAGGTCTTCGACCTACTTAGGATAATTAGGGTTCCGTACCGAAATGGTAAAACGGAACCTTAATTATGGTGAGCCTCAGTCTGTCTGTCTGTCAGAGCTGGATATCTCAAGAACTACTAATGCTATCAACTTGAAATTTGGAATAGTTTTAGATGACGTTTGCCTAACTATTTTGCATATAAGAAAGAAATGAAATAAAAATAAAAATTTCAACAGGGACTGTTTCGAGACATCGTTTTATTTTTCCTGTAATCTACATACCTAAACTTCTATCACCTAGAACAATTTCATATTTTGCTCTATGCAAACTTCAGAGATAAGGGGGAGGGAACGGCATTTTTTTTACATTTTTCATCAAACGTCGAAAACTAGGGGCTTAAAAAAAAGAAAAAATGTTTGAGAATGTGCAATCTGCGCTCTTTCGTATGATAGATACCCCACATGCCCTAGTAGCCCCACTTCGAATTTTTCAGACCCCCCCTTTCAGTCCCTGTTGCAATAATATATAAATAATTTTATTTCTTTCTTATTCTCAAAATAGTTGGGCAAACGTCATCTAAAACTATTCCAAACAAGTTGATAGCATTAGAGTAGTACAAACACTTTTACACGTCAATTATGTTTTTTTTTAAACTAGATGAGGTCGGCGTTTCCTATCTGACTACTCTGATATAGGTATCCAGCTGTGACAGACGGACAGACAGACAGAGTCTCACACCATAAGGGTTCAGTTTTACCATTTTGGTACGGAACCCTAAAAACGGGCCAAGAGCAAGACGGGCTCGCAAAATTCGAGTTCCGAACCAAAAATTACACTCTAAAGTCTAAAGAACTGTTGCTGGTGTACCGTAATTAGGTACTGTATGCACTTTATAATTATACACGCCCAGCTCAAAAACTATAAGTAGTTACATGTAAATAACAAAGACCTGCACCCTACCCACCCTACCCTAATTGCGTAACACACTAAAACCTAATGCTTCATATGTTCGAAAAATTCGTCTGCTCATAAATAAAGTTAAAAACAACGTTAATGACGCAATGAATGTTGTTGAACCGTCAAAATGAAAGCCATTCCTATTAATAGAGTATTAGACAATTACCCCGACTTCCTATAATGTCGGAACCTATTCTATTCCTGCCTAAGTACCTATCTAAGTAAATTCTTTCACGAGAGCAAAATAGCCATTTCTTCTGTCCTATATTGTAAAGGTACGCAAAGATAAATATCGTATGGTACCCATCCTACCCATGACCTAGGTCTACTTTCCTTAAAAATCATCATCATCTCAGCCGAAAGACGTCCACTGCTGGAAATAGGCCCCAAACACCTCCACTTCGATCGGTTCTGTGCTTCCCGCATCCAGCGGATTCCTGCGCCCTTCAGTAGGTCATCGGTCCACCTTGTGGGAGCTCTTCCAACGCTACGTCTTCCGGTGGTAATCCGGCGGTTGCCACTCTAGAACCTTCGGCCCCATCGGCAGTGCCGGATTAACCCCTAAGCAAATTAAGCAATTGCTTAGTAGGGCATCAAGTAGTCTTAATCCGGCACTGCCCATCGGCCATCTGTTCTGCAAGCAATGTGCCCTGCCCACTGCAGTGGCGTAACTATACCGCTTAGGGCCCGTGGAAAATTCAAGGAATGGGGCCCTCCCTCAATGTAAAGAAGCTCAACCAACGTTATAGTTTTTTTCTCATTAGCACTTCTCCCGCGACTTCATTCGCGTACATTTCATATTTTCCCCTGCAAAATTTAACACCTGACTGCTTCTGTCCTTATGTTAGGATCTTCCTGTGCTCATGGCCCTCTTGGACTGGGGGTCCCCTTCTGGCTGGGGGCCCGTGGCAATTTGCCCCAATGCCACCCTATAGTTACGTCACTGCCACTGCCACTAAAGGTTGAAAAAAAAACAGATATTATTATTTACTTACATTCACAAGATACAATGTGAGCCACAAGAGGAAGAACAGCGAACGTAATGTAAATGTACATCTTAACAAGTAACTACACTGAATTGTACAATAACCGTGTTATCCGCGTCGAGGTATGGATGAAACTGATATTATCACCGATTGTTAGTAGTTATGAGAGAACTGGTTGAAATTCCGTGAGAAAATTAGCTAACTACAGGTAAGCCTGTAAAAGTGTGCGCTTCGGTAATATTTGTGTTTTTCCGAATTAGCGCGAACGACGCGCCACTGAGTTACCGCCCACAAAGCCAATGCCTCTCAGTTCTTTCTATCGCGCTTTGTAGTAGTGCACCTACCATTGCGCGTTTGTATGAAGTTTTCTCTCTGTCGTTACCTACTCCGGTATTACCACTAAAAATGTTTTAATAGCTTTTTGGAAATACATAGAGTTGTAAATCTATATTTTTTCAAACATTATAATCAAAAATAAGCAAACAGCTCTATATCTGATCTGATCATCGCCCGATGATCAGATCAACGCCCGATGATGAAATACGAACGCCCGTTCGTATTTCCGGAGATAGGCGATGAATTCCGAAGCGCAAACTTTTGTTTGTATGGCTGTACCTACTTGTAAACATTTTGTCTTACACGGTAATGCTGTCCAGTCGAAGCTATTCCTCGAAACAATGTTCCACAATGTCCCTGTCGTAACGTAACACTATAGCAAGAAGTAATTAGTATCTACTTATTAATTTACTGTCTCGTTCGTGTAGTGGTCGCAACACTCGCAACTTCGCTAGCGCGACTGCTAAACATGGAGTCCTAGGTTCGATCTGAATCAGGAATTCCTCAGGAGTTTCTCGTATGTCTAGTGGTCGCAAGCCCTACTGCTGACCATGAGGTCCTGGGTTCGATTCCAAGGTCGGGCTAGTTGTTATTGGGTTTTTTCGTAAACATCTTGTAAACATAGGTAAGTACATATAGGTACCTCAGTGGGTTGCGAATTACCTCAAAACGTGTTAGGTACGTAAATAAAAAACTTTTACCCTTTGGGTGCGGAACCCTAAAAATGAGTAAAACAGTAGTTTTGATCAAGTTTTTATGAAGGATTATTTTTTAAGGATATATTAAAAGTAAATACGGATTTAATTATTCAATTATCGGCTTCGCGAAGGTCATCGGTCATGTTGTAGAAGATGGCGTGGCAGGGTGCGCGGGCGCAGGGACGGCGCTGCTCTTCACGTTCTCCGGGCGCGCATCGCCCCACCACGCACACCCGGTACCGCGTGATGGTACCACCACCGCATGTAACTGAACAGTTGCCCCATTTGCTCCACCGACTCCAGATTTTACGATTCTTCAATGTTTGGTCGTCTTCCCATGACACTGTTTGCACAGAAAACATAGTTAATAATAAATACAAACATTGTTTTCCCAATATGTAGTTTTGCACGTAGCGTAGGTATTAATTCATTTATGGGCGTAGCATTGGGGTTGTTCGCGGCTTGATTCAAATACAATTGCGCCAGGGGGTGGGTCAATCCTGCCTGCCCGTCTGCCCGTCTCCCCCCGAAATCGTCAATACCTACTGCATCTCCTCCATTTGCGACAGAACTAACGTAATTTATTCATGGGAATCATCGAATCATCGTTCATTACCTACTCGCGTTGTGGTGCGCTAAATAAGTACCTAAATGTGATTTTTTGTCGGTAAAAGCTTACTAATCGCCGCTGCCCTTGGATAAAATATAATGTTTTTCGAAAAATCTGGAAAAAATATCACGAAATGTGTAGGTACCTAGTAAACTGCATTCGCGATTTATTTGCCAAAAATGTAAACAAATATGAGTTTATGGAAAAATTACTTTAAATCCTACACAATAAAGGTCAGTTGCCGCTACAACTTCAAACATTTTTATAACTTTTTCAATAGGTAGTGCTCAATATTCAACGCACCTGTTTTCCATGGGGGTAGACAGGAACTACAGAATACCACCTGCCACAGATTCTACTGTACCATCACTTATGACTTAACTACCTAATAACCGACTGATGAGACTGTATCTATGTGCTTTAGTTTGAGTAAATTATTTCCTCACTACTGCTCTCAAAACAATGAAGGAAAACCCCTTGAGGAAACCATGTCCTAGAACTAAAAATTCGAAGCATGTGACATCTACCAACCGTCGGCACTGAGCCCGCGTGGTAGATTACGTTACGACCCACTCCTCTCCTGTGTCCCAGCAGTGGAAACATTATGAGCTGATTATGCTACACGTGATAGTATCACGATGATTGATACTATCACGTGATTATGTATCACGTCTATGAAGTGTACACAGAAAAAAAAACTTATTTTAAAACTGATATTTCAAGTAACTATCGTCGTCGTTGACTCCAAAAAATCTTTTTTTTTTTATAGCGATAAACACCACGTTTGCAGTTTCGCTAGCTAATTTAATTTGCCTAGCCTTTTCCCAACTATGTTGGGGTCGGCTTCCAGGCCAACCGGATGTAGCTGAATACCAGTATTTTACATGTAGCGACTGCCTATCTGACCTCCACAACCCTTACAGGGGAAAATAGATGAGAAAATATTTTTTTTTTGAAGATTTTGAGCCAACCGGAGATCCCAAGTAACATGGGACAATAAATTGACAGGCAGAAGAGATGGCAATGCTCGCTCCCTACTGCATGGGGCTACATCAGCTACATGAAACATTATAAGTACTTAGGTGATTACCTCGGTACCTACCTAACTGGCGAAACGTAGGTACCCACACTTGGTACCGGCCCCACTATCAGGTGTAGGTACCCCAGCAGGAAAGTAGCTAGAGTGTTAAGAGTGGAACGTATAATTAGTGCGTAATCTGCTGTAAATGTGCGCCAAATAAAAAATTTGTGCGCTTTGTCGTTTTGGAAAAAAACGGAAAATACGATTCCTGCTAGGGTAACGTTTTTCCAGCTGGAAAATTCTAAACTACTTTCTGAGCTACTTTCCTGCTGGGGTAACGTACACCACTATCAGCCCAACCCTTTGGAAAATACAGGCGTGATGTTTTGGTATGTAATTCTAGTGAAGCGGTATCTACAACGCCACATGCGAACAACGCGTCATACTGACGTCATGCAGAGTTTACCGCGTAACTAGCATACAGACAACAACGGCCCGACATGAATCATCGGGCAGTTGCCCACCAGACACAACACCCGTCTGGTCGGAGGATCCTCCCTTTTCTATAGAGTATGAGTGAACTTTACACCCTGTTCCTCATACCTCTATACTAGCAAATAAAGTGGTCATGCTGATGGTTCCGTAAAGTTTATATTTGTGGTGCAGCACATGGTCGTCTGCAAAAAAACCAACAGTAGGTACGTGTTCACCTGTCTCATACTCTGAATCATCTGCCTCCAACGGTTTACTAGTCTTCTCTGTATGCAACACCGTGGCTGAAGTTTGCAGAGGCGCCTTATTTTTATGCTGCTCTTGTCTAACGAGATCAATCAACTCAATGGGACTCAACACCAGTTTGTCCTCCTTTCGGTTTCTGTAAACTGCATGAGCTAGGCAAGTGAGAACAACGAGAACCAAAGTAATTCTATTCATTTTAATAAAAAGTTATATACAACAAGTAGGTACACTAGAAGACAGCATGTGCAAAGACTACAATATGATGCTGAGCATGTGCCACTCTGTGACATTGCAGTTTCAAAGAGATTATAGATCGGTAGTTGTATGTGTAGGTTGTAGCTAACCATAGATTTAGGAATATCATCTTACAGCATAGCTATTCACAACCATCAGACATGCTATCGTATCGACATTTTGATAGACATTTCGATAACCTGATTTGCTTTGCCCCTGACAGCAAACAGCTTTCGGAAGAACAGCGGTCGTCTATTTGATATAAACACAAAATTTTCGGGTTTTGAACTTTGGACTAGTGAATAGCGTTTAGAGAAAACTCCTACGATTGATGTTCGATACGGTACGGAAGCTTATCAAGTCTGCTATTACAATAGTGTCAGAATGGTCTATCATTGATTTCATAAATTGTTGATTTTGACAAGTTTGGTAATCTACTAATACTGACACTCCATTGAAAGAAATGGCATAGAATGGTAATCTCGTACCTACATAACGACAGTTCCTTTGATCAGTGTCCTACCATTAGAACGTCATTGTGCAGTCTGCTTTTAATTCGTTACGACTATCGTATTATGTTCTGTGCTATTGACCGACCAATGATCGACCATTATGAATTTAGCAGTGACAATGGGATCGTGTTGGAATGACGAATTTATAAAAATACCAGACTAAGGGCCCAGGGGGCTTACCATCCAGAAGTTGAACTGTACTACTTTTTTGTATGACGTCTTAGTACAAAAAAGTAGTGCAGTTGAACTTCTGCACTGCTTTAAGAGGTGATGGTATAAGCCTCCAGGTCAGTGGCAGCGATGGTACTGAACAGCTACCTTAGGGCCCCCGCACACAGCCACAAACGAAGCGCCGCCACGAGAAGCTAGAACGACGATTTGTAGCGTGTGGCGGCCATCGCGTCAAGTCAAGGTATAATGTATTGCGCGGCCGCTTTTTATAACATCCTACATTTGGTCGGGTTACCGCGCATATTTTTTTCCGATTATCTCGTTAATTAATTAGTGTGCGAGTGTGAAATTTCACAGGTATATAATTGAACTGTATATCAAATTATTGATATTATAAGATTCAGTTACCACTACTACAGAAAACTCGGTTAATCGGTCGTCAAATAACTCGGCTGCGCGCCGTGGCCGGAACTTCTAATTATAATCTTTATAACTTTTTAATTACGTATAGGATACTAATGAAAACTTCAGTACCATTTAAAGACAGTAATTACCTATATAATAACGTTTCAAGTTAGTCTTTGGAGCGCTTATTGGAAGTGCTAGGACCTATGAAAGCAGATTTCTATTTACTAAAATAACTTCAAAACGGTGCATTATTGTGGATTCTTTTATTGCGTAACAAATTATAACTAATTAGCCAGATATCCTGTAAAAAAATTATAATCATCCGTTTAGTCAATTCCAAGATGCAGCAATCGTGCAAACGTTACCGCAGCAGGATTTTAAATATCTTCGCAACCATGTATACCTACAAATTAAGTTATACCATTTATTTCAAATTGATATCTAATTATTTAGATAACATTTATTTCAATATACCCGATAAAAAACAAAAGATCTGGCTGTGGTAACGTTACTCCAGCCGGAACCTTTTTTATCAAATAATTAAAAAATTACCACCTTACCAAATTCAAAAATGTGCTTACCAATTACAAAAGCTCTATATCTGTTACTGTAAAAGCCCGAACTGCGGTAAATCTTAGGATTTACCGGTAAATGCTAAGATTTACCAAGTCTGACCGGTAAAAGTTCGAATTGTGCTATAATTACTTTAATTTTTAACTTTTACCGGCCGAATTCAGTCGGTAAATCTTAGGTTTTACCGCAGACACCGGTAAAAGTCAGAAATTGATGATTATTATAGGGAACTAATTTTTTGAGCTGTTATTTAAGATGTTATTATGATCAGTTGAAAAACATTACAATGTCAATTCTAAAAATAATTGAGCAGTCCAATAACTGAATGAGCGGTAAGCGGGGGCTCCGTCGACATAGGATGCAAGAGCGAACTTACCAAAACCGCTATTTACAACTGCCTCTTTAAATCAGTGGAATCAGTTTAAATCAGTGAACAATTAGGACTTTTACCGGTGCGACATGCTAAATCTTAGGATTTACCGGTAAATCCTAAGATTTACCGCAGTTCGGGCTTTTACAGTAACATATCTATCTATTGCACTGACACATCGGCAGTAACCATACTCTTCAAAACACAAAGACTGCTCGGCGTGGATAACAATAAATATATTATGATATACAATTTTTTGTGAACTCTTCGATCTAGCTCTTAGACTAGTATTAATTGAACTCATTAAATCTCCTAAATTAAGACCCGACTGAATCTATGACTTGGCGACAAATTATGGGAGAAAACACATAAGTACACTTGTTTTTGAGACATAAATGTGGCCCTGCTGGAGAGACTCTCCAGATCGGCCACCTATAAACCCTTATATCTTTTGAACCAGTGACCGACAAATTCTGATATTTGGCGACAAATCTTGACTAATTAGCGACAATTTTTTTGTGTTATCAAAATTAAAATCCCTGATGGTTGCCCTGCCAGAGTCAGTGAAACGTAATGACATTCCAATAGATAGATAGTTATAAATAAAATATAAAAAGGTATTCCATTTCATAATTAACACAACATGTTTATTTTTGGTAAGTAAATAAAAGATATTGCACACTTTTATTATCATTTATTTAAGATATTTCTTTGGTTACACCTTATACATGATCTTTACTACAGTTACAGACTGAACATGAAAAAAATATATACAGACGAATTGAGACCTTCCTCCTTTTATGAAGTCGGATAAACAGATTGATGGTCAGCTGGATTACAAAAAGTAAAAAACTATAGAACTTGTCATAGCATGGCCAGACATTTCTTGCTAAACGGAGAGTACATTGTACATTTACATACAAAACTAATCAATGATAAAAAGTACGCAACTAAATGGTACGTAGATACCTAAATAGATATTGAAGGATTCGTAACGTGTGAAAATAAATTATGTTGGACAACATTTAGATATCACGTTATTTTTTAAACGTCGTACATATTATTATCTAGATTTTGTGAACACATATATGAAGGGTTTTCTTTACCCAAATAGGTCGTAATTTAGACTTCTCACACCATAACTACCGGAAATTATTTAATTAAAATGTATAATAATTATAACTAAGTAATACATGGACAAAATACAACACAATAATTGCACGCGACTAGTTTCGATATTCCTTACTATGCAACCTCTACCACTCGCGAACTTTCATAAAAACATCTACATAACTATTGCTAGCTATTTTTGCTCTCATAATATTTACGAATTTTCTCCAAGTATTTGCTTGTTGTTTTGTAACGAATTGAAAAATAACTATACAGGGTTATTGGTAATACATTAACAACCTCTTAAGAGGTCATTGTACTCATCATTATGAACAACTATTACTACGGGAACAAACCTCAAATCGCGAAAAAAAAAATCTGCTTTTCCCTGAGAGGTTGTTAAGGTTTTACCAATAACCCTTTATATATTCATTATTCTTATCATAATCAGTTGTGTCTGACGATTATCACTTATTTGTAAACCACTCGGCAGAAGAGCCTCTTGATTTTGTAACATTTATTGTCAATGTTTCAAGTTACAGAACACTGAGTAAGAATTCGATTTATTGGCAAAGCATATAATTATGTAATTAATAAATGTACCTTCATGTGTAATATGATGTATACATGTAATTAAATAGCTAGCTTGACGGGCTTGTGGCTAAGTTATAACAGCCGCGCGGATCGATTGATCAGGTTAAGCTATGCTTGCCGCGGTTGGTCTGTGGATCGGTGACCATCTTTACATACCAAGATCCCTCCGTGCAAGTTAAGCCGTTGGTTGGTTGGCATTCGTAGATCTTTGGCAGTGTTACGGGTCGTCAGAAGCCCGAAAATCTGACAACCAGTCTTACCAAAAGAATTTTAATGTTTACTGTAACTCGTGATTCGAGAACTATGCCGCGTGTGAGGGACACGTTGAGACGAGGGCTCCGCAGTTCACAATAAATCGAACAAATACAAAAATAGTTCCTGATGATCTCATACCAGACAGATTTATATTGAAAACACGGAGAGAACACTTAGACTTTGTCCAGATAAGGCGTTTTACGCGCGTACACAAGCTATTATGTACTAATCCATCCCGTCCATATGCGCGCGTTTCACTTGCGTAACGTACGAGTCTAACATTCGGGGCCTAGTTGCGCCCAATATACGCGCGTAAACCGTGTTGTTTGGTTATGCACTATCAATTAAAACTGTTACTTTTCCTTATGTTTAATGATATTTAAATTTACAAGCATTAGGCCCAGATTTGAGTTTATTTGTTATGTCGGCCGATAATTGAATAAGTGAGGTATATTATTACCCTATGCAAAGAATATAATATTGATGTCATGATCACTACGCGACTAGACCAAGCACGCGAGCGCGCGGAACTGCGGCTGCATAAAGGCCTGACATACACAATTTGCGTGAAGACGAATGAAGAAAACGACCTTCCTGTCCCGGTCCCGTTGGACCGGGACAGGAAGGTCGTTTTCTTCATTCGGCGCCGCGCAACCGCGCGCAACCGCGGTCCCGTGCTCCCTCGAGTTTAATGTATACAACATTACTTTTAGTATAGGTATGCGAAACCCGAAACACGTGTCTAGTATTTTTATGTAAAGAATCTATGTACAACATTTCAAAACTGTATCATGAATAATCACAAAGTTATAAGCTTATATATTATAAGCTTGTTAAGTTACCTGTTTGTCCGTACAAAAACATGCTCCCGCGCCGCGCCGTCTTGCGCTCATAATAATACCTAGGTACCTAACCGTTCGGCGCGGAGATTGGATAACGTACTTAGTGTCGCTCGGTGTCCAACTTTTTAACCTTTTTTAAATATTTTTGGGACAAAATATAACATGGGGTAAAAATTATTGTAATCCATTCAGTTACTTATTCTGAACAAACTATATTCAGGTTTCGCGTATACTAAAAATAACGTTGTATATGTACTAAAATTTTTGATCACCACTTTTATCAGCCTTTTTGCAAAAGCTCCAGTGCTCCTAAATCAACAAACAATATTTTTATAGACTGGATATCTTTCAAAAGTCATTTGGTATTTAAGAGTGATTAATCCTATCTAAACTGGCTGATCATGCAAAAACAGTAATACATAAATACAATAATGCGCTAATTTGATTGTCAATAATAAATATTAATAGATTTGTATGCTTTAAAAGCACGAAGGATAAACGATCAATATACATGTACATACATATATTTTGAATTAAAAACTACGTTTTTAACTATTTACATAGGGCAAGTCCCATTTTGTATATTCAGACTTTTTGAGTAATGTCTTTCATTTGGGTTATATACAGGGTCGAATTAAATTAGCTAGCGAAACTCTGCGGACGTTTAAATATCGATACCCATCACGTCTTCCAACATTAAATATCGATACCCATCACGTCTTCCAAGTTTCGCTAGCTAATTTAATTTGACCCTGTTTAAAATTATCTAAAGCAAAATTTGGGATTATAATAAATTGTTTATTATAATCCCAAATTTTGCTTTAGATAATTTTAATCTTTTAAATCGAGTAAGTTGGTAATTAGCATAACAATAAGTATGACATTTAACGTTACCTATAGGTACAAATAAAATTGCTTACATCACTAACAATCAGTTTCCAAAAAGCTACAATAATCAACACAACAAAAGTAAGCTAGCAGGCTGCGAAACTCATGTTAACTTCTGTGAATGAGTGGTTTAATAAAAGCTACTCAAATCCTCCAGCCATTGACATGAGTTTGACAGCCTCTTACCAATTTTTTTATGTGCTTTTTAGAAACGGGATATAAATAAGGTTGCTAAATGATTGATACGCTCTAGTGGTATGTATTGTAGTTGACGCTTATAATGGTGTGCATATTCGATAATGATCAGAAATCTTTTTGAAACTTATTATTATGTGGTAGTTAGCTATATAACATAAGAATAATGAATCTTTCAGTCTATATCCACTATCCACTACTAATCAATACAATGAAATTGATTGCCAAGATGGCTCCCTTGTGAAGTTTTGACTAGAACAATGAATTGCTTTATGAAGATACAGTAATTTACTAACAACAACAAAATTATCAACTACTCAGGTCACAATGGTATCTAATAGAGATTGGCTTTAAGGGGGAAACGTTTAAATTTTCTTACGTTTTTTGCAATTTGCAGGTCAGTGTCATGTTAAATGTTGATTAAAATTTGATTCGCGAGCGTAACAAATATGACCTTACAGAATTATAATTATTAAAATCATCAATACAACTCTCTAACTTCCTATAATCCTATTGAATGACGATTTATTTTTCATGAAATATCAGTTAATGGAATTATATGAACTTAGGGTTGTATTGATGATTTTGTAAATACATAGGTACTTGTTACGGTGCAAATCATATTTTATTCAACACACAACCTGACACTGATCTGCAATTTGCGAAAAACGTAAGAAATATGAATTCTGCGGGCTACCTAGCGCATCCCCCTTTAATTTAATATCCAAATTAACTATAATAAACAAAAAAAAAAATTTGGCTATATACGAAGAAAGACAAAATTAGCGTTTAAACATTACTTCAGTACATTTATTATATTTGATGCATTTTATTACTTACGATAACGAACACTATACTCGAGATATCTAAGACATAATAAAATATGTACGTTACAATTTTAGCAAAGTCAATAACAATTAGACATTATACAATGTACATTATTTCTTAAGAAGTGCGGAATTAACAAAGCTGTGTTTTTAACTAATAATAAGTATATGAACTTCATTAAGGCCTCCTATTGGGTAGTATCAGTCATGACATTTTTGCGTTTTTTAGAATGTATATATATGTATCTGCACTTAAGGCGAGGTGATCCAGTTTCTAATATAGTACGTAGTAATAAGAATTAAGGATCAGATTAACTTAAATTGAAATTAATCGATAGATATTTGTCGGAGAACATACCAAAACTAGTTTAAAAAGAAAAATAGAAACAGTCAAGAATACCCAAAAAATGTAATAAACAAAATTACAATATTTATATATAAGTGTGTTTTACACATACAACCTCGCCTAAGCCGACATTTTGAACTACTGGTGCAATATTGCATGTTATTTGCTGTAAAACTCCCTTTTATGTCATAACACCGTAATCGGCTAGCAAAGGTTTTGGTATACCGATTATAGTGAAGACAGTGCAGTTTCAAATCATATCTTCCAGTTTACATCACTCATGAACTCGTGAAGAAGTACAGTCATAATTATTAAAAAGATTTGATATTCTAATTTATCTATTAACATCTTTTTCAAACGGGCGAACGTGTTGACCAAAATATTCATGTGTCGTATTAATTTGACTGTGGTAAGAAGATGCATCTCATGAAACAATCCCGTGCAGAGCACTGAGTGCGATATTTTTACCAAATGTTTTGGATTTTGGTTTACTTTCATGGCTATCGGGAGGATTACAGAAGAATAAATTCTAAGTGATAAGTGTATATTTTGTCTCTAAATAATATTTACTAAATAATTTCTTGTTAAGAGAATTCGTTTAATGCTATCTTATTGAACTATTTAATTGTATTTTAGAATGTATTCGTACCAACCGTAATGAAATACAGGCAGTCTGTGTTAGATTACATAAAATGAATTTTAAGAGCCGATGGCATTAAAAGCTCCATGCATGAACCATGTTTTTATTTTATACAGTCATTTTCTCATTATTTATTTTGCTCACTCATACGCCATTTAAAGCTTTGACATTTACAGCGGTTTACGGTTAGACGAGGTGAAAAGTAGATTTTTTAATAGGGGGTTTATATTTCCTAAATACTGTAATCGGTAAGTACCGCTTCGCGCTTAACTTAGACTGCCTGTATTTTCTCAATGCCTAAGGACTTCCACATAGTAAAGTCAATATCTATTTTACACAGTATTTACAATAGGACACGTATCTCTTTCTACTTATATTCTAATGCGAAACATTTTCTCATTCATCATCAATGCGAAACATTTTCTCATTCATCGCAAACTTAGTTTGGGAACTATTTAACTAATTAATATCTAAAGTGGGTCAGCACTTTATAATTACTTACTTATCATTGCTATTTTTAGAATTAATCTACCTTTAGAAGTAAACTTTATTGAAATAAGAATCGAAGACATTAATAACGTCGTCATTGAGTCAACATTTAGAATTTGGGTGAGTAACGCGATACGAACGGAGCGTGTCATCAGTGCTTTGTAATCATTATTTGCGCCGAGGCATGAGGTCAAGTGGAAATGCAGTCGCCTGCGCCGCTTCACACGACGCCGCTACCGCCATGCGTCAGCGCCCGGATCGCGTGCGTACAATCATCTTACAGTCTAGTAACAAACTTCATTAAATATTTCAACAAATAACTTTAATCGGCGCACAACTTTATATTAATATAAATAATAATGATTATTTTAACTATTAGATGTTTCCTTTATTTTTTTCACAAATATATATTATTAAAAAAAAAAAAAAAAAATAGTAGATTACCAAACTTGTCAAAATCAAATAATATATTTATACTAATATATTATTATTGCTGTTCTATGGGTAGTCGTTGAACCGAACACCGTCGTGTGAACAGATGTAATTATTGTTGTATATCGATTTGAATAATGGATAAATCTGATCGAATCATAAACAGGTCTACGGCGCATGACTTTTTTAATCCACTGTCGATTAAAATAATTATGTATATCTTACTTTTACGTAATAATTTAGTAACATGACGTCTAGTCGCACATTGGCTACTATCGCGGGAGTGTTAAGAGCGTGTTTCTTTGCTGTGGAAGCGACCCACTGCAACTGATTTTTGTTGCACTAGCAACCGAGCACTTTTCTCGAAAAATGAACAAGCTAAAGCGCAATAAGGATAACCGGCTTGTAGTCACTGCAGATGCGAAAACTGCCACAAGTAACTAGGGTTGGAGCCCGGGCGCCGCTGTTGCGTTGCGTTCATATGCGGTGTATGCAAAACCGCAACTTATCGGTTCCTAAAGTGAACAACCACTGCACACTCGTTTATTGTTGCACAGGCAACCGTAGCTTTTGACCTGTTGTTGCATAGCGCAGGATGGATTGTGCACGCGTCTGTACTAGACGTAAAAGGCGCTTTCTGCGCATACGCGGTAACTGCCTTCACTGTACAACAGCTCGTTGCTCAAGCGATAGTAGCCAAGAAGAAGGCGTACGTATATAGTTGTATCTTCGACCTCGTTTTACCACATTTGACAACAATTCCCATTAAATTTAAACTTCATTAAGGTTGAAAATATCTGTCACAGCACAATTGCAATTAACGCAGCAAATTTATGATAATTGTTGTAAAAGTTATATCATTTATAAATTCAATTACTAATTCCTAATATAATCGCAGAGGGTATAAGCGTATCTTTAATAACGAATATAAACATCAATAAAGATTTGATTAATTTTAATTCGTATTAAATGATTATAGAATCATTCCTCATAAGTACCATATTCATGAGTAATAAGGCAGTTTCGGATGCAGGGTTATTGCATTATTTTTACTCGACTAAGACAAATAATTTATTACAATATGATTATCACCATAATGATATCATACTTGTCAGCGGTTTAACAATATGCAACAGAAGCACGCAGCAAACACGAACAGCCGCCCGAGTAACATATTGATGCTCAAATCAACCCTACGATATGCGTTTAACATCTTCTTCTAAAAAACCACAATAATAAAATATCTTAATCTATTTTTGCGAAGCCCTGTTCGTGATTATATAATATTCTATTAAGCAAAAATATATTTAAGGCTTTTCATCTTTAATAAGGAACCACTCTTAATGCTTCGAACAAAATTAAATTAAATATTCTATTTTTATAACATTATTGTACACTATTGGGCTAAATTATCCTACTTTACTGCGCTCCACAATTCAGATAATAATAATTATTTTTTAATCCTTTCAATTATTGAAAGGATTAAAAAAAAAACTGTTCCTTGTACAGACACCAGCACATCAAGCTACTACAATCTGTCAAATTTCTTTAATAGATTTTCAACTTTATCGCTAAAGCATAAGGTTCAAAGTTGATTGGGAAAATTCGACAGTTTCGGGTAGCTTGATGTGCTGGCGTCTGTACATAGGATGGTGCTAAAATTATTCTAGGTATGAACATCTGCATCGAGGTTTTACAAATTCTTCAAACAAACGATTTGGACTAGGACTGGAGATATATATCTTACTGGACCCAAGAAGCTGGCACCCACAGGGGCTCGGACTGGACTCGCCATGCCACCTTCAGAAGCTGCGACAGCGCGCTCGGCAGGTCATCATTCACAATTTCCTCATCAAACATGTATCCGTACAAGAAGTTGATACGATTGGACGACCGCACGATGTCTGAGAACTCTTCTTCCTGTGAACATTAATGACTACTTAAGGAAACAGGACAAAGAAGTGTGGGGTAAAATATCCCCACCGACATCGAAAAATCACCAATCCATGATCATAATTTTTAGCTTCCAGTGGTATCATATAGGCAGATATCGCCTTTACACACTTTGATACAGGAATAATCATCATAAAACTTTCGCGCTATGGGCCTAGTTCACCAAGCTTTGTTTGCCATTTTGGCTCTTTTGCATAGCGATATAGTACTTCGACTTTCCTAATGGTTTTTTGTTATACGGGAGGGGAACGAGGCCCACCAACAAGCTACAGTCCGTTCACTGTTATTTTGCCTTTGATTTTGTTAACCGCTACGTTGGTCTAGTGGTCGCAATCGCTACTGCTAGGCATGGGGGCCTGGGTTCGATTCCCGGGTCGGGCAAGGTCTTATTAGGTTTTTCCATTTGGAATTTATCGGTAGCAGCCCGGAGTCTAGTTTTGTGCCCGGTTGATGGCGATAGGTTTGACCTCTATTACATGGGACTTAAACATAACTGGCGAAATGTAGATAGGTACACCTCTGCTGAAAAATAAAGATCCCATAACATATGGGATCTTTATTTTCGTAAGCATAAGGTTGTCGTCATAGGTAAAATAACAGTGTACGGCTTTACTCTGTTGTCAACCGCTAGTTTGAAATAAGAACGTGTGCGGTTTTGTCTTTGTAACTGCTACCAAGTGTAGGTAAGTGTAAAATTTTACTTATAATATCATCGACTGCTACACATCAGATCATTAAAAAAAATACTGATGCTGCCTTTAAAAAAATAAACAGTCAATCATACTATCACAATCGTGCAGTGCATTTTTTTTGCAATATAACTAAGCCTTCGTTGCACGAGCGATTTTTTTTTATCGCGCTTGGATTTTCAACGCACTGCTTATCACCGAGAGTTGAAAATCCAACAGTGCACTTTGTTGTCGGCTGGTATGCGCTCTGTTGGAGTCTCAATGGTCAGTTCACTACCGAGAGTCGGAAATCAAGTGCGCGAAAAAAAATCGCCTGTGCGTATGAGGGCTAACAGAATTTGGGTAACTTCCCCTTGGCTTAATTTCGTTTATAATAGCTCACTCGCAGAATTAGATAGATATTAAAATAAATAAGTACAGGGTGTCCGTCCGGTGGCAGATTTATGTTTATAAAAGTCAATAAAACAATTACTATGAATATATTGTGAAATATTGTTCAAGGTGAATGGATAGTGGTAGACCGCGAAATTTAAATTTTCTTAACTTAGAAACGTGTATTAATGATTCTAATGATTATAATTCTGTAAATATGTACTCGTACCTGTTATTGTCGCGAATCATATTTTGATCAAGATACGACCTGACACTAACCTGCAAATTGCAAAAAACGTAAGAAAATTTGAATTTCGCGGTCTCAACTACCCATTCAACCTTAATGAATGAGTTTAACATAAACAGAATCGTTGCGGATTTTATGTTTTAAAAGTAATATCGTCTAAATGTCGTTCGTTATGCCGCACACAATGTTCGAACCGGGCCATCGTGTTGTGCACAAAGCGCTGCAGGAAGCTTTTACTTTACACTGCGCGACCGACCGAAGGATAGTAGCGTAGACTTTTCTTGAGGTACCCCATATACACATATAAATTATGATGAGACCGAAGAAAATAAGGATGCTTAGATTTTGTGAGAGATGACATGAATGAAAACTGAATGTATGATAACGTGACAGCTAACACGGGAGAACGGTGGAATTCATTTTGCGCCAACTCCAAGTAACAAGAGGCAAGGGCAGACAGAAGGAGAATATTGTTATATGACTTCATTCCTGGTCACAGTGGCCGCCAACTGGTGTCCCACTGAGCTAACAATAGAGTCAGGCTTACAAAAAATCCAGGGACCTACATCACAATATTGGGCTTATTACCAAGACGCAGCCGTCGGAAACCATTGAAGACGGTAATGGTCAAGTGGTCAGCGAACTAGAGCAAATATCGGAAGCTTGGGGTGTTACTGTCAGTCACTAGGCTTGAAGATACGGAGTCGCTAACCTTTGCATCAACAGAACGAGAGAGTGATAAACTGGAACCAGATATCCTTGAGTCAGGGATCAGCTACGGGCTCTGATGCTACCCCAATCGAGACTATTCCAGCATTGGGATAACGCGGCGTTCATCTTTTACCCCGTTTGCAATAACATATGGCTAGCAGTAAAATAGCCGTCGGAATGGGGTCTCACTCTTCGCAAAAAGGGTTCCTCCAAAAAGGGTAGCAACTACCGCCTTATTACTTTGATCAATTAGACAATCACGCAAGCAAAATATGAATACACATTCTCAACGAACGACTGAAAACTCACCGATCGCGAGAGATTGCGCAAAAATAAGTTGGATTTGTTAAGAAAAAGGAAACCCGGGAACACATTCATATTCAAGTTCGTCAGATTATCGAGATGGCACGAGACTTCAACAAGCCGACATACAATTGCTTTGGCGATTTCTCAAAAGCATTTGACTCTTTGAAATGGAAAACCTTGTCGAAGGCGCTACTGAAAATGGGCACACCAAAACACCTTGTGCACCTTCTTAGAGCACTCTACGAGGGACGAACACCATCAGTACACCAACAGACGACCACATTTCGTATAGCTTCCGTCCCAGTGCAGGTGTCCGCCAGGGACGTATTGTATCGCCACTCCTATTCAACACCTACATAGCTCATTATGCGAATCACCCTCGACGACTGGACTGACGGTGTTGGGTTTGGTGACTACCAAATTACGAACCTACTACGCTACGCTGATAACACAACATTGTTTGCGACTAGTGCTGACTACATGGAGAAACTACTCCATAATATGATAATTGTAGACCGCAGCAATCAAAATTCGCCAGAAGTTACACAGACTGAAACGGCGTATGGCTATAACTAGTGGGGCAATAATTATATATATCGTTTATTTAAAATAAAAAACAATGAACAAACTAAAAAAAATATGGAGGTATCACAACATTATTAAGGCCACTAAGGTCAGGTTTGTCCGTGCACACGTATTCCCCATAGTTCTGTACGCTGCTGAGACGTGGACACTACGAGAACTGGAAAAGAAAAAAGTAGATGCTCTAGGTATGTGGTGCTTGAGAAGAATGCTTGGGATTTATGGACAGAATACCGCACAAACGACTCCAAGAACTCTGCTTCAAACAGCGTCTATCAGCACAGTCTCGAATACTGAATTTCTTTGGTCATGTCTCGACACGGAATAGTGACTCCGTTGAGCGTCTAGTGGTACACGGCAGAGTAGAGGGCAGTAGGCCCTGCGGGAGGTCACCAATGAGGTGGACCGATCAAATTAAATCCGCGGTTGGAGGTCCCGTTAATTAATGCGCTAGATTATCATCTTAAAGAACCAGATGGAGATGGATCGTGAGGCAAACTACGATTACAACAGCTTTTGGACACAATTCATCGTGACCACTACCACTCTGTCAAGAGCAAAACGACGAAGAAGAGAACAAAAATTGGATAAAATTAACACATCTAGCCACCCGTTAGATAGATGGAAATCCTGTAATTTTAGCCAGCCCGATGAAATAAAATAAAAACAACTAACCGTGAAAGCTCGGGAGCATTCTTTGTCGAAGGTGGAGCGAGCGTTGGCTGCCGTACGAGTCTCGACCAGTCGCTCCTGCGCGGGTGGTTTGATGAACACGATGTAGGGGCGCAGCCGAGGTGTGCGGAGCATCTTCAGCGCCTGCCAGTGGGGACTTAGCACGCACACGCGACCTTAAAACATTCATCGTATTAATTTCTTAAGGGGCTTACAAGACCTAAAGCGCGGTCACTGTCGGACTGCATAGAAAAGAAAGAAGCACGATGACACAACACTGGTAATTTATTGCAAAATATGAAGCAATTATTTAATTACAAAAAATCTATTGTTTGGACTAAAAAATTAAAACACTAGTATTTTAGTATGTTGCTTGTAGAATAATATGACAAAAAATCAGAATGATTGTATGTATATTAGTATGGTTTTCATTGAAAAAGAAAGTTTTTAGAGCCATCTTCATGATTTTTTTCTATCTTATCAAATTAGTTGTATTATGTTTTCAACGCACTATCTACCTAGCATATGTCCTGAAGAATATCATAATATTTTTCTGATTTTGCTTACTGTAAGGATAGTGCGCTTGTAGTGGGCATAGTGTGAGGATAGTGCTGGCAACACTGGTAGCCGGTCGTCCAAAACTGATCTCTAGGTTAATTATTTTTAATAAATTAATAAAAGTGTTTTAAATGTATTAAATTGGTGTAATATAGTCAAACCTAGATATTAAGTATTCTAAACAGTGATTACAAAGTGTCTTTGTCGCGAAAACTTCGTAAAAACAAAGGATTCAAAACCGGCTGTCAACTCAACGTACCAACGGTGACGGATTTCAAATTATCATCGATCCCGGGGAGTATTTTGTTTTATTTATGTGCTTGTAGTTAATATTTACAGACCACAGAACATCACAAAGTACTGCTATGTCTCTGAGCTACGTCCATCACACACTGGCACGGTTTATGTCTCCTTTTGCTTGAGAACTAGTGGAAGCAAAATCGACGACGAAAACATTCGCCCAGACAATAAACACTACATAATTTACTACACAAAAATAGGCTCTTTTTATGTACTTTATTCCAACCGCGGCAAGCGTAACTTAACCTGATCGATCGACCTGTGCGGCTATTATTATTTAGCCACGGGCCCCTCACGATACTCGTACAAACAAAAAACAATTAGGTACTAATTCGTTACGAATTGGGTTCGCTTTTTCATAAGGCGTCCTTTAGATTGCGTTTTTCGTACGTGGGTCATACTGAAAGGATCTGGATCTGGCCACTTACAATAAAAGAATTTAAAAAACAATTATGGAATTCGAAAATGGAACTCTTTGGGAATATGTTACTTTTTAATTTGCGAGACTGTCATTTGTTTTTTCATTGTGACGTCCTTTCGAAAATTGTGTGTCGCTATCAAAATGAATTTAACTCGTGAAAATTTTCGTTCAATGATTTTTTATGATTTTCGTTGTGGCTTTTGTCAACAAGAGAGTTGCCAGAGACTTCAATTGGCATTTGGTGATGTAGCATCATGTCGCAGCTCTGTGTATTCGTGGTTTGGAGAATTTAGACGTGGATGTGATCATTTCCATGACGAGGTACGTGAAGGTCGGCTGGTGACTGCGGTTACAGACTCTATTATTGACACCGTACGACAACTTATTGAAACTGACAAAAAAATTACTTGCCAGCAAATTCGGGCTTTGTGCATTGAAATGAGCCAAGTGCAAAACATTTTACATGTGTGTTAACGCCGTGTGTCCCATCCCTATCGCGGACGCCGGCGGCCGCCATGACAGCGCGCGGGCAGGACGCGCCGCTGCGCTGACGCCCCGCCACTCCGCCATGAAGCACACTCGCGATCAGACGTTACGCAATATTTTATAATGTTCTCAATAAACCCCTTGTAAAGTACTATTCCTTTTTAATTTAACTATCAACTCAACAATTTGGCGACCGTGACAGGACTTAGAATGCTTAGAATTTCGGTTGCGTGTATCTAGCTCAACTGGGTGGAGTCACTTACAGCTACCTACTAATGCGTACATATTCGTTCACCCGAACGATTACATAGGCTGTAACCCCAAGTACCTAATACATCACTCATTTAATCGTTTATTTCCTTTCTATTTCATTGCTTTTCTGCAATTTCCCGCCTATAGGGACATCCTACATACCTACTTTTGGGTCTCTGGTCAATTTTCTCCGAAACCCTGCACGCTGCTAGCATCTGCACCGCATTACAGCGCATGTTTATAACCATTTCAGCTCAAGCGCCTACCTAGGGCACCTAGGTGTAGGTACATACATAGTGCGCATCGGGACACGAGGCGAGCGACGCCTGTACCGGACGAACCTCCCGCCCCGCGCGCACCTACCCTCTCCCCCGTGCCACGTGCCGATTCTACGGAACACCGGGACCTCAACAAGTGGACTACTGACGCTGATTTGCAGCTGCTGCATGTAATGGTCACAAGGTTTGCGTGGAGATCAGGTATTTTAACGTTTTTACTATTTGGTGGGCTTATGCCAGTGTATTTCTAATCTGCATTATGTCTGACACGGAGTTAAAAGACTTGAGACGTAAAAGGGGATCGATAAAAGGAAGGCTAACACTTTTCAAAAAGTATCTAAGTGAATTTAAATGTGAAGATCCATCTATATCTAAACAGCAATTCTTAGAATTAAAACTAAGATTAAGTAAAATTGAATCGTTGTTTAGTGACTACGATGAAGTGCAAAATAAAATAGAGATTTTGGATTCCACTGAGGAACTAGACTCAGATAGGGATTCAACGGAAAATATCTTTTATAGCCAAATAAGTTTAGCACAAGAATTAATTTCGAAGTCCAACCATGCTCAAGATACTTTCGAAAGTGTCCACTCACAGTATGGTGAGAAAAATATTAACAATATCAAATTGCCCACAATCAAATTACCCAATTTTGATGGGAATTTCAATAAATGGCTCGAGTTCCATGACACATTTAGTTCGTTAATTCACAATAATCCAGATTTAAATGAGATAAACAAATTCCAATACCTTAAGCTTTCATTAACCGGTCAAGCAGCATCGGTGATAGAATCATTAGAAATTTCCACATGTAACTATGCTGTAGCATGGAAATTGATTTGTGATCGATACAATAATACAAGACAATTAGTGCACAACCATTTAGTTTCACTTATGAATATACCCACTATAAAGAAATCTGAAACTTCACTAAGAGCATTAGTTGATCATATATCAAAGCACATGCGAGCATTGGCTAGTCTAAATGAAAAAACTGAGAATTGGGATACGTTAATTATTTTTCTATTCAGCCAAAAATTGGATTTAGTGACCTCCACCAAATGGGAGGAGTATAGAAATAGTTTACCAGATAAACCTACCCTAGATAATTTTTATGAGTTTTTACGAAATAATGCTGATGTATTGGAAATGGTCAATGCAAGCCACAGTGACAACCACACTAACAATGAAAAGCCACAGAAGTCAAATGAGAAAGCATCTCGTTCGGAACGGTCTCATAAGACGTTTGTTGCTGCGGCATGCCAAGACAATCCAAGTAAATCTAAATACAAATCCTGTCTAATATGTGGTAAAGAACATTTAATTTACTACTGTGAGAAATTCAATAGTATGTCTATTGATGAAAGAAATGCAGAAGTTTCTAAACATAAGCTCTGTACAAATTGTCTGCGGAGTGGGCATTTTGTTAATCAATGTCCAGCCACTCCATGTAGATTTTGCAAAAGGAAACACAATTCCTTATTACATAAAATTAATGTGTCTAGTTCTAATAATGTAGAAAGAAAGGATAATTCTAATCCTACCACTAGTGTATGCAATCCAATTGCATTATCAACCTGTATAGAAAACCAGGTACTTCTATCAACAGCTATTGTTATATTAAGTAGCAATAAGCAAAGCCATGAGGTCCGATGCCTATTGGACTGCGGCAGTCAGTCATCGTTCATATCGGAATCTCTAAAATCTAAACTATGTATTGATAGCCAATCTATTAACACTGTATCTGTAACTGGCATCAATAACATGACATGTGCAGCTCTAGAATGCTGTAACATAACTATTAAATCTCGTACTAATTCATATTGTAAGGAAATCAAAGCATTTGTTATACCACAGATAACAAGTAGCTTACCTAATTCTAAAGTTGATGTATCAACACTAAACCTGCCCAAGAATATCACACTCGCAGATCCTACTTTCTATAACCCTTCGCAAATAGATCTGTTGTTGGGAGCTGATGTTTTTTGGGAGATTATTTGTCCTACTAATCAGATCAAATTGGGAAATTCTAATCAACCTGTACTACAAAACTCTCAATTTGGGTGGTTGGTAGTAGGGCCCATCATGTGTCCTAACTATGTACCAAGTAAGGAAATTCACTGTAATTTCAGTCAAGCCATACGACAACAACTGAAGCAATTCTGGGAGCTGGAGGAGCTGCCGGAGACCTCGAAGTTAACCGTGGAGGAACGTGCCTGTGAGGACCACTACGTGCAGAACACGCGCCGCCTGAAGGACGGCAGATTTTGTGTCACGTTGCCTTTGCGAGATAAACCAGAACTATTAGGCGATTCTCATGCTCGAGCTAAGCATTGTTTGTATTCACTAGAGAAGAGATTCAAAAGGCAACCTGACATAAAGGAACAGTATGTAAGCTTTATTAACGAATATGCTAGCCTAGGTCATTTATATGTAGTGGAGCAACCTGACCCGGTGAACCTATTGCCACATCATCCAATCCTAAGATCACAGAGCGAAACGACAAAATGTCGGGTAGTATTTAACGCTTCCTCGAAAACCGAATCAGGTCTCTCGTTAAATGATTTGCTTATGGTAGGGCCAACAGTTCAGGATGATATTTTCTCAATATTGATCAGATTTCGGCAACATACGTACGTAGTTACTGGCGATATTGAGAAAATGTATCGTCAAATCCTAGTAGAAGAATCTCAGAGATACTTGCAAGTAATTTTGTGGCGTGAAAACGAGGAAGAGCCTATGAAGTACTTACAGCTTAACACTGTAACCTACGGTACTTCATCGGCCCCTTTTCTAAGTACGCGATGTTTAATCCAGCTGAGTCAGGAATGCGATGACCTGTTGATCAGAGAAATAATGTCACATGATTTCTATGTGGATGATCTAATTACTGGTTGTAATGACGAGTCCACACTTACAGAAATATATCAACAGATCATTACAAAACTAGAATCAGCTTGTTTCAATCTGCGAAAAGTTAAAAGTAATTCAAGTAAATTTATAAATTCAATTTCCAATACAAGTAACTCTGAGCAAGCAAACTTTAAGATTATCTCATCACCAGGTCATGCTCTCGGAATAGAATGGAATCCAAACACTGATAAAATTTTAATGGTATCCTCTAAACTATATGACTGTAACAATGATACTCCATTTACTAAACGTTCCATTCTGTCCCTTACTTCTAGTCTATTCGACCCTTTGGGTTTACTAAGTTGTTGTACTATTGTATGTAAAATACTTCTACAAATGCTATGGTCTCTGAAACTATCGTGGGATGATGAGATACCTCCTAACATTAACAAAATGTGGAGAAATTTTATTGATAATGTGGATCACTTACAAACTATAGATATACCAAGAAATGTTTGTTGTGCTAATCCTGTAACCATAGAGTTACACTCATTTTCTGATGCCAGTATGAAGGCTTATGCTGGATGTGTATATGTGAGGTCAACTGATGCTCTAGGCAACTGCACAGTACGTCTTTTGTCCGCTAGAGCTAAGGTGGCGCCACTGAAGACTACAACCATACCCAGGCTAGAACTATGTGGTGCTCTTCTAGTTGCTCGCTTATGCAATAAAGTTTGTAAATCACTACGTTGTGATATTTCTAAGAAAACATATTGGTCAGACTCTAAAATAGTACTGGGTTGGTTGGGCACGCCTTCTCATAAACTGCAAACTTTTGTTGCAAACCGTGTTGTATCTATCAATGAACTGTGTAATGACAGCAAATGGATGTATGTCCCTACATCACAGAACCCAGCTGATATAGCCTCTCGTGGCGTTTTTCCAAACGAAGTGAACTCGTTGTCATTATGGTGGCAGGGACCTACATTCATTCACGACGGGGATGACTATTGGCCAAGTCAAGTAGGTAGCTATACAACACTGCCTGAAATACGAGTAAATGCTGCATGTGCCAATGAGACACAATCTTCCAATTGTGTAATTGATATAAGGAACTATTCTAGTTTCCCTAAGTTAAGACGTATTGTTGCGTATCTATTTCGTTTTTATAATAATATTAAGAATACGAAGAATCAAAATAAGCAAATGTTAACTGTAGAAGAATTAGAATATGCAGAGACTAAGTTAGTATGGATAGCGCAACAAGAAAGTTTTCCAAATTTTGAAAGGCAATGTAAAATAGCTCCCCTTATTAGTTTAAGTCCATTTATTGATGGTGATGGGTTAATGAAGGTTGGGGGCAGACTACAAAACTCTGAATTTGAATATAATAAGAAGCACCCCACTGTCATTGATTCTAATCATCACTTAGCAAATTTATTGTTCAACTACTATCATACTTCACACATGCATGCAGGTCCACAACTCCTCCTCTCACTAATTCGCGAAAGGTATTGGCCTATCAGAGGGAGAGCTTTAGCTCGAAAGGTTTTTAGAAAGTGCATTTTATGCACTCGTATGAGAGGAGCAGTTGCCAAACAAATAATGGGTAACTTACCCTCTCCTCGGTTAACTCCAGGCTATCCATTTGAAGTGACAGGTACTGATTTCGCTGGGCCATTCTTATATAGCGATAGGAAAGGTCGCGGTGCTAAACTAATCAAATGTTACTTTTGTGTATTGGTGTGTTTCAAGACTAAAGCTGTACACTTAGAGTTAGTAAGTGGTCTGAGCACAGAAGCTTTTATTCTAGCTTTACGTCGTTTTATAAGTAGAAGGGGCAAACCCCGTGAAATATGGTGCGACAACGGCACGAACTTTGTCGGTGCCAGTCGCGAGTTAGGCACATTCTTAAAATCTAACTCTGTGTCAGAGCCTTTTGCAGAAGAAGGCATAAAATTTAAATTTCTACCTGCATACTCCCCAAACTTTGGAGGTCTGCATGAGGCAGCTGTAAAATCTGCTAAGTACCATTTGAAAAGGGCCTTGGGTGATTTCCATTTTAATTTTGAAGAGCTTACAACTCTGCTCACACAAGTAGAAGCAATACTGAACTCACGGCCCCTTTCCCCTCTCTCTACCATCCCTCACGATCTGTCCCCTCTTACCCCAGGGCACTTCCTTATCGGAAGAACGATGACATCGCTGCCAGCGCCCGATCTACTGGAAGTCAAGGGAAGCAGCCTACAACGATACGCCAAGATCGAGCAAGCCAGGCAGCATTTCTGGCGTCGATGGAGCCACGAGTACGTCTGCGAGCTACAGCAGCGCACCAAGTGGCAGAAGCGCCACCCTAACCTGTCACCTGGTCAGCTAGTTCTAATCAAGCAGGAGACTACTCCACCATTGAATTGGCCTCTGGGAAGGATCGAAGCCGTTTTCCCAGGCTCCGATGGTGCTTGTCGAGTCGCCGACATCAGAACTACCAAGGGCATCGTGCGCAGAGCCGTGAACCGGATCTGCCCACTATTCGAAGATGAATCTTGAAACGGGAGGTTTCAAGGCGCGGGAGGATGTTAACGCCGTGTGTCCCATCCCTATCGCGGACGCCGGCGGCCGCCATGACAGCGCGCGGGCAGGACGCGCCGCTGCGCTGACGCCCCGCCACTCCGCCATGAAGCACACTCGCGATCAGACGTTACGCAATATTTTATAATGTTCTCAATAAACCCCTTGTAAAGTACTATTCCTTTTTAATTTAACTATCAACTCAACAATGTGCATCTGAAGGTTCGGAAGCGTTGCACTCGATGGATACCGCATGACATAACGGAGGACCAGAAACGTCTGCGTGTCCAGTGGTGCCGTAAAATGATAAAAATGTTTAACGGAGGACAGTCATTGGATGTCTATAATATCGTGACAGGTGACGAAACCTGGGTGTACTGCTTTGAACCCGAAAGAAAAAGCCAGTCGGCAGAGTGGGTGAGTGGTTCCTTTTGAAGATTTGCCGACGAAAGTTAAGAAAAGTCGAAGCATTGGTAAAATAATGGTTGCTTCTTTTTCCGGCAAATCAGGACATTACAGTATCGCTTGAAGATCAAAGGACAGTGACTGCAGATTGATACGTCAACACTTGCTTGCCCAGTCTTAGAAAAAGTTCGCGAAAAGCGTCTTCGAAGCAATGTCCTCCTTCACCACGATAACGCATCCTCACTTTCCACTAAGGTAACAAAAGCCTAGTTGAAGGCTTCAAATGTGGAACTGATGACGCATCCGCTTTACAGCCTGGACCTCGCACCCTGCGACTTCTTTTTGTTTCCAAAGATTAAAGACAAACTTAGAGGCACACGTTTTACGAGCCCTGAATCGGCGGTGAATGCGTTCCATGATGCCATTGAAGAGATCCCTAAGGAAGACTGGTCCAAATGCTTTGTACAGTAAATTAAGCGAATGCAAAAATGCATTAATTGCGAGGGAATATACTTTGAAAAACAATAAATATATCGTAAGTCTTATAACTAGTCTTATTTATCAGAATCCAGCAATTTCAGTATGTCCTAAGTACCTACATTTCGTAATCAAGAACGACTTACCAGAATTTACGATAGTCTCGACGCTCTCCGCCGAAGTTCCGTATAAGTTCCCCTTATATTCGCCATGCTCAATAAATTTCCCATCAGCTATATCTTGCTCCATTTTTTCACGACCAACAAACATGTAATCTTTACCGTTTTGCTCGCTCGATTTTTGAGGTCGAGAAGTAACTGAAAAATATTTGAAGAATAGTTATTTTTATTGCTCTGTGACTGAATATTTCATTTTGACAATTCAAAAGTGCCTGTGAATGGTTTAATTGAAATAAATGCTTTGAGTTCGAGCTCATTTATAGCAAAACATATTAATTCGCAACTTCGCTTGAAAACCACTTAATGAATTTTTAAATCTCTTGCGGTTAGCAATGTTAGCATAGCTGCAATAGACAATATTTAGTAAGAAGAGTATTTGAACTTACATGGTATGGGTGTGACATATTTTTCAGAATCAGTGGCGATAAGTCTTCTGCGCAATTCATTCCTACCGACCCCGGGCGCACCTACCAACACGATTGGTCGGACCATCCCCGGCCGGGGGTATAACCGCGCTACCTCTTCGTACGTTGGTATCATTTCACGATCAAAATCATCATTCTCTGTAATGTCATATATAACCTTTTTCACTTTGGGTGTGGACTTGCAGGGCAGCAGTGCGGTGGCCGTTGGTGTTGGTGAGCATGGTGTTTTCGGAGCACAATCCGAGTTTGTAACGGAGACACTGCAAAGAGCCGGCTTGCCTGCGCCGAGCATGCAAAATGGGTAAATGATAATGATCATGAGCTGACAGTGAAACGACACAACATGCAACTGTAGGTATAATGAATGGACAAGTTATACTAACTATTCTTAGTCAAAGGTATAATTGCAATTCGGTAACATTCGCGATCGTAAAGAAGACACGAATACATTCTCTAAAGAACTAAAACGCACCGTCCAAGGTCTGCGGATCCGTTTGTCTTTCATGAATGATGCGACCTTCTTGTAGTGCTCTTGACGGTATCAAACCTGCTCTCATAACTCTGTCGCCTTCTCTTCGAGCTTGCCACCTAAACAGAAAGGCAACAGTTAAAATCCGCTTTTAATGGGTGGTCAAATATTAATGGTTAAAAACTTGCCAATATGCGTCATCTTGGGACACTATGTGCAGTACGTCTCCTTTCTTGAAGTCCAGCCCCGCCTCCTTGCATGGTATGTAGGGATCTTCTGAAGAGTTGTAATTGAAGAGAGCGCGAACTCTTACTTTACTCTCCCGTGAACCTCCTTTACCAAAAGAAGGCACTAATTTGAAGGTGATAGTGCCCTCAGAACTTTGCTGTAATATCAAAGAAACTATTTTAGCTGCCCTTCATTTTGTAGGGGGATCAATAATTCTGTATATTAATTGACGAACCAAACCCAACAACAACAAACAACATACCAATATCGATAACACGTCGGCAGGTGTCTTGTTTTCCACGCTGATACCGTTGACCTCGATAACTTCGTCCCCGGCGTGGATCAACCCCGATCTGTCGGCGGCCCCGCCGTGCATCACACGAGCTATCACAATTTTCCCGGTCTCCTCGTCTGTTTTAATTGTTGCACCCTATCATACAGAATGAGTCTAAATTTGGATAGCGCCATGTTATTAAATTAGAGTAGATTTGTAAGTGCCATGATAATTGATAATTTCGTATACGACATGTTCGTACCTACTCTTAATTTAGAAAAATACATAGGTACTTTTTTTTAAATGAACCTATTGGTAAAGTGGAGGATTTGATTCATATTCATTTATAAGTACTAGGTTACAGAAATAAATTATAAAAACAAGACACTATGCAAAAAATCAAATACATATAGGTCAGGTTGATAATCAAAATAATAAGCAAGATGTATTGTGTGAGGAAATAGTGTAACAAACAAAACATTGAAAATGGTGTCGACAACACAATACAAATTGCATCGGCATCTAGAGATAGCAGCTAATCATTCTTGAACTTGAAGACACGGTGACAATGAAGAATAACAAATACAGAAGAACATCAAAAAGTCAAATAAAAAAATAGGTGAATGCGTATACGTACATACACTATGTGGAAAGGATTGAAAATAATATTGGAAGCATTCAAATGAGTAGCATAAGTACTTAACATATATCAATACTTACCACTATTGGCTCTGCACTCTGTGCTCCACCCTTTTAATAAAAAAATAATTTCAATATACCCTAAATGATGTCATGGTACTTTATTCACTAATATTACATAGTGCTTAAGACATACTGACACTGCATTGTATAAAGATGATCCATGCATCTGCTTCATACTATACTTTACCTATATGTATATTAAAATAAATTCTTTACTTCTATGAAATTAGCAAACACTTTCACCTATATAAGATTTGAGTTAAAACTATATTATTTTTGCTGAGTATCATGTTCATTTAACATATTTAGCTGCTATTTCTAAATGAATTTACTGGTGTTTGTCATTATATCTGCTGTTAAATTATAGAATATTCGATGCTAATTCTTACCAAAGGCTCATCACTTTTAACTAATTGAACAATTTTCACAGTTTCTTCTTCATCATCCAGTTCCGGTGGAATATCGGGGAGGTGTGGGTAGTAATCTTTTTGAGCTACTGCATCATGAGTGCAGAGTATTGCCTGAGGAATTCACAGCTTAATTTGTATAAATACAATTAAAGGCTATTTATTAACTTCTTAAATTATGGTTAATAAAAGTATTGCCCTCTTTTTTATCACATTGATACACTACCCAACAAAGTCTAGGGAACAAGCAGACTATATCAACTTATTAAAGAAAACTCTTTAGAAGAAGTAATGGCCAGGCCATAAAAAATTGTAAATGTTGTTTGAACCTGCATTAAATACGTGTTCGAAATTAAAAAGAAAAAGTCCTAAAACTAAAAGCATTTTGGAATAAGGAGGGAAAACCTCACTTGGTCGCAGCGTATTTGAAACGTAATAACTTTAGACATTACTATCCATAATCCTTTCTTTTTTCTTGGGAAAATCATTTTCGCTGCTTTCTTGTAACTTTTGTTACTCTGCAGCGATATGTCATGTCGTCATTTAATGCGAGAAGAAATGCTGAAGGCTGTGGGTATTCTGGAAGCAGAGCGCAGTCAACGTGAAACTGCCGACGCTGTCCACACTCAGTCAAGCGTAATTGTCGATTATGGATGCGTTACAGCGCTGCAGGAGATGACGCTGAACGTCACCGAGAAAGATACAGGGTGTCACTACTCAGAGACAAGACCGCTCGCCAGCTGGTAGGAAGACTTGAGTGACCAAACCGCAAGCAGAAGATTGCATGAAGATAATCTTCACGCTCGTAGACTGCTTAGAGCTCCAGTTCTTCGACACGGAAAATCGAAGGCGTCGATTATTGTGGGCTTATGCACGTTTGCACTGGACCGACCATCGTGTGTTCTTGTTTTTTTTTTCTGATGAGTCGCGCTTTGTATTTCATGCCAATTCAAGAAGAGTGCGTGTTTGGTGAATTCCAGGTCGCCAGAGTAGAGTCCAGAATCTTCAAGAAATTCATTCGTACCAGGGCGGAACGTTTCTGGTGTGGGCTGGAATTCGCTTGGGTGGAAGCACGAACCTCGTTTTGATACAAGGCAATTTAAATGCGGAACAATACTGTAACGAGATTGTGCAACCTATGGGCCATACCTTACCGATAGCGGTATGGCCGAGATTCCATGTTCTTGCAAGATAATGCGCGTGTACACACAGCCAGGCTGGTGATGAATGTTCTCTGCGAGTACAATATCTCACTATTAGAGTGGCCTGATCAATCCGCTGCTCGCAATCCCATAGAGCATGAAGAAGAAGAGCGTTCAGTGACCTTCCCCAAAATTTGAACACTGGAGAAAAGCTTTTTGAGTTTTTGCACATCTTTCCAGAGCACGAAGCAATATTCCACAGGTGATTTCAACTGATTATTAAAAATTTGCTAGGAATGTTATTTTTTTATTTGATATTATCTTATCTGGGCGTTAGTTTTTTATTATCTACCAAAATGTGATTTTTTCGTTTTTTGGGTACCATTACCTATAGTTTTTATTTTTTTTTAAATGTTTTAACTAGCAGCCCTTTTATTTTTATTTAATCAAACAATTAAAATCTGTATTAAATTACGCTTCTTTTGACCAAAATGTTATATAAAAAGTTTTAAAATTTTAATAATTAAGTACCTTATTCCCTAGACATTGTTGAGTACTGTATAAACCCACATAAACATGGTTTTAGACAGTGTCTTTTAAAATGAGAATCAAATTGAGGCAAGTATCTACTATTCAATGCAATATAATTAGGAATAGGATTGACCTTTACAGCTGTCATCCTAACTTGAGCGAATATGACTTGATCATATGAAAGGGCAAGTGAGTTTGTTTGGTCTATTTTGATGTCTAGAGTTACGGCAGGGTCAGGCATATTTTATGTGTTTTTAACCTGCACAAATACATATTTTGCACTAAAACTTCTGTAAATGAGCATTTACCAAAATCTCCAGATTTACTGATATAATTTTGCATTGTTTGGGCAATTGTATTTCACCTGAAAAATTAATAAAACAGAAAACTACTTACTTGAAAATGTGGTTTCTGCAATAAGCTAAGGAGCTCTCCATATTCTTTTGAAACTGGTACTACACCATGGAGTAGCTCAAAAACTTCTATAGTTACTTGCATGGCATTGGATAGAAGAGGATAGAACTTATCATCTTTTCCTTTGGCCACTATTTTATTATGTACTTGAACAAGGGCATGAAGCTGTTTTGATTGCAGCAGTTCAGTTAAGAATGCGACATCTTCTCCACCTGACTGTACTTCCTTCAATGATGCAAGGAGGCGAGTAAGAGCTATGAAACAAATATTACATCATTTATTTTATTTTATTGCATGAAAGTTGATGATGTCCGAATGTCAGAATTTCATTTGGCCCACAAGAACTAAATACAAGGTTTTAATTGAAATAACTGAAAGCCTAAAATGAGTTCACTGTATGTATTTAGTAAACATAGCCTTTTGTTACAGTCCAACCAGGCTTCCGACTGGCTAAAGTAGACTGCTCGTCATTCACGGGGTACTGTTTAAAATCTATACTAATCTATATATCTAGAAACTAATAATAAAGCTTCTTTGTTTGTGCTTGGGTGAGTTTGTTAGTTTTGTTCATCGTTTGTTTGTTTGAAGGCATTAATCTCTGGAACTACCAGTTGGATTTGTAAAATTCTTTTAGAAGCGGAACAAAAAGATAAAAAGTCATAAACAACGCTAAGCGTAATAGCGCAAGTAATAGCGTGGGCAAGCGATGTGATGCAATGGGGTGGGTCGGGGGAACAAGAAATTACACACGGACGAAATCATGGGCCAAATGTAGTGTTACATTTAAATACCTCCCCACATACTTCAACTACATGAAACGAAATTTAAATCATGTATAAAACGCACACTATGCATTTAAGCATAATTATTATAAGTTGGCGGATTACGTTGCTGATAAAAATTGGCTTAGCTCAACAGTGGTCCTGCTCCATAAGGGTGAATAAACTATATGATTAGCATTTGAAAATATTGTTGGAACTGCTGAAGATTGTAAAGAACTATCTTTGCATTGTATCAGTTCAATCTGTGTAAAGGCATAGCACATTGTGTGCATATTACAAAGCTACCATTTACTGGGTAAGTCTATCATTGACTTGAATGTGCTCTGGCAGCTCCGAGTATGACATGCTCACTCTGTCTCACTGATGGTGGCATGGATCATTAGGTTCTCTTTAAAATTGTGGAGTTGAATGGTGCTGATCCATACGTCGTTCGTGAACTGATTCCGTCAGTAGAGACTAGTCAAATAAAAGCTTATTTTCATTCTTGAATTGTTTTTTTGTTTCTTTTTATTATGGACACTTTTAACGTTCTACACCATTCTCACATGTAAAAATTTAAAATGAATGATTTAAGCAATATTTTGATTTAAATGAGTGTCAGTGGAGTTATTTGCCTTTTCTTCTCCATAAGAACCTACTACACCTAGAATGGGCAACTAGCTTCATCTCTCTGACTGACAAACCCCTTGACAATTTAAAACTGCCTGTAATTGGTTCATTTGAAATTAGCTTCTGCCTGTGACTTTGTCCACATTCAATTTCTTAATCTCCCGACCCAACCCGTTGTATGGCATTGCCAGTCCGCTCATTTATGGGGTTATTTGGGTCAGATAAACTGCTAGACTAACTGGTAACAGTAACAAGTACAGTAATTCAGAAACCAAAATATTGTCCATTTTTGATTAACCAATATGCTTGTTGTTTTGTAAGTGTTACAGCCACGCCAGCTATACATAAAATATATGAAACACCATTAGCTTTTATTGGAGCCAAAGTGCATGACTAATTCAACAAGTGGGTTTTTAATGAGATCTATTCAATATAAATAATTATGATTGTCAAAAATATTTATCTTGTTGGTGTCAGAAGGTTGTTATACAAACCCAGCAGGAATATTACTATTGAACTGTTTGTTATGACCTATTCAATCCTTATTGTGACACGGATTTCATAATGGACCCAGACCCAAAACTTGGGGATAGGAACCCCATGATGTAGATTTATGGTATGGTTAACAACAGTAAATATCAGTACAGAACATTACATAAGAATACTATCTTCATAATTCCACATACCTGGGTCCCAGTGATCAGATGAGGAGTCCATAGTCACAAAGTTCCACTTTAGCTAGATAGTGACCCTTGGAAAATACAGACATTCAGATATTACAGCCTATTTCACATAGCTAACATCGCGTGCTAAATTAGGATTTATTATGTATAACCGCGCCCTACGTACCTATGAGCTGACAGAAAAAAAACACTGAAAAACGATTTTTTTTTCTGACTGTTAATTTAATTTAAACATAGAATTCATCTGCACGAATTGCTCTAACCATTTTTTATATTTGAAAAACTGTAAGTTTGCCATTCGGTCGCAATAGGTTTCAGGGGTGCATGAGATGCTGAAAATCTATTTTATAATTTTGTATCCCGGTTGAATTAAAGTCTATCAGTTTTGAGTATTTTAATCAATGAAAATATGCAGAAATGTGTGTCTCTACAACGGTTGAAAAAAATATTAAATTATCTAAACAGGACGAACAGGCCAAAGAAAACTTGTAAAACTATGCTACACACAACACACATACAAGGCGTTTACGTACTGGAAATGGAAATGTCAAATGAAAGAAAATCAATAAACTCAGACTTCAGAAAAAAAGCAAGGGTCTACGATGCGTTCATAAATGATTAATTTTATGATATTGGTTTTATAGGTTGACAACCAGTCTTATCCAGGGGTATCGTATTACCCATTAATTGGGTTGTGGAGGTTTAGGCAGTCGCTCCATGTAAAATACTGGTATTCAGCTGCATCCACGGTTGGATTTAGGTACGTACGTTGAAAAAGATAGCAGCACAAAAAAATGAAAAGGATAGTATTTATAAAAAAATTACAGTACACTTTCATTATTTTTTAAAATTTAACTTGATAGTCATTAAAATCAACACCAGCGAACAAGATCACCTCTGCAGAAATGCTTGTACTAACTTTACTCCTAGACAAATCACTAAAATATTGTGCGTGCAGCGTTAAATACACCAATATTTCTATTACAAATTCAAACTTGGATAGGGCTTTATGCCAGAATATTCTTATTTTATGTTTTATTACCTTCTTGGGGTAAAAGTATGAAAAAAATATACTTGAATAAAAGTTTGAAAAAATCGTCATCCAAACACGGACTACAGTTATAGTCTATGCGGACTACAATTTATTGCAGGTCCCAAAATCAGAGCGGCAACACTGTAAAAAAAGTTTATAGATTGTTTTCGAGGATTCGTTGTGATTCGTTGCAAGTAGCGGCAGCGGCTGCTAGCAGCAAATTTTGTTCGTGATCCATCTTCGTGATAGAATTACAGTAGAAGATTGACCAAGCAAGTTGGAAATTAAGAAAAGGTTAGTATTGCCGTCACTTCTTTTTGTCACAATGCATTTGACGTCGGAAATAATGGCGCTAGTTTGAGATCGTCCATGTAGTTTCATGAGCATGTAGGTTGATGTAATAGGTGCATATGCCAACAGTACTGTGTGTAAAGAAATCGATTGACCTTTATTGAAAAGCCGATTGTTTACATATTATCACTAATTTTTCTATTGAAATTATGTTGTACTATAGAAAAGCTTGGCTACGTGTCTTCGAGGTATTTACTCCAACAAGAGATGTAGGCTAGGTGACTTGTTGAGTACTTAAATCTTAAAATCGTTGTATTAAATGGTATGGAAGATGATTTTACTAGTTTTACTACATTGGAAACCAAAATAACGTCATCTCTAGAATTATATTTCCAATTTTTTTTTAACTCTTTGTTGTTATTATAATCAAACTTGTATCCTAAATGAAATATGTATGTACTAATGAAATAAAATCTTGTAGGTTTCCCTAAGACTACCCACTGACCGGTAATTCTGTTTGTACCGAGTTAAATTGGCATGTTATACATAATTATAAATTATATTGTGTAAATGAAAGTCTAAGCATAACCTATTAAATTGGAATTGAGTGAATTAAATTAGTAATGATCGATTATTATTTTGGTTATTTTGTGATATTTCGAGTCTGTTTTAACTGTATTTTATATTTAGCTAGCCATCCTACCTTCAATATAAGTGTTTTAATAATTTGCTGATGACAATGTTTTTAATGCTGCTCATAATATCTAACATAATCTTCAAAACAATTTTCCTTGGACATAAATAACACTATTATGAAACAGTTAATTGGTTATTAGAAGTTTCCACTGTATATGGCAAAAGACTAACCTGTCTGAATAACGTAAACAAAGTCCCTTTGATACAATTCTTTTTTTCAACAATCCATTGGTTTACCATTGTACAGAATACACATTCTTTCTAAACATCATTTGTCAATCCAATTTCCCAATGGGCCAATTTTCTCCGAGTAAAAAGGCTCTGACATGATGTCATCTGTAAATATTTACTGATTTGAACCATATTGAGACCAACACCAGGTCCAGAGATGCTAAGTGGGCGGGTTGTCTGCTTTCCACCCAGTTGTCTATGTTGCCATGTTGTAGTTGGCTAGTAACTGCATTAATAAAAGAAAGTTCATAACCAGACCATTTTCTATGAAATAGTTAAAAAAGGGTACGTAAACAAAAATATGCTATTCACTGCACTCGTGATCAAATTTAATGAAGGCCAAAATTTAGGCAAATTAAAGTATTGAATTAGTTAATATCACAGTACTAGAATTTAAATTAGCAATAGTTGCCTAAGGATGCTACAGTGTATTTACTGATGACATTTAAATACTGAACACAATGGAATCATGATCAGAATATTAAATGAAATAAAAGTAAGGGTTCCTTTTATAGCTATAATTGGCATTATAATAAAGACATAATGTTATGTGGTCTGTAGGGTTTTCAAACACAGCACAGTTTATGTGATATTAGTATTCATCATCATCTGCCTAGCCTTTTCCTATGTTTGGGTCAGCTTCCAGTCTAACCGGATGCAGCTGAATACCAGTATTTTACATGGAGTGACTGCCTATCTGACCTCCACAACCCAGTATATATTATTGGACACAATGGGAGTCTTTTAGATTTGAAACTGGTTGCTTTTGCTTTTGTTCTCATGCTGAGTTTTTAATTTTTATTTAAAGTGATGTACAAAATTAGATTTTTCATTATACCAACAACTCTTGACAAATGTTGCCAATAAGGATACTGTGAAAGAGAGTAAGCTTTATTAGGGTATTGTGTTGTGTTGTGAATGTTGTGATGTAAGAATAAAGCCATGACAGAAGATCTGATGGAAGATGCATGCCTGCCTGCATTGGTAATATTGATATTATTCAAAGGTTGGCTGATTGACTTTTTTTTGTTTTAGAGAAGAGATGCTTGATGCCGGTCACTCAATTGAACCATAAGCCGGGGCCGGCAGATCAGTTTTCGGCCTGCACCGAAGAGTCTCAGCTCGAGCTCCACCTCCAGAGGCAGCTGGAGGATGATGTTGCGAGGTAACTATCCCTTTAAATACTGTATATTATATTATTAGTGAATAGAAGTAGGCAATTCTGGCGACTTCTGAATGAATGCCTAAATAAAAGCGTGCTGTTGGACTTTTTATGCTCAGCTCAGTACTGAAATTTGAAACTCTCAACAGCGCGCTTATATTTGGGCATTCATTGTGGAGATGCCTAGCTAGTGTTAGTGAAAACGGGCGTTAGTTGAAATTCCACTTTTCAGCCTATACATGTCCATTTTTCTAACCTGGCCACGACTACCAAAAGTGGTTACAAAACTTCAATATCTGGCACTTAGAATGCTCATAGTTTTCTATTAGTGTGTTGCTATGAGCAGAAAGTAAAAGGCACTGAGCGTTTGTCCTGCACAAATGCGACGGTAACACTGCGTCAACGCTGCGTTACTTTCAATGCAATGCAATACATGAGCAAAAATAAAAAAAATTAAAATGTCTGATGTCCTGGGAGGAATTTTAGTAACATTCAGCGTTGTTGACGTCATAAATCTTAGGAAGTCCTGCCTAAATTTTATTCTTATTTATATCTCACAGAGTACACACGAAGACGGTGATCCCATTGCCCACCAGGCACATCGATAGTGATTTTGGTATTACCTTTTTTTATGTTTTTTTTTCTTATTTCATAGGCATAAACCTGCCTGTTTCTCGTCCTGGAATGCAACATAACTCGGATTATCATAACTTATCCCTGTCTTAGTAACCAATCCAGATTCCTACTTAGCTGTCTTAATGATTGTAAGTTTGTTCTATTGACTTAAGAGTGAAATAAAAGTAGGCTTACCTGGCTAGCAGGAATGAATACGGTGGATGTTGAGAAAACACTATTCCATTTAGTGTAGGTACCTATCTAACATAAATGCGCATTAAATTACCTGACCATATTTATGAAATATAATCCAACAAATCAATTCAGCTTTTCCGGTAAGTGAAACTACCTATAACATTCATATTACTAGGCAGTGAAGGCATTACGCCATCTAGTAACACTTTTGCTAAATAGTTAAGTCTGCTGATCCAATATTCTCACACAATAGAGAGGTCATCTTTATCTCGGAACTCACTAAGCCGATTGAGATGAATCATTCTTCAGTTTTTATTTGAAATCTTTCCAACCGTTCTGTGATGCGGTAACAAACAGGTAGAAGGCATTGACATATATATTACTAGCGTAAGGACCGGGCTAACGGCGCGACTAAATGGAACCAACGCGCTGGCCCTAAAATGACGGTTTTAGGGCCAACGCGACTCAGTTGACAGTGGTGCGCGCGAACTTCGAACGAAGAACTTCTATGTAAAATGTTCAGACGGGCGTATCCTTACTTTTGAAATCATTGGTAGAAGGAGAACAGACAGACAAATTCTGAAAGCGATTGATTGTTGTTCTATGTAACTCATCTTTCCCGCCAATTATTGTAAAAATAATTCCAAAGTACAGTTTTCCCTTGACGATTTAATTTTTGTATTTAGATATTCTAGTTGTTTTTTTCTTTTATGACTTAGATTGTGGATTGGCTATTAAGATTGGGAGCTGGTGCCTAATTTAGTTACCTATTAATGGGATTATCACACGCTTTTTCGTAACATACTCATTACTAACAAATAACTTGTTTCGTGTCCGCGTAAAAACTGCTTAGATACAGAATCCGTATTGTGGTTCAAACATAATGATGTATATTTTGTGTTCTGTAAAATATAACCTGGTTATGGTGTAATGTACTTTTTAGGGCTGCTTAAATATTAACCATGCTTCATTACATTTACTTGTTACAGAATTTTTGACGAATCGATTTTTTCTGATCTTGAAGTGGTGTGTGGAAAATTAAAGATCCTGACTCATTCTTGCATTTTAAGAGCACGCACAGATAAATTTTATCACCAACTACATAGATTCTTGCATGTGAACATTGAACGCAATTCTTTTGATGAAATATATTCTTTCATAAGGTATGATGATCAGTTGGTATATTTATATGATTCTAGTTGTCTATAAGTAGTTTGTGGGCTAAAATAATGTTCAACAGGTGAATTTTAGAAATGGGACTTTAGGGCGAAGCCCTATTCATTGATAAATTGAGCAATGTGGTTACAGAGCTATATTTTGTAGAAAATTAAAGCAGTATTTTTTGTGTTTTTTGCTGATATCTCAAGCAAAGCAATACTATGGCTGGGTAAAATAATACAGGTTTTTTTTTACAATGTATCAGTTTCGATTCCTAGCAAATAAGAGCTTACAACAACCTTTAAACACAGTTTTAGTTTTCAACAATATCAAGCTCATGATTTTTCTCAATAGTTCTACTGTTCTTAAACACGGATTCACCCTAAGTTTCCATTTCAAAAACAAATATCAACCTGTATAGCATTGATTGCATTTCAATAGTGTAGTGATCACACTAATTGCGCTTTGCATGTTTTAATTCACCATTATTTCTATTAATCACACTAATACGACAGTCATAAAGCGTTTTGTTTTCATACAGGGTGTGTTGCCTCACTGCAAGGTAAAAAATAAATGTATTGTTTGTCTGGAAAATTGTCTCTCTAGATCAACCATACAACAGACTTAAAAGCTTAGGTACTTTCAATTTGAAATTCCATTCCTATCAAAAAATGGTCGGGAGGATATCATTATTCCCAGCACGATGATGGATCCAACATGTGAATCCTCAAAAACTTATAAAATAATCATCCGTCTTTGGTAACATGGACTCTGTGATCACCAGATTTGATCATTCATTGAGTTTTTCAATCGCGAGATAACTTAAAAATAACTTAAACATCAACTATTCGACGGTAATTCCTATACTGCAGGAATTTTTCAGCTCAAAGTAAACTAAATTGAGCCTGCTATGCACCAATGTGTATGAAGATTTTATACGTGCATGCAATGAATGGAAAATAATTAAAAGTGTCACTGAATAAAACAGCATACTGAAATAGGAGTCAGCCGCCATAGTCAAGCATAACAAATGAAGACAAACTCCATCTTGTATTACAAATTTACAACACAATTTGGAAATATACATAAAATCAATAGGTTTTATTTCTTAAGGTACTTTCTGGAGGAAAAAACTGGATTGTATAATTTCAAATTCTCAACGTGTTGTCGTCCTATTTAATTTTGATTGAACGCCTACTGCTACCGTGAGACACCCTGTATATGTGTGGTCTATAAAAATACAAAAATATTTAAGTACTCGAGCACTTATAGAAAAAAAAAACCTATTGCCAAACACATGAACTGCCAATATTGTTGTCGTTCCTCATTACAGACTATGCGCTTTATATCTTAGCTATTATATGCTTTCTTTTGACTACAAAACGCTTATAGTTTCTGGTTAAATTTCTCTTACTTTCTGGCTACAATATAATATCGTGGTAATAACAGGCTACCTACATGTAACGAAAGTCTATTATTTTTTTAACTTACCAATTTAAACAAGAATATACTCAGATCTGATCAGCACAAAAAGGCTGTTTTGTGCGATAAAAAATAGTTAATTCAAGACATTCGTCATAGAAAAGAAACACTCTCAATCTTATATGTAAAATATAAATGCGATTGAAGAAATTTCCCAGAAACCTGCAACAGCGAAAATATTTATTGTTTTCCTTTCAATTGAAGATTGAGACGTCGCAAAGTCCCGCCGCAATAAAGTTAATTTTATTGGTGATTGAACAGTGATTGTTTATATTATCTGGGTAAACAAAGCTAATACAAAACCTATTCGTTTAAATTCAACGCCTTGACGTCACTGAATTGACTACTACAATTTGTTTTAGTAAAAGTCAGTTGTTACCAGATATTTTTTTTCATTAGGTATTTACGAAGTAAATCTTAGACCATGCTATTGGTAAAGATTCCCTGTATGATGTTCATATTCTATTGCAGTGATGTCTATACTGAATGCAACATTCAACATGAAGAAAAAGAAATAATTAAGTATCTGCAACGCAATTTAGGTGTTACAAAACCTATCCCAGCCAAGCCTAACAAACCCAAGGAAGAAGGGGAAGAGCCTGAGGTTTTTTCTACGCCGAAGTGCATTACTCCATACGTAGACAATGACGTCCAGAAAGTAATTCATTCTAGTCCAAGCACTGAGTTAACAAAAGAATACTATGCACTAGTTCCCATTGAAAGAAACCTGCTTGAAAAGGAACTTATCGAGCAAGACGAACTCTCTAATGCATTTCAGTCTATTATAAAAGGTCAAGCAGAAGATACCAGTCAAATAAAAAAAAATCAACTCAATAAGCCAACTTCGCTATCCCTTAATTCTAGTCACTCTTCCAAAACAGTCAAACATTCCAGTAGTTGTGATATTTTGAATAACATTTGTCTAAAAGATAAAATCTCTCCAAAACACGATAATAATCCAAACACAGTCGCTGATAACGACTTTAAAACTAATCAGACATTACCGTTAAGTGATACAACTGGACGTAATACTAGTAGGAACATAACCAAACCTAGTTTTGGTGCTGATAAATCTTTGGATCCTCCATATTCGCCTGATAGTTTAATTACGGATGAACCCAGTTCTTCTTCAGATTATCTGTCAGCCGCATACGCTTGTTCTCCGGGTGTCCATACGTCTGGTTTCCAACATCAAGTAAATGTTGAAAACATCACGTCCAGGATGGAAAACATTTACACCCTATCAGATTCAGGCTTGGAAGATACAGCAATGTTGGGTAGCGTCAATAGTCACAAGGACGTTACTTTAACAAATATGTCTTTATCTGAAAGCACGCTCCACGATTTAATTGCTGACGATGCAAGCATCTCTGCAATATCCATACCTAGTTCTTTAGCAGAAAAAAATCACTTACTAAGATCAAAACAGAGTGGTACATCTTCTGAAAAAGATTGCAATGGCCAAAATACCATTACAGAACTGTGTGGCAAATCGCTGAAAGAAGAAAAACAGAGGCAAAACGAAGAAATTGTAATATTAGAGTCGTCTTCCCTATCTTCAGAAACGGGTTCTTGGGAGTCGGTATACCCACCTAAATTAATAGAAAAAGAAATTTGTGAAAAATTTTTACTTAATGAGCGCCGGCAATGTTTGGACTCACCCGGTTTGGTTCAAAACGCTCCCATCAAATCAACGGCATGCTTCATAGATGCCTCTAGCTTAGTTGATGAAGAAGAGACCATAAAATTTCAAACAACTGACAACGCGGCTCCCTCTAACATTAAGTTAGATATTTTACCCGCACCAAGTCAACCGGTACCCTGTTCCACTATTAAACCCGACAACAGTCCAATCGATTGGTCGGAAAGTAACGACAATGAAGATTCCTTGGAGCAAGCAGAAAAAAAAGACCCTGATTCGATACAAAAAGATTTATCACCTACTATTTTTGAAATGACTCCGATTACAGAAGATTCCTTGTGCACAAATGCATTTGAAAATGCGGCGCAAGCAGAACAACATGCAGAAGTCGATGACAGTGTTAACTACATGTCTGACAAAGAAAGAACTCTTCGAGTTAGTGCTGTTTTCATGTCCAACACTCCAAATAATTCAATATTATCATTAAAAACCTATAAACCTTACGAGTCAGAAGACAGCGAAAGTAATAATACCATTGTAGATTCCGACAGTTTTACAATGAAGCAACGAAAAGGCAGCAACTCTCCACCTATTCTGTCAGGCGGCGTGTCGGTCGAGGATCACTTACCTCAAGTAGGCAGTAGTCACGAAAGTAGCCCATTACCGAAATTTAAGCTGGAGAACACACCTATTGTAACTGGCGCGTATTTACCACAGCCAACAACGGAGCACAGTCAAGGAAAACCAAGGACCAGTTCTGCTTCTGCATGGGTGGTTGATATGTCTAGTGTTCCAGAAACAGATGATAGTAATATAGCGAACTCTAAACCTTCCGATGAGGTGGTAAACGAAAAAAAGAATATATTTTCAATGTATATAGATCTAGGTGACAAATCAACTTTAAAAGACATGCCTACCAGATTGTCTTCTTCCATGAACACAAAAAAGAATTCTGTAAGTGTTGAAAATAAGTCAACCCTGCGGAATTCTAAAACTCCAGCAAATACAGTACGTTCGGAAGAACGTACTATGAAAGAAAATGATGCTAGCGTTTCTATTTTTGAGAAATATGAATCTTTGTGCAACGATCCTAATATTAGTATTTCAGAAATAATTGCAATCCCTGAGAAGCATGATGCTATTCCAGAAATTTTAGAAGATTCTTTTGCAGATCTTACACCCAAAGCAAACCAGTCGCGAGCGAAAAAAAGTGTGGACAAAATGTCCACGAATAAAGAAATTCCTGAACAAGAAGCTTCTACTGATGAAGCCAAAGATCTTTTCGTAAAACTGTCAGACTTAGATAGGCCAGTGCAAAAAACAGAAACGTTGATCTCAATCGACGAGACCAGAGTTGATGTGCGCATGACAAGATCTATTCCTGACTGGGGTGAACAAGCATTTTCTACCAACACTAGATCAATTGAAGTTATAACATCCTTTCATTCAGAAAATGCGCTAAGTTTGAATAGATTATTTCCCCATTTGAGAAACGAATTCAGTAGAAGCATGCCAGGTTCGTTGTCAAGCAGAACACGCTCTCCTTTGAGACTAGGGGCATCTATTACCCTGGGGGATGCCGATGAGCAAGTGTCGGATATGTCTGAAATAAGCAGCATGCAGAGCAGCAACTGTCGCTCGGGATTTGGTAAGTTTTACTTAAATAAAATACTGTAATTAAAAGTATCTATACTTTTAGCTGCCATTGAGCAGTGGTGGCCCAGTGGTAACGGCTGCGATTTACAAGTTGTAGATCGAAGATTCGAACCCAGACGCTTTACTTAGTGTAAACGGTGAAGGAAAACATCGTAAGGAATCCGGCATGACCTAGAACAAAAAAAAAAAAGTCTAAGACATGTGACGTCTTCCAACCCGCACTGGGCCCGCGTGTTGGATAAAGGTCATAGCACACTTATCAAATCTGAAAGGGATCGGCACCGTATCGCCTTTCGCACCGCCGTCAAACAAGCGTCAACCTAACGTAAGCACATAACCAAAGCGGATCAGAAGCTCCGATACGTCGTCGCGCTTACGGCTCGCCGACCGCTGGTTGATAGTGCAGCAGGCAGGCCGGAGGGGTGAGAGAGGTAAGGGTGGACGAAGAGACGTAAGCTCGGGTACGGAGAGACGTAGCGCGGGGACGACGAGCCGTAACGCACCCCACCGCGGTTTGTGAGCTTGTCCCGAGGCGAGGCGATTACGTTACGTTCCCGATTAGTGTGCGTTGCAGTAGGGAGTTTCATACAAAAAATACTGAACGGCTCGAGTTGATACGGTGCCGATCCCTTTTCGGTTTGATACGTGTGCTATGTATGACCTTTACGGCCCTCTCACAGAGTGGAGGCTTGTGTCCCACTGTGGGACCATTATCGGCAGGATTATGACGAGCAGTATCAGATAGTAATCGGGCCTCTGCATCCAGTTTACTACTGCTGTCGTCTATTACTTGCTTGTATCAAATTCAAATGTTGGTACACACGGCGACACAACAAGCTATACATTTCCAGTTTTAACTGACCTCGCATTGTATAGGTTTCTCGTACAATCAGAAGCCAGCTTATACTGGTTGTGTATAGATGGATGTGTCTTCGTGCGTACAATAGCAAAAAAACTAACCACTAAATATTACCGTAGGAAACAGTACAACAGATAGTCAGACGTCGAGTTTAATAGAAAACTGTACTTCACGTCTCGGTCAAGATTTACTAAGAATGTTCCTGGAAGAAATAGCTCCTGATGTCATTGTGGAAGTGTCAGGGAAACGATTTAAAGCACACAAGTGTATTTTATCATCCAGGTATAGTATTTGGTTTCCTCACGTATGTATGTGCTATAACGTCCAGTTTTGCTTGAAATCTTAGATTGAATCATAAGAAAAATGAATAATGTACCTTTCTTGTTCTATATAATATTAACCAGTATATCCCTGAAAAGTTATTTAACTACTGTATTAATTGAAGATGCAGTATCTATAAATAAAATTCAAAGTCCAGACTGACTGATATATCAACACACAGCCTAAACCGCTGCTCCTAGAGACAAGAAATTTGGAGGGTGTGTTCCTTGTGAAGAGTAGGTATCCACTAAGAAAGGGTTTTTCGAAATTCTCCCCGAGGGTGAATGGGGAAGAGAGTGAACTTTCACGCGGACGAAGTCGCGGGCCGAAGCTAGTTGGTTATGAAATCATATTATAATTGTTTATTGAAATATTATTAACGATACGCGAGCGAACGCGAATGCACTGTCTCCTATTACCGCGACTGTCAATGCAAAGCGACCTACCATTTGGATTTTTCTGAAATTAGAATAATCTAAAACACCTTCCCTGATATTAATTTCTTTCTTTTTTAGGTGTCAGTATTTTGCTGGTATTTTGAGCGGCGGCTGGGTGGAAAGCTTAGGCAACGTCATAGTCCTTCCACCGTAAGTGTCTAATGTGTCTATGTTAATAAATTAGCATAGCCTGCTACTGCAGGATTTGTATTTGGACTCCTGTTTAAATAAGGATTGCTAACAGTCACCACGCTGCCTGGGCTTACTAATTGATAGTTATTTGTGACTCCCAGAGGTGGACCGAATACTGTTAGCTAAAGACTTAAACATTAACGTGGCAGAAGCTATAAATAAACATACTTTTCACCAGTACCTTTTGCTGCATTCATGATATGTACGCAGAAGTTTTGCTTAGGTGTATACTAAGACTGTGTTGCTAAAAGGCCTATTACATTACACGGGCCCTGCCCGCAGGGACAGGGTACTGTAATAAGAAACAGGGAGCCAGGGTCCCTAATCAGGGCGACCGAGTGGTTACGACCTCGGGATGTCACCAGCGAATCAGTCAGGCTCGGCACCATAATGCTATACGTGAAAAGGTTTCCACGTTTGACTAACGACTGGGAGTGAGTTAAGGCAGGAAGCGATTTCTAGCGTAACTGGTAGGCAGAGCCCACGACAGATAATGCCCGAGAAATCGTGTAATGTAATAGGCCTTTAAGTTAAAACAATATTAACACATTCATTCTGTTTTAAGGTTCTCATACAATGTGGTTTATTTCGCACTGTGTCACATTTACTCTGGTCTCGCTACTATCCCAGACTCTGTGAGCATCGTAGAATTAGCCACGATCGCCGATATGTTGGGCTTAGAAGGGTTAAAGGAAGCCATCATGTTTACGCTTAAAGCTAAATATTGCCACCATTTTCATAAGGTATAATATTTAAAATTAATTTTTATAATGAAGTTTTATAATTCTGCCCGCTTTTTACTAAATTGCCACGTGAATTCTAAACTCATATAATGTTTGGGTAACAGGGAGTTATATAAACCCATCTCCAATTAAAGGTAATCTGTTATTTTATTTTAATATTGCAGCCATGTGAAGTGTGCATAGTTGGAGTTTTAGAATGTTTCCCGCTGTCTGCCGTGTACGGTTTGGATGATTTATATCACAAATGTGTCAAATGGATTACAAAGCACTTCTCTAAAGTTTGGCCAACTAAAGCATTTGCCACGTTGCCTACGGATCTGTTAGATAAGTGCTACCAGCATCATACCGTCAATCTAACCATTGATAATGTAGTAGAAACAGTATACGGGTGCGGCATCGCTGGTAAGTTAGTTAAACATACCGCACTTATACAGGGTTATTGGTAAAACATTAACAACCTCTTAAGAGGTCATTGTACTCATCATTATGAACAACTTTTACTATGGGACCAAACCTGAAATCGCGGAAAAAAAATCAACTGTTCCTACATTTATGTTCGTATAACTCGTCAAAATGTAGAGAACAGCTGATTTTTTTTTCGCGAGGTTGTTATTGTTTTACCAATAACCCTGTATACTTAACATATTAAATATTTTGATGTTTAATGTTATAACTGAAGTGATTGTTCTTTATAGCGGCGTCCTTACAAAACAGTAGATGGTCCGAAGGCGTGGCGCGCATGTGTCGGAGGCTTATAAATGTAGCAGCGCACTTCGCAGCTCCCAAGCTGGTTGCGGTGTACAAAGTCATTCCTCCGTTACCTAGCGAGAGTCCTCACGCCGCCAAGCAAGCCCTGGACGATTTCCTCGCCGCTGCGATAGAATGGGCACCTCCCGAAGTGGTATGTAGTGCTTATGGTTACCTCTCAGCGCTTGTAAAAGAAATACGTAACAGTCACTACTCGAAACCTGATTTGATCAGCAATGGCACTGATATCCGCAAACCTTTCGGCCCCGGTAACCTACTGTACACGCACGCAAGCACCTGGCGCATGCAATGTGAGGGCGCCTTGGTGCGAGCATCGCCTCGAGTTGTTACTACACAAGCTTTTAAGGAATTACCGTCTGATTTACGAAAAAGATTACGGGAACTCGGTTGTATTAAGTATGGCGCGCATGCTTTGCCCCTCGCCTCTCCTACACATCAGCCAGAGAGAAAAATGAAATCCAAGACATTAGTCAAGAGCAAACCTTCAACATCAACGGTTCGCAGTGTAGATATAGCACATGTGCGCGCTTCGTTTGTACCTTATACACCGAAACCTTTGCTTCCGGTCGGTTCTGTCGATACTCTTAAAAGCAGCAATGGTCTCTGTAAAAAACCTTTTGTCTCTCCTCATACACCGAAAGTCAGAACAACGAAAGCGCAAGAGGAGCGGGCTAAATTTAATAAGACAAAGAAAACTAAATCTCAGGAATTGGTGAATACTAAATCGAGTGCGGTCCGAGCTTCTTGGTACGATAAGACCTCGGCGAGATATTTAGACCCCTTACAGAAAGATAAGAAAACGGCAGTTGTGAATAAACACTTGCCGAAGATTGAATCGTCGAGTGAGTCGTCACGCAACTCCAGCCCTGTTCATTTGCGGAACTTGAGATCGAGCCCGCAGAAGGGTCGGCGGGGGGTGGCCGGGGCGAGCGTGTCGCAGGACAGCCTCGCCACAAGCTCGCGGCCGCGCACTGCCGAGCCCAGCACAGACTCGCTCAGCGAGTCACAGACCAGCAACAGATATGCCACTTACACGAAGCAGAAGCATACTAAAGGCTCCGCCGAATGTAAGTAGTACTTGCTTCATAATAGTGTCGCTTCTCTATTTTTATAATATGGCATTCTTAACTATGACATTGTGTATTTTTACTGTTATTTAAGTCGACATTGTAGGTGCTGGGCACAATTTGATTCTTGCTGCCATTGTGTTTTCGAAGCACGAAAGAAATTTGTCTGTGTAACGCATATTACGGAATAATAATGTACTAAAACTTTTTACAGCCATAAAAATTAAAAGTGTAGAACCAGTCCATGTCTCGGTAATGGAAAATAAAATGAAGACGAAGATACCTATATATTTAAACCAAGGAACAAAATACAAGGGAATGGACAGTCGGAATTCAAGAGACCAGCAAAAGTGGAGCAGGCTTGCCCCCAGGATAAACACAACAAATAACAGGTCCAATGAGCGCAAAGTGCCGGGATCTTTGATGAACGCTACAAAGTCAAGCTCGGCGAAGATAGTTCCCAAGGTGGGTTAGGTTTAATTTTATTTTCTCGCCAGCCAATTCTGTCCCACTCCTTCAAAGTCCCTCTGTTTCCTGGCTCCTGTAGTTTGACTAGCACGCGGCAGATTTTTAAGTAGTGCAATGACTTTAAACAATTACAATACAATTTTATTGTTGTAAAGTACAAATTTTAACGGCGCAGCTCGTGGTAGCGGGTGCGCGCGCACGCGGTTGCAGAAGACTGCGTCCGTCCGACTGCTAAAATCCGCTGAAACCTGGACGACAAGACTAGAACGACCAATACTGCAAAACAAAACGAACGACCATCTGGTCGTTCATATTAAGAGCGTAGACGGGCTGCGCGAGAATTGAGAAATAGGTATTTGAAGAAACTATTGCCTTCTCTCTCTCTCTCGTCTCCCCCCGTAGAGTGCGATAGGGACAACTGCAGATCAGAACGATTTTACCTAGAAAAAACCATGACCGATCGACGTTTCGTATTCTCCAGTTTTCTCCTCGAAACCTAAGCCGATTAAAATATGTTTGGTATCAAAATTTAAAGGAAGAATAGATCTATGCCCCTATCATTTGTTTTTATCTTAAAAACTTTTCAATTTTCTTTGGTAGTCGTCTGATTACGTAGGTTTTCGGAAAATCATATTTATTTTAGTAATCATTTTTTTGAAAAAAAATGACAGGGGCATGCCTTCAATAGACCTAAATTTTTATAAATAAAAATGATTACTCTAGAGGCATTATCCAGGAAGAGAATAGGGAAATACGTTTGTATGGAAAAAATGCAGCCCGTCTACGCTCTTAATACTGGTTAATAGCCTTACCTTAATCCCGACTTGGCCCGCACTGGTTCTCTGTGTGTTTTGCGCTTTAACCAATTACTTGACCACAGGTAGTGAAAGAGACAGAAGCGCTATCTAAGAGCAATATGTCGAGGAGCCAGAGGTCCCACCACAGCAGGCATCCGTCTCACCAAGATGAGAAGGAATCGTCATCCCTTGTGGAGTCGGAGACGTCCAGGAACAATATGTCTAAGAGTCAACGAAGTCCGCATCCGCACTCTAGCAAACAACAACCTCAAGATAAAGAGTCATCGTTGGTCGAGACAGCGACGCCCAAGAACAACATGTCAAAGAGCCAGCGAAGCACTCACGCTAACAAGGCACAGCCTCACAAAGACACTGAGAAAGAGCCCCCCTCCCTCAAAGAAATACCCGTCATGGAACGTTCCGGAACCTTCCTAAAAGATGAACCCACTTTCGGCGACATCATCAACTTAGATATATCACAATAAACATCTTCAGTCGAATTAGCAAATAGTAGAATATATCGAGTAGTGTCTATTTTATATAATCAAAGCACTTAATGTATATTTTGCCTCAGTAACAAGCAAGTGACGCATCTGCGATGCCACTAGTATTGCAGATGTAGTTAAGCGGGGGTAACCACTCAACACCAGTTAGGTGGTCGGTGTGATTGCCATCCAAAACCGAACATAAAAAAATCGTTATATTTCTCTTATTCGCTCATTTTCTCAGCCCTTATTTACTAATTGATTCATTACGTTTTGAATTTATAAGATTCTACTATTGATAGATAATTTCTCTCGTAACTAACTTGTAAATGAGTTGCGCTGTTGGCATTTGACTGTGGTCTGGGCTCGAAACATGTTGCAGTGGGTACGGCGTTAGCTCCTCGTTGCATTCAGTAAGTACGTCAATGAGTATTTTATATTAGAGTTATTTATATTAAAAGTAGCTGACCCGGCGAACTTCGTACCGCCCCGCCAGCCGCTCTGCCCCCGCTTTTTAAATTTCTGATATCTTCTAAGTTTTCATTTTAATGATATGCTATAAAGGGCAATTTAGATCTCCATGAAATTCACAACGTATTTAATTGGATAAGGAATAATACTGTATTGTTTAAAATAGCTTGGTAAATAACCCATATTTTTTTATAATATGTAAAAAATGGTTACTGTGGGTTATCCTTAGGAGATAAACATATACCATCGCGGACTTTTTTATCGATATTTGTAAGATATACAATTCTGTATTACATTAATTTGATCTATCTCGTAAGGTTTAGCCAGCATTTGCAATGTAAGCGCACACAAATATGTTTGTTACGACATCACATTACCAATCTTTGAATTCCTCGCATTTTAACGCATTAAAATCCGTTGCGCAGTTTAAAAGTCTAAGTTAACAGGGAGCGGGAGCGACTTTGTTTTAAACTATGTAAATAAGTTATACTAAATGTGTAGTACTGGAGTTGCCTATTTTTTTAAGCAGCAATGGGCGTTTCGAGATTCCAGTATAGTAGATTCCCATTACAAGCCTTTTGACACGGATTTGTAGGAGACCTCGTCCGAAGCGGTGTGTCCCGTTTAATTTTTTTTACTGCTCGTTACGTTACCTGTCTCTCCTCAAACCATACCACGATGATCAAACAGGATAAAATAAAAGTTCTGTTTTCAGGCTTCATCCGGTACTGCAACACTTGTAAGGATTTAATACGTGGACACATAAAATAACAATATGGAAACGCAGGGAATAATAGTTGAAAATAGTGGCAAGCTTTACATAATTACAACCACTGTTAGTTGATGAGTATCTCTTATTTAAGTATTATATATTTTAATATATTCATCCTCATTGCCTGAGCATTGACGAAGTTATTTCTGTGCGGATGATATCATAAACTTGTATTCTGAACTCACAACTATTTTGCTCAATTCCGCAGTGTAGGAAGATTACCTACGCATTAATTTTATTACTTTATTTTTTGTTAATTAATTCATAAACAAAAAAGTTATGCCCGAATTTACTTGCAAGATTAGAGATACCCCAATAAAAACTTTGACAGAAATGAGGGTGTACCATGGTATACTGAACACATCTGCGTACCCCTTTAGAGGGTACAAGCGTGATGTTATGTTGTGTGCTTGCGTAAACAATGCATAGGTACATATGCGATAGCAGCAATCGCAGTTGATTTGCTAGAATTGAAGAGTACCGTTGTCTGTCTCCGAAACTCATCATCAGATCTTTACAAAATTTAAATGGACCATTTCGGAAAAAAACTTCTTCCAAACAAAACAAGAATTTTGCAAATCCGTTTTTATATGATGGAGTTATGCCCGAACATACATAAAAAATATATATACCTACAGGGGAACAGCTGATTTTTTTTTCGCGATTTCAGGTTTAGTTCCATAGTAAAAGTTTTTCATAATGATGAGTACAATGACCTCTTAAGAGGTTATTAATGTTTTACCAATAACCCTGTACCTACAATTATAAACATCCAAATTGAGAATCTCCTCCTTTTGTGCCGAGCGCGGCAATATTAATTCGACATTGTTATTCACGTAAAAAAAACCAGAATAAACGATATTGGTGCCATGAATTATTTTAAAGCGACGAAATACAGGCGGTTTGGATATTTTACAAAGAATCAACCTGTAATGCTCGGTTCTCTTCCCTCACTAATGAATTAGAATTGAAATGCTTGAATCTGTAACATTACAGATTGCGCACTGTAATGCTCGGTTCTCTTCCCTCACTAATAATGAAATGCTTGAATCTGTAACATTACAGATTGCGCACTGTAATGCTCGGTTCTCTTCCCTCACTAATGAAATGCTTGAATCTGTAACATTACAGATTGCGCACTGTAATGCTCGATTCTCTTCCCTCACTAATAATGAAATGCTTGAATCTGTAACATTACAGATTGCGCACTGTAATGCTTGGTTCTCTTCCCTCACTAATGAAATGCTTGAATCTGTAACATTACAGATTGCGCACTGTAATGCTCGGTTCTCTTCCCTCACTAATGAAATGCTTGAATCTGTAACATTACAGATTGCGCACTGTAATGCTCGGTTCTCTTCCCTCACTAATGAAATGCTTGAATCTGTAACATTACAGATTGCGCACTGTAATGCTTGGTTCTCTTCCCTCACCAATGTAATGCTCTAATTTGTAACATTACAGATTGCGCACTGTAATGCTCGGTTCTCTTCCCTCACTAATGAAATGCTTGAATTTGTAACATTACAGATTGCGCACTGTGATGCTCGGTTCTCTTCCCTCACTAATGAAATGCTTGAATCTGTAACATTACAGATTGCGCACTGTAATGCTTGGTTCTCTTCCCTCACCAATGTAATGCTCTAATTTGTAACATTACAGATTGCGCACTGTAATGCTCGGTTCTCTTCCCTCACTAATGAAATGCTTGAATCTGTAACATTACAGATTGCGCACTGTAATGCTTGGTTCTCTTCCCTCACCAATGTAATGCTCTAATTTGTAACATTACAGATTGCGCACTGTAATGCTCGGTTCTCTTCCCTCACTAATGAAATGCTTGAATCTGTAACATTACAGATTGCGCACTGTAATGCTTGGTTCTCTTCCCTCACCAATGTAATGCTCTAATTTGTAACATTACAGATTGCGCACTGTAATGCTCGGTTCTCTTCCCTCACTAATGAAATGCTTGAATCTGTAACATTACAGATTGCGCACTGTAATGCTCGGTTCTCCTTCACTGATGTAATGCTCGACTCTTTAGCGTCACATTATAGGCGAATGCTCCAAGTAAGGGAGCACCTTTACGCTTGCGAATCACATTTTAATCAACATTCAACATGACACTGACCTACAAATAGCAAAAAAACGTAAGAAAATTAGAATTTCTCGGGATACTCTGGTGCTTCATTTTATAATGAATAGTGAATAACTATTCCGTGAAAGTTATTTTTCTGCTGAGATAGAATTGATTAGATACAATAATGAACTAGACACGCCCTGGCTAAACATAAATTAAGCAGAAATCCATGCAATGCCACAAACATAATCATCACATGTTGATTTCATGTTGATTTCTAAACAGTGTTATGCACAACCCCCTTACTAATAAACGTATTGTATCTGATGAATAGTTACACACCGATTTCTCTCTTTCAGTCGTCAGTAATTTGACTTTCGACAGAAGAAGACAAAGCGTTGTGTAACTATACAGACGCTATACAACGGTTATTAGTAAGGGGGTTAAAGTATAAACAGACAATGGAGTTGCGTGGACTTGATGAATGGAAGTGTATATGCCCGCTATCACATTAATTGATTAATACATACGTACTTGCTCATTGTTTTAATTACTGCTATATAAGTATAATGCAGTTCCTATTTTCCATTTACAGTCATACAATGAGGACATCAGTGGTTTTTCTGAGAGAGTTACACAATAACGAAAAGGGTCGACATTCACTGATTGGTTACTCGGATACGTTAACAACAACACATCCGTCCTCGCTTGTGAAGTGTAAGTAGAATTAATAATATTAAGACTCAATTTCCACTTTTAACACCTCTTAAAAACCCGTGCCGTGTGTGGATTTATTTCAAGGTTTTTTAACACTTTCATCGTTTTGTGTAGGTACACGGACTTACGCAGTTTTGCCTGTTCAAATTGGCCTCTTATTGTATGGTAGGCTTAATAAATTTATTCAGGCATGTAGCTAAGGTAGTCAAATGACGTCTTAAAAAAAAATCTTGCGGACAATATTATTTCAAGCAGCTACCGGATTTGGAAAAAATCAATGAAAAAATGTGGCGAAATCAATCAATGAAAAAATCATAAACTTTCTTTAAAAAAAAAACCTACAAAGGTAGTGTAAGTATTATTCTCAAAAATTCAAAATTTATCGTCTGTTATCCAACATCATAGTCCTGTCATAGTTTATTATGCTTGCATGACGACGAAATTGCCATATATGAAAAAAGCTTTTTTTTATCATTGCAGGCTTGTTACGTGTGCATAGTTGGAGTTTTAGAATGTATCCCACTGTTTGCCGTGTATGGTTTGGATGATTTATATCATAAATGTGTCAAATGGATCATGAAGCACTTCTAAGTTTGGCCCACTAAAGCAAGAAGCTGGACAGTCGGAATTAAAGAGACCAGAAAAAGTGGAACAGGCTTGTCGTCAGGACGAACGCAACGTACGGGATCTTTGATGAACGCTACAAACAAGCAAGCTCGGTGAAGAAAGTTCACAAGGTGCGTTTGGTTTATCTTTATTTTCTTGGCAGCCTACTCTGTCCCACTCTGGGCAAAGGCTTCCTTCCACTCCTTACATCTCTCGCGGTCCCGCACTTGTTCCTTCTAGTTTTTACGGAAACTATCCAGTTGGTGCCACTACCTCCTTCGTGGCTCGCCTCATTGTCTCGGGGCGCTCTGCGCTATTTGCTCCTGCAGTTTGCCCGGCATACGGAATTAATATGACATCGTGTTTCGTTTCCGGTCAAGATAATCTAACTCTAAAAGTTTTGACGCGCTGCGCCTATCATATTATTATTATTGCAATTCGTTTGATTTCGGTTTTTACCATGCATTTATTATTCGTTTCCTTAACAGGTTCCCGCGCTTCGAAGTTTTTAAACACCGACAACATCAACAGACATTCTCCTTCATTCTTAAATAAAGCATCTACGTTAGTACCTATTATTCCAATAATTTATAATCTACGTTTGTTTTGTCAACATAGGGATATGCTGATAAAAAGAATTCCTCTAAATGAATATTAATTAAACAACGCCTTAGGTTTAAAAAATCAGTATCAACGACGTATTATAAACGAATATCATTCGTTATCTCCCCCTAATCGAACTGTCTTTCTTGGTAACTCTCTTTTATGAAATAATAAGTTACATGTGCCAAGCTCATAATGAAAAACGTTACTCTATGGTTTTGCTTCACCACAGTCAAATAAAAACTCGTTTGTTTTAGTTGTGAAAATGTTTTTGCCAGTGTTGCAACGTTTATAAATAGAGGGTATAAAACTTATTGCCACTATTTCAATAAAATAATCTTGATGTCATAGTACATTAATATAAATAATCTTGATGTCATAGTAATTATTCAAGTTACCTAGGCCGTTAGGTATGTTTTCGGGTATGTGTATATAATATCTTGTTATCCCTAGGGAATTTGTTCAAACCCATTTTCCTAGTCTAGAAGACTAGAACTCGAGACATTTTATTTACAATGACACATTTCCTAGGAGTTGTATATAATATTACGGTAATGGCAAGGAGGCAAGTAAAGAGTTTTATAAGAATATTGTAAAGCTAACATGGTGTGCTCGACAATTTGACGCGTGCTCATTTTTAGTCCGTATGGAGACAGAGTCAGTGCTGGCGCTTGCGCTCCGTGCTGCCCTCACCCTTCACGAGCGCCGACACTGTAAGCACGCTAGTGATCAATCACACTTGAAATGTGGATTTAGGGAATAATTTAATATTAACTTGTAATTCAAAGTATAACCTTGTTGAATAGTTTGATCTTTATGCAACAAATAAAATCTCATTTGACGAGGCGGAAATAAAAAAGTTGCTGTTTAGAAATAATACAAAAGATAAATTTTTTAGAAATGGATTGAATAATTTCTGTTTTTTTTATGACTACATTAAATCTGACATTCTACACATTCGTTTATAAATACATATTATTATGAATATTAGTTAAGAAATAAGATATCCAATTATATACATCTATCTATTTATTATGTAAATGCAATTATATAAAACTCACCCTGTATGTACTTACTGCTTTGCTATCGACTCTTAAAATGCTTAAATGTCTAGCTGGATCTAGTACATATGAATTAGAAGTACCTAGCGATTATTAAGATTAAAATTTCGTTGCCATTTTAATTATACTAAATATAACGTAGACTCTAGTTGTAATAATTCATCGACAATGGTGCCGATTCCCTTGTTCACAAACTAAACTAAATTTAAGTTCAGTGCATCTTTTTTTTCTATTTCATTAAGAAAAATTAATCTGCGACTGACACTACTCCATACAAGTTTAGACGTGATTAAAAACTTGCCTACTAAAATTACGTCAATTTACGTCAGGCGCTGATTAATTTGACAGGACTAAACTAAAATTTATCTTCTGTCCTTTTCTTAATGAAATAGAAAGAAAAAGATGCACTGAACATAAATTTAGTTTAGTTTGTGAACAACAGAATCGGCACCACTGTCTTTTTCATTAAAAAGGTAAAGTAAAATATAGTGTATTTTATAAAATTATCAATTATGATTTATTGTGAATTGCATGTCAAATAATATTTTATCATTATATTTCTATTCATTAAGCATACACTGAACTTAAAAAAAAAACTATTTAATCGCTTGATCCCCGTCAAAGATACACAATTGATTTTCTATTGTAATAGGCCACCGGAGGCCCGCGCAGGGATGGAGCGATTAATTTAATGTATTCTTAATAGAGTTCTTGTCCGTAACACATCTCAGCTCAGTATTAAGTATATTAAGTCTAAGACTTCCCTCCGAAAGATGTGAAATGAGTAAAACAATATATCTTATTTAATTTTTACGATTATTTTTTATACTAATATATGTATGCAAAGGAACTGCTTAGTATATCCTAACTGTAAAGATGTCTAACAATATATTTATGTATGTATAGGTGGAACAACGAACTCCACCATGAGGGAAAATACCTTTTATAATCATTAGTAGGTATAAGGGAATAGCTCCGGGCGGAGGTGAATAATTTTAAGTAAGAAAAATCAGCGTTTGGTTAACCAAACGGTGATTTTTAGTGACGACCATGACTGTCGTCACTGCACCAGGAAAAACCCCTGCGTAAAAGCAATTTCATTTTAACTTCTTCTTCATTCATTCTTTCTTCTATAGATATATTTGCTAGATGCTCTCGTTCTTGGGAGAAAAAAAAGACGCATTGCGGCTAATTCCAATCTATGCGCAGGAGCCAGGAGTCACTCGATGACACGATATATTATTTTGGTCAGTCGATATGGAAGTTGGGCTTATGCGACTTGTAAAAAGCAACCTTTGAGAAAACTACGTGCAACATTTTTATGGTATTTTCCGTCCACGCGGAGTTCGTTCATTTCACACTGTACCGAAAAAAGAAGTGCTTAAGCTATACTAATATTAAAAAGCTAAAGAGTTTGTTTGTTTGGTTGAACGCGCCAATCTCGGGAACTACTGGTTCGAATTGAAAAATTCTTTTTGTATTGGATAGTCCATTTATCGAGAAAGGCCAGGGAAGGCGAACCAATAGCACGCGTGCCCCTGGTGGCGCGCGACAAGATAATTTAGGCACTCCATCTATTTTTCGATATCGTTGCTGCGTAAATGCAAGGGATAATGTGATCATGGTATAAATTGTTTGGCATCTAGTTTGTATCAGCAGAAGTCGCACTAATTTGTTATTTTATTAAAAAAACATAAAATGCTAAATATTTAGATGACTGAATAAGTTAAGGTCTATTTCTGTATGCAAAGAAGGAGTATTATTCTGAAACGATTGCGTTATTATTCCAGTAGTCAAGAAGTCAAGATTTTTTGTTGGCACGTCATGGCCACATTAAATATTTATTGGAAAAATGGCACTTAGATCTATAGAGGTTCGCCATCCCTGCTATAGGCTATAATTATAACATCACGCTAGGGCAATAGGAGCGGAGCATCAATGAATAAAATATGTTACAAAAATGGGAAAAATATTCCTTTTGAGAGCTTCCGTTGCGTGCTCTGCGTAAACGGTTAAAGTTACGCAAAAATCATGTATGACGGAATTGTTCCCCTTTAAAAGTTCAAAAAAAAAGTCCGTGACAGCATATTTAGGTCTATCTTTTAAACCTTTTTTTATTTTTTATGAATTATTTCTTATCCAAATAAATAATTCATCACAAGTATTTAATTTTGAACAAAATTGCCCTTGATCATTTGATTTCAATAAATATCTTAGGAGATATCAGTTTTAAAATAACAGCACGGCCGGTAGCTCTGCGAGGTTTACTATAGTTCCACTCTTACTGATCATAGCGTGATGTATCTAAAATAGCTTCAAGTAATGTACTAAGTAATAATCTTAAGTAATACTCATAGCCCTCAGAAAAGTAATGGAATATATCTTAGTAGGTTTTTTCTTCAAAATGAACGCGGGTAAAACCGCGGGGCACAGCTAGTTAAATATAAGTGTAGGTGGAAATGCTACTATAGGATACTGTAGTATGTATGTAGGCATTTAAAAATGATACGGCAACATCACTTTCAATTTTATACCTATATAATCTAACCTTACTTAATTATATTTATGTAAATAGGTTCTAAGTTTTTTTTAATAATGATTGTGATAAAATGTATTGTTTCGGTAATTTTACTTTTATAAAGTACGGTTTCAGTGGTCTCATTATTAGTGGTTTTAGGACGAAAAATGTAGTATACACCTACCTACTAAGGAGATGGTGTATTTAAAGCCGATAGTAACACAAACTGTAACTAGCAGTATGTATCAAACCTCATATCTCATACGTAGTGCGCTCGTAATGTACATTTAAATAATACTGTTTTGACACATGGTAAAGTGCCTAATCTCCTTTTAACTTGTTTTAGTTGGCCCAGTGTCTCTGCATTAAATATTAAGGCTCTGAGGCTCTGTCTTGCATAGGGTCGCAGCATAATGCTGAGCGATAGCCGTTTTGCGTGGATGTGACGCATGTTTCCCCCAACCCTTTCTTATTATTATTTTTTGTATAAGTTCTTTATTGCGTCATGTTTACCGCAAATAAACATGTATTCTTTCTTTCTTTCTTATTAAAAAAAAATACCCCATTATTCTACTAAAGTAATCAACAAAAACATGTTGCGGTGATATTAATTTACCTCTTGCATTTTTAATTATTTACTTTAGCGGTATGTAACTTTCATAATGATTACAACAGCTTAAAATCGTAGGTGTTATTAATGTTATTATACAGGATGGCAGTTAAAAGATGGGACATACTTTTAAGGGAGTGTAAGTATAGTACTCAATTAAATAACCAAGTTTGACGATGGGACCAACTCCAATGGAAAAAAACAACTATTCCAAGCATTTTGATTGTGTTAGTATTGCACTTTTGTATGTAACAGCTGATTACTTTTTTCAAATTTCAGAGTTGGTTCCATAATAAAAGACGTTCATTTTCATACTACACTCCCTTATAGTATGACCTTTCTGTTAGCTGCCATGCTGTATTAGATGGTGGGACCACGGAAAATGGTTTTATTTATTTAGGAAGATGTATTTCATAGGAAGGTATTTAATATCAGTAGAACCTTATTAGGTTACTACTGCACAATATAAATGTGTATGATATGCTAGCTGTAATTAATTTTTAAAATTATTTAGCTAAAAAATTGTTTAAACTTGGGTTAATCTAAAAAAAAAAATGATCTCATTGATGCACAGTATTTAATAATTTTGTTGGTTTTTATCAGCACCTGGCCATCAGCCGCTGCAATATTTATAGGCAATATTAGTTTTCTTTTTATTTACTCTTTTATTTTTTATACAAGGACTTGTTTCAGTGTCCGGATAGTGTTAATTGTTATAATTTATTGTAAATATTTTAATTTACGTACATAAAATAGGTTCACAATTCATTACACATTTCTTTCACAAAGTGCACCGTTTATTATAAATTTTAAGTCTGTAAACTTCTAGATTTTAATCATGAATATATTTATTATTGTAATTGTTGATGAAAAATGTTATTTTAGGAAAAAAGTAATAAAGTTAATAAACATGTGCAATGCCATTTTGTTATTTTATTTTTTAAATGCCTCCTCATGCTGACTACAAGTTATGACTAATCTACAAGGCCTTTTAAGATTAATGGCAAAACTTCACACACGCAATGGGTACCGGTACATAATAGCGAATATCCCCACATGGATTGTCACCGGGTGGCAATCGGGAATAAAATACGGCAACTGGTGCCGCCGGGTGGCGACTGGGAAATTATTGCCCCCACTTCTCGTTCATTCCCAGTCGCCCCCGCGGGGATTGCCACCGGAGGCAAAGGGGAATAAAAATTCCCAGTCGCCACCGGCGGTGACTGGGAAGTCATTGCCTCCACTTCAGTTTCGCTATACATTGCTTTCTCCAACTTATCCTAAACCTGCCTCTAATCTTTAAAAAAAAGACTAAGTGCATTGACTACAACTGAACTCTTATTAATTTTTAATTATTATATATTATAATTTCAAAATAAAAAAAATATTTCAATGCACTTAGTCTTTTTTTTAAAGATTAGAGGCAGGTTTAGGATTTAATAAGTTGCCTCATCCTTTTATAACGATGGAGAAAGCAATGTATAGCGAAACTGAAGTGGGGGCAATGACTTCCCAGTCACCGCCGGTGGCGACTGGGAATTTTTATTCCCATTTGCCTCCGGTGGCAACCCCGCGGGGGCGACTGGGAATGAACGCCACTTCTGTATCGCTGTACACTGCGGCGTGGATCGCCAACCCCCCCTCATCGTTGGCTGTCTTACGGCCGCGATGAGGGGGTTGGCGGTCAGACTTTTTCGATGTGGTTTTATTAGTAGATAAGTGTTATTATTAAGGACATACAAAATTTTCTTCATCGTAGTTGCTTTTAAACACTTATTATAAAATATCTTAAATAGGTATGTCTTATTAAATATATATATATCGACTCTTGAAAGGCAAAATTGACCAAGCGACATTATAACCCTGTGTCGCTTAGTCAATTTTGCCTTTCAAGCGTCGATATATATACTTACGCGTCGACTTGAGAACCTCCTCCGTTTTTTCGTCGGTTAAAAATATGGTTGACCGGTAGAAAATGCTGATGCTGCAGGCATTAAGTCCGCCTTTGTACAGTATTTCTTTTACTTGTGCATAAAGTTTTAATCAATATTTCTGATGTACCTAGGAATTTAGGAGCAGTGGTGGCCCAGTGGTAACGGCCGCGACTTACGAGTTGTAGGTCGTAGGTTCGAACCCAGACGGCGCTTTACTTTGTGTAAATTATTTCATCACCACTGCTCTCAAAACGGTGAAGGAAAACATCGTGAGGAAACCGGCATGGCATGTCCTAGAACCAAAAATTCGAAGACATCTGCCAACCCGCACTGGACCCGCGTGGTGGATTACGGCCCGCTCCCTCTCACCGAGAGGAGGCCTGTGTCCCAGCAGTGGGAACATTATAGGCTGATTATGTAGGAATTTACACTTACAAATTGATATAACTTGCCAAATTAATTATTTGTATGACGGTAGTTGGAAAGCAAAAGCTTGTCCATCCGTACAGTTCGCGTCAATTAACCTTTTCACCGCCACGCCATATCGGTATTCCTATGCCCTGTACGCCAAGCCCGAAAATCTTAATTAAATACCTACAAAAAAATAATACATAAAAGTAATGATTTAATAGGTTTATTTTGTATTTTTCTGCGACCTGTTTTTTGTCGAGTATAGCCGTCGTTGGCGCACAGGGCACGCTTGCTCATGTCGGCTATAGCCGACATTGGCGTTCAAAAGGTTAATAACTTTGCCGCTCTGAAGTAGGCAACAAATCACTGCGCAGCACTTAATCCTATGAATAATACAGCAGCGCGCATGCGCGGCTAGCGAAAAGCCTAGCTCACAGTACATTATAGCCTAGCTTCAGAGCGGCAAAGTAATTTGACGCGAACTGTATTCATTAATTAGCTCCACAGACTACAATATAATGCAGATTAGCTCGTTTTCACGAACACGAGGCGACACCTCATTAACGCTACGCCATACGTAATAGATACCGCCCGCGCCCGCGCACGCTCCGCCGCTGCCCTGCTGCTCGTAATAATTTGTACGTGTACCTATCTACCTCCTTTATAACAATTTCATAAACATTTTATTTTATTTGAATAATCAAAATGTAGGGAACAGCTGATTTCTTTTTCGAGATTTCAGGTCCCATAATAAAAGTTGTTCATAATGATGAGTACAATAATAATAACCCCACCGCCGTATCTCTACATTGACGTCGTGGTGGGGCTTGCGCGCTCAGAACTCTAGGCCTATGCCGGAAGGGTTAACTTTGCCAGAACAGGTCTAGAGTTAGGAGCCAGACCAAGAGAGATACAGAAACCAGCAGGGCAGCATGTGGCGAGCTGTTGGGCAGTAGCGACCCCACGGACCCTATCTACAGGGAGAAGTCTTGTTCCTCACCTCTGGTTTGCCTTTATTGGCCGGCTGGAGAGAACAATGACGAGGAACAGAGCTCCCACCTCATTCTTACCTTTATTAGCCGGCTTGAGTGGAGATTCACAAACGTGCTCGGAGGAAGGAAGTATTCCAGTAAGATGCTGGTAGGGATCTTGACCGTACTTCCGGGATTGTCCTGATAGCCGTGGAATACCTCTCCACTCCACATAAACACCTCAGGACATGTTGCACCCTTGTCGCTACGACACTATGTGCTAGCGACCGTTTTCGAGGGCCCATTATTGAGTGTGAAAGTCACCCCCTGCCATTTTATGTGTAATTTATATAGAACATCGGTCAGACAGGGGCTATAGTTTTTCCATAGTCCTAGATGACCGGTTCACTTTAGCCACAAAAACCCATAATCCAATATTTTTGTTTCCATGTTTTGCAATAGTCCTACACTAACCGGGGTTGTCCTTGGGTGCATTTGCATAGTGCGAACAGGAATAATCGTCGGTTGGTACCTCATTTCATTGAAACGTCTAACGGGCCTCTGCGAGTTGGCTTCGGCCCCTCGTACGCCTCGCCTTTCAAAGGACCGGGAACCCCATGGTCTCGAGATATGTTAAAACATAAAAATAAATACTTTATTTCAAACCATGGTGGCCATTTTGTTAGTAACAATGTTCTTATAGAATGACATCTTAAGAGGGTTAATGTTTTACCAATAAACCTGTAGTCGCAAAAAAAAAAATAGAAAATGAGTGTGAGTATTGTCAAAAATACTCGCATTAACATTCCGAACTTATACCTAGCTATAAGTTGGTGAGGATTGTGTGGTGGACGTCACAGAGTACTTTTTGATAGACTGAAAGTGGACGTCTCCACACAATCCTCACCTCTAGTGCAACCAAACGGCTGGGAGTATCGACTTGGTTTCAATTCCAAAAAATAGTCGTAACGCTATGCCAAATCTCGAAAATAGTCAAGATATATATAACGCTGCCTTGGTGAGGATCCTTTCTCGCCACAACCCCGCCATTACCGCGGCACGCTTAAGTTTTTGAATTTGGTGTCGATAAAAAGTCGTCTCCAACCATGATAATTTTGACCTGGTTTACTATGTAGAAGCATGTTAAACTTCCATTGTGAACTTCTATTTTTCGAGTCGAGTATCTACAGTCGAGCACAAAATGAAGTACGAATTTTTTGTGGTCATCTTATTTTTTGGTTGGACCGTGGTACTTTTAACATCTGCGTAATCATTATTTAAAAATTATATTGGGTTTCCCAACCACCCAAAGTAAAATTAACACGGAGTCTAAAAGTATTACTCGGTCGGTCGTTCTGCACAGTAGGTATTTTTTAGTACTAAAGTCCAATCACAGACGAGACTAGTGACGCGATGAGGATTTCAACTATTGTGATTGGTCGAATCCTGCACGCCTCCGCTCCGCTTCAGTGGAAACGCACCCTAAGGACTAAAGTCAGTAGTATGTTTTTATTGCATTTCTGGTCGTTCTAAAACTAAATCTGCAGATTTTACATAAATAATAATATACTACCCCTGAACAAATATTCAGAGCATTTTTTTTGTATGTTAGCCAGTAAGGAATGAAACTACTTCTTTTATAATATTTTTAGCGATTTTTTGAGATAAATTCTCTTTGCTGTCAGACGTGGGGTAATTTTCTATGGGAGATGAGACATCTTTGTACGCCCTGTTAAAACTATCAAATAGACCTTATCGTTTTATGACGTGCAAGTAAACATTCAACCTTAGCGCGGTAAAGCAATTTCGAGGTCGACTATACCTAGGTTTGTTGAAAGCAAAATACAAGAAAGTAGTCATAAATTAAGTCTTTTATTTCAGAAAACGATACAATATAGCATAATAGTACAATATAACAACAATACCATACGGAAATTTAAATGTTTTCTATTGTTAATTTAAAGATAACCCTACTGTATAATGAATCTGTGAATACAGATATTCATCTATAGATTACGGCACATTTCTTGAAAATTATATAATCAATAAAATTATGTTTTCTTGCAAGATGTTCTTACGTACATTACGTACCTAAGTTCATTTTACAAAAACAGAAACTCGTTCAAACTCCCAATCTACTTTATTAAAGGCCTATTGAAATTTTGTTTGTGTTCAATATGTGTGATTGTGTGGTTAATACGCATTATCATTTTATTTATTAGTCTTAGAAAATGCTCATATTTATTTTAAATATGTTTACTGACACAATAACTTCGTGAATTTCAATGTACTTTTTAACATGTTTTTAGGAACAAGTTTTCAGTAGATATCCTTTCCAATTATAGTGTAGTACATAATGAAAAAGAGATGCCTGTCATATAGTTACTCTTGGTGTTCTGTACAGTTGGTGTCATGAGTTTGATCTTATCTAGATGATGAAACATTGTCAATTGGCAATAATTATAAAAAAACCACCACAAATGAATTAAAAATGCCATAAACAAGAGTGAAATTCTTCTAAGTATACTGACACAAAACTACGATTAAATGTGATAAGAAACATGACATGTTGACGCCTATTATATTATCGAATAGTAGCCGTGGAATTTACACAACAGAGCCACGGTTATACCAATTTATTAACTCGAACAATCCTCACTTCACACTTGATTCTCAGAGCGACACTAGCTGAGCTTCAAAACATTCAGCCTACAATATGTGTACCACACTATGAAACATGATCAGTTCTTAGCATAACGAAATAAATATTAGAGTACATCAAGTTACAACAAGTTAAAAGTTGCGTATTATACCTATAATAAGATAAATGTTGAGCTCAGCTAACGCCAGGCCAAGCCATGTTGTTAACGAAATGGTTTTATAAAAGCGAGTTCCTACCCTCACTGTTTGTCACTCCCGCTGTGCATTTAAAATAAATAAACTTAATATTCGTTGTAACAAAATTAATTTTATGGTTTAAAATATAATGTATTCCCAAAATTACATGACAGCTAACAGACCCGATTTTAAAAATATGCTCCCCAAACCCACAGAGAAAGAATCACTGTGTAGAAAATGGTAGATAAAATTAGCAGGGATTCTCGAAACTGTATAGACCATAATCACGTTTACCTAGGGTTATTAAGTTTCCAAATTGTGTAAGCGTATAAATTTCTACAGAATTTTAAGAATTCATATAAAATAACCAAATACTTATGCACTTACAATACGAACATTTCAAAAGCCATAATTGTATATAAGTTTAAAAATAATTACGAGACATTTTCACTCCACGAAAATACACAAAAGTATATGAACCTGATATTTTACGCTTTGCACTTAACACGTCATAACATTAATTCCTAAGTATTCAAGGCTGGATATTGTAAGTATGACAACAACTACATACCAAAACACGATGACTTAACGTTCTATAATTATAATATTTGTATTATTTTAGGCATATAGCACACTGAAACCAGTACATGTAAATGCGAGCACGGTGATAGGTCACGCAGTGTGTTTATTAGCACTTTTGAGTTCGCCATGCGAATGTGCGGTGCGTCAATAGTCGTGGTTTCAGTGTGTACAGCGCCATAGACAAATTATGCGCTAATACAAATAAATGGCCGATCTTCTGTAAGCTCGGGGCTCCGGAATATTAAGTAAACGTTTAGTGCGTCGTCACGAACAACATACGCTAAACATTTAATTATTTATAAATAATAATAGAACAATACACAGTACTAACATTTATATTTTTCACAGTGCAATGGTTATTTGAAGTATGATTGATTCCACACTGATTGATTTGTCATAAGTCAATAATTATATTTACGTTAACACTGTTTAATTTACTGTTATTTACTGATGAAGACACAGGCTAACATAAATGGAAACAAACGATTACCCTTAAAATGTAGTAACCGAAAAAGTTGTTTTTAATAGGTTATTCTTAGCTCTGTTGCTCTGCTATTTTCTAACGTCAACTTTCTTTATATTTTTACAGCAATTTAGTCAAACAATATTTTATTGAGAATTTTACTAAATTGAAGAAATAATCAACAGCTGTATTCCTAATTGCTATTAACATAGTGTTAAGACGTCGTGGTCTGTATACTGTACAAGTGTGTTGTAGACGAAGATCAGATGATTTGCTGACCACAGATTTAACAACAGCAATTAGGTAGGTATAGGTATTCTCTATGGAAATTAATATTTTGAGAATAATTGTTGAGTAAAAAACGGCTTTAAGCCTCTTCAATTTAGTGTAATGCTCTATGTTACTTGATGCACCAAACTACAGTTCCAAAACTCTTAAAACATTTCTGAATACTGTAAAAATCTTCCCTACGTCATAAATCTATGTGTAAGTACCTAAGACAATGAAGGGTAGCTGACACCAGTCCAAGTGGAAGAAATGATGGCACTTTATGTACTTCACATTAGCCACGAGTCCACTTTATGGCTTCACAAAGCAGTGTCAATTTTAGCTTATCTGTTAACACATATTTATTCATTAAGAGACCATTGATGACCCTTTACCCACATGGCGTCATCTGGGACTATGTGCCTGACGTTCAACACGACTTTGTCAACTGCATCCACCATTACCTCATTATTTTTACACGCAAGCTGTAAATTGTTATTTTTTCACAGAATGTGTACAATATTATACTACATAGTTTTATAATCATATCATCAATTTAGTATAAATGCCGACAAGCACACTTGGCAAGCCGCATTTAGTAACTCGTGTTTTCTTGATAATTTTTGGTAATTTGCCAAAGTATGCATTCTTAATGGCAAATATTAATTACAACGACGATGAACATTATAATATAGAAGACCGTAAGCGCCTTACTATATAAATATCACGTTTAATATGTATAAGATAATATCCAAGTTTTATCAAGAAAAATAGTTACATCTTTATAATTAGTAAATAAACTAGGCAAAATAAAATATCTATAATATATATATATAATATTCTATTGACCAATCTACTGCCCTGACATCTTACCACTGTATATTAAAATGCTTTATTATAATAAACATAGTGATAACACCTCGCTTTATCTCAGGATTGGGTTGATCTATGTGAGTATCAGCCGATCGGAATCAACCTGATTACAGTGAATGGTGACATCAGAAGCAAGAATACTTAATGCTGCAGTGTAGCGTCACAAACTAGCTGATAACGGCATTAGCATTATGTTAGACGTAATACAAGTAGTGCTACTTATAATGAAATAACATGTCAATTGCTAAGTTCTATTGTAAGTTGCATAGATGGTTGAGATGGTGATATTGTGTGTTAGTTAACAATAATCTAAAAATGATGTTTAGCCTAAAGGGTACGGGTTAACAATTAAAATATAGAATTCCTTATAAGAATTCTAAGGGTGGACTGTACAACGACTCGCTAAACCTAATCAAAACGTCATTCTGTCTCTGTCGACTTGAAACAACTAACAGAAATACAATGATGTAAATATTAAGTAAACTTGATTTAGCGAGTCATTCCGCAAGCAACCATAAGCGTCTATCTCACATTAAAGTAATATAAGGCCCGGTCCCCATGTTGAAAAAGCTGATGCGCAGTAGCACGCGCTCGATTGTCTATGTTTCTTTGTCATAACAACCTGGCCTTACCAGGCAGGGCAATGATTGGTTTTGGAAACATGTAAATAATTCTTTATATATGGTGTCTTTAGGTATAGCTTCGGAAGAATGGATTGGCATAAATACTAGAGTATTTTAAAGAGGTAATATTAAGAAAATCCTTATATTATATACTTTTGTGAAAGTGAATATATACAAAATTCTATGATCTTGTTTTATTTAAAAGGAGTTTGTTATCTTTTTCGAGAATGCCATTAAATTAATAAACAACTAACAGGAACACATTGGTTGTCTTGGAATTGGATAAAGCACTTTATTAAGAAATAACAATCATTCTAACAAACTATTTAAAATGGAAACAGTGGTTTGATTTAAGTTGTCATTTGAAAAACAAGTAGTTAGTCTAGCTGAATCTTGAGGATTTCAATTAAATGTGATCGTATAAAAATCATAAAAGGAGAATTTTTAGTTAAATAATAAGGATTACACTGATTAAGTCGTCAAATTATAAGGAACACAACATGACGAAAGCTTTGGAGAGGTCGCTATAAAAAAATAAGCTGCCTTGTGCGAGAGGGATGCATCGGGAGCGGTGTAACAGCGGTATCTGAGAGGCGATGTCAAGGTCACCGCGGGGTTTAGTAGACCATTCACATGAGGAACTTGCCGATGATGATGCCGAGGATTGCCATGCCGACAGCGGTCAGCACCCAGGGCATGAGCGTGACCTGTGCGTTCTTCTCGGGCCCGTACGAGTGCGGGGTGCGGGCCGCGCGACCGTCGCCGCCCGCCGTCTGGCGCAGGCGCATCAGCTCCTCCTGTAACACAATAACCAGTTATATAACTGACTGGCTCTACTTTCACACAGACATTCAAATACGGGATAATCGCTATCGCTAATGCATTATTATACAGTTTCACAAGAGCGTAATAGCTAACAACCGCAATGCAACAGGATTCATGCAATTTTAACGTAGACATGTCTGTGCTTATTCATAAACCGTACGTTTTAGTAATTCATCCTATTTACAGAACCAGTTAAGTCTGACATTGCGGTGCTTCTTATCATTTTATATTCAAAGTGTTTCCTTCAAAAACATTTTTTTTTTAAGTTTATAATTCTGAAAATATTTTATTTATACTTTTCGGCAGTATACGGTGTTATCGCACAACTCGATTTCTTTTAGACTATTTGGATGGATGAAGTGAGAGAGATAGTGGCCAGTCAAGTTTTACGGTACTGACTGCTCTGTATTAGCTATCCCTGTTCGTGCTGACGCTTTCAAGAGCTTTAGGCATCCTGCAAATGACGCCAGAGTCGCACCGGTGCCGGGACCGCATGTTTGTGTATACGAATGAATATCGCGCACGCGCCGCTCCGCCGCCGAACTGTGATCGATGCGGTGTATACGCGGTTCTGGTGCGGCGCATGCGCAATATTCATACATTCGTATACACAAATATAAGGGTCCGGAGCTGCTGCGGCTCCGGCGTCATATACAGGAAGCCTTAGAATAGCTTAGAATTTAAGGATTTTTTAGTTTTATAGGACAGATTTTAAATGACACAAATTTTAGCGGCCATATTGCCTAACTTTTTCTACGATGTTAATGTAGGAAACTTTTTCATTTCTTAATCCCTTTGCGGCTACCAAACGGCTAGCGAGCTAGATTAAAAAGTGTAAAACAACAAATATTTTTTTCAGAATTTAATCTTGTATCTATTTAATGTGGATATTAAAACAGTTTTAAAACCAAAGTTTATCCGCATTGCTTTTAAGAACAATAAATTTTACAAATAAATTGATTTATTTGAATTTTGGAAGCCTTCATCTTAATAAGACAAAACCCAAACGAATTATTCGTTTGCGGGTTTTCAAAATATTCCCTTCATATTTTCGAGTACTATAAATACGAAAATGGATGTCTGAGTAATAAGGTAAAACATATTTCCACAATTATCGCTGAGCAAAGTTGTTTCCTGCAAGAGGCAGAATACGCCTAGTTCAAATCAATAAAACACTAGTCGAGAATTTCGCATTAGTCTTTAGTTGTAGTAGGTTCAGCGGAGTTTCGTGCGTAATACTGAACGCAGCAAGGCACCCGAAGTTTCTGCACTCATGCACTGCCATCGCACAGGATAGTGGATACGCAACTGAAACGTATGCAAGTGGACAGAATAAATTTGCCTCCTACAGTATTTTAATCTCAGGAAGCGACCAAGTATACAAACACGCTGTTAATTTGTGCGTGAAGACGAGTAGCGTCAGGCCGTCAGCACATAACAGACCCAAACACTTCCGAATTCGCTATTGTCTCGAACGGTACCGTGAGCTCCCGCGCTTACACACATATTCACGCGTGTTTGTAGACTTGGTAACCACAAATAAAGCGCGTGTCGCTTCGTGTAATAAAAATACTATAAGTCAAGATGAACGTTACTTAACAAGCGCTTTGGGTTAGATATGCTCCGTCTCTCTCTTGTAGTTTGACAGTTGTGCGACAGAGATAGAAATAATACTTAAACAAAGCATGAGATAAGTAAAGTTTACTAATTAACTCTGTCTTGTCTCTGGTATGTGATTATCTACGCGCACGCCTTATCTGGACGAGCATTGAGGGATCATGAAATAGTGAAGTTAGTTTGGAGCCAGAAGTTAAGCTCAACAAAGTTAATTTGAGAAAGCTTGGCTATTTGATTCAAATAACTAACTATTGTAAGATAATCTGTATGTTATGTAAAACAAACACACAAGCTTTTATAGCTTGCAAAAAGTGTAATATAGTGTTTTAGTGTTGTGAAAATAATTATGACTGATGAGTCATAATTATTTTTTCATCACATAACACCCTTCTTGTTTGTCAGGGAAATGATAGACACATGGAATCGATTGTACGCTGAGCGCATAAATAATTTCTAGACTTCCCCAACCTTGATAAGTCAATTTCAAGGACACTTGATTCCATATTAATAAACTTACGCCATATTATGTACATTTGAAAGGTGAAGTTTTAACGGCTATTAAGGGAAAGGTTCAATTCAATTATAAAAATAATAACATCTAACCTATGTATGAAATTAAGAAGACTTACATTTTCGTTTTGTTTAGGAGCAGTGGTGGCCAAGTGGTAACGGCCGTGACTTACGAGTTGTATGTCGTGGGTTCGAACCCAGGCAAGCGTATTACTTTTTGTAAATTATTTCATCACCACTGCTCTCAAAACGGTGAAGGAAAACATCGTGAGGAAACTGGCATGTGCTAGAACCAAAAATTCGAAGACATGTGACATCTACCAAACTGTACTGGGCCCGCGTGGTGTTTTACGGCCCACTCCACCACACCGAGAGGGGAGGCCTGTGTCCCAGCACCGGGAACATTATAGGCTGATTATGCTTTCATTTGCCATAATTGTTTTCGGTATTAAGCACAATATAATATTTTCGGATCAGCAGACCAACTAATTAAAAATAATTGAATGATAGTTACACTTCACCATGACCATTTATTCTGATTTGGAAAGTAATACATGATTAGTCACGTGTAAGGTTAGCAGAGCCAGATATCAAACTCGAAATTGGTGGTTTAATTTGTCATAGACTTTAACTTGTAAATACTCACTCTCTGACGACACACTAACATTCATGGAAACATTTCACGCATAAAGGCTCCCACAGACAGACGAGACTCGACAGCGCAACCCTAGCAGAACAATTTCTATGAAAACATCATGGACATTGTTCTACCAAATCGCATCGCATCGCGCCTGTCTGCCTGAGCCTTAAGGGCCAATACCGCGTGGGTGTGCAAACCCATGCCATCATAAACGCCTTAAGGCCTAATTTCGTTTAGATGATGCAGTAAAGCACGAGTAGACATCGTGCGGTAAATAAATAGCACGACAATAAGCATAGTGAAGATATCAACAAGCATGCGTATTTGATACCTATTCGTGCTTTAATACACCTTCATCTTTAAAAGGGCTTAGATTTATTGGCGAAACAAAAACCTTGCAAATGCTTAGTATTAAAGATTTTTTTTGGGAAATCTACCATGAAAGTTGGAACTGGCTGACTGACAGACAACGCACAGCCAAAACCACTGGACATGAAAATCCCGGGCGTCGCCGGGCACGAACAGCAATTTTTTTGCATAAAAAATAATGCTACAGTAACAAAGAAACCTCGCACATGGCCACATTACAGAAGAACATGAAAATCGCAGAACGCTAACATAACTTGAATATATCAGTATTGTATTGTTAAAAACATGATTAATTAATTCATTATATTAACATCAGGAAGTCTCGGTGGACACTTATCGTCCAGTTTTTTTCCTGTACCTACGGACGTATAAGCAGTGATGGGCTAATAATTCGAATCGAAGTAAAACAATAGAATCACGTGTTAGCACGAGATTTACTTGATCACATTAACCCCCTTACTAATAAACGTATTATATCAGATGAATAGTTACACACCGATTTCTCTCTTTCAGTCGTCAGTAATTTGATTTTCGAAAGAAGTCAAAGCGTTGTGTAACTATACAGACGCTATACAACGTTTATTAGTAAGGGGCATGTTTTTACGAAATTCCAATAGTAACCTTGGTTTATATCTGTAAGATTAGTGTGCTGGATACACCTCACGACCACACCAATGCCTCTCTCGTCGTATCAGTCAACATTCGGTAGTTGCTAACGCCCGAATAGATCGCTACAGCAGCTATATTAAAGACTCGACAGGTCAAATGCTTAGGACGGAGGCTTATGAAAAGTGATTAGAATTATTAAAATCTGTATCGTATCTTCATAATTTTTTCTTAAATTTTCGTAAAGTACTGAAGACTTATCAATTTGTATTTCACTTAATTATTATGTTATAAAGCGCACAGCACACGTGGTTTTGTATAACTCGTCAGATTCGCTTAGTGTGCATGTGCACAATATTATAGGCGGAATTATGCCAATCATTTGTTATTATAAATGTAAAGGAAATTCATACACACATAGTAGTATTCTACATGGGGCAATATAAGGTTATGCTTACATAGATATACAATAGGGAAAAAACCGAAATTCTTGCTTGTTTAGTTGTAAAAAAAATCATAAAAAAATTGACTCACTTTTAGTTGCAGATTTTCGTGTCTTAATTTGCTTTCTTCCTCCCTCAAAAGGATAACTTCTAAAGTCGCCTTTTGCAAGTCAGTTTCCGCGATCTCAGACTTAGGGAAAGTCAAAGTCTGAAATAACGATAATAAAAAAAATGTATATATGACTTATTATATACTTACGTAAACAGTAACAAAAAATATATAAATAGAACTTATGCAAATAAATGAAAAACATGCAGTTAAGGGCAATAGTAGGAAATATACAGAGTATTGTGTGGGTAATGGCATGTCAAGGATGTTTTGGCAGTATACAAGATACGCTAAGCTAATCTATCATTTAGCAATCAATTGTTGCAGTGCTAATGCATTCAATATTTTTCCTTCAAACTTAATGTTTTATTTTATTTTTCACTTCGTTGATTTTTTGTTTAATTCTTTATCAATGAGACGCATACTACCTTTATTAACATATTTACAGCTCAAATGGCGGTAAAATAAAAAAAAATATTTTTTGAGTCATAACTTTAGAATAAAAATGTAATGGTCGGGTACCGTTTTCACGCCAGTAGTGTGATCATCATCCTTCCGCTTTGCTTCATTCTGGATGAGACCTTCTACGGCATCCTGCAAGACAATTGAAATAACATGCCAAGCTTGGACTAATATTATCCGATGTGGATACGATATATACATATTCATAGATCACAACGGTACATTGGTAATGATCGTCTTAATAACTACAGGTGAATACGTTATTACGCTATCTATGCTGAGCGTTAGACGCAATACTACGTGGCTGATTGGCGAAAGGGCAAATAAAAATTGAAAAAGCTCACAAACAACGAAAACGTACAGGAAACCATACAATCATTTCGTGCGCGGAACCCCGTTCTACGAATAGATGTAGAAACGAATTCCACAAAACAACACATTCATAAAGTTGTAAGTACAAGTTGGAGCATTACCTTTGTCGATGATTTGGCTTCATCTGCAACAGCGACACGTTTCTTGGTCACTTCGTTTTGGGCGACGTTGTCACCAGCATCCTACAAAGATTACAAAAATAAGAATTCACAAGATACGTACGGTTGGTTAACTTCGTTCTCGTGCAGGACACATGAAATAAGCAAATGTTTCAACTTACATTCAGGTTGGTGCCGCGCGGAGAATCAAAGACGCACTTCAGCTTGTAGTCCATCAGTTGATCTGGACTGATCTCCTTCCACTGAAAAAGATCCTGAGCCATATAAATGGATTACGACATTTTCATAATAAATTTTTTGTATCAGTCTTCGAGCTAATTTTCAGATTGGTGAAATATAACATTTAAATGTTTCACATTGAAACAAACCGACTAGTTTTTGTGTTAAAATGCATAAATTAGGACGGCTCATTTGTTTTACAGTTCTAATCTATGTTTACTTATTATTACGCTACTGTTTCTTATCCCTAAATAAATAAATAAGATAAGACTGGATCAAAAAAAATCTGGGTACTAAAAATTAAACATAGAATTGAAATGTAAAACAAAAGAAAGTCCCTTTGAACAAAATATACCTTTTTTAAAATTTTAATGGTATGGACAAGACTATTGGTATAATATTTATTATAGTAGTCAAGTGTACATACCACTTGATCAATGTTGGTCTTTCCCTCTGGAGCGACGACACTTTGCACCATAAACTTATGTTTATGCTTCTCATTGGGGTCCACATACACCGGCTGTGGAGTAACTGAAAACATTCAGCACATTATTATTCAGTTGCACAGAATATGTATGATGTGTCATTTCAACAGATAAGGTACAAAAAATGCTGGTAAAAGATGCTCATTAGACAAAACTAAATTGTTGTGGCAGCCACTTTAACACAAAGACAAATACATTCAGCTACAGAGCAATCACTTCTTAATGAGCACGACATACGAGTTATGGTGATACATTGTAGGAATTACACTTACTAGCTATTTCCACCTTGGAGTTTGGCTCAAGTACTCCAGAATTAGGGCGTACGCAATACTTCTTTGGTGCAGTAGTTTTTATCTTGAACAGTACTGTATCGTTTGAAGGGTTTGTCAATCGCATGTAGGTTGTGCATCCTTGCTCGAACAATCCTGAATAATCAACTAAAAGATTCAATTATAATGACTATTTCTTTGAGGACCGGCACAACTGGCAACATATATGCTACTGTATTAAAGCAACATAATGTTAGGTACTCCTTGTGCTCACAACATAGCTGAAAACATTAAGAAAATAATAACTATAATTATACCAGAACACCAGTCTTTTTTATATTCTGAGTATGTGTGTAGGTTCATGTATATACACACATCAAAACAATCTAGGGATGTTTCACTTATTCATGTATTGAAAAGAAACTAGGTAAGTACTTTGAAAATCTTATAACATATTTATATCAAAATGGGCACTTATTTTATACCCTAAGAGGAAATAAAATAAAATCAAATGTGTTTTGTTGACTTTTATAGTAGAAATAAAAAATGTTAACAATGTGAACTTGTCATGCATCTCCGAACCTGGAACCTTATCCCACAAGGAACTAAAATATCCCTAGATCGTGCTGATGTGTGTACAATGTACGTATGTGTAATGTGTATTTTATTGTTCTGCTGCAAGACGACAATGAAGGATTAAGTTTTTACAAAAAGATTTTTTTTTTAATTAAAAAAAAAAAAAAACGTTGCCCCACACTAGGAATTTCTCCTGTATTGTGGATGCGTTTACAAACATTTAAATTCACATACACAAACAGCCAGACCCGGAACAACTACTTGTAGGTCATACAAATATTTGTTCCGTGCAGGAATCGAACCCGCGACACGCAGCGCAGCAGTCAATCGCTTAGCCACTGCGCCAACCGTGCCGTCAAAATAGAGGAAGGATTTATACATCAGCATGACAAAGGTAATGGTGAGGTGGATGAAACCTGAAGATACAATAATATTGTTAAATAGGTGAATGAGTTAGTTAACCTATGGTTAGTGTATGTTAAAAAATGTGCCAAGAAGGTACAAAGATAAAGTAGGAAATGCTATGAAATGTGTTCCTTGCAAGGATGAGCGGTAAATGAATATAGGTACCTAACTCTAAATTATAGATAGAGAAATGACGTGGTATAATTTTGTGGCTAAGAGGAAATGCTGTCAAAAGTTTAAAATAATCCACAAATAGTAAATAGTTCAATGATTACAATAAAAACTACAGAATCCTACTTTACACATAGGTACCTCTAACTACTATGTAAAATTTCATATTTGTCGGGATAATCGGCGGCGAGCCTATTGCCACTAATAAGGGCACGATTCCGCACTCTGTGCTGTTATTAAGAAATTCCTTATTTAAAAGACCCAAAAAATAACACTACCCGATCCCGGAATTGAACCCAAGACACTGCGCTCAGCAGTCTCACTTGCGACCACTAGACTAACGACGCGACGCTGCGAATATTGTTCAAGATTCAAGCCATGTAATCACTGGAACACAAAGTTGCTACACACTGTTCCCAATGAATATGAAACCCAACAGAAAAATGTTTCTGAAAAGGGGTTGTGAAAGTTTTGTTTCCAATGAATAGGTCCCCCCGTCCCCGAGGCTTCACGTTGAACAATAATGCTGACGCAATCCGCACGTGTTCAGGTAAAAGGGCGCCGCGGCACGTGGAGCCAGATAGACGATGGATCATTTTCAGCTTGAGAGACGCCGCATATACACTATTCATCAAGTCTAAACAGTAATTGGACCTACATTAGTGGATATTGATCTTTGCAATTGCCAACATGAGCACGAAAACTGTCAAGGTTTGTCTCATTGTCTTTTTTCAAGCTGGCTATGGTATGGATGGTATCACCCACTGAATCAGAAAGGAGTTTTTAAGTATCATTCGCCAAAGGTCTTGCTGGAATTACGTTTTTGATGTGGTTGTCTGTTACTAGTAAAACATAAATAGTATATCTAAATATCGCCTACTAATACTAAAATAGCAAAATATATTGTACTGTACACCTCTGTCTACCCCATCTAAATATTTAGGTGTCATGTTTTTTGTTGTCACTCTAATACAATAGGCACATAAGCATTACATGTAATTGAACTTAATGTTCAAAGTAATAAAAAATGTTCATAAAACTCTACCAATTAAAATGGTAACTACAGTTTTTTAAAAGTGCCAACCATATTGTTTCTCAATAGACTATTCCTAGCCTAGCTGTCAACTCAAATCTTTTGTTAACCCAACCAACCAATAAAGCTCTTGTTGGTAATACTTAACAATAAAATTATTAGTGATGGGAAATGGTTAGTTTCAATGTGTAAAGTATTCCTGAATTTACACTATTCAGTTTAGCTTTAGGTATCACTATTTTCTACATGTGTAAAAATTATAAAGTCAACTCTAGTTCATATTATAAAAATTAATACAAGTTTTTCTATGAGCTAGTATTTTTTTCTTACAAATCACCTACAAATTTATGTTTTGAAACTATGCCAAAACTCAATTTTTTCATGTTGGTCCCCAGAATATCTTCAATTTGAATGCTTATTAACAACTTGTTAATGGGAAAATGAAAAAAAAAAAACAATCACATATCACAAAATACAATTATTTTCTGTTCTATTAATATAATTGTAATTTTAGGTAAAACGTATAGTTGTAAGTTTTGAAACTAAAATAAAATATTTGTTTGAAAAATGCTAAAAAATAATATAATAATTATTATTTTCAGATGTGCCTCACAACAATGTACTAACTACCACCTACTAGTTTAGCAGGCAGATAGAATGATGGTAGATGCATCAACAATGATTACCAAACACAAACAAAAGGCTAGACTCAGTTCAAAAATTAAACATAACACTCATTATAAAAAAAATGATGACACCACTTAGCGTAAAAGCTAACTAAGTAGGTACTATACTTAGTTAAGTATACTGAAACATTACCGGACTAGTCAGTAAAATTTTCAGGTGGCTTCTTTAAATTATATGCATAAAGGACTATGAAACCACAACAATCTAATGATTCACCATAATTTCCAGGAATAAAAATAACAATGTAAAAATGTTTCATGTTAAACATTTTTAAATTACATATATGCTAAGTTATTTCATTTACATTAAAGATCTTAGGCTGAGGTGTAATTATTCAAATAATAAACTTTTGGGAATAGTTATAATTCTAAATTATTAATATTTAGTTACCATTTAATGCAGAATGTACGGCAACTAACATGTGGGTGCACTATTAGGTACACATCTGCCTAACTCTTCGGGGATTACGGTGTTATGTTATGATAATGCAGAATCTATTCTATTTAGTACATCGTGTTTGTGTAGCCTAGTCTTCTTTCAGTTTCTAATAGCCTGTTGGCAGATATGCATTGATATGATTGGTTTCAGTTGTTTTGGTGAATCAATCATAATATGTTGATGAAATCCAATCCAGGGACTAAATTGACCTAAGTGTGGAGTCGCCACATCTGATTTCGGAAGGCTTGTGTATCGTTATCACATCGCAAGTCAAAATATGGGTGGTTAATATTATTTTGGTCGACCAGCTAAAAGTGAGCTTTGTCAGTCGAAATACTAACATTGACTAGATTAAGCTTTCAAATAAAATTCATAAATTAACTTGTGTGAATTAGTAATGTGAATAAACTTATTTGTCCAAGTAAAATGTATTTTGCTTTTTCTAGTAGTCTTTTGATTGCTATCAAAAGACCAAGCCAACGAAGACCTCATTTTAGGACAAACTATCATTTTTGCAATACTTGTTGGCACTAATTTATGAAAATCACAATTTTTTTACAAAGCAAATATTAGCTTCTATTACATGAAAATTGATGATGAAAAAGAGATATTTAGCATTTAGTTGTCTGAGCAACAATTAGTAATGATTCATACTTGTTACTCATAGTCATAGTAAACTAGTGTTTATAGAGTTAGTTTCATCCAAAAATCACTTTACTGTTCTAATTTTGTCACTTGGTTCATCACAAATATTGTCAGATTCTTGTGATCAAAATATTGTTTCAATAAAGTATAATGTTGTTGTTGTTGCTACTACTGCAGGATTGACAACTATTGTAACCAATGAAATTCATGAACACCATGCAGATATTGATATTTATTCAACATCACTGCTCACACTTAATGTGACAGACAACATACCTAGGTACACATACAACATGTAATCTATTGTACCTACCTACAATAGTCAGCGATTCATATTTAATTAAACGCAGTTTCTAAAACCATTATTATTAAGTTACGTGAACGGAACATTACAGCTGGTCGCAACACTGTTTCTCTACGACTGAAAGGAATCCATGAACATTTTCGAGAATCTCGTTTTTTCCGGATGATCACTTCCACAATACAACATAATGCCATTAATTAGTAGTATAATAAGTGATTCGTAGCAAATTATAAGGAAAATGTAAAAAACCGCACCCTGACAAAACGCCGATATCTGGAAATAGAAACTCCATTTGTCAGCAGCTAGCTCGCGACCTAAGTATGCTACCCAAGTTTCAATGCGGCGGTTAATAGCTTGCGCAAAATAAAGAGATAGATTACTCACCTTTAAATTTTAGTTCGTTTTGAGGCTCTATAGTTAACACCTGGTTAGGCATTTTGTTTTATTTTATGTTTAGTATCTCGTTGGCAAAAATTGCAGATCACGAAAAAATGACCGTTCCGCGATGTCGGCCAAAGCGAACGAACGATGAATGACGACTTCGACATGCGCATTGCGCATGCGTTCTCTTTCTTTTTTCTTGGCGTCTATTCTTAAATTCACTCTGAAGTGATAAAATCTTTAACAATACTTTTTGTTCTCAAAAAATATCTGCTGTTTCTACATATAAATAAATCATATTTTTAATGTGAAATATCTGTAAATAAAACATATCCGCAAATAGTGTAGATAGAATAGCTAAAAAGTCATAAAAGTATACTTTGTTGGAACGGTACTTTATAGAACAATCTACTTTATGGATTTATCGATATGGTACAACGGAGCCTTATCCACTTGATTATTTGGGATGTAATTCATTGTAATGGCTACGCATACTTACTGCGTGCGCATGTCATTTTCTATTAAAGAAACAAAATTAGAATCGTCAGATTTATAAAAGTTGATGGGACACTGAAAACATTTTATATACGTAAAATAGGTGTATTCTAAAAGAGACAAAAACAATTGTTTATGAACAGCCCCGGCAGTCCGGCACCAATCAATATTTTCAATCATCAATGAACGCTGTCTACATCCTTGTCCTTGAAGCACAAATGGAATGATTAGGAAAAGGTCTTCTTTGGTTTAAAAGTTAGGCTCAGATAAGTTGATGGTAAAATTGTACAGCATTGTGATTTTCATTGGCGTATCTATAATGTTTTCCAAGGGGGGCCTGGCCCGTAACCTTTTTTTTTTTTTTGTGAAATCCTCATGGAAACCCTCCGTCTGGGATGAACGCAGGGTTTTGTCGGACTCCTACCGACTAAAACCACACTGTTCCTTGTACTACCATAAGTTGGGAGCCCGAGAGCCCCGAAAGATATCAGCTCGCCATGCCTAGCGGGCCCCATCCCCAAGTGCGGGCGGTCCCACGACCGATCCTTTTCTTTCAGCACGTTTTTCATTACTAAACATGGCATCCTGCTCCTAAAAGGGTTTCGTCAACTTGGAGAATACCCCACAAAATGCTTTCCACTTTCGAGATTTAAATAAAAAAAAAAAATCGATCGAAGAAATTATTTACACAAAGTAAAGCTCCTATCAGGGTTTAAAGGAGCGTCGGCACACCAATACCCAGGAGTGAGGACGACCTACGAAGGGGAAGACCTGGATGAAACTTGCACATACTAGGGAAGCATGGCACAAAAGGGAGAGGCCTTTACTCAGTAGGTAGTGGGTGGTATAAGGCTGCCAATGATGGTGATGAGTATACTGACATAATTATACTTACAATGAAACAAGGCCAGTCGCACTCCGCATTATAGGCATGAACCTATAAGTACACGGCGCGCGGGCTCGTCGGACGGGCCAATTCAGTGGGGATGCCACGTTTCCCTTTATAAAAAGTACCTACTCTGTGATGCCACGCGCCGGCCGGGTACTCACGCGCCGTGACGACGCGTCGTCCGTTAAACTTTTTGCATCGTACGGCTGACAAGGATCCGAACCTCACATTTTTCTCACTCCCAAAGGACATCGAAAGGTAAAGAAATGCACGTCTACATGTACCTAATTAGTAATTAGGTACCTACCTAATACCTACCTACCAAATGCTTACATAATTACATTTGTTATTCTTAAATAGGTAATCCGTGTTTTCGTAGTTAGAATATTATTATAGTTAGGTACTTACTCATTAGGGGAGGCCTATGTCCAGCAGTGGACTGCTATAGGCTGATGATGATGATGATGATGAGGTACTTACTTACGTAGTTCTCTTTGATAATGGACATGCTTATACCTATGACCTTATTATGTATTTTTGTTTTGGTGGGTAGGTGGACTAACTTTATCTAAATATTTTGATTATGTAGACAACAGGGACTCACTTTTTTATTTGCCCAATTACGTAAGTACAAGTAGTGTACTTTAAAGTAGTAAATAAACATTGATATGTTATTTAGCTCAATGTAAATAAACCAAGAGCTGGGGCAATATTTTTGTAAGGTTTTCGTTTCGTTCGGTTTGTAAGGTTGTTCGTGGCGAAAACATAAATAAACTTATATAGTGATATATAAAGCTGGCTTTCACCCAGGAGGCTCGGGTTCGATTCCCGGTATCGGAACCAACTTTATGCTCGTGGCGAAAACATAAATAAACTTATATAGTGATATATAAAGAAAATCACTTTGATATGGTATATTATTATTTAATTTTAAATTGGTCGGTCACATTTAGACCATTTTATCAGGAAGTTACAAAAATCTCCCTCTTGCCAGCAGTAATAAAAAATCACATCAAAATGTTGCTAGCTACATAAAAATATACTTAAAATCTATGTTCGGATACAAACAAGGTGACATTACATGAAAGTGAAAAAACTGTAGATAGACTACTCATAAGTACGGACGCCAGCACATCAAGTTACTACAATCTGTCAGATTTCTTTAATAGATTTTCGACTTTATTGCTAAAGCATAAGGTTCAAGGTTGATTGGGAAAATCTGACAGTTTCGGGTAGGTTGACCTGCTGGCGTCTGTACAATAAAATTATACAAAAGTATGTACTACCGTATTTTATTTGTCTTTCCAGACAGCCCTAGTACTCGGTTGCGACGTAGGTATGTTGCGGACGAGAAAGGACACAAAGTAATAACAACTCTCAAGCGCGGCGATTAAGTGCAATTTAGCTTGCGCGTTTGCGGGAAGTGATTTTGTAGGCTATTATAAAAGCGGCTTCCTTCAAGACCAAAGGAGTCAAGGGCTGCTCAATAAATTATTACGTCTTATAAATTATAAGTTTTAGATTAAATCGCGTGTCGTATACACAGATTTGATGATGATGTTGACATGGAAAACAAATAAATAAATAAATTAATAAGGCCCTTCGTTTTCCGATGAGAAAGAAATGCTTTAACAACGAAGTCAGCTTGGAAAAAGCGTATGACACACATTGGCACGTCCTTTCATATAGGTTTTATAATGTCATCTGACCATCCGTACCACATACGCTACGTCCGTGCCACCCGACTTTGGTGATTTGAACTAACTCGGATCTGGCAACACTTTGATGTCTGATGACATCTACGGCTGAAGGACATGTATCCATGGCCAAGAATAAAGATAAAAAAAAAAGATGACATCTGGGCTGCATTTCGAATTATGCCATAATCGCTCACAGCGCTTACATCAATACGTAGACAGAGTAAACTATAGACTACTGCATAATATATCTTCTTTTTCATTCACACAAGAAAAAGAGAAAAATATTAACGTGACTAGCAAAGAAAAGAGACAGAGTAAGAATATTTCTGTCCCTTACTGCGTGTCGGCTAAGCACATCAATGTGCACAACAAGTTTGACGTTTATGAATGAAATATTAAAAATTATGAATGAATTAGTAAAAACTACATCGCGATTAAACGGAAAATAAGATCTTTTTCGTGCATAATTAAATAATAGTGCGCAACTATGAAAATGGTTAGGTGCAGTGTAATAAACTGTAAAAATGATAGTATGATGAAGATTGCTGGAATTTTTTGTCCCTTTCGGTGACACGGATACCATGAGTCTTTATATTACTCTGTCTACGCATCAATACTTTGCGTTCCGATGTAGAAATAACGAGTATGACAACTGAGAGCTGTCAACAATTCGGAAGCTCATGATCGCGCTCACAGTGCTCTCTCAACATCAAAACTATATTCACTTGAATACTATTGATTGGATTACGGTATTTTTGTGTATACACCACATTTCTTCTTCTTCTTTGGTTAAAAGGCGACTGTGGCCAGAAGCTTAATTTTGGAATTATTGGATATCATTTTGTGGCATGGTCGGCGTTATCGCAAGATGGGCATGTCATTCATTGTTATAGCGCTCACGCTAATTCGGAACGGGGATAAGCACGCTCAAACCGATTACATCGCAACTCGGAACGCACCCCTGATGTGAGTTCCTGTAAGTGTGGTTCGAAGTGACAGTAAGTTGACAGTTGACACTGACAGACAGTCACCTACCTACCTACAGACAAAGGGCGCTTTCCGAATTAGCTATAATCGCTCACAGCGCTCACATTGGCGCCGATTCTGTTGTGTCACAAACTAAACTAAATTTAAGTTCAGGCATCTTTTTCTTTCTATTTCATTAAGAAAAGGACAGAAGATAAATATTAGTTTAGTCATGTCAAATTAGTCAGCGCCTGACATAAATTGACGTATTTTTAATAGCTATTTTTTTAATCTTGTCTAAATTGTCTATGGAGTATCTTAATTTGACAGGACTAAACTAATATTTATCTTCTGTCCTTTTCATAATGAAATAGAAAGAAAAAGATGCATGAACTTAAATTTAGTTTAGTTTGTGAACAACAGAATCGGCGCCAATATCTCATTATCTCACATGCGTTCCGATTTAGATATTACGATTATGACAGCTGAGAGCTGTCAACAATTCGGAACGCCCGTGAACGCGCTCACAGTGCTTACTCAATGTAAAAACGATATTATTACAGTATTTCTTTGTATAAACACCACATTTCTTCTTCTTTGGTTAGGTGGCGACTATCAGCCAGAAGCACAATTTCATGCCACGTTAGTTTAATTTTATGATAAGATGCAAATCAAAACAAAACACACACTGACATATCCTCACACACACACTGTCATTTTTGATAGCGCTCACGATGATATTATTCTAGGGCATGGTCAGCGTTATCGCAAGATGGCGCATGTCATGACGTCATCTATGACGATTCACGGGACTTCGTTATCGTGCTCACGCTAATTAGGTACTTTCCCTATCTCGGAACGCAGGGAAAGACGGAACAGAACGGACAGCCAAATTGAAGATTGCTGGTTTGAATTTTGAATTGATGACTTTTTTTTCCAAATTAGTCGATTAAAAACTGTATTTAAAAATTACACCCGAATAAGTAATGCCATGAAGTGCGCGCTAATATCTAAAACTAATTCACAGTATTCAGATAGTCAGCAGTTAACGTTCACCCGTATATATTAGTCTATGGTTCACCCTTTTCACAGAGTAAATTTTGACGTCTTGAGGTTGATAGAAATGTCAATGAGTTTTATTTATTTCAAATTATTGTGCTATTTCTAATTTTCCCATGGAAAATGCGCAGTGATAATATTCAGGATAGTAATTTGAATAACTAAAGTGCATTAGCCTGAAATAAAGAAGTCAGTAATTGGTTGGAAACATATTGTTCAATGTAATGTAATTTAAACATTTGTAATGCTTGCATAACAAGTTCGTGATGCCCGGCTACTGCGGTTAGCCAATTTTGTAAATATGAATAGTTTATATATAAATTTTTCACTGCATACCTGTTTAAAATTAAATGTGAACAATAAATGTAAATTATTATTGATTAAAACTCGGAAAGATTATTGTAAACTTATCAATCAGAAATGCGGCTTTAGGTCGACCTCCTATAGTTATTTTCGTACAACAGAAGCTCCTCAGGTGGTCAAAGATGGTATTACACTTTTGCCTTCACCACAAGAAGTAAGTTTATTGAATTCTTATACCAAAATGCAGAAGTCCGGGAGTAATGGCATTACACTAGAACATATTTGGTTTCGTTTCCACTTTTTAGAATCTATTTACATGTCTGATTCTATAATTTTACATGCAATAAGATAGCATTAAATCTGCAACATTGGCAGTCTGTGAATATTAATTCATTACTAGTTGTACACAGCCTTATATTCTTTTTATCCTGAGTGTAGTTTATTTTTTCATTTGATACTTACTGTTAATTTTATGCAAAGTTTGGAGAATAATGAATTATTTATTATATTCTAGGTCACTGTCATTCTGCGGAAAAATGAATTCAATAAAGAGTTTACACAAGGTTCTGTTAAGGCATATGACTCCAACCAACTTGCTTCAAACACCCCTATTGAAGATACCAGATCAGAGGGTGTCTGCACAATGTCTCCAGGTATCTCTGAAAAAGGTTTTTATGGATTACGAACTACCTTCTGCCCACAACTTCCCACCGTCGCTTCATATTGCGAGCCCTTTCTTACCTTTTTACTGTTCATTCTTACTTTTTTTTTCTGCTCGAATCTTAAGAATCCTTGTGTGACGATAAATAGCCTTACTCAAGGCATACAAAAAGAATTTTTCAAATCCGACTGGTAGTTAGGTAATATGGGCTGGTGTCCGCAACTCCACGTCAATGCGCGTATTTTGCGTACAGCTGACTGGTAGTTCCAGAGATTATGAAATTCAAACAAGTAAACAAACTCTTCAGCTTTATTATTAGTATAGATTGTAGACTATGCTAGAGAAATCATTGTGTGGCTAATACTATAAACATACCCCCTTACTAATAAACATTGTATAGTTACACAACGTACTGTCTCTTCTTCTTTCGAAAGTCAAATTACTGACGACTGAAAGAGAGAAATTGGTGTGTAACTATTCATCTGATATAATAAATGTTTATTAGTAAGTGGGTAAATGTATTATAAACTGTATACATTGATTGATTTTTACACAGTCTAAACATTTTATCAGTTTAATCACACTGATTTTATAAAGGCGAAAGTTTGTGGGTGTGTGTGGGGGTTTGTTTATATGTCTGTTAGTTTTACACGCTCAAGCGGCTGGACAAATTTTGATAAACTTTTGTATGGAGATCGCTGACACCATGGATTAACATAGGCTACTTTTTATCCCGATATTGCCAAGGGATCGAAACTTATGCGAGTGAAACCGCGGGGCGCAGCTAGTTTTAAATAACTGTGCTCTTTCTTAGAATTTTAATTTCATTCACAATTGAATTTTATTGTACTAGCAGCGCCCCGCGGTTTCTCCCGCATAAGTGTCGATCTTGTGGGAAAATCGGGATAAACACTATGCTATGTCCTTCCCCGGGATGCAATCTCTCTCTCTGCCAAATTTTATCGAAATCTGTTCAGTGGTTTAGGCGTGAAAAGGTAACATACAGACATACAGAGTTACTTTCGAATTTATAATATTAGTATGGATTCTACAATTTTGATACAAAATACAACTCAAAATTTCTACTGAATGTATAAGAATAAGCCTAACCTAAAGTTACATAAGATAAAAAATATGCAGCAAGAACTGGGGCAGAGCACTTGATGACGGCAACAGTCAACTGCCGAAGATTATAAACATTTGAGTTGGTGCAACAAATGCAGCAGCTGCAATACCACTGCATTGATTCTTTCTTCCATTGAGAGAACTTCTCATGTAGAGAAGTTATTAAGCATAGCATAATCAGCTTTTATGATTCCCACTGCTGGGACACAGGCCTCTTCTCGGTGAGAGGGAGTGGGCCATAATCCACCACGCGGGCCCAAGTGCGGGTTGGTAGCTGGTCATAAATAGATATTCTTCGTTGTGATTTCGTTTTCTTAATGAATCTATGACGTGTTCCAGGTCTTCTGATGGGGATATTTGATGGACACGGCGGACCTCAGTGTGCACAAGTGGTGTCAAAACGACTGTTCAACTACATAGCAGCTTCTCTCCTTCCAATCGATGTCCTCAAAAAGTTCCAAGACGATGGATTACCACCAGAAAAATTGATGGAAACATTTAACGATAAGGTATTTGTTTTATTTGTACTGCAAAATACTAAAGTATTTTTTTTTGCTCTTATTGGCACACTGCTGGGTAAGGGCCTCCCTACTCTCATTCCAGCTTTTTTTCTTTTTTTCTTTCCACCTTTTTTTATTTTTCTCTTTCCACTTTTGTCCTTGGCAGCTCTGGACAGAGAGAGGTGGAAATACTAAAGTAGCGCTTTAATTATTTCTTATATAATTATTAAATTAACTTAACTATAACTATACTATACTTTAACTTAGGTATATTATAATTAAGTCATCTGATCAGAAATTCGCTTTGCGATGCGTGCGATTGTGTAACATTCTTAAATACCTGTTGCGAAATCTATTATTAACCATCTAGTTTCCAAGAGACTCTCTATTAGAGTGCAGTATACATTAGCTATAATATCTCTCCACCATACTTCGAAGTATTCTTCTATGCTAGCAATTTTATTTGCTCAATTCAATCAATTTGATTTATGTTGAATAACATGTACAAAATATATGAATTTCAGATGCAAATGGTAGAACATCTAAAAGAAAAACATCATAATAGTTTCAAACAATATTTAGCTGATCTTGTCGCAGAGTCTAGTGGAGTTAGTGTCGAGAAGTCATTACAGAAATCTATATTGCGATTGGATAGCGATTTATCGAACGAGGTTCTTGAGAGTTACAAAAAGTATGGTAGAGTTAGTCAAAGAAGCCTATCTGTTGTTCTGTCTGGGGCAGTAGCGTGTGTGACGCACATCGACGGGCCACACCTGTACGTGGCTAACGTAGGCGATTGCAACGCAGTGCTGGGTACTATGGCAGATGAGAATGAATGGATAGCCAAAAAAATAACCAAAGAACACAATGCAGAAAACTTTGATGAACTAAAAAGAATCTGGAATGAGCATCCTGACGCTGAAAGGAAAACTGTGATAAGAAGGGACAGGCTGCTTGGGGAATTGGCACCCCTTCGTAGCATAGGGGACTACAGATATAAATGGCCTGCAGAACTTTTAAAAAACCTAGCCACACCATTTTTCGGACCAAAGGCGGTACCAGCTAATTATTACACTCCTCCATATCTGACAGCGATGCCGGATATCTACTACCATCGACTCACGCCTAAAGATAGTTTCTTAATAATCGCTTCAGATGGCCTCTGGGATATGATGACTCCATTGCAAGCAGTAAAGTTAGTTGGTGAGCATATGAAGGGGAAAGTTTTCTTTAATCCGCTGAGTTTACCGAAAAAGAATATACAACTAGGCGCCATTGATGAGCTCTTGGCTCATAGGAAAGAAAGTTTGAAGAGCAAGCCTAAAGATAAGAATGCTGCGACTCATCTGATTAGACACGCGATCGGAGGCACGGAGTACGGGGTGGACCACTCGCGACTGGCGCACCTGCTGACGCTGGCGCCGGACGTCAGCCGCACGTTCAGGGATGACATGACCGTCACTATTGCCTACTTCGATCCAGAGTTTCTTAGACAGTGTCCATCATAAACATTTTAAATACAAATCATGTGCCTTCCTATTTTGGTTATATTTTATCGAGACGCCTCAGTAGCGTGACTGCGCCCCTGAACAACTGTAGAATGTTATGTCAATTTAGTTTTAGTGAACTGTAGCGGTAGCGATGCTGTCGGTGATAATTATGGCAGCACTGCCTTGAGTGCCTTTATTTTACGCTATCGTGGCGTCTCGGTGATACGTTAACCTTATTGTAATGTTTTTGCCTATTTACATTAAAAGTAATGTTATTTTAGTGTTTAAAGAAATTTGTGTGTGAATTCTATTATCAATATCTTTATTTTGTTTCGTTATTATTGTTGGAGTTCTTTGGAATTGAGTAATTTATTGGACTTCTGCTTAGTAATAAAAAGTTCGTTATTGAATTAGTCAATAGTAAATTAAATTGGTGCATTTATACTAAAATCTAATTTGTGAAAATTGATCTTATAAGTTATAACTCAACTCTCACCAAAATTAGTGATGAAATCTAGGTAGTCAGCTAAATTCAAATTTTCTTACGTTTTTTGTAATTTGCAGGTCAGGTTGTATGTTGAACAAATATGATTCGCGAGCGTTCTCTTTATCTCGTTCTCTATATCTCGTTCTCTAATAACTTAGAGGGTATTGATGATTTTAATGATAATAATTCTGTATAGTCATAATTGTTACGCTCGAGTCGCGAATCATATTTTAATCAACATTCAACATGACACTGACCTGCAAAATGCAAAAAAGAAAGAAAATTTTAATTTCGCGGGTTATCCTGACTCTTCCCCCTTAAACGATTGCTTGTAATCGTGGATTACAGCCGCGATGGTTAATATTTATTAAAGCTTTAACAGGAAATATTCTAACAGATCATGTTATTTATTTAGATCCTACAATTTAATATAAGAAATATCACATGTAATTTTTTGCCAAATATACAGAGAACAGGCAATAAGCAATATGAAAACAAACTATTTTCCTACAATTTAATAAAATTACGGGTCTTAGCGAACTTGTCTCAAATTATTGTAATTGTAGTTTAACCAAAAAATTCTACTTAACTACTGTATATACACTGTAATAAATAGTCCTATATAAGACATAACTCACTGCATGTGATCAATAGTCACCAGATAATAATGAATTAATTATAATAACAAAAATGTAAAATCGGGAAAGTTAATTGTTATGCAAATTGACATTCAACTAAAATTTTGCGTATATTCAAATACGATCAGTATTTGAATCTCTACTTACTGACATAACGATAACTATGTTTAAACTTAACTTCTGTAAACTTTTGACTATTTCTCACAGTTGTTAGCTAAGTTGGGGGTGCCCTGATCAAATGGGTTAATGGTTATTGGTCGCAGTAACTAAGCTAGGGTACCCTGATCAAATGGGTTAGGTTAGAACTGTGACTAAATGCGCGCGAGCCGAGCGGTGCGGTGCGACACACGATGCGTCGAACTTTATCCAAGTTTGACGCATTTACTCATTGCTATTTATTTGTTTTAGAATACCAATAAAGGAATTATTTGGAGGTTTATAAGAGAGGCGCATTGATTTTTATTAGAGTTCAATAATAATTTTAGGAGCGCAAAATGAGAATTATTTGAGGTTTGGTTAAATACATGCCATATTCAAATAACTGCTGTCGTTTTTTTGACAGTGTTATGAAACGGCTATGACCCGGAAAATTGACATAGGGTGGTAATTTGCATAATAATTAATTTCCTTGACTGTACATAATGACGCAATGTATCGTTAGTGTTATAAAGTGAATTAGGTTTAATTCAATTCACCAATGAAGGTAAAATCTCGTGACATAATCCGCATATTCATTGGGAGACAAAAATGTTTCAGCATCAACATTTTGGTAGCTAAATTGAGTGTTGCAGTGTTGCTGGTAACGTGCTAATGTTTCGTTTTCCTGGCAATTGTTGCTCGACTGTGATTCCAATGAATACGGTGCATTATATTTTGTAATGTTAATTATTATTACATAATAAATTTTCATGTCAGTTAAGTTTTAGTGATATTGAATTTAATAAAATTCTGCAATAAATCCATTGATAACATTATTTAAAAAATTTAAATAAATCTGACAAAGCTTACATTTAGCTGCTAGTTTTGGCGCCTTTAATGTCATTTTGTTAGTTATATAAATGCTAAATTGTATTGTAGGTTGTTATTATGTAATATTTATTGACATGATGATTAATTTGGAAATAAAGAGTTACTCGGATTTCATTTGTTTTATTACGCGGATGGGGCAGATTGTTCGCACTAGGAATTCCATGATACCGGATGGCGCAATGTGAGTAGGTAGATCTGGTGAAGGTAGCAGGAATCCGCTGAGTGTGGGAAATACAGGACCAGTTGTGGCTTTGTTTAAAGCGGGCTTATGTTAGGAGACCCAGTAGCGGCGTTAGGGCAGGGCGCGGTTGGGCGATCGCCCAGGGCGCCAGATTTGAAGAGGCGCCTGCGGCGCCCCTTTATATCCGCTTGTTCATAGAGCGAGTCCGACGTACTAGTAAACTCCCTTAATCTAGCTACAAACTATAACTTCTCCAGAAAAGAAATTTGAAGTTGAATTTTTCAACTGTCTTTTGGACACTACCATAAATTCATTCAATGAAAAATTTGAACAGTTAAATGAATACCCGGAATCATGGTCTTTTTTGTACAATATAAAAAAGATTTCGGACCTTCTCAAACTCAATAGTGATTTCCAATTGAAATTAACTGTAGATAATTATGATGAATGATAAATCTCAAGTCAGATAATATAGATGATTGTATCATGTGTTGTGCGATGAACTCAGTGATCAGAATGTGGTTACTCCTGTCTTTATTTTATAATTTATCAAAGATCGCAACTTACAAGAACTGTATCCAAATGTATGGATAGCATTGCGAATACTGATCACTTTACCTGTAACTGTAGCCACAGTGGGGAAAGGAGTTTTTCTAAGCATAAGCTGATAAAAACCTATCTGCGATCAACAATATCTAGATTGACAAACTTAGCAACTTTGTCAATCGAAAATAAAATTGCGGAAAACAGACTTTGATGTCTTAGTTTGTCGATAGAAAGGCTAGAAAATTAAAATGTTATTAGTTTTTTTTAAATAGTTATTTCATTATATCCCTTGCTTATTTTTTCGTATGGGTTTCAATGGCAGATAGGGGGCGCCGTAGAAATTTCGCCCAGGGCGCTGGTAGTGCTAAAACCGGTACTGAGGAGACCACTCTAAATTATGATGATGATGGTAATGGGCAATGGGCCTACGGTAAGGGCAATGGAGAGGGCTATGCTTGGGAGTTACCCTACGTAATCGAATCAGAAATTAAGAGATCCGCAGGAGAACCAAGGTTACCGCCTTAGCCCGAAGAATTGCCAAACGTGCCAAAAGTGGCAGGGGGCAGGCGCATTGCTCGCAGAACAACGGCGGATGAGGCTGACAGTTTCTGAAGTGGCGACCGCGCGTAGCTCCCACAAGGTGTCCCGACGACTTCGTGATAGCCGCAGGAATCCTATGGATGCGGGAAGAACAAATCGGTTGAAGTGGCGGCGGTTGGGGGAGGCCTATGTCCAGCAATGGACGTCTTTCGGCTAAAATGATGATGATACCTACTATTATAGCTGTGATGCTGTGATTTGAATGACGCATGTTTGTGTTTCGTGCGTGACGCGAATCCCCCATTTAAGAAAATTACTAGGTTTTGCCCGCGGCTTCGCTAACGTTAATTTAGAATTTGACAATAAATTCGGGTTGTAGGTACTCTGCGACACTTGGCGCTATCTATTATCATAATAACGTTAGGTAATGTTATTTTCCTCGGGAACAGCACTTTTCGGGATGAAGGGTACCCTATGTCCGTTTCTGTACACCTGACAACGTAGGTATATCTGGTACTTATATGCAAAATTTCAGGATGATCGGTTCAGTGGTTTAGGCGTGAATAGGTCACAAACAAACAAACAAACTTTCGCATTTATAATATTGGTTAGGATTTAGCTATTAGTTATTTTTATAGTAGGTTAGCAGCCTAAAAAGGCCACTTAGGGAGAATTGTTTAATCCTTAAACGAAATTGGATCGATTGCCATTATAATAATAAAAAACCGGGCAAGAGCGAGTCGGACTCGCGCACCGAGGGTTCCGTAGGTACCATCATATGTTTTTAAATTCATCGGCGAGGCCAATATTCGTCAGGGAATTTTAACACTGTGCACTGCAATGTAGAATATTGCAGTTTTAAAGTGTGACATAAACTTGTATGACATAGAGTTATTTCAGATTTTTCTCTTGCAAACTTCGGAGATAAGGGGTGGGGGACGGTATTTTTTTAAATTTTTCATCAAAAGTCGTAAACTATGCGGCCTAAAAAAAAGAATAAATGTTTGAGAATGTGCAAACTGCGCTCTTTCATATGATATATATATATATTTCATATATATTTCCCACTTCGAATTTTTCAGACACCCTTTCAGTTCCTGTTGCAAAGAATATACATAGATTTTTATTTCTTTCTAATTTGCAAAACAGTTGGGCAAACGTCATCTAACACTATTCTAAATTTCAAGTTGATAGCATTAGTAGGTAGTTCTTGAGATATCCAGCTGTGACAGACAGACAGACAGACTGAGTCTCACCATAAGGGTTCCTTTTTACCATTTTGGTACGGAACCCTAAAAACCGGCCAAGTGCGTTTCGGTCCAAGCACAGTGACTAATAAGTTAAAAACGTTAAAAAGTAACTTTTATACATGGAATTAGTATGTATTAGTATGTATTAATAGGTACAGTCAACAGCAAAAGTAGATGATCAAAATCAGAAATTCAATTGGAGTCAAAACTGATCACGAATATATGGCAGCTGTAGGTACTAGTAGTAAATGTTTGGTTCTATAATTAACAATCAGATACTTTTGAATCACTTCGACGCCACACAGTTCTGACGCGAACTCCGTTCATTAGTATTGAATTTCTGATTTTGATTATCTACTTTTGCTGTTGACTGTACTACACGGCCGCCATTTTTCGATACAATTCTTAATTATAGAAATCCGAAAGTGGAAAAGAGTTAAACAAAGTGATGGATGACACACACAGTCATGAAGATCAAAAACTCACACTCGAAAGTTGTGGACGATTATGTTTAGGTAGGTACCTTGGACAAACTGTCCATTTCGGTAGGTGCAACTTCTAGAAACAGGTCAATCGTCGAATCCGACTCGGCTGGGCAGTGTTCGGGAAGTTACGTTCGGCATTAAAATATTATTTGCTGCGAACTCATCTACATTAGCAGTGTTGAGATTTTATTTTTCTTCTACTAAGTATAGTTTTCGAAATTCGTTCCTATCTTCGCAGCTTCTGTTGCATGGTAAGACCCTAGCCCTGACATTCATAAACCTATTGATAATTTTCTCTAGGTACTTGTCATTCTATCAATTGGGAGTTACTTTTAAGCAGATCCTCTTGCAGGTTTGACATGTTCAGATCAGATAAATGCGAGAGTAGGTACCTATTTGTTAAACTTTTCTGATGCATCAAATAATTTTCTGTCACTGTCTACTTGCAATACAACGTCTAGAGTTCCATAACTACACAAAAAAAGTCTAGGGAACAAGGGTATTCATAGTAGGAATCATTTGCCTCAATTTATATCGTGCCCGAATTATTATGTTACTTTCTAACAATGGCACGCGTGCCATTGGTTCGCCATCCCTGAGCTAGATAGTAACATCAAAGCCACACTGCGCGTGGTGAAACGTTTTATTTCATGAGTGGTGAAAAAGGTTTGTGTCGTCTGTGAAAGCAACATAACATGTATTAGTGCAACACGCATGTATTCCCCAAAGGGTAAATATTGTACCTTTATTATACCCACATTTCGCCAGTTAAAGTCCTATGTATTAAGGCGAGCCTATTGCCATCAACTGATCTAGAGACTAGACTCCGGGCTGGTATTGAGAAAATCGAGACGAAAAAACAGGTTTGGAAATGGAACCCAGGACCATGGGGTTCTGGGTTCGATACCCGGGTTAGTGGTCGCAAGCACTACTGCTACCATTAGATCAACGAGACAGTCAAAGCAACCATCTTCACATTTTGGCCACAGAGGTAATTAATATTTAGAGAGAAACAAAGCAAGTCCGAGGACGCTTCTTTGAGGAACTCCATAGGGAACGCCAACGGAAAGATTGCCACTTATCCAATCGCCAACTCCGACACACTATAATCTTTTATTAAGGTAGTATATGAAGAGTTTGAGCTGTAAACCCCTAATCCTCATTTCTCAAGCTTACCTAGCAGTCTGGGGACAGTAGAGAATGTGTCGAATGCCTTAGCCAAAACGAGAAAAATTGCCACTACTTTATAGGTATGCTTCAACTATGTGTTGTATTATTGATATTAAATTAATCAAATTATTATCAATATAATTGACTCGTAAGTCAAAAGCAGGAAATATTCAGGTAAGTTGGTGGGGAGGTTAAAAGGTTGTATAAAAAAAAAACAACGTCAATTTCAATTCGTTTATTATTAATCATCATTATTATTAAAAGTGAATATTATCATAATATCTATGAAAGTAGGTAGGCGAATAATAGATTACTATTTACATAGAAAGAGAATAAGTAGGTATTATCAGTTATAAATAGGTATGATTACAAATCGGTGGAAGGCGACTCTACTGCTGACTTTCAGCTTATAAACTTTTTGCTAATTCGTTATTCGTAGAATAGGTAGTTACATGTTATTAACTTCAGGTACAGCCGGTCCATTCTGTAAAAGTTTCACCGTGAAAACTTAGGTGAAGTGAGCTGTCATTCCACAGGATGTAAGGTACCTATTAACACTATTGACAGCTCACTTCAAGCTGGCTTCACCTAAGTTTTAACGGTGATATTTTTATAGAATACCTAGATCAATAGGTTACATAGACGTTAGCCACCTTCGCATTTAGCGCAGGCGTTCACGTATACCTACGCTGCGTTAACGTGACGTTAAAGTCAAACGACGTCAAACAACACCAGCGTTGTTTGACGTCGTTTTGATGCGACATCTGGATGACATCTGAAAAGGCACCCACCCGCAACCTCATTATTAATTCAGTCAGCTCGTCGCCATTATGAAATAACATGGAAATAATGAAAAGCTTGCTATTTTAAAGTTAATCTAGGTTTATAAAGATACAGTTGACAAAATAAATGTGTGAAAAGTTACATGGAAATGAGGATTCGTACACATCGAATCCTATCTATGTTAGATAGGTTTAGAATTCATGAACAATTTATACCAGAAAATATATTTAGGTATATCTGATGGATTTCCCTTTAAATATGGATAAACCATTATCAACGTGATACATGTTTATGTTTTTAAATACGCTATAAACAATAAATGAGGTCTTTGGGTACAAAAATCTGTACGTAAGCTCCTCTGTGATAGAATAGTGATCCAAAATGCCTAGGTACTTTTATTTAATTAATTCTCTCTTTAGCCAGGCACAAGAAATTCCAATTAGGCGCCTTCGTTATTAAAATAAATAAAAAATAGGTACCCAGGTCCTAGTGGGTAATTAGGACAAAAATAATACAACAATTACTTATCGTTATTAAAGTGAATTAATAAAAACAAGTGTATTATGCATCGAATCAACTGTGAAGTAATGTATAATTAAAAGATTTGTTAAACATTTCTAAATAAGTGACTCATCATCCGTGCTCGATCTAAATGTTATTAGGGTTGGCCTGGCGTTCTGTGACTAGATTTTATTGTCACTTTGTGCTACCCCGCTGTTCGTTTATTACCTACTTAAGACAATTTTGACCACTTTCTGACCCCCCCCTCCCCCTACGTAAGAAAAAATAAGACTAGGATGAGCAGTGGTGGCCAAGTGGTAACGCCCGCGACTTACGAGTTATAGGTCGTAGGTTCGAACCCAGACAGGCGCTTTACTTTGTGTAAATTATTTCATCACGACTGCTCTCAAAACGGTGAAGGAAAACATCGTGAGGAAACCGGCATGTCCTAGAACCAAAAATTTGAAGACATGTGACATCTGCCAATCCGCACTGGGCCCGCGTGGTGGATTACGGCCCACTCCCTCTCATCGAGAGGAGGCCTGTGTCCCAGCAGTGGGAACATTATAGGCTGATTATGTATGAACCCCCTCCCCCTCTTCAATCTTACGTAAGATCAGTATCTACCAAAATTTCAAAGAAAAGTATCAAAAAAATTTATATTTTACTTAGAATTTTTGCATACTTTTGTGATCTTACGTAAGAACAATCTAGACCCCTCCCACCCCCACGTAAGACAAAAATAAGATTGGTCCGGACCCCCTACCCCTCAAATCTTATGTAATAAATGTAATAAATGAACAGCCCCTTAATAACTTTTTTCACATTTTACTATACAATGTGTAGTACACACTACCTACACCATGGATGTTATACATACTGCCGCCCACGTTGGAGTGCCTAGTTCTATCTAGTTCGAGCAAGGCGTATACCTACCTGTTCCCCAAAGAGTACAGAAGATTGAAGTTCTCAAGCAGTAAAACAGTTACAAATGCATTTGGAGCAGAAAATTGCTACTGAAAAATACTATTTCTATATAATTTATTATTATTTCATAGTAATGTATGATTATTTATTATGATTATTTATTTAAGTTTCAGCGTAGGTACCTTTAAGGTAAGGTCAGATTTTATAGCCATAGGTAATGAAGAGTTTAGACAAACCGGTAGAACTCAGTCATAGAGGAATGTACGTATATTTCAATTTGATGTTAAACTACCCGATTGATTTTTGGGTTGTGAGTTGCACGGAGTATTCTCCATTCAAGAAATCGTTCTCATTCTGTCTCTCATTGTTTTTCTACCAGTAGTTGCATTACCTATAAATAAATCAAATAGCCGATACTAAAGATAACGAACCAATATTATGAAACAGTAGAGAATTAACACAAGTTAGATCTCATACAACAAGACTACAGTTAGGCAGTTAAACGATTTAATTTGGAAACAAAGTTGATGTTAAGTTTAGGATTGAAGACAAAATAAAATAAATAGGAAGTAACAGAAGTAAGAGAGTAACAAGCGCTGTAAGCAACATTTTCAACAGTACAACGTGAGATCCGCTACTTAACCTATACGAAATGCACAGCCCGCGACAATTTCCCTACACTAGTTCGTTTGAAAAACGCATCTTAACGTCTACAAACACTGTTGAAAGACACAAATTGACACGTGATCCAAAACTACCAATATAAACTTACCTAATGTTTCAGAACTCCATCGCAATACATAGCTGAAAGGTTACGAAACGCGAAAGTTCACACCTTAATATAGAATCCATTACGTGTATCATAAGAAGTTTAGTTTACTTTATAAGCAAAAGATAACAATTAAGTTCGTATAAAGCTGTGGGTAAGTTTCTTACATGATAAGTAGACTCTTATCAACTACGTTATGTTGAGAATCGCTAAACGGAAATATCCAAAAGTCCTCCAAAAAATATTTATAATTATGTGAAAGAGGATGGAGAGAGAGATGTAGGTAGCCCTGTCTTAGGGAGTAAGTTGTATAGATATAGGTAGAAACTATATATTTGGCAATGATTATACAAGTAAAGGTTAGTGCTCTCCAAGAAAAGTGCTTAACGTACCGCCGCCGAAACAACTCCGGGCGGCTGAAACGTTACAATCGTGCTATAATTTCAAAGTTAAAATGTATTACACAAACTACGTCATCTACTACTGCTCTAACACATGGATAACTTGTCATAAACATAGACACAATGAATTAAATAGATTTATATGTCCTCGTGATAAAACTCGCCGAAAGAATTGCGCTGTAATAACGCATCGCGCTCCTCTCAACAATCATCATTTTTAACGTTACTTACACTATTTTAAATGTCTTTTTTATTACAATTTCACACAATCCTTCCTCATTATCGAAATTGTCTTTTTTTACTCCTAACGAATTGCTTTTTTCAATTTTCTACTTATTTAAAATAAATCAACGCCTAATTCTTAAGTTTTATCATTTAATTTACGATTTTCATAAGTTCAAAAATGTTGCATCTCGTCTTCAATGTAGTCTCCAAAAATTGTAGACGAGCAAAATTTAATATTTGATAAAAAACGGCACAATTCGTTTTAGGTATGGCTTTGCCACATCTGACTCAAATTTTATGAGAGTTTTTTATAATATAAATATGGGGTAGTAAAAACCCAAAACGCCTGTACGCCAAAAGTTTCATATTGTCTTAAAATGCAAATTTAACGTTAATGGGGCGCAACACTTAAAAAACTAACAATTTATCAACAACAACAGTAAAGTGATAACGTTATGTTCTGACAAAATGCATAAAAATACCAAAGTTGTTAGCGTAAAGCCAGCAGGGTGCGCTGTGCGACCCCGTGGGGAAGTTTGATGAGTGTCTGTTCTGACAGCTTTGTGAATTTATCATTGTAAGTTTTGTTGATGACGTTAAGATTAGGCGATTGTTTAACAAATGGTGTATAGTCGCGTTTTTATAGAAAGTTATATTGAGTGCCTAGTGCATCGGCGCGGGCGACTTGCTTTACAGCCGTCTGCGTTGTGTCGGTCATTCTCTCGCACGGAATAAATTTGATTTGAGAAGCTCGGTGGATATTCTTTAATGTTTTTAGTTGTCGCATTCCCTTTAGTTGGGAACTTAATGAAAGTTCATCATTTACATCAGAAACAGTGTTACTAAATTTGCCAACACGAAGCGGATGTCGAGGACAAATCATTACAAGTTTAATTTACGTTAATACTGAATGTAATTTACAATTTGCCAAATTTGTAAGGACACCATCGTCAGAAATACTATTTACAATTAGGTAACAACCTACATGAATTAATTCGGGTTGTAAACGTGTGAATGTGTATTGCAGGATACCATAGATACTAGATACCTACTAAAATGTTCCCCCTAAAGCGCTGGTAGGTATTGTCTAGGGCGGTAAACGTTCCAAGGAGAAAAGTAATGTACCTACCTATCTTATGTTAAGGCTCTCAATGCGCAACTAATTTTAGTTGGAAAAGTGTCAGGGTGGTTGGCACATTGCCATCTTGGACATGTACACGAAATTATTACATCGGCGAGATTTGTACATTACCTACCTACCTATATCACAAATAGGTGCTTGCGCAAGTCACAAGTTGGCTGTAGGTACCGCGACGAGACATATTCACTGTTTTGTTTTTCAGATATTATAAAGTTTACAAATAGGCGGAATTTAAAAACAAGTAGGTGCCTATCTCGAAACCAAAAATTCCAGACATTAAAGAGTAGAAAAATATTTGTATCATGCAGTTTTATTAAAATTTATTTTTAGATCAAACGTAACTCGGAAATTTATTCGCAGTTCAATTTAACCAAGCAGTTTTAAAGTAGGTATGTACATAAGATGTTTAGTACCCTTTGCGGGCGCGAATTATTGTTGTAAGTAAATAATCGTAATGATTAATAAATAAAGCCTCGCTCCTGGCCTGGTGTTATATTGGCAAAAATTACTTAAAATAATGTTGATTAATATACATCCGTCGCCTATGCTACAGCAGATTACCAAAATATTTTAAAATTCAATACATTAATTACAAATTTTGAGAACATAAAGATCAATTGTTTAATCTGATCTAGGTGTTGCGTCAAATAACTTAAGGTAGGTATTATAAGTAGGTACTAATTTAATAATTTATTTAAATAATTTATTGTTTCAATTATCATCAAGAAGTAGTTACCTTCTTGATGATAATTGAAACAATATATAGCGAAACATTCAGCTACTCAGTTCATGAAAGGACCAAATCGAATTAAATCATTCCTAAATCTAAATGTAGACAAACGTACAATACTCGTAAATAAATACACAAACACAAGCGGCGGAATGATATTAGCTTCCTAAGTAAATGTGAAGTCCGGCGAGAGGATGACCGTCGATTAATCGCCTCCAAGTGAGAGGGCCTGAACAATGCGGGGGTCTGCCTTGCTCCCCTCCCGGAACTCCTCCAGGGTCAGGCGGTCGTCGTGGTTCTTGTCCATCTGGTCAAAGATCTTATCGACGCGCTTCTGAGGAGTGTTGTCGTCCTCAGGCTGAGGGGTCTGGCCCTGCAGGCAGACGAAAGGGTCACAATAAGAAAAGAAAACGATAAAAAAATTACGTGGTCGTAGGTAGGATATTATGTAGATTGTAGGTACTGAATTTATTATATTTCGGGGGTTTTTTAAATTATTATCCATATTGAGGGAGTTGTGAAAAATATGTAATCCGCCATTTTGTGGCGGCGGCCATCTTGGACCGATTTTCATCAAACATAGATAAGAACACTCCCGACTAGGTAATAGGTAATACGGGCTGGTTTCAGCAACTCAACGCCAATGCGCGTATTTTGCGATTCACCTTTCAAACAAAATCAAAATCGGTTCATCCATTCAGGAGCTACGCTGCCACAGACAGACAGACACCCCCCCCCCACACACACACACGTCAAACTTATAACACCCCGTCGTTTTTGCGTCGGTTAAAAAGCATTGGAATGGGACTGCAAAAGGGTTAGCGTGCTTTGATTTTAATAATATGGCGCCCATGGAATGGTAAATCTTTGTAATTAGTTATGGGCACGCCCATCCTGAACCATTTCAAAAGCTTCATCAAGGGTTGCAAATAAATTCTAAGGAGCTAATGAAGCTCAATTGAATCGTTGCCTCTACAATATGGAACGCCCCACTCTGCTGCGGTACCCACTTATTGCATATTAACAAATGACTGTGTTACTAATAGGTACCTAAGCATAGAAGATACCTAATAGCGAATTCTGCCATGAAAATAAAACATTATAACTGCAAGATGACAACAAAAATATATTATTTCAAAACATCGTAACGAAAGGAAACATTACATCCCGTCGACACAACTGTTTGGCAAAATTACAGCACCAAACATTTCCTAATTAAGAAAAAAAAATAAAAGGTCCATTCTACTTTCGCAATTTACAAAAAAAAATCTACATAAAACTTTTCCGGTATTAGCTCTTATAAACACTTTTCTTTCATACAAAATGAAGAAGGAAACAGGCTTTTGCTGAAGTGTCTCGCAATCTATCACGATAATATCTTTATTGTGATGTCATTAAAAAGATATTATTGAGGAAACTCCAGGTGTTACGCTGTAATGTTTCCAATCAGCGTTGAACAGTAATGAATGAGGAAGGAGACGACAGACTCGATAAGGCAGATAAGGGAAACTAAAACAAAGTAAATACGGTTATTAAGTAGATGGAGGTCCATTTATACGTACCACCATCTGATAGATCGCGTCGACTATGTTGTACATTTCATCCCTTGTAATGTAACCGTCGTTGTCCACGTCGTAGAGCCGGAAGGCCCCTGAAATTTATAACACCAATTAACCTGCATAAATTTTCACTACACAGGATAATGTAGTTAAAGGAAATTATTATTGGAATTCAATAGTGTTGTTATATTTCGTGTTCAGATATAAATTTTCAGTGCAGTTAACTGGATATTTTCAGGGAATGCATTATGTGGTCCGTGTGGACGTTATAATGCATTTACATACAATGTGTTTAGGTATTAATTATTATTATTAAATATTATTATATTAAGTAAAGAATTTATGAATTGTATAGGTACAATTGTTACATCAATTTAAGTATCTCATAAGACTGTTTTATCATGGATATTGAAATTTTGCAGAAATTACTTAATCATTTTTTTTTTTATTTTTTTTTTTTTTTTAATAATAATAATATCGTTTATTTATAAAAATGGTGCAGATTTACAATAAGTTATCTTAAAAATTATAAAGAACACAGTAGCTCATTTGCCTGAATATTGTCATAGCAGTTATAATATCCTCTTGAGTTTTCAAATCTCCAAATGAAATATATAAAACCTTATCATTAAATACATACAGTGTAGCTTTTCGTCGAGATTTCCGCGTGACGTCACCGATAGTGCCCGAATGAACTCCTCAAATTCGATCGAGCCGTCCTGAAAAAAAGGAGGTCGTTTATTAGATTCCACATTATGGTGTTGGTGTTACAGAATAATAACGAAAAGCTGACAAATGTCCGAGAGATATCGAGACGGCTCGACTTAGCCCGACATTTTCGTGCATTCGATACCGCCAGACATACAGAATAATAACGAAAAGGCACAAATGTCCCAGAGATACCGAGACGGCTTGACTTAGCCCGACATTTTCGTAGCATTTGATACCGCCAGACATATTCTAGAGTAAAATACATTTCACTTCTTTTAAGGCGAAAGCGCCAGCAATTTTTTTTAGGTTTTTTGCAATTTGCTGGTCAGTATTAAGTTGTACGTTGATTAAAATATGATTCGCGACCGTAACAAATATGTATTCACAGAATTATAATCATTAAAGTCATCAACACAACTCTCTAAGACCAAGTAATCCTACTGAATGACTATTTCATGAAATCTTGACATTTTAGGATTATTACTAATTTAACAAGTTCTAACTTAGTAAGTTAGTTTAATTCTGATATCAGAAATTCTGCTGATTTTAGATAACCTAGTTCGTATAATAAAAAAAATATCAACAATTCAAACTTTGACGCGCTCTCTTGTAATGTTCCCGATTTTCACATCCGACAATGTTAATAGGGATAGGCGATATTTTCATCACAGCTGCTCTCAAAACGGCGAAGGAAAACATCGTGAGAAAACAGGCATGTCCTAGAACCAAAAATTCTAAGATATGTGACATTTACCAAAACGCACTGGGCTCGCGTTGTAGCCACTCACTCACCCTCTCCCTCTCGGAGAGAGGAGGCCGGTGTCCCAACAGTGAACTAGATCTAAAAATATATTTTTCAACACACTTGCTCGTAAAGTGGCTCTTATTGAACCGCTTTTAGGTCCATAATGGAGTGTATTACGAACGCGTGCTTTTTCTTTACTTTAATCCACATGTTCTGTAATACCACAGATAACTATTTACTAGTCGGAGACGCGCGCTTTTTTAATCTCATCAAACCCTGCGTTCCGAATTGGGAAATAATCGATGTGTTCCGAATTGGGAAATAACCGAATTAGCGTGAGCGCGATAACGATAACGATGTCCCGTGAATCGTCATAGATGACGTCATGACATTCGCCATCTTGCGATAATGCCGACCATGCCCTAGAATAATATCACCGTGAGCGCTGTCAAAAATGACAGTGTGTGTATGAGGTTGTGTCAGTGTGTGTTTTGTTTTGAGTTGCATGTGTGGCATTTTTGAAATTGTGCTTCTGGCTGACAGTCGCCACCTAACCAAAGAAGAAGAACTGAAGAAGAAATGTGGTGTTTATACAAAGAAATACTGTAATAATATCTTTTTTACATTGTGTAAGCACTGTGAGCGCGTTCACGAGAGTTCCGAATTGTTGCCAGCTCTCAGCAGTCATAATCGTAATATCTAAATCGGAACGCATGTGAGATGATGTAAGCGCTGTGATGTGAGCGATTATAGCTAATTCATGGCTAATTCGGAAAGCGCCCAAAGAGACTTCATGCCAAAAGAAAAAAATCCGCGGGCTATATTTCAATTTTTTTTTAAATAGTCTGTATTGTCCTTGGTCGCAAAATGAACTCGCAGGGGACCACAGACAATTTAAGGTGAATGCGCAGTGGTAGACCGCGAAATTCTTAGGTTTTTTGCAATTTTTAGGTTTGTGTTTATTATATTTTTTCTATAGGCTGTTAAGCGGTTTTGTCTGTGCCATAGAAATGAGTCAATGTTGCGCGCGCATCGCTAGTGCTGGCTGGCACGGCGCGCGGGAAAACAAAACCAGCGCGCCATTTTCCATACAAGTTAATATTTAACAATACAAGTCTGTTTTTTTTCCTCGCAAGTGTGTTGAAAAACGTCGTATGAAACGCGTGTGCATTAATCAATATACACTCGGCTTTCTTATCGCTCTCGCCTGCGGCTCGCGCGATAATATCGCCTCGTGCATAATGATCAACATAGCACACATGTATCATAATGTACTATTACTTGGTGCGACTGCCAGCTGACCTTGACATCCCAATTACTTACTTGGCAATACCCATATTCGTCTTATTACGGTTAAGAATCGTCTCTTTAAATAAATAATAGGCTGATTATGCAGTGTTCTGTCCCTACAAAGTATGCCTAGCTCATAGTGCGCCCAAATTTCGCCAGTTCTGTTTAGGTAGACCTACCATATAAAGAGGGAAAGACTATTGCTATCAACCGAGCTAAAATGCAGACTCCAGGCTGGCACCTACTGAAAAATTCTCAATGGTTATAAAACCATATTATTGTGAATAACACTAAGCCCGTCCTGGGGATCGAACCAGAACTAAATTTGAGTCCAGCAGTAGCCCAACGAGGCTGACCTCAGATTCGGTTTATAAGTCATGTTACCGAAAGCTTAAAAATAATAGGTAAGTGTAAAAATGTAGGTAAGTCTACTACTTACATTGTTTTCGTCGAACACCCGAAATACCAGTGACGCAAACTTGCTGGGGTCGCCTTGCGGAAAGAACTGTTTGTAGATCTTAATGAACCCCTGGAAATACGAAATAAAGAAGTTATTATAACCACGTAACTTTGGATATATGTATTTTATAGCTTTTAATTTATTTTTTATAACCGAGTGAAAAAATAGGAGGTTAGAAATAGATTGGAATTTGAAGGGCTGAATTAATGGCGAATGGAAATCAAAATTAAAATATTTTAGTTCACATAAACCTACACCTAGCGCCTAGCTAGGTGCACGGTTACAATTGGTCGTTTCCTATGGAGTTGCTGGCAAGAAATTCTACGGTTACCTTTTTAAAAATAGCTGGCTTGTATACCTAATGTTTTCAGGACAGTATAGGCCTATCAACAAGAACCAAATACTTAACAAAATAGAAAATGGATATTGGATATTGGCTGGACATGTGGTGATAAGCGAATGGATCACTGACCTCTATCATACTTGTATAATACAGGTCAGTGGAATGGATAGAATGACAAAAAGTTTAAAGAGAATTTTCTTTGGAAATGAGGAAATAAGTGGAGGATTATGGAGCATGTTGTCGTAAATAAGTGTACGAAAAGACCAAAGAGATGATGGATGGATTATAATGAAATATGATTTGGCTAGAAAGGGACGACTACGGCGTTGGAATATGCATAAAGAGAACAAGCTCCGCAGACAAATAAACAAGGATAGTGCCAAGAGTGCGAGGATTAGCACTAGCTAATCTTCTCCCTCTTGCCACTATCCTTGTTATGTCTCTTCCAATCTACTGATTGAATCTACTGATTCGAAGATAACAACAGTGTTAATGTAGGTAAAGAGGGACAAAATAAACATGATTTATTTAGTCAACGTATTGTTCAATTGGTCGTACCTGTTCGGTCAGGAGCCCGTTTGGACAGTCCTTAAGAAATCCTTTGTGCCTAAAACAAAAAGAAAATAATGAATTATCTTAATAGTGCTACGAGAAACTAGAATACCTAAATAAACGCAGCATACATACCAAAGCCGGATTTCTTTTTCCGTAACTGAAACAAGCAAAGAACAAAGAATTAATTAAATTCATCGAGGCACGAATGAAATGCATTTATGTCCTATTTGTAACGAGAATTGACGACTAAGGAACTTGATACATTCTGGACTTCTAGCAATCATTGCAATTTGCAACATGCGTTTAATTGTTCACAATGGACACCACTATCATTGTGGTCACTATGCCACGAAGAGGTAACCAGAATTATTATGTTTAATTTTCATGTAATAGGGGACTATTTGCCAAGAACACCACACTTCTAGCTTCTGAAAATTTCGTGACCTAATGCATTTTGACCAACATGGAAAACCAAACCCTGCAACCTAATTGCGTAAAACTCTATCAATCACAATTTGAATCATTTTGAAAGGTATTGCTAATCCATTGCTTGATATGTTCGAAAAATGTGTTTGTTCAACAACGTAAATAAAGCAATGATTGTTATTGAACTGTCAAATTGAAAGCCATTGCTACTGTTAGTGTAGCTAGTGTGTGCTAGACTACATTATTCGTAAGAGTAAAATTAATAACGAATTTTGATAATACATATTATATAGCTATTATTTGTGTAGACCGAAGCGCGTTGCTATTGCATGTGGCACCGGTTCTAACCAGATTCATAAATTCATTCGGAACGGCGTAGGCTGATATTTTACGAAACATTTAATTAGAATAGGGTGGATGGATGGTGTTGTTGGTTTTGTACGGTAGAATGCTCGCGTTTAGACAGGAACTACACAATATGGGTGCAAAATATTTGTATAAAATTTGGCAATAGACTCGCTCCCATTCGACATTGGACTTAGTTATGTGAGTGTACTATATAATAGATACCCCGCACTGGGCCTGCGTAGTAGATTACAGCCCACTCCCTCTCGAAGAGAAGAGGCCTGTGTCATAAGATACAGGCCAGTGGGAACATTATACGCTGATTATTATGCTTATACTTACTATAGGTCTATAGGTACACCTCTGCCTTAACCCTTGGGGGATACATGCGTGATGTTATGTTATGTTTATAAAATCGATTCTAATGTAGAATAACAAGGGTTTAATGTTCCATCTCAAAACTAGCGGTACTGATTGGCGATAAACGTTCTTATGTGGTACGGTAACAATAGAGACACAAAGTTATATATTATTTCTAAATTTCCTGATCGATTTTCATGAACATAATATTGCCAATGGCTTTTTTAATTCTTCGTTTTTATTATGGTATATATAGTTACATCTGAGTTTCCTATTTACAGTAAGATTATGTTTTATTTAATCAACATTTTGATTATATTTGTAGTCGGGTCGCTTCCTCGTAAGCTTGTGATTAGGACAGAGAAAACAGAAAAAGGCGCCGAATGTTGTTTTCCCAAGAAATCCTAGTTATTACTGTAAATGACATAATAGGAATTAGAATCGGCTTGCACTGTAGCAAAAAGAATTGTCATGAATAATATAAACACGTATAAGCCGTAAGTACGGTCCACGCACTAACAATAAAATGTTGCTATTCTGCGAAATGGTATAGTGTTGCAAGTAATGTAGATAATATTACATAACATCTGCAAGCTCTTTAAGGAAATGACCTCCATGTTATAAGGTATCATAGTATGTTGATTTTCGTAGATTAGATTAAACATTTCTTTAAGTACTTGTGCCTACTTTCATAGGTCGTGTTTTATGTTTTGATTAAAAATCGGCGCGATTGAGCAAGTTTACATAATTACGTAGTATTCACCTAAATCCACTGATAAGGATTCTATCATCGACGATCCGTGTGAAACTGTCGTAATATCGCTCGGTTTTAAATATTTATGGATGGCTTAAACTGTGAATTATAATATTTTAATGGTGAGGTTATTATACTTATAGAGAGCGGATAGCGGATAATCTCATAGAAATACATAATTGGTAAATGGATATTGGGAATCATCATGAATGGGAAGTATCAAGAGTTGTTGGCGGAATCTATCAAGAGTTGTTGGAATCTTGTATGAGCTAATGCCTAAGATTATATTTACGTGATTTGGGATTATTAATCTTCTTTCATATTTTTTTAAATTATTTGTTCCATTCTTTTTTCTCTCTGAAATATGTCATAACCATGAGTCATGACTCATGGTTATGACATATTTCAGAGAGTGAATAATAAATAAAGGACTGTATTGTCTGACCTCTTCTTAGACAAATGACATGACGCGATTTCAACGTTCTCCAACCACGAGAATAAAAAAGAATGGAACAAATAATTTAAAAAAATATGAAAGAAGATTAATAATCCCAAATCACGTAAATATAATCTTAGGCATTAGCTCATACAAGATTCCAACAACTCTTGATAGATTCCGCCAACATTGACACAAAATCCACCGCCTTGAATCCGGAAATGTGATCGAATCGAAGATCGCTAGTTTTGTATAAATGATGTATACAAAACTAGCAAACCTAAGACACATTTGATTAAAGGACAAGTGTTTATAAATATTGCCTCTAGGCCGATAATCTCATCATTTGGTGTGTGTATAGATAACGAAAATGTCACTCGTGCTGGTCAGTCCATTTAGTTAATCCTAAGAAAAATTGTTTAAAATACTTAATGTGTCTGTGAAGTTTTAGTTATAGTGTTGTGTGTCAATTGTGATTTAACTAGTTGTGTTATTGTTCTAGGTTTTAACAGTGGCCAGCTTGACATTAGCAGATGCCGGTTATCAGCACAATGCACCGGGTGCAACACTCGGTCTGCCAGGTCAGAATCAGCCTGAAAACTTTCACCCGGGACATCGTTCACAGCATCACACTGCATTACCGAATGAGCATGACAAACCGTTATCGCACTCGAAATCGTACAAGGATTATGTTTATTTGAAACAAGATAATGGACACAATATCAGAAACCACGGAAGTGTAAATTATGGGATTAGTAATAATGTAATTGTAGCAGCACCCGGCATACAACCAACTGCTGACCCCATTGTAGCAGCACCCAGCATACAACCAACTGCTGACCCCATTGAGAACAATGGATACGTGAATGCAGACTACGCACAGAGCTATGCGCCCGCACCAACTGTGAATTTGAACAATATTTACGCGAAAAACTATGCACCAGTTAATAATCAATTCAACAGTGGTCATATTCAAAACCTTTTACCAATTACCAGTGGCAATGCAAACAGTGGTTATTCACGAACCTCATCACTGTCGGGTTCTAATGCAAACATTGGTTACGCGCAAAATCCGATATCATCCGCAGGTGTTAGTTTAAATACGGGTTATTCACAAACCTCATCAGCGTCTGTTGTTAATAATTTGAATAATGGTTACAAACATACCTCAGTACCATCCGTCAATAACAATTTTGGTAATTTCAAGACTTTTACACCTTCTGCCAATTCCAACTTAAATATTGGTTACTCAAATGGCTGGGTACCAGTCAATTCGGGTTTGAGTCACGGTCACACCAATGCAGCCATACCGACTGCTGGTTCTAATGTGAATACTGGTTACTCACAGACTCTAACATCATCGGACAGTGCAAGTTTGAGCAATACTTATTCAACATCATCTGCTAGCAGTATTCTGAATACTGGTGATTCCCAGCCTTTAGCACAATCTGGAACAACTAGTGTTACAGTAATAGTTATGCTCAGACATCTATACCATCCGCTAGTGAAAATATAATTAATGACTACTATCAGGCTGAGGCAACATCTGTTAGTGGTCATTCTGATTTGAAAAATGGTGGTAATCTGGATTATGGCTATTCGCATACACTCGTCCCATATTCCAGCTCGTCTAGTACGAGTAATGGTTATGCCCAAACTTCAGTAACATCTGATAATATAAATATGGGGTACTCTCAAACTTTTCCGCCATACGGTAGTGCTACTTCAAGCAATGCAGGTTATTCAGGAAGTTTAATACTGTCAGCTGTCAGTGGTACCAATAACTATAATACAGGCTATTCCCATTCCTTATCCGGCACCGCCAGTACAAGCAATGGGTTTGCCCAGACTGCTATATCATCTGCTGGTTCCGCTCTAAGCACAGGATATTCACAGCCGGCTACTACTAATCTGAATACTGGATACTCACAAAGTTTAATACCATCTGGCAGTTGGAGTTTAAGCCCCGGTTATAGCCAGACATCTATACCCCAGATTGGCACTAATTTAAATACTGCCTACGCCCAGCCTACTAGAGCACCTGTCAGTTCTTCACTGAATAATGGTTATGGTCAGACATCCACGACACCTTTCAAAGATAACCTTAATCCAACATCAACTTTCGATGTCTCTATAAACAGCGGTAATATTCAAACATCTTCAAATTTAAACATCGGTTTTACGCAAACAACAAATAACAACTTCAATGGAAATGCTAACACTGATAATGTATCTAGCGGTGCACCGATTACTCCAGCGGTGTTCAAGCACATATATTTCCATGTCCCTCCACAAGAAGTAGAAGAACAGAACGTGATCCTACCACCTACAGTGAAGAAGAACTACAAGATTCTGTTTATTAAGGTGCCGTCGCAAGAATCTAATTTGGCCCGTTTGAAGCAAATAGCGCAAATGAGTAATGCGGCCGCTTCGGTTGAACATAAGACTCTAATTTATGTGTTGGTAAAGAACCCGGAGATTCAACAACCGGTTGTCATTCCAAACCGGACTCCGTCGGAGCACGAGGTGTTCTTTGTAAAGTACAATGGTAACCCTTTGGATATAGCGGCGCAGGTCAACGCAGAACTGGATAAATCTGGTACAGTACAAAGTATTGTTCCTTTAGAACCAGGTTTAGCGGATGGAAAGAAGTCAGACGATGAAGCACTATCACAAAGGTCTCATGTAGTTTAAAAGAAATGGACATTATTAGCGTAGCATGAATTAAAAATAATTGTAAATAATTAAGATAATTATTACCCATTTTGTATGCCATGTATTCCTCCCGTATTTTCGTTCAAAGGTATGTATGTTGTATGTCCCAACCGTATGTAAGGTATTATAATATTATTTCATTTTTAATTGCCTTATGTACAGCTATGATTTGCCTTTATGTGAAAATCCGCCGAGCGAATTGCTATAATTACTCTTTTATGTTTGTGCATGGTTTTTACTTTCGAACATTATTTATGATTTATTTATTTACATGTTAGCAATAGCACTTACAATGAGGATTTTATGTAATCGTCCTGCATTGCGTATGTCAATTAAAATGAATCCAGATTTAGCCAAAGTGCGTAGTAGGTTAATTAAGTAATTTATTAGCTGCTAATGGAAATAATGATTATGAAGAGAAACTGATACCAGGGGGCCTAAAAAGGCCACTTTGGCAGAATCATAAAATGATAACATAATGGACAGTCAACTGTTAAGTTAATCGTATCAAATCCCATTGGTGAAGCATTTTTCTGTTATTTTTTTTTGTCTGTGCAAAAATACCAAGCAATCCAATCCCAATCTCTTTGATTGTACCTACGTAGTGCAGCGAAAAAAAGAAAAACACGGACTGTCTTCGCCATATTATAATTCATAATGTTATCCTTTTATGATTCTCCAAAATGGCCTTTTTAGGCCCCCAGGTCCATGCCCATTGGTCTCGATCAGACATTGTATTCTTCAAGTTGTGTTTTAAATCGATTGAAACGACAGCTGATTTTCAGCAGTTCCACTGAAACAGGTAAACAAGTGCATTGTTATAACTTTGTTGAAGGTGCAATTGTATTGGCTGGTTGTTGGTTGATTTAGTGGTTTCATCGTATCACACGCACCGGTTCACGAATAGAATACACAATAAAGTTAGTTAAACACAATATTGCACCAATACTCATTGGGACTATAAACTGTGTCAGTAAAATTTTATGTAACACTAGCAGCGCCCCATGGTTTCACCCGCGTAAGTTTCGATCCCGTGGGAATATCGGGATAAAAAGTATCCTATATCCCGGGAAAGGTTCCGGGACTTAAACTATCTCGATACCTTTCATCTAAATCTGTTCAAAGGTTTACTCGTGATTGAGTAACAAACATCCAAACATCTTCACAAACTTTCACATTTATAATATTAGTAGGATAGTATGATACCCAAAACTATGTCTATTTAATGTTCGTATGGTTGTAATCAAACTAGTTTTAAACCATCAATGTTTATTTATGTAAAAAACCTACATTTAGGTACCTATGTGTTTTATAAGTGAATTATGTAACATGTGAAATCCAATCTTAGATAATTAAAGTTGTTTACACGGATTAAAATTGTTTACATGGATTGTTTACACTGCGTTTTTGTATAAATACCTATGCTATCCGTGTGAAAGTTTTATCGACCATGACAGGTTTTAAATCAAATAGCGGCATACGAATATTTAAAATGTGAACCTAATGTACACGTGGGCAGGTATAAAACCTAAGTTACCTACTACTTTTTTACGCTATGAAAGATTGTTGTATGTGTGATAAGTTACCCCATATTAGGAGTAAGCCGTACGTACCTAGGGTTACCATATGACAGGCTTTTGCCGCATTTGACAGGCATTTTAAGGTTTAGACAGGCGTGCGGCCGGCATTGGTCTGAGACAGGCATTTTTAAATTTCGGGCCCGCAGTAAAAGCAATATTGATTACACAGGAAAATTACAAAACTGTATCTTGTGAAGATTTTTACGTTTATATATTAGAAAAGAAAGAATTACTAAAAAAAATAATGTCCTTTGACAAATGGGTAGTTCTTCGAAATTTGATTCTTTGACTGATCCATATGGCCAAAATTTAATTTCACTTTCAGCTCTGTAACACATGTTCATATGAAAATAGGTATACTAAATAACATATATTTGAATGAGGGACTCGTTTTTATAAAGTAGTTTTCAAGATATTAATTTTGTGCCCAGATGAATCAGAATGTGTTACATATTAATCAGAAACAGAAATAAAAAGTAATAAATACACCGTTAGTTATGAATGTAAATTCTAAACAATAATTATTAATTCTTAAATAGGACTAAGACATATCAAAAGTATCATATTTAGAACAAGATTATACTCCTGTCATTTTTTATTATTCAAAAGGTTATAGCTAAGTAAATAATAATAAATAAGATTAAAACTACTGACTTGTACACGGTCAAAAATTGGACAAGGAGAATTACGCAACAAAAGCGCTCCTATCGTGCTGGAGAGGGGAAAAACTAATTTATTTTATTATTCATATGGGGTTTTGACCATACGAATCAGGCACAGATGAATCAGGATTTTGCCTACAATCATGCATAACTCATCGTACATACAGACTTCATTATTTTCATTTTTCTACAAGAATCTATAACCCAAAAGCATCACACGAAACACAGATTGAAGTTTTAAAACAATAAAATAAATTTTATAAAGTAGGCATTGTAATCAGGATGCCACCTGAACCAAACACAGATGAATCAGGTATTTTCCTTCGTAACACCGGATCTAAGCCAACCAGCCGCACATCCACCTTCTAGGTCGTCCGTTGCACGACTGGCTTCCCCCCGCGCTGGAAGCCAGACTCTCATTATTATTACCCGACCAAGTACGGTCAAGTGCAGCTTACGCCACATTAATCAGTATTATACGCCGGACACTTCTTTTTTACTTATTTATAAACAGACTAACGTAGTTATAACGAATACACATTTTTTTTGTAAGAGGACAATTCATTTCCTTTCGATATAATTATAATTTATATTGATGTATCAAAGGGAAAATGCGACATCGACCATTTTGTTCCGGAAAATGGCAAACGGACGCGCTATATGAATCAGAAGAACGACCTTCAAATATTTTTATTTTGTACCTAGACAGCAATTATTAAAAAAAAATCATTTGTCCCAGTAAGGGATAAAGCTAAACTGTACAAAAAAAAAAATATTACATGCCGTTTTTTTAGTTGGTTACAGAAATATACCCACAGACATCGAAAATTTTGTCCCTGAAGAATTACCCAAATATCAGTAATAAATATCCTTCTCATTATTATCTGTTGGCTTTTACTTATTACCGCGTTTTGCTTTAGACAGGCATTTTTCTGAAAATTCAGGCATTTTAGGTACCCTAGACAGGCATCCCTCTATTTACATATGGTAACCCTATACGTACCTCAATGGTAATTTTTAGGGTTAAGTACCCAAAGGGTAAAACGGGTCCCTATTACTAAGGCTCCACTGTCCGTCTGTCCGTCTGTCGCCAGGCTGTATCTCATGAACCGTGATAGCTAGACAGTTGAAATTTGTACAGATGATGTCTATTTCTGTTGCCGCTATAACAACAAATACTAAAAACAGAATAAATAAATTTAAAATTTAAGGGGTCTCCACAAAACAACAAAAGTGTTTATTTTCGGCATCTTTGCCTTGTGGTACGGAACCCTTCGTGTGCGAGTCCGACTCGCACTTGGCCAGTTTTTCAAGAAGTTTTTTTAGTAACGACTTAATTTCCACGAAGTAACATGAAAAGTGAAGCTGTTTAATCAGTCTGTAGCGCTTATATGCGTCAATGCTGCCTAAGCGAACGTTCCGCCCCTTCCTTATCTCGACACTTTTATAGTTCTACTTCGTCTATTAAAGCAACCGTACGGAGATTAAAGATACTTTCGAATTGATTAGGAATTTTACTGCATTCTTTTATGTTACTACAGTTTATGTCGGGTTTCTTAAACATTATCGTCTCTTTACTATTTGTTTAGTTATTAAATTGTTTCTCGTGACTTCAGACTGGATAGAAAAAGGTGGAAAGAGAGTAGGGAGACCTTTTCCCAGCAGTGGGACGGTAATGGCTAATAATAAAATAATTATAAAACTTCGTTACTTCAAGTTTATTAATGTTGTACAACTTTTTTCTATTGAGCATTGCAATTAGCTACGAAAGCCCTGTGACATAATCCGTGGTTAACAGAGTACATTATATACATTATTGGACATTATTACATTATTGTAGTACATTCTGTTCAACTGTAGGTAGATAGAGTAGGTGTCATCGCCTCTCGACTATTTCAAGTCCTGTCAATAAGCTCGCTTAATGAGTCTGAAAAGCACAAGCACAAGCGCTTAATGAGCTGATATTCAGTAGAAAACACAACGAAATGTGACAAGCGTTCTCAGGGTTTTAATAACAATTAAACTGGCGTTTTGCAATTCAGTAAAACGGAATGATTAATGTCATTCGCCACATCTCTATAAAGATACGAAAACCAGAGGATAGATTAAAAGTTGAAGAAAATGCAGTAGGTATTTTTGTAGCAGACAAATGGATTTTTCAAGTGGACACAATTTGGCGCGCTGGGAATGCCAAAACTAATAAAATCTGACGCGTCATACCATGGATGTGGTTACGTGGCATAGTCGAGTTTTTCCTCCTAGACACGTCGTCGTCTTTTCAGTTGTTCAGTAAAGGTGAGTATACACTAGATAGAGCATTTTCATGTAATGTAACGTTCTTACGAATGGTACAGACGCCAGCACATCAAGTTACTACAATCTGTCAGATTTATTTAATAGATTTTCGACTTTTTTGCTAAAGCATAAGGTTCAAGGTTGATTGGGAAAATCTGACAGTTTCGGGTAGGTTGACCTGCTGGCGGCGTCTGTACAATACAGGCAAGCTCAGTCTTCAAAAGCATTTTCATGTAATGTAACGTTCCTGCGAATAATAATAATAATTTATTGAATGTTACAAACCAATGTTACATGTATTGTCTTATAATTAACTTAACTTAACGGCGGTCTGTAACTGTTAGCGATCGTCATTTGGATCTTTACGGCGGTCCCCAAACTAGGCGGCGCCTGTATCTTGGGGGCCAGAGTTGTGACATAATATAGTGTTATTTACCACTGCAATTTATTTAGGAGTAGGTAAGTAATTGCAACCGATTATATAAAACTAGATTAAATATTGAAAAATTTCGGTTTGTATGGCCTCTGTTACCCTTCTTAGTGTATCAATGGCAAATAAGAAATTTGTTGTAAGCATTTAATATTCAAAATGCTCTGTTTTTAGGGTTCCGTGCCAAAAGGGTACTAACAGAACCCTATTATTAAGCCTCCGCTGTCCATCCGTCCGTCTGTCTGTCAGCGTGCTGTATATATCTCAAGCACAGTAATAAGTAGACTGTGTAGAATGTGTATTTTTATTGCCGCTATAACAAAAAAGAATAAAAATAAAATAAAGTTAAAATTTAAAGGGGGTCCCATTACATGAAACGTTAAAAATTATATGTAGTGGTAAATATTGTACAGTGGTACGGAACCCTTAGTGTGCGAGTCCGACTCGCACTTGGGCGGTTTATTTATACGTCAGATAAGTAGATATATTTGCGCATAGCTATATACACGGGGTGGTGGTAAGTCGCAAACAAATTAGATTTAGTGGCCGTCGGGACTGACCTTTGCCAAACAAACGGAAATTACATCCTTATCTCTTTCATCTCGGCCAAGGTATACTTGGCATTACTAATGTATAGTTACAGCAATGCGTCCTTATTGTGCAAATCGACCCCAAATGGTTGGCTTTTGACCGATTTTTAAAGTAAAGTTGTTGATAGTTACGTGGTTTTGCTATGACTGTAAATACCACGCAATATTCAAAAGCAATTTTGTCGTGTCGTGTCGTTATTGCGATTTTTAAGAAAAGGCTTATTTCGTAACAGTTTGATTTCAAAAAGACTATGTTTTACCACTGTACAATTTATATGAACACTTTAGGAGAAAATCGCTTTTGAATATTGCATAATGGTTAGGAATCCAGCTAAGTGGCGTGCAACTGGAGAGGCTTATGTCCAACAGTGGACTGCTGTAGTCTGATGAAGATGATATTGGTTAGGTATGTCTATTCGAGTGTTCTGATAATGCTATTAGAATCTTCAGGTCCAGTTGAAAACCAGCGTCAGGCACTAGTTGTCTGGTATTTTTGCTGAACTGGGCCTTTTTGGCGCAGCCGTGAGGCACACTTTCCTGCTAATTTCTTACATCGGACTCTATTTTTATATTTTTTTTGTTTTTATCTGATGTACGACTAATAACTGACTATCTGGTGTATTGTGTGTCTTTTAGTCTGTGCTAAATAAATGTATTTTGATTCTTTCTTCTTTCTTTCTTTCGATTAACAGTAGTATGCTGGATTTCCGATGACCGCATCAAAACCGACCGGAAAAATAAGACCACAAATAATGTCATGGTCTTATTTTGCAACATACATAGTTTTCTCAACCTTCATCATCATCATCTGCCTAGCCTTTTCCCAACTATGTTGGGGTCGGCTTTCAGTCTAACCGGATGCAGCTGAATAGGTACTAGTAATAATACTTAGGTAATAGTTTTCTCAACCTTAATGCTTAGAAATTACGTTTTAATTTTGCATAAATATTTTTGTTCATATTTTAAAAGTACGTTTACTTTTCAATCAAAGTAGTAAATATATTGTATAATAAACTTTATGTTTAATTAAGTATTAAGGTTTATTATAATCAAGTTATATGCAATGCGGCCACTTGAGCGATGTGTTTTTGTTCTTAATCCTTAATCTAAAGTCCCCGTTACGAGAAGCTATAAGTTTTGTAAAGATACGTTCAGGGGTTCGCAAACTATCGATAAAATAAAAATAAAAACAGTTTTGTAATGATTTTTATTTAATAATTATGTTACTTTGAGTTGATTAAATTTGGGATTATTTGTTATTTATTGAATTGTCGCTTAGTAGAAGTTCTTTATTTATAAAATTTATAGCTTCTCGTGACGGGGACTTCAGTGCAATGTTCAATTTAAGGCATTCGATAATAACTTAATCCCCTAAGCCTTGTGATCACCAACATTTAAATCAACTGATTAAATATTTAATCAGTTATATATTTAAAATTTCCTTAAGAAATTTGACATAAACCAACTGTTTAAATACCTAACCGGTTGTTTGAATGTTGGTGAACTCAGGCCTAACGTCAATGCGATTTTGTAATTGTAATTTGAAAAAACGCATTTTTTGGTTTGACGATAGTTAGCGCCATTTTTGGCGAGATACGTCAAAAATGGCGCTAACTATCGTCAAACCAAAAAATGCGTTTTTTTCAAAATACGCGTCAACTGGACGTAAAACAAGCCACCCTAAGGGATTAAGTTATAGATATATTCTTCTATACCTATAGCTGCAAAGCCCATCTCCAATTCAGGAAGTTTAATAGCATTAAAACATTGATGAGCACAAGGAGGTGCGGAAAACGGGATAGGCCGTCGCTCAGTACTTGACACCACCAAACTAGGACAGGGCTCAGGGGGGCGAACCAAGCAGTAAGGGTACAGCGGTTTTTATAAAGAAAAATAATGGTCTAGTTGTGACAAGTTTAGTAGGTCTGCAGAAAACTAGTATGTAATTCCTTCTACTTACTTCTTTTTTATTTAATGTTAGTTTTGCTTACGGATTTTTTTTGACGCTATGCTTTTTTGTGATAAAATATCATAGGTACCTACATAAATCAAGCCTGTAACCACATTTCAACAGTTATGTTTAAGTCCCATGTAATAGGGGCGAACCTATTGCCAGCAACTTAAAAAAATCTGAAATCGCGAAAAAAAAATCAGCTTTTCCCTACATTTATGTTCGTATAGCTCGTCAAAATGTAGGGAACAGCTGATTTTTTTTCGCGATTTCAGGTTTGGTCCCATAGTAAAAGTTGTTCATAATGACGAGTACAATGACCTCTTAAGAGGTTGTTCATGTTTTACCAATAACCCTGTACCTACATTTGTGCGAAAACAAATAGGATTTTTGAAGGACACAAAATTACTACACTTTTCTCTAAAAAATCAGGCCTCCTTTTTATAAAACTAGAGATTTTCATTGTAATAAAATATTACGTTCAATCGTAACTCAAGATACTCGCTATAAATTCCTATTCTAACAATAAAGTACCTACGAAAAGTTTCTTTTGCCATAAATAAAATCGGAATAAACCAGCATTATCATTCGTATGATATTTCATTTGCATGTAAATTATTCGGAGTGGCCGTTCATCACAGCGAGGTCTCTAGACTGGAAAAATATATGGAAGAATCGTGCTGATTCTCATGGGCACAACCAGAGTGTACATAGATGAAATTTGACACATGGGTATACCACGACCTTGGTTAGGACAAAGGGTACCTACTTAATAAGTATACTACCCATTTTTTTTCCATTTACTGTGGATTGCAATTTATTTATTAAATCAAACTTATATTATAAAGGCGAAAGTTTGTGGGGGTGTGTGGGGGTGTGTTTATATGTTTGTAACTTCTTCACGCTCAACCGGCTGGACCAATTTTGATAAAATTTTGTATGGAGGTAGCTGACACCCTGGATTAACATAATAATATAGGCTACTTTTCATCCCGATATTCCCACGGGATCGGAACTTATGCGGGTGAAATCGCGGGGCGCAGCTAGTACTTAATAAATATAATAATTTGGGAAGGGTGCTTTAAAAAAAAAAAAAAAAAAATTACTAAGTCTCCTTAATTTATGTACTTCCATAAAAATATATTAATTTCTTCCCTGTTCACAGCAGCTTCGAATAAAAACCCAGGCTCCATACAAAAACCTAACATGTCCTTTCATCTAAATCTTTTTAGATCAAACGCTAAAACAACTCACTTTCGCACTTATAATATTAGTTAGGATAAATAAATTATTGATCATTATTAGTTAAGATAAATAAGTGTTTTTTCACCATTGAAGAACTCAAATTATTTAGTGGGACCAATAGGAATTAAAAATAAAATTACTAAATAATTTCCGTTCGTCCTACTAACATAATCACTTGGGACGAACGAGAATATAATAAATATTACTTATTAAATTCTTGTTCCTTATCATAATTATGATAGAGTCTTATTATACTTTAGACTAGAGGGTGTTAAATAAGTGTTTTTTCACTATTGAAGAACTCAAATTATTTAGTGGGACCAATAGGAATTAAAAATATAATTACTAAATTATTTCCGTTCGTCCTACTAACATAATCACTTGAGACGAACGAGAATATTATAATAAATATTACTTATTAAATTCTCGTTCCTTATCATGTGATAGTCTTATCATACATTAGACTAGACGACGAACCTAAAGACGTTGAATGTTTTTACAAAACTACATTGAATTTCAAATTGTAAAAAGCCTCCATGTAACATGGTGTAACTAACCCGACTTTGTTTTATTTATAGAGATAAATAAAACCCGACTTTGTTTTATTTATCTCTATAAATAAAACAAAGTCGGGTTAGTTACACCATTTATAACTCAAGAACGGCTGGACCGTTTTTTATGATCTTTGATTTGTTCAATTTTCTCCGCCCCGATCAGCAGAATAATTATTAAAACATGGGAAAAATTTTTGGGCGCGCGGGCGGCCCGCTCGGTGACCGGGTCTCACAAACTAGTTCGAGCTTTTTACTAGTAAAAATAAGTCTTCTTCATGCATATTATATTTTGACAAACACTTTACACGACAACACGCAGAACGCAGCCGCGCTCGACTGCGGACAGGCAGATCGCGCGCGTTCCCGCTCCCGCAACGCTCCCCGCCCCGCGCTGACAGTCTGGCTAAGCACTAAGTGTTATAACACAAGAAACACGTGGTAAAAAATTTGCCACTGCAGTAAAAATTTAACTAACTCAAACACAATTCCAGCAACTGGAACAAGCTTGACTGAAAGCCCGACTAAGATACTTAACAGAAACAACTTTGAAAAAAAAAAACAACTAAAGCTATTCGGCACTCCATTGCTTCTACTAAACTGTTTGTTAATCGTTAAACTGAACGAAAAAGTTAAATGGCCCGTGGTTTAGATTAAGTAACTGGCAATAGGAACCTACTACGGTTAAGATTTAGGTCAGTTTTCAGCTTATACAGGATGAAAAGTAGAAGATGAATGGATAATTCTAGGTACTTGCTCTTGTAACTCCTTATCCACACCATTGAGAAGGAAACACCTAAGCTTTATTGGAAAACTTTCTACCTGTGTAAGTCACTAAGTGACTTATGTAACGTAAAGTTTACATGAGGGGTACTACTTGCCTAACGATTGGCAAAGGAGCCAGGAAGCCGACGAGGCTACGGGCAGTATTGATTCACATTATCTTTATCTACATGTTACGTTTTTTTCCCCTAGTTAATACTTCGAAAGTGTTCCCACTTTAAGTTTTATACCCATAAAATCTTTACTGAACCCTAGATAAAACTTTACAGGAAGGTAAACTGCTTGTGACATTTTGAATGCACCTTCTGAAAGCTTTTAAAGTCTGCTTTGGAAAAGTGTGTTCGGACATGCTCACAGGTTACCTATATTTTTAAATAAAAATGCCGATGCCAAAACGTCAGCAAAAGTTCTGATAAACAAAACCACGAAGTTTAACTTTATCTAAAATGGCACACTTCACCAAAAAATATCCAAATATCTAAATGTCAAATTAAATTCGCTAGCGAAACTTCACAGATGTGACGGGTATCGTTATCTAAACACGATCAAACAAAAAAAATACTGTTTTACTAAAGTCATTATTTCAAATAACTACACTGTCCCGGGCATTGATTCCGTAAACAGCTAACAACAATAAGTTAATAGAATGTATAAAGTGTAGAAAATCTTTTTTTAGGTTTTATCGTGTTTAGATACCGATAACCATCCCCTATCTGAAGTTTGGCTAGCTAATTTAATTTGATACTTGATTTGATGCAACGCAACGTTACTTATTCCGGGAACGCGTTTCGCATATAAACATTTATAAGTAAGATTGAAAAATAGCAATGCTAATCCGGATCGCGGCTTGTTGCAGCCGACCGAACCACTTTTTACAAGCTTTTATTTAGCTTGCACTGTTCGTATGTAAGTATGTATGTATGTATGTAAGTTGTCCGTCAAAATTTGCAAACCATTTTTCGACCATTTGTTGGTATCCGATTGAGCTGAAATTTTGCATACACCTTTAGTTCTGGTAACAATACAATGTGCAATGCTCAATATTGTAATAATTTCAATATGGCCGCCGCTCCAAGATGGCGGATTACATATTTTTTCTCAACCCCCTTAATATGGGTATCAAATGAAAGGGCTTGAAGAGTAGAAAACGATAAAGTTAGTAAAATTACATAAAATTCAATATGGCCGCCGCTCCAAGATGGCGGATTATATATTTTATCCCAACCACCTTAATATGGGTATCAAATGAAAGGGCTTGAAGAGTAGAAAACGATAAAGTAAATAACATCACACTAAATTCAATATGGCCGCCGCTCTAAGATGGCGGTTTATATTTTTTCAATCCCCTTAATATGGGTATCAAATGAAATGGCTTGAAGTTTAGCAAATGATAAAGTAAATAAAATCACACTAAGTTCAATATGGCCGCCGATCCAAGATGGCGGATTTAATTTTTTCTCAATCCCCTTAATATGGGTATCAAATGAAAGGGCTTGAAGAGTAAAAAACGATAAAGTTAGTAAAATTACACTAATATTAATAAATCTTTAAGACTAAAAAGTAAAAAAAAAAAAGAAAATAAAAAAAGTTTTTAAAAACAAGCTATTATTTAAATAAGAACGTAACCCAAAAAATAAAGAATAACGCGAACTAAAAAGAAAAAAATAAATTTAAGTGACACTGTCATTTTAAAATATATATATTAATTTTAAAAGCTTGAGGCACTGATGTACGGTATCCGTTATACAGGTATACCTACCTACTACACAATAACAGTGCCTCAAGCTTTTAAAATTTATATATATTTTAAAATGACAGTGTCACTTAAATTTATTTTTTTCTTTTTAGTTCGCGTTATTCTTTATTTTTTGGGTTACGTTCTTATTTAAATAAAAGCTTGTTTTTAAAAACTTTTTTATTTTCATTTTTTATGCCGTGACCCACGCTCTCCGCTTCAACCGTTGGCATTTCCTCACTTGCGTTGTTTCAATTGACTTTATGCCTTAATTCCTGACGTTACGACTATCAGCCACAAAGTTTTGAATTAGAAAACTTTTGATTGGAATCGAGAGTTTCAACCTGTGAACTTCCAAGTTGGTTTTTGTACCTCGTATTTGTTGTAGTTCGATTGACAACACTATTAGCTGTAGGTTGGGTGGCGAGCTGTGCTAGATGGGTAACACCCAACCTTCTATATCTACCAGAAGCTTTTCAGGGCTAAGGTAATAAATTCCAACGAACAACAAAGTTTCTTAGTGTTGTCGCATGGTTCTACAAGTAGAAAAAGATCGCTTTGTTTTTGATCTACACGCCACGAGGACAAATTGGGAATGTGTTATATTCATTTGGAGTGCTCTCAAAGTTATTGGAGTACTATACCTATTGTATTGTTTACTGTCATACTTACGACAGACAGTCGGCTTTTATTAAACGTTTTATGTCTGGCGCGAGACTATTTCGATATTTTCAAGTTTTCTGTTTTATCGAATTGATATTGGTAAAGTGACGTAAATTGATTATTTGACGTTGCGAAGTTACCATTCTGCGACCTTTGCCTGCCTGTATATTGAAATTCTGTCACTGATCGATATTGGCTTACGCATTAAAAAATATACGAAGTTAGCTATAAATACTTAGATTGCCATCGCTAATCTAATAAGTCACACTTTTAGTAATTGGTTATAATCTTACATTTAAGAATTTTAACAAAGAATGATGCGCATTTTTGTGTGGAGCCTGGTCTGATGACCAATAGTTCTAATGAGATCCACGAATTACAGCCGGGACCAACGGCTTAACGTGCTTTCCGAGCCACGGGGGTATCACACCGCCAACTTCCAAACTCCGTGCTGTTACTAAGAAATTTTTAATGGAAAAACGACATTGCCCGACCCGGGAATCGAACCCAGGACCCACGCTCGGCAGTCGCGCTTGCGACCACGAGTCCTACCGGGCAGTCGGTCTTCTTGGTTTAATACGCTCTTGAAGATTATTCTGCAAAGCGCGTTAACGGGACCCTAATAAGAATGACTGTCTATCGCTTCACGCTTCATTTTCAGTAACGGTTAGATATTTTTGAAGTTGCGTTGTCACGGCATCCTTTTAAAGCGTTCCACTAAAGATAGACATCTCCATTTGTACGCATCGTCAAGTCACGCGTCAAGATATTTAAAAAAATGGCGTTGTCACGTTATCTTTTAACGTTGAGGAAGGACCTCTCCAATTGCACGCCACTGTAATCGTTCCTCGGCTAATCTAATTCTCAGCAGGTAACCAGTAAATATCATTAAAGATATAAACCTATTTTTCTTTCTTTCTTTCATTGCTTCACCTAGTCTAGAGCACCCAACCGGTATTTTCCGGTAAGCGACTACGTCTTTCCCAAATGGCAGACCGATTGCCAGTTCAGCTTGGCTATTTTGTGACCTCTGTGAATGACTTTGTTTCTCTGCAAGATCACCTTGTTATTATTATTTAATCATTTATGTACACACAGCTGCATTAAGTAGTTACCCCACCAAAAGACATGTGCGTTCAAATCCGTGATAGGCCCAAGTTGGTTTTTGTATTTTGCAAAAACATTTTATTTTAAATAATGTATTGTTTTAGTGAATAAATAAGTTTAAGTAAGTATTTTTTTTTTAATTCTGTTTTTATTATTGTTTTTTTCAATAAAACAATACTTTTGCGACGACAAGCAACAATAATAGGGTTAACATTTACGACAACTTATTCATCGTCTAAATAGACTGGAGGTTTCAAGACCGCTTACCGTGCATAAGATTGGAAGTTCAAATCCTATATAGGCACGAAATGTGCTTTTTGTTCATTATATTATTTTGATATATTTTTCTATTTTGTTTTAAGTAGTAATTATTTATAAAGAATTAAAAAATCAAGAAAAATAAAATACTTTATTAATCATTTATTAATATTTATTATTGCTATTATTTAACAAAACTATGATCTTATTTTACAACAAACAGAACAACTATTTTAGTTCTCATAAAATCAGAAATCATTTAAAAAAATAATTGATAAATAGTAGTCGTTTACTCTTCGCCGTTTTAAGTGAACATATACAAAGTTCTAACTTGAAGGTATGGATTAATTTTATAAAGACAACGTAAGTAAGTAAAATTAATGGATACCCTCAAATTATAACATCTTTCGATTAGACAGGGACCTAAAGATATAATGACTCAGCCGATAGTAGATAACAATTTCATCGCAATTCGTATGGGCTCGCTGGCTAGTTCGTCAAACTGCCGGTATGAGTATGACGACGTTCGGTGATGCGATGGTTCGAATCCGAGTCAACACAATGGACTCTTTTTGAAGTATTCTTTAGATTATTCGTAAGGAATTCAATGTTGTAGCAGTGTAACATTTTAAAACTTGAGGGGTTAGGACATAGTGACGCTTTCTGTACACACATAAACACACAAAAAAAAAGAACAGAAAAATTGGTACAAAGGTGATGCTTATTTCTAAAGAAATCTCTTCCAGCATACCTGCGACAGGAAAGTAGATAAAGAGATGTAGACAACGTTTGCGTTTGTTCTGAAACGACTATGCTGATTAGCTCCAAGCATAGTCCTTTTAATCTGGTGTAACAGCATCATTGTTTCAGTCGAAAGACCTCTTATGCTGGATCCTCCTCCATGGATTGCCACAAAGACCGGCCCTGTACTGCCTGCTTGCAGTGGATTGCCATAACCTTACTAGGTCATCTGTCTACATACGCTGGGCCCTTCTGTATGCGGTTGCTACTACCACAACTTTCAGCACATCGGCTATCCGTTCAGAGAGCAATGAAGCGCACTAACCACTAAACTTTCGTAATTCTTAGGGCTATAATTCTTGGTTACAGCATGACACTGAATGAATGACGCTAACGCATAATAAAAGTGCGTAATTATTATTTGAGAGCAGTGGTGGCCCACAGATAACGGTCGTGGTTTACGAGTTTTAGGTCGTGGTCTCGAACCCAAGTAGGCACTTTACTTTGTGTAAATAATTTCATCACTGTTCTCAAAACGATGACGGAAAACATCGTGAGGAAACCGGCATGTCCGATAACCAAAATTATACGAAGACATGTGACATCCATCGGCCTGCAATGGGCCCCAGTGGTGGATTATGGCCCACTGCCTCTCTCAGAAAGAGGAGGCCTGTGTCCCAGCAGTAAGGGACATTAAGGCTGATTATGCAATTATTATTATAACTTACATTTGGTCTATTTTCACGGTTGCAGCACTTTGTTTAAACTAGTGCTAACCCAGAACTCGTGCGAAGTGTTAGAGTGAACTTATGATAATAGGAAACTTAAAGTTTTGTTTGAGTTCCATTGCCAAGCGCGTGTCCGCGAATATCGATGAGAGTGAATGAAGTGAATGATGTAACCCTGCAAAGTCCTACGAGCCCATAAATTGACCTTGAAGAGGGAGAGTAGCTCTTTCAATTCGACAACATTTCACATATTTCTTGCATTTTCAAATGTATCTGAACGATTATTTCACTAAGAAGAAGACCTACCTAAATTTATATCTATATTACATCATCTGCCTAGACTTTTCCTGCCTATCTGACCTCCACAACCAAGTTAATGGGTAATACGATACCCCTTGGTAAGACTGGTTGTCAGACTTTCGGGCTTCTTCTTCACAATTGTTCTCTAACAGCTGAGAATCGTGACTCCGTTTGCCAACGGTCTTTCTCCATTTGTTACGATCGCTGGCCTAGTGGAGTACAGTGCTGTTAGTTACCGCCAGTTGCTCAGATATTTGATCCGACCACCGTTTTGGGCATTGGCCTCTATTGCCCGACGTTTAATTAGCTGCAGTAAAATGACACTTCTTACTGTCATTTCGTTAAAAAAAAAAACCACACTAGCTCTACTACACGTGTACGCCGTCATAAACTAACGCAACCTAAAATACGCCGCAATGACAACTGGATAAAACTCACGTAACATAAAACTGTGACAGCAAGCCCTCAGTATTTATTTTTTTGTAATTTTGTCTATGGGAGTATTCCTTGCGTTCCATTTTCTTTAGTCGAGTGGTTAGATGTAGTACATGTGTGCCAAAAACCGTGAGTTCGTAGCAGCATTACGAAATTAGTTATCTGTAGTTGAAAATCATAAAAAAAAACAAATGACGGCGATGACGTTTGCGTAATAGGATACTCGCGTGATATAAATGTTATTGTTTATATAAACTTTGAAACTACAATGGTATGTATTATATGTCATTCGATTCGGTATGAATGGGGCTATTTTTTAGGTAAATAAAAAAATAGGGTCATCGCTTTCGATTTTGAATGAAAATTACTTAAATTTTTAATTTTCGTAATGTAAACAAACATTAAAAATAAGCAATTATTAAAAAAAATCAAAGTCTCTTAAAGTTACGAAACTATATCGATCTATTTTTTTTTTTGCGTGGTGAATCATCAAATGACCCCTACCGCTCTGGGCGGAGCGGAAGGGAGTGTCAGACTCTTACTGACTAAAACCCACCCGTGTTCCTTCAGTTGCCTGTGTCAGTGTCGCGGGTTGTTCGAAAGAGATACCGTGGGTATCTCTTTCGAACAACCCGCGACCCTGGTGGGCATCGGCCCTAGCGGACCCCGTCAGTTAGTGCTGACATCTCCTTGAGGCGCGCATTTAATGGGCCTGGTCCTTACCGTCCGACTATAGGACTTTTGCCTCTATCTTTCCTGTCACCATTGGATTACTATCCTAAACCACATTATTAATTAACTCCAGATACCTAGGGAAAGGCAATTTTATATGTAAATCATCATTCTCCTCTGCCCTTAATATATAAGTCAATGCCCTTTACCTAATTTATTAGAGTTTGGCGCAACTTATCTTTTCTTCCATACTTTTCTATTACTCGTAATTTCGGTAGTCACCCCCTTTCTAACCATACGCTCATTTGGAGAAACATCGACGTAAATGTATTTTTTTTTCAAAAATGATTTAAATATGACTAAGCACTTAGAAAATGTATACGTACGTCATGAGAAACAAAGACGTAAAAAAAAGTAAAGTAGCAGTAACTTCGATGTTTCTCCAAATGAGCGATATCGTCATTCACACAGTCCATCCATCATTTCTTTGGTCTTCCCCCACTCTTACATCCTGACATTCATGCTCAAAACTTAAAATATTTCAATATTTTCTTATATTTCAGTATCTTGTCAATATTCTAAACTCTTCTCTGCCTGTCTTTGTGTGTTTGTAACATGAGACGTAGTATAAATATAATTTTGGGTCGATACTGTATTTCAATTAGGAGTAAATTCTGTCAACCATGGTGAAAGGTCGTCTACCTATGTATGTGCTCGCATTTCGAATTACACATTTGAGATGCGAGAAAGGACGCTACATAACTTAATTTGAACTAAAATGGTATGCTTGCTGCTGCATACGAATCAATAATAAAAATCACAAATGTATAAGAGGGTTCATTTCATTTTATTTTGAAGCTATTTTACTAAGGAATTACGGTGTACCTACTAGGTAGGTACTGTTTAATTTTTTGATAAAGAAGGCACAAAAAGAACTTAAATAGTTAACGATAAGTCACTTCGATCGTAAATCGGTATTCGACTCGTATCCACTATCTTCTCGAAAAGTTCGGTGATTCACAAAATTATAGTACTTTTTTAACACCGCAGTCTTGTGAAGAAAGATTACTTATTCAAACTAGAGAGAATTGGCTGATAGGTTACAATTTTGCACTGCAGATCATACTGCAAATGTGAATAGTGAACTTTTTATACCTAGTACAAATAAAAACGAAATGCTGTTTGTGAGAACGGCTTGACCGATTTGTTTTTTTTATGTTCATCAGAGTCGGAAACGGTTTTTTAGTAAAGAAACATTGGAAAATTTGCCCAGAAAATAAGAGAAGTGTCGAAAATAATTACTGAATTCTTTTTCTAATGGGAATTGTTGGACATGACAACGTCGGCCGGGTTAGCTAGTGTAAAAATATTTTCGGGATAAAAAACGTCAAATATCGAAAGACTAATAAGGACAGGCAAATTGAAGGCCGATGAATAAAAAATAGACACAAACAGATGGTGAAGCCAGGTTTGAGAGTAACAGTAGCAACTTCGGACGGGACGTCGTAAAAGTTGTACCTACTCAATCAAGCCAGGCACCGAAGAAGATGGATCTGTTCAGAATGTACCAGTAGGTAGCGAAGGGTCAATTTTTGTAAGAGGTAAGCCGGAGTAGATCATATCTTTAATATGATTTTAATATTTGTCAGAAGAATACAGACTGAGCCATTTTTCGAAGGGAAGCCGGTAGGAATCGAGTTGTATGGAAACCTTCGCCACTGGAATGTACTTAGGAGTCACGATCTTCAAGAGTGAGGAATCGACTAGAGGATTCTGAAAAAAAAAAACACTGTACTATTTCAAAATCGTCGGGTTCGATTCCTGGCTAGAAATATTGATTTTTCAAAAATCCAATGATGCAGTTTTAGTTTTCATCAAAATCAAGCCCGCGACCTTTGAGTACTTTTCGCTATTCCTCATAGTTTCGGATTTGGCCATCCACGCCCATTTGGAAAATTCACCCTGTATAAGTACCTAGGTACAATAATAATGTACACAATAATACTATGTCGTCGATGTTGCAGAATCATGCCCACACGCAATAATTCACGTTTTGTGAAAATATTATGTAAACATAATATACTTACTTAATGAGATCAAGTAGAAATGAGAAAAAGAAAAAATTGGATCGGTTTTTTGGCAGCTGGCAGTCTTTAATAAAGAAGGTAAAACGAAAGTACATTACAAAGCAAAAATTCTAAATTATGGATGGGTGTAACAATTCAATTCACAGGTTATTTTTCTTCCATAGTTTATTGGAAAGCATAGTTTTATTTGTTCGTGTTTTAGTGTCGAAAGAAAGCCGATGTTCGATCTGAATGCCAGACAGTTGTCTGTGGTTTCCTCATGGGGAATTATTTGAAGGTGGCTCTGCGAAGGAGGAGATGATTGGTTGCCTTCTTAGCCCGTCTAGTAAACGGTTTTTTTTTCATAATAAACTAGCGAGCCACCCCTGCTTCGCACTTTTTTTACGACTTGACAGAACCTCGTGATTTCTTTAGTATATCGCACCTTTAAAGTAAAACCGTTACTAAACGAAATTATAAAATTTTACAGGAGAGCCAATATTAGAAAAAAGTCACTGTTTTTTGTCAATAAGAAACTTGAAATCTCGAAAAAAAAAAACAACTGTTCCCTACATTTTTTTTATACGAACATAAATGTAGGGAACAGCTGTTTTTTTTTCGCGATTTCAGGCTTGGTCCCATAGTAAAACTTGTTCATAATGATGAGTACATTGACCTCTTAAGAGGTTGTTAATGTTTTAACAATAACCCTGTATATAGATGCAAGTAGGTATTTCGTCGGTAGTTACGACGACAGATGCCGAGTAGCACAAGTTTTACTTTCTTAAGCTTGAAGCTAAATGCTACGTATTTAAAGAAGAGCGATGTCGCAACCCATTTAATCCCTGGATTAAGCTAGCGTAAAATTAACTAACTAGGACTTATATAGATTAGGTGCTCTCCTACAATGTCAGTTAAAGAAAAAAAAAACTAGACTCTTAGATGTAAGTATCTAGAGCACTTTGGATGACGACTATTTGGTTGTAAAACCCTAAATATTCGGCAATTTTGAAACCGGACTTCGTATCTTTTAGTCAATAAGTAAAGAAAATGTGTTTATTTGCGATAAAGATGACGCAAAGAAAGAACACAACACAAAAAAGAACAAGTTGGGGAAAAAATGCGTCACATCCACGCAACAAGGCCATCGCTCAGCATAATGCTACGACGCTATGGCAGACAGAGCCCGAGCGCACTTCCAAGTTACCAGTGTACCTAAGAACTAATATGATTGTTATAGCACTGTAAGTCTAGGTACGGTAGGTACTTAATACGTAGAATTTGGTGACAATAAATAAAGCAAATTATTTTATCATACTCCAGTAGGCAATTAAGTCACAGACGCAGGTGTTAAAATCAAACATGACCTAAAGCGCGGTCACTGTCGGACTGCATAGAAAAGAAAGAGAAGCGCGATGACACAACCCTGGTAATTTATTGCAAGATATGAAGCAAAAAAAACCTTGGAAACCTTTGGAGTAAAAATTAAAACACTAGTGTTTTGTATGTTGCTTGTGTTTTTATTGTAACAAGAAAGTTTTTAGAGGTATCTCTATGAGTTTTTTCTATCGTATCAAATTAGTTGTATTATGTTTTCAACACACTATCTATCTAGCATATCTATATCCTGAAGAATAATATCATATATTTTTCTGATTTTGTTTACTGTAGTCGATCATTTACTTTTAGGCATTATAAAACTTTCGTTTTTTGAGCGGCTAAAACCCACCCGTGTTCCTTCCTTAGCCCTTTATGTTCCGGGCCAGCGGTAACCCTTTCGGACAATCCCGCTGACCCGGCAGGTCCTGTAGGCCCCTTAAGTGCAAATAGAATTCACCCACGGTCCTTTTCTTTATTGTTAACCTATCATGCCTATAATGAGACTCAATTAATTTTATCGATACGTAACCTCCGGGAGTCCAACGTGCATCAATAAAAGTACTATTAGATATTATACAAAACATTACTACATAGTTCGTTTGCAACTTAGTATAATCAGTCCATAATGTTCCCACTGCTGGGACACAGGGCTCCTCTCTGTGTAACCTTTAAATAATTCGTTGTATACCTAGGTCAAACTGTATCCGAACTGTAAAATTAATTTCTCGCCGGGATAACTGCTACCATCACAACTGTCATGATGTAAGCAAGTTGTTAATAGCTATCATAAATCCTCGGGTAACATTAAACGTAGTTTCAGCACCATCCAAGACGTTACAAATCTTGTTTAATTATGAGTTTTGTCAGATGATTACCTTCGTGTCACGCGTGCCGTAATGCGACAATAAGCAAACGATGTTTATATAAATCTCCCTTATTATGAAACTAGCAGCGCCCCGCGCTTTCACCCGCGTATATTTCGATCCCGTGGGAATATCGGGATAAAAACTATCCTATGTCCTTTCCCGGCACTCAAACTATCTCTATACCAAATTTCATCAAAATCGGTTCAGCGGTTTAAGCGTGAAGAGGTAACAGACAGACACACTTTCGCATTTATAATATTACTAGCAGCGCCCCGCGGCTTCCCTAAACTAGAGAGCAGAGAAAATTTGGCGGAGAGATAGATTGCATCCCGGGGAAGGACATTCCTATGTCCTTCCCCGGGATGCAATCTATATCTCCGCCAAATTTTATCGAAATCCATTCAGTAGTTTAGGCGTGAAAAGGTAACATACAGACAGTTACTTTCGAATTTATAATGTTATAGTATGGATATCTCAAATCATTACTGTTAGTTCCTAATGCGACATCATCATTCACCTGCCCATATCCCTATTTATTTGGGGTCAGCGCAACATGACTTTTTCTTCAATACTTCTCTATTAGTCGTCATCTCGGGAGTCCCCCCTTTTTAGCCAAATCATCTTTCTCACAGTCCATTCATCGTTTCCTTGGTCTTCCCCTACTCCTATAGCCATCCACATTCATACTTAAAACTTTCCACACGACATTTTCCTCAGTCCTACGCAGAGGAATGACAACCGATTTCCACATAACATTTCAGTCACCCACCGGTTCCACTTTCAGACTTCTCCTAAGTACTCATTTCTTATTCTATCCTTCTTAGCAATCCCATCTCAGCTGCGGATCAACATACAAGACGGCAGGTGGCCTTAAAAGGCCTTTTAGGCAGAATCATAAAAGAATAACATTATGAATCATAATGGACGGTTAACTGTTAAGTGAATCGTATCAAATCCCATTGGTGAAGGATTTTTCAGTTATTTTTTTTGTCTGTGCTAAAATACCAATCAATCCAATCCTAATCCAATCCCAATCTCTTTGATTATGCCTAGTGCAGCGAAAAAAAGAAAAATACGGACTGCCTTCGCCATATTATAATTCAGAATGTTATCCTGTTATGATTCTGCCAAAGTGGCCTTTTTAGGCACCCTGGTCTAATCATTGTTTTATGTATCTTCCCCTTAAATGTAAGGGGAATGCGGGAGTTAAAGATTGTTCCCGTGACCTGCCCCCATTTCATCCATCCAGTGTTCATTCTGTACTAAACAGTCTGATCTACTACGGCATTGCTTTGCACGAGTGAACCGAGATAGTCGGAGCAGCATGCGAGGTAATTGCGTAACACACTAACAGTAGGAATCTTTGTTTTTTTTTTAAAAACATTGCCCAATACTAGGATTTTCTCCTGTATTGTGGGCTGTATTTGTGCTGTTGTGTGTATTGTGGAATCGCTTTCATTTTGACAGTTCAACAACATTCATTACGTTATTTCCGTTGTTGAGTAGACAAATTGTTCGAACAAATGAAGCAATGGATTAGCAATATCCTTCAAAATGATTCAGATTGAGGTTAATAGTGTGTTACGCAATTAGGGTGCCGGTAAAAGCGCGCCATCAGGCGTCACGGTTCCAGAACTAGAGAGACCGCCGAAATCATTCAGTTTAGGTTCTGCTGATTTTCAAGCCAACATTCACCAGCTACTGTTGTCATATCTCCAGTCTGCTCTAATCTAGAGATCCAGAGCAGTCCATCTTCACCGGCAACAACAATGTCATCGGCAAACAGCATGCACTAAGCTACCCCATCTCTTTCTGTATGTACTAAGTAATAAAAATAGCCTTTATTTCTTACTACTATTCGAGTTTAACATAAAATTCAAATTCAGGTTTATAATATTACAGGTATTTATTTATGGTTACTTATGTCTAGATGAAGTTAACTTTTATTAGTAGCAGTCGCCTCAGCAGCGCAGGCTTCTCCTAAACCTTTCCACACAAATCTTTCTCTCGCCTTTCGCATCCATAAGGGTCCACATCTTTCTTTGAAGATGTCTCTCTACCTTTTATTTGGTCTCCCATTTTCCCTTTTCCTGTCTCTTGGTATCCATTCCGTTAAACGGTTTGTCCATTTGTCATTGTTCATTCTACATTATGTGTCCTGCCCAATGCCACTTGAGTAATCGTGTTCTTTTCCTTACCTCTATTACTTTAGTTTCCTTTCTGATGCCGGAGTTTTTAACCTTATCTGATAGTTTGAAACCAAGCATGCTTCTCTCCATTTTACGTTGGCAGATAGCAATTTTTTCTCCGTCTTCTTTCCTTAGTGACCATGTCTGGCAACCTTATGTAAGGCAAGGCAATATCCCTACTTCGTAGAGTTTTTTCTTTATATTTATACTGATGGCCTTATTTTTCATTATTTCTGTTAGTCCCCAATATTTCTTCAAAGGAAGGGAAGAATTCCTATTGATTTTTTTGCTTATTCGTGTTATTTTGCATTTTATTTCTTTTGTTCACTTCTTTGCGTATAACTTTTTTCTCTGTTCTAAGAGATCTTTTGTTTCTTCGTTGATGTATTTGGTTTTATGTTTCTTTTTCCTTGGCAGTTGTTTCAGAAACTCTTGTATCTCCATTTCTAATTTATCGTATTGGCTTTTTACCTCTGCATGTATACTAACAGCTTATATAAATTTATTTTCCCAGTATCTAGCTTCGTCTTCTGAAATCGTCTTTTGTTTTTATTGCTAATCTTGGTTGATCTATTTTGATCTCGGTTTAAGAGGTGGTGGTCAGACTCCTCCACGGTGACCGGCCATGTCCTAAGTAAGAGCATCCTTAATCAATAGGAAGAGGTAAGGATTTAAAGCCGACTCTCGGTGCAAGCCTACAGCCACACTGAACTCGTCGGTGTTACCGGCAGCCGACCTGACGTCCTACTGAAACCTTTCTCTTTCAAGGCCTAACACGACATTGCGGTCTTTTATAAATACATATTAACATAATTACAATTCAAATATAAAGGAACTTATATTTACACAATCACTTCTAGTGAACACTGCCTACATTTTGACATGAAGTTCGTGATACGAATTGCACGAGTCACAGGTGTTTTGGCGAGTCGATTAATGATAATTAAATCGATGGTTTACCTTAACGCGGTTAGTGTAGTCTTTCATAACTTCCGTGGGTAGCTACTTGTTTCTTATAAACAAAACGAACAATATTGTGTCAACTACAGCCCGAGTTTCAGTTTAGGTTTGGTTACGGAAAGTGATGGTTTTGTTATCTAGAAATTCATATGGATCGCGTGAGTTGAGCTGGTTTTTCTATATATGTTCTTGTTTTAATAAATGATATACCTACTTGTGCAAAATACAGTCCACAGTTCATATATTATACAGGTATACAACACCCAAATTTTTTTCTTTACAGGTTATCGCATTTTTGGTTATACTCTCAATTAATTTTGCCATTCAAAGTTTTCCTATAGAGAATGGATTTACGGTGAAGTTTAATCCCATTTCTCCTAAAGAGGAGCTTAGACTGAGAAAATTCGGGACATTGTTTGCAAAAATTCCACAAGAATTTAAAAACCAAGAGAATATCAGGCGAGAAGAAGTTCTCAATACGGCCTTGCTTCCCCAGAAGCAAGAAGTGCCGACAGGATATTCGAATCAAGTTATCAAATTATTATTTCCTACTAAATATGTTTATAATAGAAAAAGTAATAATATTACTATAATGTTGGCAAACCACTGGGCAGGTTTGAATTATTTAAACCTGCCCATAGTCAGGCAGCCCTATGATGATTACAAGGTGGTAGTTGCTACTGCGCCGCCGAATGTGCACCTCGGTGGTGACAATAAGCAGACATTCATATATGTTGTATTCCCTGAACATGAATCTAGTGTCACTGATGTTTACAATGTACCTATAGTATACTTTGTTAATGGAAACACTGGAAAACCTAATGCCACAAAGAAGGAGCCCGTAGATCCGATACTGATTGTCGACAGCAACCGAACCGTTACAGGAATAAAAAGTAAAAAAGTTGAAAAGGTCGTCAGATTTAAAAATAAATTGTCAAACCGCTTTGACAACTTTCTATCACGTTAAAGATTAGATTAGTCGTATCATGTAAGTTTTAAATGTAATGATGTATGTTCTTGATATCCTAATGTACAGTTTAACATCAACCGATAAGTATGTTAATTTAGTTATTTGAATAAGATCCTTTATACAAGTCGACGTTAGTTTCATTTTTGATATTTTCACCAAAATTAAAGAAACCAGCACCCTAATTGCGTAACATGCTATCAACCACAATCAGAACCATTTTATAGGATACTAGCTGTTCCCCGCGGTGTCACACGCTGCGCGGCTCCTAAAGGTCGTAGCGTGATGTTATATAGCCTATAGCCTTCCTCGATAAATGGACTACCCAACACTAAAAGAATCATTCAAATCGGACCAGTAGTTCCAGAGATTAGCGCGTTCAAACAAACAAACAAACAAACAAACTCTGCAGCTTTATAATATTATATAGTATAGAAGTATAGATTTCTGATCCATTGCTTTATACAGGGTTTTTGGGTGTTTTTACCAATAACCCTGCATATTCGAAAAAATTGTCTGGTCAACAACGTACCTAAATAACGCAATGAATGTGGTTGAACTGTCAAAATGAAAGCCATTGCTACTGATAGTGTGTTACGCAATTACCCCGCCAGTTGTGCTGGACACGTCTAACAAGTTATTTGATGTACCTAGTCAGGGTATAGCGAGTGCATTTATTGAGACCTCAATACCAGTGGTATCTCGAGACTAGTACCTAGTCTGGTGCCGCCACTTGGAATGCAGTTATTAAATAGTAATTTCAGATGTGCTACCAGGCCGCCTGGCTATGTTCGTAGGTACACATCAAGCTATACATAACCAGTATATGCTGACTTCTGATTGTACGAAAAACTTAGACAATGCGATTGATATGTAGCCGTCTGTACTGTAGAGGCTGGTTCTGTAATCCGACCTTAAAGTAATACAGGCTGGTAATATTTGTTGATGGTTTACATTCGAAAGTTTAGACGAACGTCATATAATAGAAGAAGATAGAATTAGGGTGGGTTGTATCAAAAGCTCCGTTATAGTTTGCGTCAAAGTTAAATTTAATCGTAACCATAACCATGACCATAGAATCTACTATCCGCTGTTGCACCGTCATATATTTTACATTTACATGTTTTACAGTTAAAGTTAAAAGGGTGACAAGTGATAAGACGTCATATTTCCCCAAAATGTACGTGGGTAATTTTTTGACAAGGGCAACACTTCAAGCTTGTTGTCATCACGCTTTCTTTGTTTGACACTAGTGATGTTACTCAGTCATTAACGGTCAGGCACTCGATTGACTCGATTATGTAAATTAAAAACTCAAGAACAGAATCATAGCAAGATCAAAAATACAGTAACCGTTCTATATTGGTAATGTACCAAGGTGTTTAAGTCAGTGACTGAAGGAAGGGAGGCCTTTGCCCTGCAGTGGGACAGAAATGGCTGATAATAATAATAATTCGGCTAAGATTGGCTTTGTTCGACTTTGTAAAGAGCTTTTTGTCTTACATTCCACTGATTATCAGATTGATCTGATAAAATCAGTGAAGATTTAATGAAAAATTACACTTTATTATCTGACAGCACTAACCCACAGAACATGTATTTTCTCTTATTAAAACTCTGTGACTCTGTACATTACAGTATTATGACGGTTTATTACACGAAATATATTTATTACCTGGTTTATTATCCAAGAATGATAGTTAACTAGTGTGGCAGTGTTGATGATATTTATCTAACCGCAACTAAACCGAGTGGCACATCGAGAGAAAATGGACTCGATTCTTTATTTTTTTTTTATTTGAGTAACGAGTTAAATAAAATCGAGCCGCATCACTATCTGACACTGTCAGAAAGACAAGACGTCAAGTGATAATAACATTCATTTTATTTTTCCGTTTCTTTCGAATTGCATGAAATTGATATTTCTGTTTTCCTGTATGTAATTGAAGGATTGTATTATTGGAAGATGCATTACAGCATTTACTCCAGAAGGATGTTGAGTTAATTGTTCAGTAAGATTGCAACGCAATGTGCGAAAACATTGCCCGAGACTGCTGCAGATGTGCGGTAACTTGAGAACGCATGGATTCACGAACGCAAATCAAATCATCTGTGCAGTTTAGCGAAAGTGCGTATAGACAATGCAAGAAAGTATTGAAACTGTTATACATTATGGAGATTTGGATACAGGAATATTTACATCATATGGCGATTTTCACAGCAAACGCATACTGTGCCTGATGAATGCTGGAAAGAACATTATTTTGCAGTGGATTCCAGCACACCAAAAAGAACAATAATAATATTAGTTAGAATACGCTTATAACACCGAGCTGCTCTTGCTGGATGCTATTGCAAGGTTGCAACTGTTTGGTGGGCAGACGTTGGTATAGTTGGCTGTTGTGCACATGTAATGTTGAGCATGCGGTATTTATATATTTTCATCGGTGGAGCGACCTGCATATTTTTTAGATGAAATATTACCTACTTCTAAGTCGTGTGACGTTGAAATTAATATAAGTAGGTACCTACTTACAGAAATAAAAATGCTTTGTTATGTACAATTTATGTGTTTTTTTTTTTTTAACGTTTGAAAACACCCCTACTCGCTGAGCAGTGGTGTGTCCGTCGTAACAGATGCGACTTACAGCTTGTAGGTCGTAGGTTTGAACCCAGACAGGCACTTTACTTTGTGTAAATTATTTCATCACCACTGCTCTCAAAACGGTGAAGGAAAACATCGTGAGGAAACCGGCATGTCCTAGAACCAAAAATTCAGAAGAATACGCAGAAGCATACGCTAGAGCTTAAGTTTCTTTGGCAATTAAAGCAACACACTGAAGAGCAACAGTGAAGCTAGAACTAAAAATAAAAAAACTGAAATTAGAAATCGATATTCTTAAGTAAAATATTCTCAGGGGTTTCTTGTTTTCAGCAAGGGAGGACCCTTGCTGAAAACAAGAACCCTTGGGAACTAAAAACCCGGAATCTGTCCAAAAATTTATTCTCATCACACTTATGAAATCGATCAATGCGATGGTGATTTTTTTTCTCTTCCTAACTGGCAAATCGGATTCACTGTCACTATCATCGCTAGAAGAGCTTTATTCCCACAAGATTTCGCGGAGTAAAGACATACCTAATTTGTTTTAATAGGTACTTTATTCAACAACACAATATTTTTATAGGTTACAACTGCAAAGCAGATGACATTACAATGACACTAACCGTAACTATAGCCCTTAACCGGCCGAATTTGGTCGATTAATGTTATAGTTATGTGTGACGTCATTTTAACAATTATGACAAAACTTAAAACGATGCAACCCGAATTTCGCTTAACCGGAGATTTGACGTCTGTCAAAGCTTTGATTATAGTTAAAAATGGCTTGTTATAGTTATTTATGACGTCATTTTAACAATTCTCAATACGATGCAACCCGAATTTTGCTTAACCGGAGATTTGACGGCTGTCATGAGATTGGTTATGGTTATAGTTAGCTGATGCAACTCACTCTAAGATTGATATAATTACCGCAAAGCTGTAATGTTCTCTTTTTACAATATATATTATAATAATACAATGTGTGTTAGTGTATAAACTTAAAACTATGTTAGTAAAACTCACTTCACTACCACCAACCCCACTTAACTATGACCAAACCCAACTTCAAATATTTCGGGGAAAATATGAAAGTGGTCCGACAAGGGTCACTTTTATGTCATAACTGTTTATGTTGAATATTTGTTCTGCAAGCACATTGTTCGTCTGAGTATATAGGAATTCATCATCAAAAGAAACCTCGCCCTGGCATGGTTCGTTCACAATATCGGAAAATCTATTGCCTCCCTCACAACACAATGCTTACTGTTCAGGATAATATATCAATTTTTCGCAACCGCGTCAACAGTGAGTTGTAAGAATAATAACGAATATTGAAGTTTTACCTCTAGTGCTTTGAAAAGCAGCTTTCAATTTAACTTGTATTCTCCATTGGGTTGACTCGGAGCTCAGAGCCACCTATGTTGGAAAAACGAATACAGTTTTATAGAGGTGTTCGGCTTGTCGAAAGTGTCTGGTGATATAATTAACAATCGCTTCGAGACATTTTGTATAGATGGCGCAGACGAATTGATTACGTATTCGAGACGCGATGTCGCCTACGGGTCAGTTCACACCGAGACGCGACGCGACGCGCAGTTTTCAAGATAGAAATACAATTACAGACCTTATCTACTACAATAAAAGGTACACAATTCAGTGTCTACCTACTACGTCGAGCTACGCAGCGCGGCGCCGCCGCCGCGCGGCGTAGCTCACTGAATCGTGTACCTTTTTGTGTAGTAGATAAGGTCTGTAATTGTATTTCTATCTTGAAAACTGCGTGTCGCGTCGCGTCTCGGTGTGAACTGACCCTACTACACCCGTGATCGTCGTTTGTGAATTGGCGATAAACGTTATGATAAACATGAACCAAATAATCGTGTAAAATTTGTATTTTTACCCGACTGCGGCGAAGCCCAAAAGGAGGGTTATGTGTTAGACCTGTATGTATGTATGTATGTCCGTTTCTTTGTTCCCTCGTAACTTCTAAACGAATGAACGGATTTGGATAAATTATACGTCTTTAAATTTGTCTTGGTAGCGCGAGTGTCACTGGCTACATTAAAATCAAAAACAAAGTAAAATGGCGGATTTAGGGTGCCATATTGTGGAGTTCGAATTTTTTTTTCTTCTAATACCATCGAGTGAAATATCAAAATTAAGGGTTTTAAAAGGTGATTACAAAAATATATACAACTTACATGGTTAAAAGTAATTCGAAGTGACAAATCGTAAAAAACTTTACGGGTCAGCTAATAATTAATACATAAGTAAATCGTCTGCGAAATCTTTCAAATTTGTAAACTAAAAAGCTGGAAATAAAAAACAAGTAATTAAAAAAACTAAAAAATCCGACTGCGGTAAAAAAAATAGTTTAAAAAAAACTGAAAAGCTAAAAACAAGGTCATTTTAAATTAAATAAAAGTTGGAAGCAGGCGGGACCCATTTGAGTTTGAAAATATAATTTTTTTTTTTAAAAGAACTTTACTTATAACCTTGTTATATGGAGAGCAAAGCTTTGCTTATGGTTCCGGCTGGTCAAGTCTCTTGTGATAGATGTCGGTAAGTATGGCATTTTTAGGATTCGTTCCGTACCCAAAGGGTAAAAACGGATCCCTATTACTAAGACTTCGCCGTCTCTCCGTCTGTCTGTCACCAGGCTGTATCTCAAGAACCGCGATAGCTAGGCAGTTGAAATTTTCACAAATTATGTATTTCTGTTGCCGCTATAACAACAAATACTAAAAACAAAATAAAATAAATATTTATCCCATACAAAAAACGCGATTTTTTTGCCCTTTTTTGCTCGATATCATTAATGGCAACAGGTGTAGGCACTTAAAATATTCACAAAATACTCAGTTGTATTTTTACTTTAATAATAAAAAATTAAATTAAAATAAAATAGGTAAATATTTAAGGGGGGCGGGCGGCTTAGTAATAGGGTTTGTTGGCATCCTTTGGGTACGGAACCTTAAAAAGTAAACATAGTTAACAAAAAACTACTTAGAACATTTACTTAGTAAGAATTCGCTAAAGCTAAACAATCCTTATTTTTTGCCGGCACGCGTAAATTCATCCCGATGGTAAATCTAAGAAAATACTTGAAAACCCGCAAAGTATACATTTTGTATAACAAAATTGTTTATTTACTAGCTGGATAAATAAACGGATTGAACGGAGCAGCAATATCGAAAAAAACACGCTAACTGTATTAGGGTTCTGACGAAGTGGAGCAAACAGGTAATATACCCTGTAGGAACATGATACACCAGACACCGATGTTCGCAACATTTTTAAACATACGAGTAACTTAACACCACGCCTTTATTCCCCGAAAGGGTTAGGCAGAGATGTTTCTTAAAGAACACCCACACACATCTCATTCCATCCACACACACACACACCCCAACACACACATCCATTTCTCATTACATTTTTAATTGTAATATTTTATATAAACCGCAGACAACTCCAGACCTGGATCTGGAGCTTGTGACCACACACACAAAGACACACATCCATTTCTCGTTACAATCATACTAATATTATAAAGGCGAAAATTTGTGTGTGTTTATATGTTTGTCACTTTTTCACGCTCAAACGGCTGGACCAATTTTGATAAAATTTTGTTTGGAGGTAGCTGACACCCTGGATAATCATATAGGCTATTTTTTATCCCGATATTCCCACGGGATCGACACTTATGCGGGTGCAACCGCGGGGCGCAGCTAGTACTTTATATAAACCACACACAACACCCGATTGCTGCCCCAATCTGGAGCTTTGTGACCATTTCCACCTAAGTGTAAGGACTTACAACATAGAATTTCAAACATCAGCAGATAAAATGCAATGGAGTTCAGAAGCCACTACATTACAGAAATGAGCTGGTATTCATTAATATCGGTAAGTAATCACAGGCACACGATAGTCAAATCTATTACTTTCAGGTTCTTTCACTATCAAAAAGAGCAGACAGAGCAGAGAAGAGTCTCCTGGGCAGATAGCCAAACCACTATACGATGCCTTTAATATTATGCTAACTGGATTATCTTGGTGGCCAAGTGGTAACGGCCGCGACTTACGAGTTGTAGGTTGTAGATTCGAACCCAGACAGACGCTTTACTTTGTGTAAATTTTTTCATCACCACTGCTCTCAAAACGGTGAAGGAAATCATCGTGAGGAAACCGGCATGTCATAAAACCAAAAATTAGAAGACATGTGACATCTGCCAATCAACACTGGGCCCGCGTGGTGGATTACGGCCCACTCCCTCTCACCGAGAAGAGGCCTGTGTCCCAGCAGTGAGAACATTATAAGCTGATCATTATGATGATGATATGATGGATTATCTTTTTAGCACGATAAGCTCGTGCCAAAACAAGAAACAACTCCAAAACCACCCGCCAAGCAAGCAAACCCAAAAGTAAAGCAAGCAAGTAGCAAGCAAGCAGTGCTTGCTTTGCTTTTCCTATTTCACATCACCCTTGTACCAATTTTTCTGTTGTTGTGTTGTTTTTCTAGTCTGTTATAATAGGTCTTTACCTATGTAATTGGAGATTCTATAACCAGCATTTTCAGATTTAATTATCTGTGGATTGGCGCGCAATTCGAAATTCAAATAAATTTTATGCGAAAGCCGTGTTAATTTAATTTCAAATTCAGTTATTTGTTTTTAGATAGTTTTTTGTTTTTGTGAAATTATGGTAGTTTTTGGCGCCAATAAACTGAAAATTCGTACAATTTTCGAATATGAGTTCCTTCCTACGTGGAAATACCGCTGCACAAACAACGCGGCACATTAACGACGTGTACGGGCCTAACACTGCTTGCATAAACACGGTCCATTGGTTCAATCGTTTTAAATCTGGAGAATTTGAGTAGAAGAACGAGTCTCGCGGTCGGTCGGTAACCATTATCGACAACGACGAATTGAAGGCGACAGTGGAAGCGGACCCAACTCAATCTACGGCTGAGCTTGCAGCGGGCCTTGGGGTTAGTGTCAAAACAACATTGAAGCACTTGCGTCAAATCTTGCGTCTTGTCTTGCGTAATATTGTATTGTATGTGTTTATATGAGCTTTGATGCCTGAAATAAATGGATAAATAAAAAAGCTAGATAAGTGGGTGCCACACGAACAAAGCGACCAACAGCGAGACTTACTCTTCGAAGCATGCCTAACACTACTGAATCGGCATAGAAACGAGGGAATTCTTAATCGAATTGTTACCTTGCGATGAAAAGTGGATCCTGTACGACAGCCATAAGCGTTCGTCTCAGCGGGTGGACCTGAACCACCCACCACCTCACCTCACCTAATCAGTGCGCTAAAAAAAAGATTACTCATAGGAAGATGATGGTGACTGTCTGGTAGACCAGTACTTGATTGACTTGTACATCACAGCTTCTTACCGAATGGCACAATTTTAACAGACCAGGAGATTTGATCAGCTTCTGGAGGGAGGTGGGCTGGTTGGAATAACCACCGACGGCCGCCATGGCCCAGGCACAATGGTCCACTGAAGGACCAAGTGCGGAAACCAAATCCCTAACATAGAACCGAATGGCACAACAGTGACGGCAGATGTCTATTGCCAAGAATTGCAAACAATGATGGAGAAGCTCGCAATTCAACAACCAAGACTGGTTAATCGCGCTTCCCCATTGCGTCTCCACGACAACGCGCGAGCTCACACTTCACGACAGACCATCGCAAAGTTACAAGAGTTACAGCTGGAAGCTCTCCGTCACCCACCGTACTCACCGGACCTTGCCCCAACAGATTTCTACTTTTTTAAAAATTTAGACAATTTTTAAAGTGGGAAAAAATTCAACACCCGAGGAAGCAGTACTTACCGCCTCCCGTCCGGCAAATTCTACAGTAAAGCGATAAACAAACTGCCATTAAAATGGCAACATTGTATACATAATTTGGGCCAGTACTTTGATTAGCTGAAATAAAAAAAAAATATAATACTTTATAATTTTCATACAAATCTCCTCAATTTCATAGGTAAAGACCTAATATAATATGTATGTGTGTACATAAATGGTTAAATAAATAAATAAGAAGAAAAGAAGAACCATCAAAAGGTCTGATACCAACCAATAGACGTCGAAAAATAAATATCTAATAAAGAGATGACGAATCACAGATGTCAATGTGAAAAAGTGTCAAAATTACTTCACAAAGTTCCCAATTTTAGTACAAGGATTTTTTCCCCTTATTTGTCAAATTTTTACTATCTGCGAAGAAAAATGTCCGCTTCTTACTTCGGCAGTAAAAGTGGGATCCTACCTATACCTACTTATATACTTAGGCGTTTGTACAGAGCAACCAAATTAAATTATTAGAAACTTTGACTATTTAAATTGGTGTCGTTAAATCTAATGGATGTATACCTACTTTGACAGACTAAACTCAGACTTACGATAGAAGTAGGTATTACCAAGTTTTGATGCTTCTTTACCTCAGTCGATCTGGGGGCCTTAAAAGGCCACTTTGGCAGAATCATAAAAGGATAACATTATGAATCATAATATGGCGAAGACAGTCCGGGTTTTTCTTTTTTTCGTTGCACTACGTAGGTTTATTCAAAGAGATTGGGATTGGATTGATTGGTATTTTAGCACAGACAAAAAATAAATAACTGAAAAATCCTTTACCAATGGGAATGCGATTAACTTAACAGTTAACTGTCCAATATGATTCATAATGTTATCCTTTTATGATTCTGCCAAAGTGGCCTTTTTAGGGCCCTAATTCACTGTAACCGCTTAGAGCGTTGTTTCACGTCCATTTGACGTACATGCATTCGTCAAAATTGGCGCTAATTATCATCAAACCAAAAAAGCGGTGTTTTTAAATGGCAATTACAAAATTATGGCCTTGTCGTACTTCAAATAATAACGAGTAGGTACTTCCGTAATCGTTATTATTTGACGTAGGTACGTATGTTACGTTAGCCAACCGTTTGAAACAACCGGCCCTTGATGATTCCTTACTTCGAAACCACGTCAATTCCTTAGCTAATCACGACATCTGCTAATAACGTAAACTCTATGTGCTTGGCTAGACTGGCAGCACGGGCTCAGGGCAGGCGTGTCGCGGCGCGTCGTACTCATAGATAAGAACTTCATTTGAGTGTCCATAGCGGGCACGCGGGCGCGGTAAGCGGCGCGGGCTGCTCGGCGCGGGGAGCGCGCGGGCAACTCACGCCTTAGCTCGTTCATACAAGTGGCCGCAGTGGGTGGGGACTAGGTTTCCCAAATTAGCGTCGAGCTTTTTTCTAGTAAAAATAAGTATTCTTCATCCATATTATATTTTGACAAACACTGGACACGCACGACAACACGCAGAACGCAGCCGTGCTCGATTGCGGATAGGCAGATCTCGCGCGTTTCCGCCCCTGCACCGCTCCCCGCCCCGCGCTGCCAGTCTGGCCAAGCACTATGACATATTAACGAAACCACGTAAAATGAACGCGAAGTGGGCGTGGTTTGAACTGTCAAAATATCACGCCGTACCGTGGTACGATTACGCGGGGAATAATAATTACCACACAGAATTGGGGCCCTGCCGGTCGATTCTGTAAAAATCTCACCGTGAAAACTTAGGTGAAGTGAGTTTGTTTTTGCTAGGAATTGACACTATTGACAGCTCACTCCAGGCTCACTTCACCTAAGTTTTCACGGTGAGATGGTTACAGAATTGCACTGCAGTACTACGAAACAAGACCTGGAAGTCTGAAATAATGATGAAGAAAATATAGGTATTATTACAAAAGGAGACCAGTTTTTGGATTTCCTGTGGCTTTTAAGTTCCGTTATAGATCACTATAAAGTTCTTAACTGTCGATCAAGTGTGCAGAACTTCCGTATTATCCGATCCCAACGCATTAACTCCTGAAGCTGAGATTTATTAGTAAGCGTAGCCGGGTAACAATGCATTTTTTTGACTGGATTTGACGATCACATGAATGACATAATCAGAAAGATGTTTAGTACTAAACGTATTTAGTAATTTGTGACCTAGCAACTAAAATAAATAAGATATATCGTTAAAATATTCTGATCACTGGAGTGTTGACATTCTCTTTCTCAATTTATTTGGGTTTGGCGCAACTGCTGTCTTTTTCTTCCGTTTCTATCAACTGTCATCTCAGTATGTGGCCATTATAAACCAAACCATTAATAACGAAAGTTACCACCTTTTCCACCCATTCCTTAGCTCAATTCTTCCTTAAATTTTTCCTCACAATATTTCCCTCTTTCCTCTGCATCACCTGAACCAAACAAATGAGCAAAGAAAATAGTAATAGTATTGTATATGTTATGGACCATGGGGCATTTTTTATAATGCCCCTATTTATTACTTACAAGCTAGATAAGGCGATTATTATAAATATTGCCGTGTGGTCTTTGGCCAATCTGATAAGTAATACACAGGTACCTACATTGCACGTAATCGTAACTAAAGTTATTTGTAATTTCTGTGTAAAGGGTTTAAAGTAACCTAACCAAACCTAACCACGGGGTGCCCGTCCGCGTCGTTTGCTCTTGCATCGTATCGCCAGCAGTGTCAAATATTGACTCTACGTTTGAAATAAAAATTACAGTAATAAAACCTGATTTTAATTGTTCTGTTCCTTAAGTAACTAGCATTATAAAAAATGCGGTCGATTTGATTATTTAAATAGTTGTTATCACACTATTCACACTGCCCTCTCATATTGCCATTGGCATATTTCAAACTGCCCGGGCATTTCTATAATGTCCTAATAATCACATGGTCCATGACATATACCTATACTGAGACGCAAGACCGGAGATGCAACCGTTAGATAATTCCGAAATGCTCTTTAGAATTTCATACTCTAACTGGCAAATGTCCAGTGCAATGCCGTAGTGTAGGTACCTGTTCACTACTATCAACGGACACAATGGCGCCGATTCTGTTGTTCACAAACTAAACTAAATTTAAGTCCATGCATCTTTTCCTTTCTATTTCATTAAGAAAAGGACAGAAAATAAATATTAGAGTAGTCCTGCCAAATTAAGATACTCCATAGACAACTTTAGACGAGATTAAAATATTGGCTACTACAAATACGTTAATTTACGTCAGGCGCTGACTAATTTGACAGGACTAAACTAATATTTATCTTCTGTCCTTGTCTTGATGAACTAGAAGGAAAAACATGCCTGAACTTAAATTTAGTTTATTTTGTGAAAAAACATTGCCTGTTACATTAAAACCGTCCTGAAAGGATATCGCTATTACCACCAACTATTTGAATAACGAATTAAGTTATAAAATGCAGGTGGATGCAGCTAGAACCTCCGAAAAATAATTAACTACTGTATTGCCATCTAAACTAATATTATGAGATCAAGCTACTACAATCTGTCAAATTTCTTTAATAGATTTTTAACTTTATCACTAAAAAATAAGGTTGAAAGTTGACTGGGAAAATTCGACAGTTTCGGGTAACTTGATGTGCTGGCGTCTGTACATACATGGCACTTTATCATTACGGTATAAACCGCGCCGTAGAAAAAACGTGTCAGTCAACAAGCTTCCATAGTGTTCCATATGGACTACACTGACGACCTTGCTCACACACGGCGAAAAAACCGTAATTTTTCACGGCAAAGAATAACGTGTGTGTACAAACATTGTTTGTTAGTTAGAGTTAACCTCCAAAGGAACTGATGGGATTTCAAAAATTGTTTCACTGAAAGAAAGCTACACTATTGCCAAGTGCCGTAGGGTATTTTGTCCACGCGGACGAAATCACGGACAGAAGCTAGTCTCTGATTAGAAATTATATGCATTATAAGCTCGACAAGTCTTTTATATTCAATAAGAGATGCACTGTCTATAACATTAATAAGCATGTGAATACGGAAACACAACATTCATTTAGAGAATTTTCTGTAAATTACACAGTCAGTAGTTGTTATTTTTAATTTCAGTTGAATCTCATCTATGTGCAAAGATTACTTTTCTCTTTCCATTCTATCAGTTAAATAGGTTTCTCTAAAGGAGCCAGGACAAATAGACACCTCAGTCTCTAGCAGATTTGAAAGCAAAAGGGGATGAGAAGACATTTTGGAATTCATTTCCATGAAAATACGTAGGTTTAATGGACTAGAATTGCTTGAGCCCTTTCTCCATTATTGTGTTTAATCCGAATAAATGGAAACTGAGGTTATCAACGCTAAAACGAAATGGGATTATATGCTTTGTGCACATGTTTTATCTACAGTTTCAAATTGAATTATTGATATCGTATCCTTATCTTTGACAGTAGGCGTATCGTATACCGGAACTAAGGTTTATTATCCTTCAAATGTGGTTCTCTGTATGGAGTAGAAGTTTGTTGCATTTCGCATTGATTGTGACAGATAAGGTTTCGTCATAACTCCAGTGCACACCAAAGTTATCACACTGTTTAGAAGAATATCTATAGTTTAGTTCGACTCACTAATTGATTGATGTATTGTGGTCATTTGGTCTCTACAGGATCCTACGTCCTGGATAGCTTATTGTACAATTGGCTGATGGATGGAAATTGATATCCTATCTAACTTTAGTGATTTATTTCGTTTCAAGGGCCGTATCCCTATGACACAATGAACGAAACCGCGCGATATCATCGCGTGGTTGGCGTGATTATTAGCTAAGGAATTGACGTGGTGTCGAAGTAACTTAGTGAATTAGGGCCCAGGAACCGGATAATGAAAGAAGAGGGGCTTGTGGCTAAGTAATAGCAGCCGCACAGGTCGACCGATCAGGTTAAGTTACGCTTGCCGCGGTTGGTCCGTGGATGGGTGACCATCTTTACATAACAAGACCCCTCCGTGCCTCGGAAAGCACGTTAAGCCGTTGGTCCCGGCTGTCATTCGTGGGTCTTTGACAGTCGTTACGGGTCGTCAGAAGCCCGAAAGTCTGACAACCAGTCTTACCAAGGGGTTTCGTTTTACCCAGTAACTGGATTGTGGAGGTCAGATCGTCGCTCCATGTAAAATACTGGTACTCAGCTGCATCCGGTTAGACTGGAAGCCGACGCAAACATAGTTGGGAAAAGGCTTGACAGATTATGATGATGAACAGGATAAAATACACGATCGGAATCAAAGGTTGAAATTTAATGAATGTCAACTACTTGATAAATGTGTTTGAAAACGTGGTAGATGCTGATTGAAGTGCCTATAAACTTAGTATTAACTTAGTTTGCTTTGGCACTAAGGGTCAGATGATTGATTAGGTACAAATAAATTGATTGATTTATGTTTTACGATTGGATCAATAGCGTAAAATAACAACACGTGCAGGAATTATTTTAACAATAGTGGAAGATGGTGGAATGAACAGCGTTTACGACGTACGGCATTTCATACCCACTTTCAAGCCCTAGTTTTTCGAAATTAATGAACTGATTTTAATGAACCTTCATACGCATAAGCAGGATACAAAGGTGTAAAAAGTTAGTAAAGAACATTTTGTAACATGTGTGCAAGTCACCCCCTGCTAAATCCGTGTATATATTTTTAAAACATTGATCAGACAGTCCATAGTTCTTTTATAGTTCTTGGTAACCAGTCCACTTTAACCACCCAAACCAATAAGTATTTCAACTTTTTATTTTTCCATATCCTGCAATAGTCCTACACCAACCGGGGATTATCCGTGGGTGCATTTGCATAGTGCATATACAGGGATAATCGTCGGTTGGTGCCGCATTTCATAAAAAAATCCCAAGGGGCCTCTGCGACCCCCCCCGGTGGGTTCCCGCATTGTCGAGACGGGGGGGCTCAGTAGCTGTGGCTTGGGCACCCACGGTGAAGCGAAGAGAAACCCGAGGAGGGGCCGCTCGTCAGGGCTTTTGCCGATAAGCCGAAGACGTAGCGGCCAACAAGTAGGTTGCGGTGCCGCTTGGGCGACATCGCAACTGAGGCGGGCCGCGATGTCGTATCGGAGGCATCGCGGCTGAGGGTTGGAGGCCGCGGCGGGAGAGGAGTACCGGTATTGCGGTACGCCGCCGCCGCTCTCCCTACCTTCCGCGGCCTTGACGGGGTCGCCACCGTCTGATAGCGGACGCGGTGGGGCCGCAGGGGAGGAGGAGTATTGGTATGACGTTGGCCACTCTCCCTATCCTCTGCGGCCGAAAATTGGCAGGCGGCGGGGCCAATGACCTGACCCATCGCAGGGGGACCAAGGGTGGCAGACACGGGGTCGTCTGGCGCCCATGTGCTGGTTTGGTCCTTGGGGTGGTCACGGCGTGCTATGTGTTCTGGTGCGCCGGTGATGGGGAGTACTCCCCGGAGGAGGGTCGGGTGACGGACAGCCGCGGCGGGCTCACGGATGAGTGCTAACGCGTGCCCGTGTTCCCGCCATAAGCGGCAGAGGAGGACACCGTGGAATTTTAGTGGGTTAGAGTCCCACATAACTGCACTATCTCCCCGTGGTAGTGCAGAATGCATGAGCATTTCTCCAGGTTGAAAAAAAAAAAAAAAAAGGGGCCTCTGCGAGTTGGCTTCGGCCCCTCGTACGCCTTGCAAAAAACCGGGACCCCATGGTCCCGAGTTAAGTAAAGTCATAAAAATAAATAATAATAGTAAAATAAATAATCCTGCACCCTAATTGTGTAGTACACTATTACTCTCAATTTTAATCATTTCGAAGCTTATTGCTAATCCATTGCTCCATATGTTCGAAAAATGTGTCTGCTGAACAACGTAAATAACGCTATGAATGTTGTTGAACTGTCAAAATTAAACCCATTGCTACTGATAGTGTGTTACGCAATTACCCTGCCGGCTAAATATTTTCCTGTGTGAATTTAGACAAGGAAAATTATCTGTTGGCATCCGAAAGTTCTCATCAACTCTAGATTTTCATAAGACTCTTTGGCATATAACCCGAAGCAAAACTTGTACTACAACTTTATAAAAATTCTTGACTCACAAATTTCTACGAACTTTGCTAGAACTTTGAAATTGTAAAGAAGTTTAATGCCGCTCTGCTGAGAATGGATTTCTGAAATTCATCGCTGAACAACGGTCATACAAGAATTAATAGTGAATATACTTTGCAAGGCGCCTAGACATATTTTACAGTGAGAGAAATCCTCACAGTAAAATATTGTATTGCCGTTTTATTCCGCAAAGGTTTTCAATTTTAAAACAGGAAATTGTCTTTTCAATTCGTTTCGAAATATTGTTTTATACAGGTAAATATTATTTACGAAAGGAAATTCGACCTTGATGACTGAAGCTTGCAAGAATCTAAACAGTTTTTTAAAGTTACGAAGTGCCGTTGTTAACATTATTTTGAATATTAAAGATTAAACCGATTATCATTTTCAATTATGTTCGACATGGAATGAATTTGTTTCTTTAAATGGTGGTACGTGGGTGTTTTAAGATTATTTATTTTGTAAAACCATAGGTTTTGGATTACATTTCACAATGACATTATTTTAATATTGGTAAGCAATATTATTGTGGCTGTTGTTGGTGTATTATCCATGTAAAAAAAATATAAATAAATATTGAAATTTGAATCATAAAGGTAGGTGTGAAATAAAAAAAAAACTTAGATAACACTAATTTAAGGTTCTGTCGAGAGAATGTACAGACGCCAGCACATCCAGCCACAATCTGTCAAATTTCTTTAATAGATTTTCCACTTTAACTCTAAAGCATAAGGTTCAAAGTTGATTGGGAAAATTTGACAGTTTCGGGTAGTTTGATGTGCTGGCGTTTGTACAATAATGGTGGCAGGGATATCGACCCGTAACCCGTTACCATGGATTCAGTAATTCTGAACGCCCTGCGTTTAAATTTTTCTCGGTCAGAAAAAAAAAATTCATAGAATATAAAAAATAGCATTGAACAGCATTTTTAGGGTTGGAGCAGAATAAGATTTGTTACTGGATTTACATAGCGGCGCGTCTAAATATATGTAGGTAAGTAAAAATTCTTCAAATCATCTGCGTAGTCTTTTCCCAACTATGTTGGGGTTGGCTTCCAGTCTAACCGGATGCAGCTGAATACCAGTATTTTACATGGAGCGACTGCCTATCTGACCTCCACAACCTAGTTACTGGGTAATACGATACCCTTTGGTAAGACTGATTGTCAGACTTTCGGGCTTCTGACTATTTACCCGTAACGACTGTCAAAGATCCACGAATGCCAGCCGGGACCAACGGCCTAGCGTGCTTTCCGAGGCACGGAGGGGTCACGGTAAGTAAAGATGGTCACCCATCCACAGACCAACCGCGGCAAGCGTAGCTTAACCTGATCGATCGCCCTGTGCGGCTGTTATTATTTAGCCACGGGCCCCTCCTTCAAATAAAGGTTGAAATGGCCATTTGTACCTTCTTTCAGCTCGTCGCAGTATTAATTTTTTTGTACTATCTCTATACCTATCTAGTAAAACAGCTGTTGCGAAGACGTTTATTTTTCTAGTTAAACGTCAGTGGATGTTCAAGTTGGATACTAAAAGAAAAAAAGTTACTTTGCGGTACGTTTCCAACGAATGACGTTACCCGGTAATCTTATAAACTTGTCATGCTTTTATTATTTGGTACTGCAAAGGTAAATTTGGCAATGTTGATTGAACTGAATACCTGCCTGTTAATTTCTCGTCTTGTGTCGAGATTGGCAATTCGAGATTTCGCGTGATTAGTCTTGTGTCGAGATTGACCATTCAAGATCTAGATCAGATTAAGATCTCATTTCAATCAGACCGAGATCGAAATAATGCGTTTATTTTAATCTAAAATTCCTAAACTTCTTAGGGTAAGTAATTATGTTATACTTACTTTGTAAAGGGTTTTTCAACAAGAACTTTGTGAGTGGTGGACATTTGTCAGATGTTATTTTTCATTAATAATTGCCAAATCTTACTCTTCCTAATACAATAAAAATTTGAATCATACCCATCTAAATTCTTTATTTTATTTTGTTTTAAAAAACAAAGTTCTTGTTGAAAATCCCTGTATATAAAAAAAAAAAATAATTTCGAACCCAAATAATCTGGCAAGTGAGCACATACATCCATTACGCACTGTATAAATCCATTAATTATTATACTGAAAATGCTTTTTCAAGAAGTATAGTGTGATGAGATTGTCTTCCCACGAGATTTTATCTCGAGGAAAGGCTCGAGATCTCGAATTTCGTCATTGGATTCCCTACTCGTAACTTATTTTTCAGTCTCGGTTTGTTTTTCGCTTGAAGTTTTACCGAATGTTCAGTCTTCTAAACGAAATTTGATTTAAAATAAAGAACTGATTTCACAGGTCCAATCTTGTCAAAAACGCAAACGCTGTGCGTAGGTCGCGTGGGGTAATTGCGTAACACACTAGCAGTAGGAATGGCTTTCATTTTGACAGTTCATTCATTGCGTTATTACGTTGTGGGGCAGACAAATTTTTGGAACATAATTATGAAGCAATGAATTAGCAATACCCTTCAAAATGTTTCAGATTGTGATTAATAGTGTGTTACGCAATTAGGAAGTGTGCTGGGTTCTATCAAAGCAGGGCAAAGTATTGTAGAGTTTTTTCAAAGAGCAACCCGAAGTCTGGATGTGTGCCCGGTAATAATCTCTTTTTTTTTGAAGTCGGTAACAAGGAAATAAGCTCGCAGACTTTTCCATAGAACTTGCACATAACTGGCGAAATGTTGGTGATTCGGAGAAAACAGTCTTGATATTATGGAAAATACATAACTATAAGTTATAGGTAGTCAGAGGGGATTGGCTGTAATATGAAACGGTTTTTATTACGTATTCAACTGCGGTTTAATGTGTAGGTATCGCAAGCCGAGATGATATTAGAAATCAGGTCACCCAACCGTCGGCTGCTCGCTGCTCGTCATTTACGACCCTTGTGTGAAGTTGGATGAGCAATAAAATACTCTGGGAGAGTTCCGACACTAAACTGTGTCGTTAGTCTAAACTAATATTACAATAAAGAGACACGATTTGATTTTTTGTATGTATGTTTGTTACGTTTACGAGCTGTCACGCAAAAACGGCTAAACGAAATTGGATGAAATTATGCACACGAGTAGAACATGACCTGGATTAGGTCATAGGATACTTTTATCCCGATGTTCCTGCGGGATCGAGACTTATGCGGGTGAAACCGAGAGACGCAGCTAGTTGGTAATATTCATAAAACTGTTACTTTATTACAGTTGTTTGCGTTACGATTACGATGGTAATCAGTGTGGTCGGCCTCCCAATTAATTTTCGAATCTCATTTAATTTCCGAAACTGCGACATATCCACGAAAAATAAGCTTTGGAAAATTCGGTATGCTTACGCTTGCAATGTTTTTTTAAAAATTATATATTACGTCAAAAAAATATCAATCTGCCAAGCCTTTTCCCAACTATGTTGGGATCTACTTCTAGTCTGACCTGATGCAGCTGAATACCAGTATTTAAATTACCTATAACGTATCAGGTCAATAATACGTCGTTAATTTTCGGCAGGTGTAGGTGTACTTTGCACGGGGGGGTTCCGGAATTGGTCTTTTTAGAGGAACCGGGACCATCCATATGTGCTGATGGTGATCACCAGCGTGGTTTTAGTGCGGTAAAAATCCCACACTCCCCGACCTTCCACCCCGGAGGTCGGGTGCCTTTTGAAGGTAAACCACCGACAACAAAAAAAAAAAGGTGTAGGTGTACTAACAACGCAGTCTGGTTTAACAAAACGCCCGTCGTTGCTACCATTACCAAAATTACGCTCGCGCTGCGCTGCGTTTTTTCGTTCGCTCTATATTTTCCCCATGCCCTGAGCGAACACCTATTTTAGTCTAAAATGACTTTTTAACCCTCGGATTAGACGTTTTATTGCAAAGTGGCAGGTAAGCCACTGCCATCTTGGTTCACCGCAGTCTTTACTCTTTAAAATGAGGATTAATAAAAATGATAGTAGTCGCGATGTGCCTGTAATCTGGGCTATAATTGAGAGATTTTACTGCACCGTTCTCAGTTTAACTGCGGCACTAGCTAGGTGTGCTTTAAATCTTTATACCTAATGTAATTGCACAGATTACTTAATAGTCTCGACGTAATCTGATGTAATCGTAGCTAGCTAGGCTGTGACGCAAAGTTTGACTTTTATATATTTGGCTTTTGCCGTATCTTGGACATACAAAACAAAAGACGTAGCTATCAATCGATCATTGTAACCCACTCTTTTCAAATAATTCCATTGTCATTTCAAGAACTTGTTGACTGTCTCATAAACTCATAAAGGCTCCTACAAACAGGCGCGACACGCGATAAAATCGCGCGCGACACAAAGGCACCGCAAGTCGCGCAACGAGCGGTGCCTTTATGTCGCGCGCGATTTTATCGTGTGTCGCGCCTGTTTGTAGGAGCCTTAAGAGCGTTTACGGTTTTGTTTACAAAAAGAACTTTTGTAGAAGTTATTAACATAAGTGTAATCTATAAAAAACAAAATTTGACTTTGATGCAGCCTGGTACGGGATTCCGTACATCCATAAGCATTGTCCTTTTCGTGAGGGCGTTGCATGCTGAGAGTCTGCTTTTAATGATTAGATACAAAATACTAAGACTTCAATACTAGGGGGCTACCAAACCTATACAAATAACTAACATTAAAGTAATGTCATAATAACATATTTTTACTAAATGCAAATTACATTAAATAATTTACTTACTAAATGCAATTGAAAGTATACAATGTGGCGATTAGGTTATCACATTACCTACTCTTAAGAGATCATTGTAGGTACTCATCATTATGAACAACTTATACTATGGGACCAAACCTGAAATCGCGAAAAAAAATCAGCTGTTCCCTACATTAATGTCCGTATAACTCGTCAAAATGTAGGGAACAGCTGATTTTTTTTTTCGCGATTTCAGGTTTGGTCCCATAGTAAAAGTTGTTATGATGAGTACAATGATCTCTTAAGAGTAATGTGATAACCTAATCGCCACACTGTATACGGTAGGTACTTAAATAAAAAAAAACTTTAAAATTGTTGTCTGTCTGTTCGTTACGGCTAATCTCCGAAACGGCTAGACCGATTTTGATGTAATTTAGTATGGGGATACTTTGAACCCTGGGAAAGGACATAGGCTACTTTTTATCAACATACCACGCGGCTGAAGCCGCAGGCGGGAGCTTGTTTCATAATAAAAGTGCCAGCCATATTGGTGAAGGTAAAGAATATATTACTGTACATTCTCTCGACAGAAACTTAGTCTTCGACATTATTTCTTGATTTCACAGACTCAAAATTGACGCTTGTGGCTAAGTAATAACAGCCGCACGGGTTGATCGATCAGGTTAAGCTACGCTTGCCGCGGTTGGTCCGTGGATAGGTGACCATCTTTACATATGAAAACCCTTCCGTTTCCCAGAAAGCACGTTAAGCAGTTGATCCCGGCTGTCATTCGTGGATCTTTGACAGTCGTTACGGGTCGTCAGTAGCCCGAAAATCTAACTACCTACCAGTCTTACTAAAGGGTATTGTATTACCCAGTAACTTGTTCGTGGAGGTCAGATAGGCACTCGCTCCTTGTACAATATCCAGCTGCATCCGGTTAGACTAGAAGCCGACCCCAAAATAGTTGGGAAAAGGATAGGCAGATGATTCAAAATTTAATATTCGTTTATGAAATTATTTACAGCAGCGTGTCGTCAACGAACTGAGAAAACTAACACGAACTCTGCCGCAAGCAATAATCTACGTTGATCACGTATAATAAGTACCATATTTCGGTGACGTAACATGATATAACTGTAACGACATTTGAACCGTGAACATAATCGAGTTCTCCTTGTTAACATTGGCACGGTTACACGGCTACTGACGCGTTTAAAAACATGACTATTATTATATTCCGCAAACTGAGGTCAAATTAACAAATATTTTGAAATATTAACGAAAATGCGGCCAATAGGTACTTACTTAAATGGTACCATCTAAATAAAGATACACTCATTAATATTCAAAATAACGCAATAATGACTATGTATTAGGTCGTATATGTTTCTATAGTACAAACAGTACATCGAAAGAGCAGTTTGTGGTGCATCACATACCGCGTTACGTTACCTCACGTCAGGGTCAACAGTATGTTATTATAATTAAGAGAAATAAAAACAGGTTTTTTAACATATTTATTATGTGTTCTAGATATTTTAAAACTGATGCCGAAATTATTTATGGTAAAATTCTCACATAATATAAAAAATCCTTCGATATTTTTGATTTAAATGGAAATAAACAAGAATATCTCATTTGGAGGAACGTGAATGAATTGCAAAATGAAATGTACAGTCGAAATCTGAACATCAACGTTGCTCGGAATAATATAAATGAACAGAAACAAAGCATAATAATATCGTTTCATGTATGACTGGAGTTTTTGTTATGGTACAGACGCCAGCACACCAAGCTACCCGAAACTGTCAAATTTTCCCAATAAATTTTGGACCTTATGTTTTCGTAATAAAATTGAAAATCTATTAAATAAATTTGACAGATTGTAGTAGCTTGATGTGCTGGCCGTCTGTATATAAATAAATGTAACTGATCGCATTTCGAGATTACTTTTACGGATTACTTTCACCATTAGAGATGGCTCTAAGTATACTTTATTTTGTCAGGAATGTGCATTACAAAAGTAAAATGAAGGAGATACGGGCATTTCAAACCGACACACGAATTAGTATCACCTTATCAATTCAGTTTATCGTCTCCGACGCGCAACGACATTAACATATTACTTAAGGTATTCGGCGTCCGGCGACATTGATATATTGGTAATTTAGAACATATTCTACAACGATACATCTTAAGTAACATGATTTTGGAAATAAGATAGTTTATGAACGAAATACTCCACATCGTGACCGTCATTTTTAGTTCTTTTAGTTTGTAAAATTTTACTAAGATAGTTTTTAAGTCATTGTTACTAATACTATGGATTGTGAGTATTTCTAGTTCGAAATAAATAATATATTATATAAACATAAATAAAATTGAATTGTCGGTTGTTAATGTCAAATAACAGCTTTAAACTAAATGCATAAGAAACTATATACGGTACCTACTTATGTCATTTTTATTTTTTGTCTTTTTTTCTCTTTGTTCCGGCTAATCTCCGAAACGGCTGGACCGATTTCGACGGGACTTTCAGTGGTAGATAGCTAATGTTATAAGAAGTAATTTAGTAACTTAACTTACTTATACTTTTATTTTATAGAAAGAATTAGCGTTCCGCGCAAAAAAAATACAACCCAATGACATCCAAAAGCACGCAAACGAAGTCGCGGGAACAGCTAGTTTAAAGTAAGTATAAGAATTTGTTGTTAGAAGAGTGTTTTAAAAATCTTACGGTCGAATAAAGTTTGGTAAATGTCTTACACCGGATCGTCTTACCATGGTCTAAGAAGGAGTTCGGGCCAAAACCAAGACGATGTTTCCGTATACCTACCTATAGATTTTTATCCAAGTATAAATATTTCTATAGGTACATTTTCGACGCCAATTGTACACGTAATGTCCTTTCTAGCAGGATACACTTTGAATTATAATGGTCTCAATTATTAAAATCAAATTAACGCGCCATTTAGTTTATAGGGTAATGTAGGGAGCCTAATGGATAAATTAACCGTAAGGGAATATACCTACATGACATGCCGTCCATTTATCTCGGCGATCGAATTTGGTTAGCCACATAATTAAATCGTTGATTAAGTAACCAAAAAATCTAGTGGAATGCCAATACATTCTAATTCAAATAAAAAAAATTAAACGAGAATGTACATACATTTGTTTAAGTATCTTACCTTAACGGAATTAAAACTTTATGATAATGGACAGTGAAGGTTACCAATCTGTCGTCCTTAATGTACTCTGAAATGAGAACAATGTTATAATTGAGCCTTAAATATAAAAATATCTTTCCGAGGCGCTGAAACTGATAGCTACACTCGAAGCGAATTTATTAAGTAATTATTTTTTTGACATTATCTATTATGATAATGAAACTGGAAAAATAATAGGTTTTTAAAACAATTCTCCGTAGGAGCTGCCGTACTGCCGTAGAAGTATTTTTTCCTCTTGGAAAATAATTTTAAACACCGGTTCTATTTTGGCTTATTTTATTGTATGTAGATAACTAAGGGGCCCGTGGCTAAATAATAACAGCCGCACAGGTCGATCGATCAGGTGCTACGCTTGCCGCGGTTGGTCTGTGACCCCTCCGTGCCTCGGAAAGCACGTTAAGCCGTTGGTCCCGGCTGTCATTCGTGGATCTTTGACAGTCGTTACGGGTCGTCAGAAGCCCGAAAGTCTAACAACCAGTCTTACCAAGGGGTATCGTATTACCCAGTAACTGGGTTGTGGAGGTCAGATAGGCAGTCACTCCATGTAAAATACTGGTATTCAGCTGCATCCGGTTAGACTCGAAGCCGACCCCAACATAGTTGGGAAAAGGCTAGGCAGATGATGATGTATAGATAACTAACTATTTACAATAGGTACTAAATTAAATAACTGACTAACTATACCTACAAATAATACTAAGACAAAAATATACTTAAAGGTCGAAGAGGTACTCATCCAGAAACGTCCCAGAGGACAGGCAGCATTGCCACGTTGCTTATTTTTGGATCAATTAATGATTAAAGGTAGGTCAGTAAATTTTCCATGGTAGGTAGAGCAGACAACCAAGACGCGTCAATCAATTTTTCTATTCATTGTTAACAATATTTCAAGCATAAAATAACTTAGGCATGTGTGTGTGTTTAGTGCAACTTTGTTTAATAACAGATATTAGCATAATAACACATAAGTGCTGTCCATTTACATGATATGAGATCTTATTCAGTACATTTTAATATGAATGCTGAGATAACGTGGCTGCACAAGCCGACACAATCGAAAGTAACGTCTTAACTTGTGATTAATGTGTGTATTGTTTAGTTAAGTTGGTGCAACACTAGTTTAACTATGTTTTATTGAACAGTGACGTGGTACGACCGCTGTGCTGTATAATATCCTCTTGAAATAACGCTTTTTCTGCATAAAAATTGCCAAACAGGTATTACTAGCTTCTGCCCGCGACTTAGTCCGTGTAACATTTCTTGTTCCAATGACCCATCCACCCCGTCGCATCGCATCGTCTGCCTGCGCTATTACTTAGGAACTTCTTACTTTTTTTAGCCTATAGCCCCCCCTCAAGGATTGGGCTAATTACTTAGGAACTTCTTACTTTTTTTAGCCTATAGCCCCCCCTCAAGGATTGGGCTAGCAAAAATATTATTAGCGCGTTTAAACATACGTATAAACAAACTCTTCAACTTTATTATTAGGTAGTAATACAGATTATAAGTACTTAAAAACAAAAAAAAACTAAGCTCATTATGTAATAACGTCATTCTGTCTAAAGATTAAGATAATCAATATCCATTACCACAGAAGTCAAGGTGACTGTTCGTGTCTAATAAAGAGCAGCTGTCGGTTGATGAAATTACCTTTCAGGAGGTTCGCCAAAGACACTCGTCCATATTCCTTATCGATACCAAACTTAGATTATTTTATTACTCCAATTTACAAGCTTAGAGCCTTTATTAAAACGGTATCGTTATATTACATCGATACGCCTAATTTTCTAAATTAAAATAGCAAAGATGAAGAGAATGGAAGGTCATGTTTACATCACACCAGGGAGGCATTTACGATCTCGTTGCGAAATCAGGATGCATGTGCCAACTTTTACTTTGCTTTATAAACATATTATATACCTACTATGCTAGAGACAATATTTTAAATGTAAAACAGAAATTAAGCTGGATCGTATGCTTACATATTACAAAATGAAGTTATTATGTAAATTGTTATGCAAAAATGTATATTTTTACTGTTCTTGTATAATGTTACTAACTGTGGAAAATATTTTTTGGTACCTACTATGTAAACTACATATTTATGAAGTCAGCAGCGATTCAAGTTAATATTTATGAAGCTATATAAGACATCTGTTTTTGCAATCGTTTTACGTGGGTATGTCCTACACCGCCTACTATAATCCCGTAAAAGGTTAAAGTCTAAAGATAGTGGTTCCATTTTCCTTTTCCACATATCCTTAGTGCGTAGGATTATGGGATTACCCGCTTAAAAAAGGTGTGAACCACTAGGTATTGGTATGTTATTGCAGTAAGGGGATAGTAAGTTGTTAAAAATAGAATTTTGGGTTCAACCTTCCGTGGATAGGTACCGGCGATAGAAGCTGACATCAGGGGGATTACTCTTTAAACTAATTTTAATTCCAATGTAATGCCAATACGATTCCAATGTTAATTTTACAGTCACGTGATTCGGTACTCTTGAAAACAATATTGTCAACATTGAAATAAAATTGACATTGCTCCGCGATTATTTTGTTACACGTGAAGTTAGCTATGTTACGGGCTGCAATAGTGTGGTTCAACTCATTACGATAAACCGGTAATAGGGCTTTAAAATGCTGTAGCCTTTAAATAACAAGGTTATTAAATAAATATGATATAAATTGTTGTTTATTAAATTCATTTGGGCGTAAGAAAATTATGAAAATCATAAAATTAACCATGACTTTGGTGGCTTCATGCGGTAGAATCGTTGCCTACACTACTAATAAAGAAACCGGACAAGAGCGAGTCGGACTCGCGCACCGAGGGTTCCGTATCATCATGTTTTTAAATTTTCATCGGCGAGGCTATATTCGTCAGAGAATTTTAACACTGCACGCTGCGGTGTAGAATATTGCAGTTTTAGGTCAGCGCCATCTCTTGAACGATAATGAAACGTAACTTTTGTTGATGATTTCTGAAAAAGTGTGCTATTTAGAGACTACATTTTATTTTTCCTTCCATAAACTTCTATCACACAATAATTTCAGTTTTTTCTCTATGCAAACTTCGGAGATAAGGGGGGGGGGGGGACCGTATTTTTTTTATTACCTATTTTCATCAAAACTCAAAAACTATACAGCCTAAAAAAAAAGAAAAAGTGTTTGAGAATGTGCAACTTTTCATATGATACCCCACAAGCCCTAGTAGCCCCACGTCGAATTTTTCAGAATCCCTTTCAGTAACTGTTGCAAAAAAAATCTTTCTAATTTGCAAAATAGTTGGGCAAACGTCATCTAAAACTATTCTAAATTTCAAGTTGATAGTATTAGTAGTTCTTGAGATATCCAGCTGTTACAGACGGACAGACATAAGGGTTCCTTTTTACCATTTTGGTACGGAACCCTAAAAAGACTGCGTATAAGTCAAGTGGTTTTAGAAGTGAATTCGAACTGCAAGTTTGACTTAAATACCATACTGAATTATATACCAGTGAAGTGATAAATAAGTTAGAATACGTGTAAAAGTGATAATGAGAATAGGATAGTTAAGACCCTATCAGCTCTCTGGGCGCAAGTAGCGTCGGAGATTAAATACTACTGTTTTTCTGTTTTTTGTAAGATTTTCTAATTAGATTTTAAGTGTTTGTATTGTAGATACTAACTTGTTTTATTATTTGTTTTCGTATTAGAATCTGATAGGAATACCTATTTAGGGTATAATTTTTGAGAATTTTAATGTATGAAGAAAAATGATAAAATAATTACGTAACTTGAAAACGAGGTTTTTTGTTTATGCGAATATTTGCGAGATTTTAGTGTCAAATGAGAGAATTATGTTTAAAACTGATATTCTAATTTGAATTATGTAAATCGGTCTACGGGTTTTAGAGATAGAAAGAATTTTGTATAATGAAAACATGCCGAAGTCCGCTTTTAGTAGGTAGGTAAGTAAGTTAATGTTCTAGAAAGTTTTTATTGTAAGTATACTTATAGCGATAGGATAAAAATGTTGTTAAGTAGGTAATACGAAAGAAGAATATTTTATTCCTCTTTCGTATTACCTCATCTTGCTCAATCTTTAATTTGCTTTAAATTCGTATTCAGTCATAAAAACGCTTTGTCCGTATAACGCATTATCCAACGCTCATCTCGTCTTTGTTTCAGTTGTTTTTATGGGAATGACGTAAAACACTATATAATACTGCCTATCGTGCCATAATATACTCCTATAACCCGCAGAAAACCACTTAAAACGCTAAACAATTTCTAAAAAGTTACACTTTTGTTATTGGAAAAAACACAATCAACAAATTATCCCAACGCAATATTGACGCAATACACAGCTGCTAGCTGTCAAAATACACTCAAGAGTACCGGGTACCCCACGCCAAGCCCGATCCCAATTCCACTTAGTTCCCCAAAATGGACACCCAAATTAAAAAAACCATTTGGCGCTAGCATCGAACTCAAGAGTACGAAACGTCAAAATTGCAATGTCGATCTATCGGAATTAAATTCAAAAGTAAGCACCCAGGTCTGTGTTCATATTTTATTCTGTTGAAACTATTCAAACTTTGCTGTGTATAAAGTAAGTAAAGGTAATGTCTTGGCCAATATTTTGATGTTTATATAAATTATTTGTAGAAACAATCTTACGGATTAACTGTTCCTTGAAATGTTTTGTAAAGAAGAAAATTTTACTTTAAAAGTGGATAAAAATAAGAGTATTCAGCTGTTTACGAAAGTATATTGAGTGGAATTGCAGCCAGTCTTAATAAATCGGGGTTATATCGCGTGTAGAACAGCCATTGGTTAACGCAAAGCGCTCGCCTCCACAATTCTCTATTATTTGAACATTGTTGTGATTGAATAAATCGTCGAGTTCAGGGCGGCAGGGCCAAACGGAAAAACAGGCAAATGAATTGTGTCTAGAACTACTTTAAAAGTACTTATGGTATAGTTATTTCATTTTTTGACCGCGCACTCACTATAATCAACTTAAAAGTCACTTGACTTCAGTAGTTTGACTTAAACACTATTCTTACTTATGTTGCAGGTCTCGAAACTGTTGCGGGTCCCAAAACAGTTAAATCAATTCACTGGGACTTATGGGGCGTAATTGCCCGTTTTATTGCTGGCTATTCTAGATCCTGGCTTACTGAGGTTACAGTTCACGCATGGCCACGCATGTGTGAGGGACGGTTAACCTACAAGACTAAGGCCCGCAGGCACCACAAATCACCATAGCTACGGTTTCCTAAAGGGGAGACCGCCACATGCGGCCGTAATGTATACAATGAATTTTTTGACACCCTGATGTCAAAAACTGGTGATAACGACAGATTTCATGACGTCAGTTATAAAAATGACCGATGAAACCGTAGTCGCTAAACGTTTATATTAAATCATGGGTCCGTTTCTGTCAATCGTTTGAATATAAGAGAAACAGAATTATGTTTTATATAGGTACCTAGGTTTAGGGCTAAAAGCATTTAGTGGTTTTTAACACGTGGATTGTGCGTATAGTTAAGTAAAATTGACTGCCAACACATATTGCACACCTTTAATTTTCCGTGCTCATCAAGAATTCCTTGCAGTCCCTATGGGATACCACTCTGCCCGCCGCAGAGAAGAATGGTTCTAGGCGCTAATACCCACCTTTCCACGGTTATGCAAGGTCGATGTGCACTATGAAAGTTTGGGCAAATTGAAACCCAAATTTCTTAAATACCTTCCTAAATAGATGTGTGTTACCTACATATAATTTGACTTATATTGTTAAAGTATATCGTTAAATTGTCATTATTTCCACTTTAAGATACTTATGTAATTTAAAACGAGATTAATCATCGTTTTCGTACAGCTTCTTTATGCATGCGGAGTTTGCCTGTATCTGATTGTTGCACTGTTGCATACACACTTTCGCATGTTACCTTTAGCATAGAACCTAAGTAAATTATCGTTGGTAAACCAATAAAATGAATAAATAAGTAGTGGAATCTGTGTTTCCCGTTAGGTATAACCTAGAATCTTCAAATAAAAGTGAATAGGTTACTTCTAGGTTCTCTCCACATTCCAAACTATCACGACATGTCCCTCATTCCTCTGCATCACATCACATCATCACATACCTACACCTGTATTGTATGCAAATAAAGGAATCTTGATTCATTGACCAACGATTTCAAAAAAAGATAACAAATGAAAGTCGAATAAATAAGTAGGTATGTCAAAATTCGAGATTTGTTGTTATTTTATTCATTCAAAATGCCTCTCATATGATGGTTTTGACCTTTTTCTGCGAAGGTGTGTCATATAAAGCGTCCTTGTCTAATCGAAAGTTCCTAGGTATGGCATTTTTTTAAATGAAATAACTTGTCGTCATTTAAATGACGGGTTTGATGATAACTTCAAGTCTCGATCCCATATCATGTCACGGGAAAACTATGGTCTTGATGTATGTATGTACGACTATATACACCTTTCATCCTATGTATCATAGCTGTACTAGGTTATACCGCCAATGCATGTTTTTTTCCACATTGTCTTGCTAACTGATATCGAATGTTAAGCGATTTTTCATTTCAGTCGAAAATGAAACGACCGCAATATTCAATTTATTTCGAGTACTTTTTAAGTGGTCTGCAATGCGAATATTTATACGTTATATTAAATATGACATTTAATATCTTATTCTATGAAATATTAAGTCCATAACGTAAATATAGAAAATGCTTTAGAAACTTTGAAATATTTCTTAGCTATGATGAATAGCTTTGCAGAGAAAGCTATTTTTGCAATTGGTAATCGTCTACGCAAAAGTAGCTTTGTACGATATACCAATGTACCTAACCGGAATGCTTTTTACGTTTCATACTTACTTATTTTTTTTTACAAATTTAGTGGTTCAATCATTATTTTATTTCTACTTTAAGTACTTATCTACCTACTTCATATTAGGAATATTGTATACAGGATGGCAGGGGCACATCCCTGTCCGGTCTGTCCTGTCTGGGGGGGGGGGGGGATATGGTGAATTTATGGTTACAGTTTGAACCATACATTCAGCACATGATTCGACCCACCAAGCGTAGAAATTTTCCGTCGGTTATCATAAGAGAAATCTGCTGTTTCATACAAAAGTGCAATACCGTCAAACGGGGTGAATAGGGATGCAGGGGTAAATTGGGACGAAACTTTAAAAGCGATTTTAACATTGAAATACATAATATAGTTTGTTGCCAAAAAGGAGTCTAATGTGTTTATCTACGCTCGTCTACTAACTACATTAAGTGCGAGTCATTCCAAGCAGTAAGAAAGTTGCAACAATCAGTGGTCGGTTAGGCATAATACACAAGTAGCGCATGACATGATTTCCCAGATTATTTCTATGTATAGTGGCTTAAATTAGGTCAACCCTTTATTTTCAGCGAGGGTCGTGAGAGGAAACTAAAGGATTATGGCTAGTGGGTGGGTACCAGCTTAATTATGTGTGAGTAAATGCAGATAATGAGAACCAAATATTGCGGCAAGTACCTAATCGACTACACGTGGTTATATAATTATCCACTCACACATGGAAGTATAGAAAGCTGTGCTTTTTGGCTCAGTACATATTGAATTTTTCCCATGAGAAGCACAAAGTCTAAAGTAACATTTTCGCCTACCTATTTGCTATCGCTACCAAAATGATTTATGATATCGTCTCTCGTACATGTCGCCGGGAACTGTAATGAACACTTTATAACAAGTAGTTGTCTGCAGCCTGTCGCTGGCAGGCGATAATTAAGTTGCAGTGTCTGCACACGCCCTAAACTTAAACCTAATTGCTTTTCCATTAGTACATTAGCTATTGCTATATTGATACAAGCACGGAATCAGTCTACAAACATTGTATTTGGCAAATTGTATCGTAATTGGCAGACCGTATTACACTATTGCACCAATTTAGAGAATTCATAATGATAAAAAGTGATGGTATAAACAAAAGGATTGCTTCACAACTTCCTCGCTTGCATGTAGATATACCACGTGGTCGTATCAAGAATTCTTATGCAATCGTTTTACGAGTGCTCGCATTGCTCTCACACGGTGGAGCGCTGCTCGATCGCCTCTTGACCGCAGCGACGTCCACTTCTTTTACAATCAACCGGATGCAAAGCATAGCATTACGGCGCCGTACATTTAACTATCAAACTGGTTAAATTCACTTCAATAAAAAAAAGATAAACCCATGCTGTTAAACCGCCGTAAATATCTCAGTATCGCTGTAACGGATCTAGAGCCCCATGAGAACACTCTTACGTAACGTCCATGGAGACTGTACTAACAATGAATTAAAGCAGATAATTAGTTAAAATCAACAGAGCCGCGATGTGCAGGGAAGTGAACGGCCACATGCAAATGGCATTATACCACTTGTAATACAATCTTGCCGCTCTGTTTCAATCGATGACCAACACATAGGTACTCATGCAACACCTGCTTATAAATAACTCATACATATCTTTTCGCAAAGACTATTTCAGTACCTATCGGGTATTTTAACTAAATCGCTATTTTGAACCTATTGTCCATTGAAATTAAGTGAAAGGAAATGGCGCGACTTCGCATAATCGTAACTGTCGCGGTAAACGCTCGGAGTGCTATAAAATGTTCCGTTGTTCAAAGTTCTTACGTTTTATTGGGCTGTTAAATTGCTGTAATATAGGATTAAGAAATATTGTCTCGGCAAAACGTCCGCAGTGATAAACATTTTTTTATTAGAGACCTGAATGAACAACGAACAATGTAACATGATTTAGATTAGTCTAACGAATCGGGCACGGGATCAAGCGTTCAGTTTCAATTGCATTTACAATATAACGTCCGCATATTGCATTTCAATTGATTTCAAAACCTAATGTTTCAAAATCATAAATAGGTTCTAGGTATTCGAAATTGGTTTAGGCGTGTGTGGCAATCTGTTGTAACATAGTAACGTTATTGCCGAGAACGAGATCCTGAAGAGCATTCTCAAGACTGCAATGAATCATCACTTAGTGAGAGTGCTCTTAACACTACCTTGAATTATAAATCAGATAGCAACAAGCACGTAATAAGGCCTTCACACCTCTCGCTCGTGCTCGCAGACTGCAACTGTATTTTTTAGTTTGCTATAGAAACTCCTTTATCATACATTCTTCATTCAGCCATTGTCCTTTGCGACAGTGGGATGGAGATACCCGTCGACTGTTTGTACTGGAACAATAATGGCTTTAAGGTTTTGTGGTCTTCTAAGAGATTTGTGCTTCGCTTCTAACATATTGTTTTTAAAAAATATTTAGGTACTTATATTTAGAACCAACATTTTATATTAAAAAATCCATGAAGGCAGAAAAGCACAAAGACCTGCGACAGGAGAGTTACCTAACATAACATAATCAGCCTATAATGTATTCTCGGTGAGAGGCAGTGGGCCGTAATCCACCACGCAGGCCCAGTGCGGGTTGGTAGATGTCATATATGTCTTCGAATTTATTGGTTCTAGGACATACCAGTTTCAACTTTTCTATTTCGTTTCGAGTCATATACACATATTTTGTTTTATTATTATTTTATTTAGGTAAGTAGGTATACCCACTCTAAGTCTACTGAAAAGTCGACCAGTCTCGTCTAGCTTTCGACGACCCACCGAGGTATTTAATCATCTAGATCCCGGTAATACTCTTCAGTAATTCAGGAGTTTAATTATTTAGGCGACCAGTCGCAATCAAGGATGGGTTACTTACCGTCGGATTCCGGCTTAATCGCCCAAAATAACAGCTCCTTCTGAAATTACTAATGCGGCGGATTAGTTTATGTAGGTACCTACGTTGAACTACGTTGAATTATCAACGTAGGTACATAAACTAATCCGCCGCATGGTTGCATCGAAAACCTTTGTTAACTAATGTTACTACGGTTTTGTGGGGCTTAGTTTGAAAGTTTTTCGCATGATGTGAACTTATAATAATAATAATTGAAAACCGTTTTACCAGTTTTAGGCAGTTTATCAGAGCCGTGATGGCCCAGTGGTAACGGCCGCGACTTACCGAGTTGTAGGTCGTAGGTTCTAACCCAGACAGGCGCTTTACTTTGTGTAAATTATTTCATCACCACTGCTCTCAAAACGGTGAAGGAAAACATCGTGAAGAAATCGGCATGTATGTACTAGAACCCACAATTTGAAGAAATGTGACATCTCCCTCCCTGGGCCCGCGTGGTGGATTACGGCCCACTCCCTCTCACTGAGAGGAGGCCTGTGTCCTAGCAATGGGGACACTGATTATGTAGGCAGTTTTGAACAAAGATAACTTACAAAATGCGGTGCTTTACCTTTGAAGTTTACAGGTTTCACAACGTTGAGTGTAGTCATAGCATAACGTAAGGATTTTTTAATGTTAGTATTGTTATGCTCGTAAAAATACCTATTGCAAAATAATAAAACGACTGTATGTCTCAAGAAGTTGTACCTACATCAAGTCTATCTTTAAAAAGAACTATGGAAGATTTAACGCACGAACTAACTATAATCTTCAATCTGAAGCGGATAAAGGTCTAAAACTCAATTACGTTTCAATCCTAACATGACTTGTCGATAAATCCTGACATATTCACAGCTGAAGTTAAGATAGATCGAACCAAACTTTTCGTGCAGAACAAAAGATATTTTACCAAAACCGCATTACATACAATACGCATAAATATATGTGCGTCTGATAATTATTTTTGTGGACAAATGAGCGACTTAAACAGCAAATGAGGCGAATTTCCCGAAGAAACAAAACCTAAACATAAGTTTATCAAACAAGATAGATAATAAATTCAAAAGATAATTTATTAAAGCGCTATCGAATTGCTCAGAATTCCCGATAATATTGTAAACTTGTATCAGAGTAATGTAGCTTGACGGAAACCATTTCATTGCTCAGCTTTTGGTACACTTCCAAACATCGACTGGTTTGACTTACTTCTATAAGGTTATATTTGTGGACCAATCATTACGATCTTTTACTTCAGGGATAAACAGAATTCTAGCAGTACGAGCTTTACTGGATTCGATTTCAGTTGCTTTTAATCGTGAGATCCGAGTCAGTAACGTGTTCGCGCCTTCCGGCGGGCGTCCGGCGTCCGGTGACCTGTCCAGCAGAATGGCCACCGTCTACGTGGGTTATCCTGCACGTTAAATAAATTATTCAACACCGACAGACCCTTCGCAGATTATTCCGTCCCTGTTCCTCTTAATTCTTCGAATAGGGTGTGTCCGTTACGTAAACGTGTGAAAGAGCCGATGATGAGTACACAAAGGATTCCATTTATCATTCGCTAGGAACACTGTCATTTTGTGAAGTGTTTATCGAGAGTCGTGCCGCGTCGATAGATCGCATGTTAATGGCGTTTACCTTTAAAAGATATTAATTTTACGCTTTTTACCAAAAGCCTTCACGGTATAATAGTGAGATGCTAAAAATAGCTCTTCTATTTTATGAGTTATTCATGGTGAGTTCAGTGTAACACTTTTGATTCTGAGTCACATTAATCAACCCATGTCAGAAACGTCGCCATACGCTAAGGCAGCATGGCTGAAGCTTAAGGGAATATTGTAGGGTAGGTACATCGTAAATTATATTTTATATGATGGCCTCAAAGCTGTTTTAATTTGTCCCGTAGCCTTTAATTATAAAAAAATAATAAATGTAAAAAGAGTTGCGACATTTTTGCAAAGATTTATTCCCGAGTAATGAAAGGCATCGCAACAATATTAATGTTCGTGGTAAAACTATTTCAATAAAGCATCTATATTTAGCAAAGAAGGGGCTGCTACAGGATCAAGAAAAAAAAAACCAAATGTTTGATCTTTTTCCGCACGTACACACATAGGTATGCATAGATGTCACGGGTAGTAAGTTAATACCACTTCATATATTCTTCGATGTCATTATCATCATCATCTGCCTAGCCTTCTCCCAACAATATGTTGGGGTCGGCTTCCAGTCTAACCAGTTGCAGCTGAATACCAGTATTTTACATGGAGCACCGCCTATCCGACCTCCTCCTCCTTCATAAAAACTTCGATGTGATTGTTTCAATATTATATCTAGTTGCTAAAAGTAAAATACTGCAATACAGTTCTAATGATGACGCACACATTTTGTCATTTTCGATGGTCGTGCATCTTTTGCAAACCACATGCTATCCGTAAAGTTGTATGCATTGGCTTTCTTTTAATATATTTGTCATTCATGTCGCACGGCTTGTGGTTGGTTACGTTGACTTTTGGTTACCTGTTACCCAACTATTGCATTTTAAATTGTAATCACGACAACCATTGTAAAACTCCTTTGTTTTTATGGCTACAACATTAATACCAAAGCTATACTCGTATAGACGAATAGTGAAGTAGGTAATGTTAAATTTGGATTATCTTAAATTTATCTCAGTATGTGGTCGGATGTAACCAGTAGTGTGGTATGTCGACCACTCACCGGTGACGTCATTTAGTGAACGTCGGCTATGATCATTCTTAAGAAGCATTTATGGTGTAACAACTGGTTAGGGATAGTGATGGACCAATTTATGGATTTATACCGCCGAGTATATTAAGATGATTACGGTGAGAGTTAGATCACGTAACGTCCGATGAAAAGCGGCGCGCGAGTTGGAGGAGACCTTCGAAGGTCATATTCTATTGAAAACAAGGTCTCGCAACTCTTTGAAAATTCTTCAAAGCCAGTCATTAAAATGTAATGGCGTGTCATATTGGAATGAGGTCGACTACGAGTGAGCATCCGAGCGACCACCACATCGTTATATAAACAATTATTAGGCGTTTCGAGAGCGTTAGTGTTCTTTATTTTATTTTCTTTATTTCGCGTACAGCACTCATTAGGCGGTACTATGCGCGGGTTGTAATTGCGGCCTTATTTTCAGGCAGTTTGTGAGTATGTGTCTCACGTTTCGCGTTTGTGAAACGTAGTCAAAACACCGCCCATGACCGGCCCAGGCAGGTTCAGAAGAGAGCGAAAGTGGATTTGCTACCTGATGGCATTTTTAAATCCGCGTCTGCTACAGATAAACACAGCTTCAGTTTTGAGCTAAGTTTGTAAGAATTGTTGATACATGTATATTGTCCAGTAAGAATTACTAAAGAGTGATTAGATTTGGATTGAGGATTTTTATTTAGTTTTTTTTTTCGGGTTTATACTTATAGGTAAACTACCTAGTTCAGTATCTAAGATCTGTGTCGGAATCAACACGTGATAGAAATCACACGATTAACTAAACGTTTAATGAACGTGCAAGCATGAAAAGTTTAAATTAAATTGTAATTTCAAACGCATTAGCGATTGAAATGGTTTGAACTGCCGGCGCCTTAATGTGTGCTTCTGTAAGCGCCAGCGCAGATTGCTGCTGAGATAAATTAATCACGGCGCGCCACTTTGTTGTTCTAATGAAAGTTACGAAACTTGTTCGCTACAAACTGACAGACACTACATACGGATCACTCTCATCGATACGTTCAAGTGGGTCTGATTATATAATGTTTGACTATCCAGGATAACGTTAGGGTCAGTTCACACCGAGACGCGACGCGACGCGCAGTTTTCAAGATAGAAATACAATTACAGACCTTATCTACTACACTAAAAGGTACACAATTCAGTGTCTATCTACTACGTCGAGCTACGCAGCGCGGCGCCGCGTAGCTCACAGAATTGTGTACCTTTTTGTGTAGTAGATAAGGTCTGTAATTGTATTTCTATCTTGAAAACTGCGCGTCGCGTCGCGTCTCGGTGTGAACTGACCCTTACTCGGTCTAGAATCGGCATATAGGAAGGCAGATTTGAATGTATGGCTAAATCCGATATAGGTTAGCTACATTATGCGCACGGCTTGCGTTCATGCGTTCTTAGAACTGCGTTGAACGTCATGAATGAATGATCTTAATTAGGTTTTCGGGCGCAAAAAAACCTGCCAGCATGTGTTTGGTCATGAAATATGATTATCTTTGTATAATTAATTATGATTCGCTTATCCATTACCACCTTAACCAACCGAGAAGCAGGACAGGCCTTGAGATGGTGGATATCTTCCTGCTGAATGATGGATGGCATAATTGTAGTTTACAAAACATTTTATGGTCATCAAAGTGTTCACAAACTAAGGATAGACTGACCTGATCAAAGGAAGCGCAGATTTCTAAACTAAGCAGATTACTTAATCAACAAAATAGAATCACAATGCAAGCCACGGGCGTCGGTGTCGGACAGAAGCATGCGCATATGTTTGCAAAGGGGATTTAGTCAGATCTACCACACAGTAATATATGTAAATTTGTATGCAGTATTGCAGATGTTAAGGCAACACTTAGTGGTAGTATGTGCGTAGATTTGAAAACGCTGCGACCTTAAATTAGTTGCCAAAGTTTATGCCTTTTTAGTGCCAGATTTTGTTTAGTGAGTATTTATCTAATTTCTTAGTGTAATAAAACTGCTTCACTCCAGTGTAGGTATTTATTACTTTGGTACTACAATATAACAACTCTGATAACTTATTATTTTAATGCAGATTGAGACCAAAAACGTAAAATATCAATAACATTGTGCGTCCGACCTCGACGGGATAACAGAAGAAGAAAGGCCTGCCATTACTTTTCACTAACAGCTTTTCCTAAAAGTATCAAACGAATTGAATCGTTTCGGTGTTTCTAGCACATTAAGTCGATTACAAATAGTCGAATACAAAAATAAAATAAATAAATTGCGTGAAAATAGTCCAATAAAAAAAAACAATTATACTTAAAAACTAACATAAGTGTTAACTATGCGTGTAAAGGTCTAAAATATCGGTAGTAGGTATCAATTGAATCTTCTTTATGTAGGTACAGACGCCAGCACACCAACAATCAGTTTCGGAAAAAAATTGACAGTTTCGGGTAGCTTGATGTGCTGGCGTCTGTACATTAATTTATCTTCTACTGTAGGAATATTATATAAATGTACAGACGGTCGATAAAGTTACTAATGCCACGTTTTAGTCTCCCGACGAATACCTGCAATTCCGGTACGCGGTAGATAATTACAGTAGGTAATAGCTGGATAATTATCGAAGTTTCATACAACTTTAATCAAGTTCTACGGCAAAATGTTATAAATTCAAATCGGTCTAGAATATATGAGTCTAGGTTATTTGCTATATCGACAGTAATAAACCCCTTATTTCGCCAATAAGCATTTTACCTATTTACGACCGACGTTATGTAATGATGTACCTACCTACCGCAAAAAAGTAGATCATTACTTTTCAATGGACCACGATTATTTAATAAAATTGTCTTTAAATTTTTCCAATACTTGCCAATAAAAAGAAAACGGTGGCAAGTACGGCTGCGGACTTTGAGGTCCCGTGAAGAAAAAAGTGTAATTGGTTTGCGAAATTCCCTGTTATAAGCCCGATATTGGAATTGTGTACGACAAATGGCTATAGGCTCGTTATATCGGTTGCCATCGTGCTAGAATTGTCTAAACTTTAATAAAAAGAGCTCCCATAATACGTTCTTTGGAGATGAGTTTTTAGATTTACGAATACTCGTAATTGGACATTTTGAAAGATATAATCATGACCAGGCCATATCATTACGTGGGGACCACATTAGACCGCTGATATAGAGGTTTTGTAGCGCTATCTACAATGCCACATGCCAACAACGCATCATACTGACGTCACGCAAAATCCTGCATCGCGCAAGCAGAGTTTACCGCGCAACTAGCATAGATACAACGGTCCGACATGAATCATCGGGCAGTTGCCCGCCAGACACAACACCCGTCTGGTCGGAGGATCCTCCCTTTCTATAGAGTATGAGTGAACTTTACACCCTGTTCTGCATACCTCTATAGTTTTATGATCGATTTTGCAGTATGTTGTAGTAGGTATAAGTAATGTGTTACTCACATCAAAGTATGTGATTGACTTTGTCGTAAGATGATTTGCAAATTAAATATTCACTTCTCGAAATATATGTCAAAATATGACTGTTTGATTAATTCACATTTTATTGCACAAGTAAAATGTCGTATGAAGTGCCTCATCCCAGTATACGTCTGCTGGCTTCCGCTAAGCAAAACACGACGAATGTTTGTGCAATGAACTTATATTGAGCGATCCTTACTTCCAGAAAGACCTACGATGAAATAAAGCCAATAGCCCGGGCAAAAATTACCTTTTTTAACCAGATTATAGTCTTAAAAAACGCATAATATTATCAATTAATTAATTAGAAAAAATCAGATTGCTTCGACGGTGGAAGTGCTCAGGTGCGGTTCGTCCAAGTGCGGTTGAAATCAGTGCTCTGAGTGAAATACCTCATTTTAATAAGTAAGAATTTTAAATTGAAAAGAATTTAAGATTTTTGGATACCTAACGTAAAATTCTCCTTAGAGCTCTTGCCCAAAGAATCAGGAGAATTTATCAATACGGGATGACCACCGGAGGATTTTTTGTAAAATCATGTAAACAAACATATATACGAGTATATACCTATAGGATTGTTCTAATTCTGTTAATCTTATGTCTTGAATTGTTTCTTCATTTCTGTCTTTTTTACATTGTTCTCACATATAGAAGCAACAAGAATAATGTACCCAGGATTTTGTAATATCTTGATTTAAAAGAGTGTCCATGGAGTTTCTTGCCCGTTCTTCTCCATAGAGATCTACGCTTTGGAATGGGCAACTAGCTTCAACTTTCTGACTAACTGACAGACTATTTAATTTTGACAATTCAAAAGTGCCTGTACAAGGTTTAATTGAAATAAATGATTTGAGTTTGAGTTTGAGTTTGAAATAGAAGTGAGCAAGTACAGATTTTAAAGCTGAAAACCAACCATGAGTCGACAACAATAGGTGTAGAAAAAAGCATACTTAGTGAGTTTTAGCCACAATTCCTCCAACACCGGTCCCTAATAAAGCTTTTAAATGATATTGTAACCGCATTTCTTTTTAAACATTTTTCATCTAGGCTTGTTTTATACCATTAGAGGAAGTGTCGTGTGATTTTATTATGACAATCAATTTTACAAGCAGGGCTGCGGCGCGGCGGGGGTGGGCTCAAGTGTCATTCTACTCGACGACTTGCATGCACACTTTGATAACACTGTGCCCCTGGTACCTACAAGTTTTGTAGTTACTCCAAGCTTACTGCTGGGAAATGAACTTTATATTTTGTGTGTGTGGATATGTTCTTTGTTTCGTTCTACACGAGTATGTTGAACAAAACAAGGTAATGTAACCGCATCACGTCTGCATTCCTGCGTTGGGACGGTTAATAAGGGACAAGCTTATTACTATTAACGGGGCACAAATTCAGTTTGTGCGCCCCCCCCCCCCCCCGCACAAACTGAATTTGTGCCCCGTTAATACTACTGCGAGTTTTATAATGGAAAAATCTAATGACACCAGCCCCAATTGCGACTCTGGCCCGACGAGGCAGTCAATTTGAAGGGGTTTTAACTGGTTTAAGAATATCCGTCGTGCTATGATTTAATATACTCTTTAGATCATTCACAATGCTGTCTTTTGCTAGTGCCGTCATTTCTGTAGGAGTCAAGCTCGTCCCGCCATCTTAGTCTCGGCCTGCCGCGATGTCGCCATTATGTGAAAAAGGGAGAAGGAGACCTTTGCCCAGCAGTGGGACAATAGGCTATTTATATAGATTAGTTTAGATGCTATTTTTTCTGTGTAAGTATTATTGTAAAAACAGAAGAAACCTACATTGTAATTGGTAATATCTGTAGTTTCAAAACTAGGTTATTGACGGACATTTTAACTGCTGTAAACTAAGTAAGTTAGCTTATCTCTTCAAATTCTACGTAAAACAGTCATTACATTTTTATTTTATCTGTTTCAGATCAACTTGAATGGAAAGTTTATTTTATGGTACCGCTCCAGCCATTAAAATAAGTAGTATTATCACTCAAAAGTTTCGAACGAGAATGTTGTAACATTAGTCTGGTTTTCAACTTTTTAACGTACAAGAACAAAGTGTCGGTACATTATAGACTTTTTTACCTGTGTAAGTGCTAGAATAAGTTGAAGTAAGTGGTTTTAGTGAGCTAAAGTGGCAGTGGGCTGCTCATGTTAGTCGAAAAACTGATAGTGGTTGGAGCAAATCAGTCCTGATGTGGAGATCGTGTATTAGAAAGCGCAGTGCGTGTGGGACCCCCTGCTAGATGGATCGACACATAAAACGGTGGCAAGCAAAGTTTTTCAAACACGTTTGATTACCTGCGGTGCTATTCTGTAAAAATCTCACCGTGAAAACTTAGGTGAAGTGAGCGTGGAGTGAGCTGTCAATAGTGTCAATTCCTTGCAAAAACAAACTCACTTCACCTAAGTTTTCACGGTGAGATTTTTACAGAATCGACCGGCAGATTCGAATTGCTCCCCACAGCAAATAGCTGCCTGAAAAACAGCTATCGTTATTTGATTCAGGGCTGATTTTTCAATCGACCGATATTTTTATCCGTGAATATGATTGACGTCTGACAGTTTTGTATAGAAGAACTGTCAAAAATTCAAAGTTATTCCACCGATAAAGTTATCTGGCGTTGGAAAAAAAAAAAAAAACTAAACTGTCGAAATTTTTGGAGTTCCTAATTATTAACATTGATTGACGTTCGATTCGACACGAAAGAAATAAAGAAAAGAGAAGAAAGAAAGAAAATACATTTATTTAGCACAGACTAAAAATAAGGCACACAATATAAAAAAAAAAAAAAAAAAAATAGTAGATAAAAACAATGTAAATTGCAGGAAAGTGTGTCTCACGGCTGCGGCAAAAAGGCCCAGTTCAGCAAAAATGTCAGACTACTAGTGCCTGACGCTGACGCTGGTTTTTAACTGGACCTGCATATCGAATGGTTGTGAATAGCTATGCAGGATGACAACCTGGTGTTATGGTGCAACTTGGGAGAGTCCTATGTTTAACAGTGGACGTATTTCGGTTGAAATGATGTTGAGTAAAAACATATTTTATGTAAAATATGAATTACTAGCTGCATTACTAGCTGCGCCCCGCGGTTTCACCCGCGTAAATGTCGATCCCGTGGGAATATCGGGATAAAAAGTAGCCTATATGTTAATCCAGGGTGCCAGCACAAATTGGTCCAGCCGTCTGAGCGTGAAGAAGTAACAAACATATAAACACACACACTCACAAACACACACACTCACAAACTTTCGCCTTTGGAATATTAGTGTGATGAACAGTTTTCCATGTTTTCTGGGATATGTGGAATGTAACGTAATTATAACGTGTGAGAGTAAATCTTGAGATGATTCTGTAAGAGTTAACCCGACGCGTTGAAGGCTATGTACCTAATACCCAAATAGTAGCATTTTTGTATATTCTAAACGTTAGGAGTCGTAACCATTAATCATCGTTAACTATTGGCTAATTATAGAGGGAATGTTCTATGGTTCAGAAGGTTAATTTTAGTGCAGCTGTTTCTGGTAAATCAGCTGGGGAAGCATTTGGCAATGGATGAAAGTAAGCGGTTATCAATTACTACAAAGTGTTTAAAAACAACGCCACATCTACTAGCGTGAATAACCACACATTTTAAATGCCTCCTTTATGATTGTATGTTTAGTCAATTAGCCGAACCAATCTACATGGTCTTCACATGATCTCACCAAGATTATGTCAGGACTTTAAAAGAGACTGTGCCCTTTGATTTTGTTCGGACTTTCTTCTCAGAGTTGTCAGATAGGAAACGCCGACCTAATCTAGTTTAAAAAAATATGGTTGACGTGTAAAAGTGTTTGTAGAAACCTAGTTTCAGAAATAAAATCATTTATCATTTATAGCCACTTACTCCTACAAAATATTGTAACAGATTACAAAAATAACTTTACATCAAACCTGACTAACAGTTGCTGTGAGATTAATTTAAACTGTAAAAAGGTTTTGTTTATCTAATTTCACAAGCGTTTTATAATCCGATTAGGCTGGATTTAAATTTGCGCTTAATGAAATAATTTAAATCCTTGGCAATCAGCCTGATACTCGAAAAAGCTCATTACTTTCTAGAATATTCGTTGCTCTGCAACATTGTAATAAAAAGAGATGATTAATGTGCCTAGGAAGCTAACACTAATGAAAATATTACTGATGAAATAGTTGCGGACACAGAAATATGAAAAATTGGTGTCGTATAATATTCCATATATTATACGACACGAATTTGCGCTGCATAAGAAAAATGATTCGATATTAATAATTTGTAAGTATGTACTATTTCAGTCGATAGGGTAATGGACGTCTGCATATTTTATGACTGCTGAAGCTCGATAAAGAAATTGCATATTTCTATCTAGCACCTCTATTTTGTGCAGGGTTTTTATCTCCACCGCGATCACTGACCGCGCTCCGTCTTCGACGTAGAAATTACTTTTGATGCATTCACTTTAAACTTTGGAACAGGTACGCTAGATTCGTTCTCATTTATATAGCAGCATTTTTAAAACAACTCGTCTTATTTTAATGAAAGCAGTAGAAAGGAGAGGGTAATTAACGGTTCACGTGAGACACTATTTCTGCAAGAGATTATCAGATTGAGATTTATGTCAGTAAAATTGTATATGTATAGTGAATTGATTAGCGGGTGAATGTATTGGAAAGGTCGTGCCAAGGTTTGCGGCTGGCTGTCGGCCCAACTTGAGCATACGTTTGTAACTATGGAGTCGGTTAGGCAACGCGACCTCCGGGGATAATGAGACGCGAGGAGAAAAATAATATCTAAATCATTACCTACCTATATTGCCTACCGCTGACCCCTTGAATATAGCCATAGTTCAAGGTGTCCGTTGTTCTACTAATTGGTTAAATAACGCTTAACGGCTGCGATTATAGCAGGTTACAGTTCAGTGCCAAAATGTAAGTGCGCAAGGTCAGGTTTAATGATATTATCACTGTTGCACCAAATCTTTACTAATTCCGTCTCGATTTGATTGATCTCGATATGGGATTTGTTTTAATTATTTTTCTGTCCAAGTAGCACAGCAGAAGTAATTTTGTAATCTTTTAGTCTGCTCACACGGATGACGTGGCCAAGCTATTTTAAGTTGAACAGAAACTTAGTATCAAAATTTAGGAACTATGTACCTAATCTCTGTCCCAAGTTGTTCCATTATATTGTGACTAGCTTCTGGCCGCGACTTCGTCCGTGAGAAATTTCTTGTTTTCTCGATCCACCTCTTCGTTTTCCCTTAGAGTTCTTTCTGACTTTATTTAATTTCATTCGATTCCTAAGAGTAGGACCCTTTCGTGATGCTAAATAACCTATGGCATTCCTCAAGAATTATACTATAAAATGCAATTCTTTTTAAATCCTACTTGTAGTTCTAGAAATTAGAGCGTTCAAACACACACACACAAAAAAAATGAATTAGTAAGTTCTTTGAATCTTTGAACGAGTTGCAAACTTTAATATGTATCTAAAATGCGGTATGATTTGAAGCATAGGGGTGTATATCACAGAGGTGCTGCGTTATGAGCCGACCTTTAGTGTCACTTCATGTTAGTTAAGTTTTAATATTCAGCTAACAATATTATAATATTAATATTTACATAATATATTCCTTTCTTGATTTATATATTGTGGCGGCTATTCATGGAGAGATATTAAAGTCATAAAATACAAATAATTGTATAGTTTGAGTAAGATTGAATTGCATTCACCGTAGTCTTACGGAAACAATAAAACGAATTGAATGCCAGAATGCTTCAGTAACTAGTAACCTTTATATAAAAATTAAGCAGCCATGTGAGTGCTGGCCGACGGAAAGAGTTCCTTAGTCCTATTTTTTTTTTGCTTTGTATAAAATCAAGTAATCTTATGCCATTTGTTTTTCTAGTACTGGTAGGTTCATAAAACTTCGTTTGTAAGACGGTTAAATTCTGACCCCCTCACTAATAAACGTATTATATCAGATGAATAGTTACACACCGATTTCTCTCTTTCAGTCGTCAGTACCAAAGCTTTACTAATTCCGTCTCGACTTGATTGATCTCGTTAGGGGTCGCGGGGCGCAGCTAGTCATACATAAAAGTCACGCCTTTTTCCCATGAGGATAGGCAGAAACAGATGCCCGAATATAAGAACTCACTAACTTACTCCAAACTATTATAATTTACTAGCTGCGTCCCGCGGTTTAACCAGCATAAGTTTTGATTCCGTGGGAATATCGGGATAAAAAGTAACCTAATGTTAATCCAGGCTTTCTATCAAAACTGGTTCAGCCGTTTGACCGTGAAGAAGTAACAAACATATACACACACACACTCAAAAACTTTTGCCTTTATAATTATTAGTGTGATTTTCACATCACACACCGATACATCCTCTTCTCTTTCAAATACCATGACCTTCGTCTTATTCACATTTACGACCCCGAAAATATGTGGCTTGGCCGTTTCGCTACCGTCACATGGGCGTAAGGTGATAAATTTATTCACTGTTCATTGCTTTTCTGTTATGCAATAGTTCTTGAGTAACGAAACGGCCAAGCCTCTTTTGAGTAAGGTGTAGAGTTTGTGAAGTTAGGGCTTGTAGAGTTAGGGTGTATAGAGTTAGAAGCTTGGCTCTACTTGGCTTGGATCTGAAAACTTTTTGACAGTGCGGGCCATATGATCTCGACTTGGCAACATTTTACATGAAAATGTTTTAGCTAGGAACCGATTGACTACGACGTAAGTATTAATTAGCTGCAAAACTCCGTGATTGGAGCCATCTTTAAATACAATAACTTCTAATTATGAAATGATCAATCAATCCGTAATTATTTGTAGCAGTACATTTTCTAATCAAGTTTCACTGGCTTCTTCTATAATAAAGTGTTTAGAAGTGAAGCCATAAACACTCATCGATAAAATATAGTTACTCCAACCAGTGGAGTTGTAGTCGGAGTCACTAATTGAATGTTGAAATCAATACATAAAGATACAAACTTCAAGTTTGATACGGTTTGATTAAGATATGATTCTATTTTTAACACTAGGGGCTATTTCTGTAAGTCTTTAGATTTAACTGTTCCTATTATCTCGAAAAATGGTTTAGTCAAAGTAGATATGAAAAAACTGGATCATCGGAATAATTCACTGAGGGCTGAAAATTGATGGCCGACCTTTCACTAACATAATTAGTACTTTTTCAAATGATGACTTAAATGAACAGTCTTTTAAGTCAACACCGGATATTTTAACTTTTAGTACCTACTGCAGGGCTCCAGCAGAATATCGGCGTCAGGTATATTTGCCTGACACATGCTGAGCTGGACTCCCATTTGGTAGATATACCTTGAGACGCACACCGCACTTCACTTTATTTCTTTTTTCTTTTATTTTCCTTTTATATATTGGTACCTTCTTTTTATGTATATTAATGTAATTTGTAATCATTTAATTGTGTTTTTGTGTGTTGTGCTATGTCATTTGTATGTACCTACTGAATAAATGTTTTTGTCTATCTATCTCTACTGTTCTTCTTTATAGCATTTAATTAAATGATCATTATGCGGGTGCACTCAGAACATTCGCGGGTGCCCGTTGAATGTAAGCTCTGCCATAGCGGCAGAGCTTACATTCAACGGGCACAAGATATTCTGTGCTTTTCGAATGCAGGGATTATCAAGTCACCGCATTGTTTTTGCACTGTTGGCTCGTTTGGAACGTCATGGTGAGTGGAATGGATGGCAAAAAATGAGCAAAACTTTATGGTATTACTCTGATGCGGAATGCGCGGAAGAATTTTGAATTAGGTAAATATGGAACAAGATGATTTTGCTAATATGCTCAGTAGTAAACTCACCGAACACCCTAATTGCATAACACACTATCAACTCAATCTGAATCATTTTGGATATTGCTAATCCATTGCTTCATATGTTCGAAAAATGTGTCTGCTCAACAACGTATATAACGCAATGAATGTCGGTGAACTGTCAAAATGAAATCCATTGCAACTGATGGTGTGTTACGCAATTACCACGCTGAGCGTCACAGTCACCTGAGACTGTCACGACCATGGTTAGCCTATAGGTAAAAGCCAAATAAGCTAAAATTACAAGAGCAATTTCTTTTTCTTCCTTTCTAACGTCTACTTGAAATGAGCATTCCTCATCTAAGCTCGTGAATGAATATGGCGGTGAAATAATTACAGGTTTAACGAAATCGTCCGCTCCTAGCGACGAGACAGCAAGGTGTAGATAATCGATGTTACCAAATTCGCCTCAAGCGTAGTCAGTGATTACGTAAACATAAATTAGAGTTTTAAGATGACTTTATCGTATCCTTACATTAAAATCAATGCCGAGAAAGTAGGTACCTATACAACGTAAGTAGGAAACCATCGAAATTAGTTTTATAATTCGCAGGCCAGTTGGTATATACTCGTATACCTAATTACGAAAGACTGATGCTGGTTTTGTGAATCTCACAAAGTATTTTAATGAATTAGCTGTTACCCGCGACTTCGTCCGCGTGGAATTTAACAAAAAAGTTATTGTTCAGTTACAATTATTAATTCTGTATTCCGCGTAAAGTAAATCCTATGCTAATTTTAATGAAATTCTTCTATTTTATGAATTGATATTTTGTTTTTGTAGGTACATATTATTTCTCATTTTAAGTAGGTAGTTATTTTTTCGTTTTTGCATTTTTAGTTTAATTATTATTTATTTTTAGTTTTTCTTATTAGCTTTATTGAAAAAATTCTTTATATACAATATTTGGTGTACGACTACCTTGGGCTAAAACAACAACACTACTGGCATTCCTCGCACGCGAACATTCCACGTATAGTTGCCCATGGGTAAAGCAACCCTTAGTTAAATCTATGCCAGATTTGCTTAACGTTTGCCCTTGTGACTTGTTGATTGTCATAGCAAAACTGACATTGATAGGGAATTGTAATCTTTTGAATTCAAATGGAAAATTCGGTTTGGAAAATATATAGGAATCCGTGGTATAAATACTATCTCACCTTTTCCGCATCCGGATATTATACGACCTTCTATAACGTTTTTTTGCAACGACACTACTCGCCACGTAGTTCCATTGCAAAGTTTCTGTGGGTTTAAATTACGGAGTAGTATGATATGGGCACGCCAATCTTAGGGTGCGTCCACATCTGGCAAATGTGCAGCTCGCGAGCCGTTTGCGAGCTGCTCGCGAGCTGCGCGCGTGCATTTTTGGTCGAGCGCCGCTCCTGCGCCGCCCGCGCGCAGTTCGCGCGCGACTAGAGCGCCGTACGCGATCAGCGCGCGGGTGGCGCGAAAGTACTGAGCCAGTAAACGGAACTGTAAGTGCGCGCAGATCGCGCGCCGCGCGCACGCCTTATACCTTGCATGAGTGACGCTAAAGAGGCGCACCAAACCATTGCCGTGACTGCACGCGCGCAGCTCGCGGGCAGCTGGCAATCGGCTCGCGAGCTGCACATTCGCGGCACATTCGCCAGATGTGGGCGCACCCTTAAGTTCTAGTTTGTGAGAGGGTAGATCAGGCACAATTATACTGTTTAAAAATTCTGTTGGATAATTAACCACTTCATCCGGATTGCAAACTGTATTGATGGAAAGGTATGTTTGTGATTCACCTGATAGCTTATCTAAAATGCGCTGATTAAGCGCCGTGACTTGGTAGTTCGTAGGTGATAAAATTGATCTTTCACACAACCACGAATTTTCTTTGATATTGAGATTGTGAATATCATCATAAATACTATGTATTAAAATTTCAGTGTCCGCCACAACCTGACAAAGACCGGTAGGTAGTTCTATATTATGAGTACTATTCACTTCACACACTTACACTTTCCCTCTCCAACATCAAGAAGAATTTTGCTAAATTCTGAATCGGCTGAATGTGCTCTCATTACAAACAGACACTCCAATTTTATTTATTTGTATAGATTGGTTTTAATTTTTTTTTCGTGGGACCCTATTCATTTTTTTCTAAAAAAACCTGTGACCTAAGTTACTCCTTATTACATCAGCTATCTTCCAGTGAAATTCCCGTCAAAATTGGACCAGCCGTTTCAGAGATTAGCCGGAACAAACACAGAACAAAACAGAACAAACAGACAAAAATTGTAAAAAAATGGTATTTTGATATATGTAGGTACCGTGTATACATCCATATGCATTTAGTAAAAAGCGTTTATTTTAATATTACAAACAGACACTACAATTTTATTTATTTGTATAGATGTATAGATAATTTCATTAACATCTGACGGGCGGGTTATGTAAAGGATGCGAGCGCGTACTTCGAATAATCATCTAGCAACTTATATACCTAGTCGATGCAATTGATTTATTGGAAGGTAAGTTTTATGTTGGTTATCGACCCTTTATTTATCCCGCACACCGCGGATCGCATTCGTAAATCCATAAGGTTCACTTTAATTTAAAAAGCAGTTCGGTAATTTTAATCGTTTAATGAGACCTCCATTGGGGCCGAGGGCGTATAAAATTCGAACCCATTTATTTCGTGTATTCCTTGTGAGCGGACGAAAATGAAACCAATTAAACTATAGCCACGTTCGTTAGACCCGACGGTCATTACATATATACTTGCACAAAACTAGCATCCATTCATAACCGGAATACTTTTAAAAACAGGTTTTATTTTAACAAGATGTGTATAGACGTAGCAGTGACAGTCACTTTTTTAACGCTCTCCTTTCTCTGAGGCTAATAAATTAAATTGTACAATGTTTCAGCTTTGTGAAATATAATAAAACAGGATGGTCTACTTCCAGATAACTAGCATTACAGCCACAATATTTTAGAAAGGAAACATTATTTATTATTTTCCCTAGTTTTTACTAAAGCGTTTTAAGTTATATTGCTCAATTTCGACGAACTGTGGAATGCGTTGAGCAATTTATAGCGACTGGGTGTTAATGTGATTAACGAAGACGATTTCGGAGGTCGAGCTGCGTTCATTACCAAATGTAAAGCGTATATTGCGTTGCAAACTGATGCGTGAACTCGTGTTGACATTGCACCCATTACCGAGCAATAATTAGCAGTTTACTCAGTTTTATCACCCTACACGACAAGCTGGCTTGTTGTGGATGATTGAACATAAGATAAAATAATATTATACGAAGACCAGCACCCCGATTGCGTAACACACTTTCTTTAATCCTCCGAAGGATTTTGAAGTAAATTCATAATCCATGGTTGACATTTCCCTTGACGCAAGGGCTGGCCTTTAACTTTGTCCAGAGGCTAAGCATTTCCATACAACGTGGCAATGCCTCCAGTCTCTTGGGTACATTACCAGTAGACAGCGATGCGGAGGAATTTTTTGACGCTATATTTTATTTTAGTTAGGATTGTATTTTAATAGTTTGTCAGTTAATTTAGTATAAGCAGTTTATCCAGTGTAGTATATTTTTTACGATTAAACTCAGAAATTAAGTTATTTGCTTCTTTTATCTCGATTTTGATTTGTCTGCTCAACAACGTAGGTAAATAACGCAATGAATGTTGTTTGATTGTCAAATGAATGGGATTGCCATTGTATCTAAGTGTATTACGCAATTACCCCAATTCAAAACGACGAAGAAGGAGATTGCTCACTTGTCTAAAAAGTCAAGGCACCGAAATAACTGACAACCATAGAAAATGAGACACGATTTATTTGAAATATGCACGGATATGAAATATGGAATAAATTATCTGGAATTTTCAAACACGTAGGTAGATGAGAGCAAGCGTAGCTCTACGGTTTGCTTACCCTTTAGCTTTGATCACTCGATCAAAGCTAATTCCTTCTCTATATGACAAGATTTCTTAGTTTTCCACTAGTGTAAATACAGCGCACAGTCCATTAATTAGTTGCAGTTAGATACTCGTACTTACTAATTGAATACCTATAGTTTGAAAGCAAGTATGCGTGCAAGCCTGGCTTCATGAGTATTCAGTTCACTTGCAGTATGTTCTGCGGTTTTTTCTCTCCACTTAGCACTTTGATGTCACTGCTTGTGTAAATATTTTAGATTTCGTAAGTGGTGCTAACCAAACCTTTATACTGAAGGTTTCAAATGAGTATGTTTGTTGAACAATAAAAATATTTTTTTTGTGGTAGGTGTGGATGGCATTGACATGTCATGCAAAATTGCATACCTACTAATTAATAAATGCATTTCTTATCATATTAAATCATGGTTAAATTGTCCAGGACCGTGTTCAAAAGTTAATCATCAGGGAAAATATATAATCAGTCAAACTCAAACTCAAAGCATTTATTTCAATTAAACCATTTTACAGGCACTTTTGAATTGTCAAGAAGTAGGTCAGTCAGAAAAATGTGAAGCTAGTTGCCCATTCCAAAGCGTAGGTAGGTACCTATGGAGAAGAACGGGCAAGAAACTCCATGGACACTCTTTTTAAATTATATTTTAAAAAAATATTAGTTACATCATTACTTTTGAATTTATAATTAGATAATGTGAGAACGATGTAAAAATAAACCAGACGTATGCGTTAAAAGCGTCCAGAGTACAACAAATAGTACTACCTAAAACAACAATCCAAAAATAAAATAATTAAAAATAAGTCGAGGCAGCTAAGTGATGACCAGCCTGAACAGTCTTTAATGTTCCCACTGCTGGGACACTGTAATCCACCACGCGTTCCCAGTGCGGGTTGGTAGGTAGGTGTCATTTGTCTTCGAATTTTTGGCTCTAGGACGTGCCGGTTTCCTCACGATGTTTTCTTTCACCGTTTTGAGAGCAGTGGTTATGAAATAATTTATACATAGTAAAACGCCTGCCAGGGTTCGAACTCACGACCTATGTATGACCCGTAAGTCGCGGCCGTTACCACTGGGCCACCACTGTTCCTGGTCAGAAGAAGGTCGGAAGTTAATCACAGGGAAAACATGAAGTGTATCAATACACTTCTAAAACAGCTATTCGTTAAATAAAGACATTCTCATTAGCACAATGAAACCTGTTGAATGACTATATGGAAATAACGTTAGGATAACAAACGTAAGTGGATTCCTGTGTGTTGTAATTATCATGCTAACATTTATTAATTATATAGCACCGTCACATGCCGCAACTGATTAAAGGGTTCCTGGGACGCCAGATATTCGTATACACTCCGGCCGTTAGGATAGTCAGCTTTGCCATTGTAAAATAATGTGGGTAGTATGAAATTCAGGAAATTACATTGTTTTAAAATAACCCTTGCGAAGAATAGCCTTAGCGGAAAATAGCCGGCCCTAGCAGAAGGTAGCACTAGCGGAATATAGTCCGAGCGGAAAATAGCCCCAGCGAAAAATAGCCCGCACTAGCGGAATATATGTAGCCCCAGCGTGAAATAGCCGTAGCGGAATATAGTCCCAGCCAGAAAATAGCCCGCATTGGATTATGGCCCACTCCCTCTCACAGAGAGGAGGCCTGTGTCCCAGCAGTGGGAACTGTATAGACTGAATATGCTGCTGCTGGAAATAGCCCTAGCGGAGAATAGTCTCAGTGGACTATACATGGACGTACGTTCGGTGCACTTTATGGGGCAGTCAAGCTCGTTACCCTGATATTATTACCTACTCTACCCTAAATAATTCGTGGGTACCGAAAAAGAAGATGAAAGGAAGATACTAAAGCTCAAGTGATAACGTTACATTATAACGTGTGTGGAAGCCGGATTAAATGCTGTTACTAAACTAACATTGACAGTGTACTCAACTAAAGGTCATAAGTTTTTATCCATTTTCCGCTTAGACACTACGAATACACGCGGATCCGATTCCAGAGATGGGGAGGTAGTGGATAGTGTGACATAGGATAACTGAATATGTTATCCTTTATTGCCTCTCTCTACAACGTTATTTTTAGTATATGCGAAACCTAAATATAGTTTGTTCAGAATAAGTAACTGAATCGATTCCAATAATTTTTACCCCATGTTTTATTTTGTCCCAAAAATATTTAAAAAAGGTTAAAGTTGGACACCGAGCGGGCGAGCGAGCGACACTAAGTAAGTTATCCAATCTCCGCGCTGAATCGTTAGGTACCTAGGTACTATTATCAATGAGCGCAAGACGGCGCGGCGCGGGTATGTTTTTGTACGGACAAAAAGTTAGAGTAACAAGGCTATAACTTTGTGATTTTTTATGATACAGTTTTGAAATTTTGTACATAGATTCTTTAAATAAGAATACTAGACAAGTGTTTCGGGTTTCCCATATACTAAAAGTAATGTTGTATAAAGTTCCCACTGCTGGGACACAGGCCGCCTCCCTGTGAGAGGCCGTAATTTAAAATGCGGGCCCAGTGCGGATTGTAGTGTGACATGTCATTGCACAAAATATTAACTTTGACGTTTCAATTGAGTCTATTAGGATATGTTGTATGACGCTTAAATCAATACAGGGAGTTTACGGAGACAGCTTCTTGATTGACGATACTTTATATTTTCCTAATAAATACAGCAATTCTTTCTGTTCGTAATAAGTTGATCATATCATTATACACTTTTTCGGCTGGCAATACCATGCTTTTTATCACTAAAATAATCTTCGATGTAACTAAGCTCTTTAAATAAGCAAGACTACTTTGTTTGCATAATGTCAATACATCATACATACATAATCAGCCTATAATGTTCCCACTGCTGGGACACAGGCCTCCTCTCGATGAGAGGGAGTGGGCCGTAATCCACCACGCGGGCCCAGTGCGGATTGGCAGATGTCACATGTCTTCGAATTTTTGGTTCTAGGACATGCCGGTTTCCTCACGATGTTTTCCTTCACCGTTTTGAGAGCAGTAGTAGTAGTAGTTCGAACCTACGACCTATAACTCGTAAGTCGCGGCCGTTACCACTTGGCCACCACTGCTCACACTTGGCCACCACTGCTCACATAATGTCAATATTATAATTTATTTAATATAATATGTATCGACATCCACATAATATATGTGTAAAAATGTAAATTCGCGAATCGCAATAGCAATAATGCATAATCAGGTAGTAAAAACCGAAAGATTTTGTTTAAAATAACATGTATTTACAAATATTCCCGTAGCTGGCCTACTGCTAATATTTTGACGGTAAAACAGAGTCACATTTAATTAAAAATTATATTTCAATAACCCAAATATTGGTTATTAATAAGTGTTTGTGGTGCATCAATCAATTTGTATACAATTTTGAATGAGATGATAATTGCGCTTTTAACAATACCTTGATTTAAAATATGCCCAACAAAGTGAATTTATTCGATAGTTATATTACATATTAATCACAAATGTAAAGAAGGTACTCGAATCAGCATCCTTTATTTTTCCCGGTTTAAAACTCGCTGCGCGAAGACGCGGCTTCAGTATGTTCACCTTGTATAAAACTAGAATATTACACAGCATTGTTGTTGACGAAGAGCTAATATTGGATATTTCCCATATTACTTTTACCTACGGTCTTCATATTATAATAATGTATTTTACGGACATTACTTTTTATGAGTATGAACGGATTTCTTTAAGGCTTTCGGTATAGAATTTTGGGTTCGGACCAACAAAGCTGTCCTACTTAGACTGAATGTCGTCTTTACAACCTATTCTCTAAGTAGGAATAAAGTGTTTGAAATAATTAAGGTCATTGAGTAAATTCTAGTAGTAATCGGATAGATGGTAATACCTAAGATTCACGTAAAACCTAATACCTAAGTGGTTGTGAAGTACTAATTCTGGAATATTACGCAATATGGGACAATATCCCAGGCTTGTAAGGAAAGGAGGCCTGCGAACAATTCCCAGGCTTGTAAGGCAAGGAGGCCTGCGGATTCGACAATATCCCAGGCTTGTAAGGAAAGGAGGCCTGTGTCTAGCTGAAGGAATTCAGGGATAATGTGATTAGCAGTTTATTTCTGGGCCAGTAACACACTCGTAATAAAATTAATGTAACTAGGTTTCAATACATAACGCTGATTAAAGCAATGAATAGAAGTGTGATTGGTCCTTCGTGTTTTAATATTACGCAGGTCGATTTCTGAGCTGTTATGAAACTGCCTTAAGAATATTTGGAAAAGTTTTGACCAAACTGACGTTAGTTAATTTACCAATCTCAAACGATAACGTCAAAAAAGGGACGAAAGAAATTTTTTTCGTTTATTCAAATAAAGATATCAAGATTAATCAAAAGCGAAACACTTGACACCACTCGTCGGAGATCAACAATCTTTCTCTTTTCACTCAGTAATGTACGTTCTTCGTTTGACGTAAGAAACAATGGAATTATTCGCTTTGGTGTGCATAAAAATCTTGTATTTCTTGATAACATGACAAAAATTGCCAATTTCTTTTTCTTGTTTTATACATATTCAGTTTCAAATTCGTAGAGCTAACAAAACAAAACTTATTTTGAACAAAATAATTATTGGACACGTGTATTTTGAAATACTGTGGAACCTTTTATACAAACTAAGCAAAAAAATCAATATATACTTAAATGTAAATTTTGTAGGTGCGGGATACGTTTTGCTGACCTTTGATTTTCAATTGATTGCCGAAACAACAAAAAGCTATCGCTTTCCATCAGGCGTGATCGAGGTCAAGAGCAGGCCATTCAGCAGTAAAAATAAAAGAAGCTTTACAAAATGAAAGCTTTATTAATTCTAATTGTAACCAAAAACCAAGTGACATTATTTTTTTTTAAATACATTTTTTTTTTCAGTTTAATTGACTCGCACTTAAACACACATCGTGTAGAAGATCAAACATGAGTCCTGAATGTTGTTTGTTCAGGAGCGAGTATTGAAATTCAGTTCACATAATTTTAGTTATTATTTCCACCGATGAAACATTTTAAATTCCCCTGCGCTGCGCTTGTTCTAATAGCATTAAATTTGGTTGAAAATATTTTCATGTATGTAACGTTCCTAAAATGTCATCATCATTATCTTATTCAGCCAGTGTTCAGATGTTCCCACTGCTGGGACATAGGCCTCCCCTCTGTGTGAGGGAATAGGCCATAATCCACCACGCGGGCCCAGTGCAGGTTGGTAGATGTCACATGTCTTCGAATTTTTGATTCTAGGAGATGGTTTCTTCAAGATGTATTCCTTTACCGTTTTGAGAGCACTGGTGATGAAATAAATTTACACAAAGTAAAACTCCTGTCTAGGTACGAAGCTACGACCTACAACTCGTAAGTCCAAATATATCCCAAAATGTAGCTACTAATTATAACATAGACATGTTATATAACAACTACCAAAGTAAACTTAGGCTGTATATTAACGCAATATGTCGCTCCTAGACATTACATTTAACCACGTCATCCTCTGGGACACGTGACATGTGAATTCTTAGTCATAAAGGTCCCAGTTTTGGTATATTTTGGTACATTCTAGTGGAACAGTAAAAAGCTTTTCACCTACTTAGTGGTTACTTTGTGAACAGGAATAATTATTTTGAACACGCGAATGGGCACTGGCTAACACTGAGAGTGCTCCGTTTGCCACTTGTTACATTTTTCCAGCACTGATATAATTAAAATTAAACTGAAAACCGGAAAATAAAGGAAAATACTCTTCATGGAACACGTTGGGTGAAAACGGCTTTTTAGATTAACAATATTAACATTTTACCTCGTCGTTTATTAACGTTAATTTTAATTTCTAAAAGGGATGAAACGTCGTAAAGTGTTTTTCTAAAAGTTTATCGTAAGTAATAATAGCTTTTATGGTTTCGACTTGCAAAGAGTTTTCCTTATTTTCTTTGTGATGCTTGAAATAATGGGATAATAATTACAATGGTATAAGCGAGGTCTCTCACCAGCAGTAAGTAGGTAATTCCGACTCTTTCACTCGTAAGCAGTTCAGGGTTACGATCTTGATTTGGTATGACTAACTTCCGGACAAAAAATTGCCTACTTTTTATAAAGCGTTCTGTTTTAAATATTTTTGTATAATTAATATGTACCTATTACCTCATTTAGGTATTTTTCGTACAGGATACGAATCAACTCAAAAACCATCAAAAAGTTTCTTTAAAAAAAATTACGTAAACTATTTGCTGCATGAATTTACTATATGTTTAAAATAATTCCCTACTTATATGTCTACCTACCAAAATATGAATATTTATGGTGCAAGTACCTCAATTCCCAACATAAGTCAAATGAAATCAACGACCCCTTTTCATATGTTACAATAAGGAGACAAAACTTTGACCCTGTGCGGCTGTGCTCAAGAAAAATAACGACGTCTCAGCACTCCTGTACATTCACAATGTGTTCTATTCAGTTTTCCTAAATCTGTTTGTGTCAACTTTGCTTAAAGGTTACCTACCTTTAAGCAAAGTTGACACAAACAGATGGATGGTAACAGAGCAAGAGAACAACATTTTCCGCCTCCCACGTCACTTATTGTTTCAATTTAATAGTTGTTGTAGCTGTTGCAGTTCCCAACTCTAACGCTGGGTCAACTATAACAAAGTTGCAAAGGTACGGTCATACAAAGTAATTTACCGAGGGCTTCTCGTTTACCGCGAACCGAGGAAATCTGTTTGCCCTGAAATTAACAACAAACAAGTTTTATGATTCAATTTCGCTATTCGTACGCTCTGTAGTCGCCAAAGAAAATAGAAGCACGTCCAGCCAACATTGTACCCAGTATCCAGCCACATCTTTAATGTATTTCCTCTAACGATGATTAAAATCTTTGCGGGGAGCGTAAATTCCCGCCAAGTTATACAACCGGCTAGATGAGATAGAATTTCAGACGGCTGATTCATTATACGGAAACCGACATAGATATTGATTACAAAAAAAATCGATCCAGTTGTACGGTGGATGTGTCCGAGCCAAAGTAGGCTGTAGGGGACATGTATATCGAGCATGGCGGTGCGTGCAGGCGAGCGGTGGTCGCTAAGGCAGCGTATCGAATGCGCCTGCGCCGGCCGCGGACCTCGACGAAAAGAAAGGACCGTATACTTGTTAAATAATGACGATAGTTGCATGTTACCGAGTGAAATGCTCGTAGGGATGGAGTGTTCTGACGAGATGAGCACCTTACTATTTAAGAGCGGGTCGGCATGGCGAATGTCATCAGTTAACACAAGCTCACAGCCACAGGAACATCTCCAAAAAGTGGATTTGTTCTAATCGGTCGCACCACTCGACTTCGGATTAAAGGTCTTTAACACTCGGAGCCGTCGCACCCAAGCACAATATGCGCTCATTTATGGTAAGCAGCTCGCGGCATATTTACTTCATTAATTATTTTTTCATTTAATTTACTGTTTGGCACATGCGATTTATAATTATTTTTAAATAATATAATATTCTTTCATTAAATCAGTGTTCCTAATGTGACATTTTATATAGAGTACAGGAGATTTGGAACTGAAGTGAAGTGTTCAGTGATTGGACTATCGCAGTGTGCCAAATAGTGAAAATAATACTTCAGTGACGTTGAAGTGTAATAGTGAACTAAAATGACTTATTTAGTGTTTGTGAATAATTGTAAAAAAATATTCATAATTAATTCGAAGATTGTGTTTAAAGGAACCCAAGTGACATTATCGTCAATAAAAAAATTACAGACTCCAAATTAACATCAATTACATTTTTTATCTCCCTAAATTGGGTTTTCAAAAATCACATATTCGCCCAAATTATTTCTCCAAAAATAATTAAATAAATAATAATGGGAGCAAAGTAATATTTCCCAAAGTAAAATGAGTTTAGCCTCTTATGAATTGCCAGTAAGAATTAAAAGTTGGAAGAATATGGAGGAATGGGGATAAAATATACCTAAACGGTTTTCACACGTGAACATGAATTAAACGGGCGGCGTGGGCAGCGCGAGTCCCGATTATGTGGATCGCATTTGTTACTCAAGCTCATGAAAGGAGCACTCGATCATTATTCACTTCGCGTGCGATCTCCATTTCACTGAGTCCATTTCCACAAAACCACTCTTTACATGCGCGTTTTAAACGTAACTCGTCCATCTGTATTCCAAGAACCTAGCACATACAGAAATCAACTACCGCCAAAAATTCCCCGTGTCCCTCTTGCATAATACAAATAATTTCAACTTTTTTATGACTACCGCCATAGACACGAGCCGATCTTACGTCACAGCATATTTTGCACAGTTTCTTCAATAAAGTCACTTTCGTATTTGTTATATTTATTACAAAACTTACATGGACCATCAACTATATGAGATAATTATGCTTTGCGAAATGATAATGCTGCGCGTTTCATACTTTGTACGGTGTTAATTAACTAGTCAGTGTGTTGTGAGTGTTAGGTACCTACTTCTCGGACATCTTTCACTCCGTCTCGGCTAATGTGATGTGGTTAGCTAATGCTGATGCTAACTTAAACAACTGACGGCTACATTTAGGTTTTCAAACGAATAAGATTTTGCTCTTATTACAGTCAACAAGTCTCAGTCAGTTTACATTTCTGTTGATGCTCGTTAGAGTTGGAAATGAAATAATATTTTGAATGGAGTTCGCACCCGGGGCGCCGCGTAATCGCTCCGTGTATCGGACGCGTCCGCCTTCTCATCCGGGGACTCGCCCTCGCCACGCACTCAATATACGTAACTCGATTAGCTGCCTAGTCCCTATCCAATCATGACTTAATGTCGCCAGCTCGTGTCCAATCTCATAGCTAAGTGATGTATTCTGTGGTTAAAAACTATTGTTGTTTGTTACAGGTACTCGCCTGCGTGGCGCTGGCTTACGGCCGCCCCGAACCCCCGGTAGGCTACAGCTACTCGGCTCCCAGCTCGGGAGGATTTAGCTCGGGTGGACATAGGACCGTGTCCGTCGGAGGACACTCTGGCGGAGGCCATTCGGGAGGCGGTCTGTCTTTCGGTGGTGGCCACTCCGGTGGCGGACTCTCGTTCGGTGGTGGACACTCTTCTGGAGGCCTTTCCTTCGGAGGTGGTAGCATCGGAGGTGGCAACGGAGGTGGAAGCTTCGGAGGTGGAAGCATCGGCGGTGGAAGCTTCGGAGGTGGAAGCATTGGAGGTGGTGGCATCGGAGGTGGATTCGGAGGTGATGATGGCGGATTTGCCGGTGGATTCAATGGTGGTGGTGCTCTCGTCCAGAAACACATCTACGTCCACGTGCCGCCCCCAGAACCCTTTGAGCAGAGACAGCCCCGTATCCCTGAAGTCGCTCCTGCCCAGAAGCACTACAAGATCATCTTCATCAAGGCCCCGACTCCTCCCACCCCCACCGCCCCCATCATCCCCCTCCAGCCCCAGAACGAAGAGAAGACCCTCGTTTACGTGCTCGTCAAAAAGCCCGAAGAACAACCCGACATTGTCATCCCCACCTCCGCACCCACTCAGCCCTCAAAACCAGAAGTATACTTCATCAAATACCAGACCCAGAAGGAGGGCGGTGGTCTCGGCGGTGGTCTCGGCGGTGGTCTCGGCGGTGGTCTCGGCGGTGGTCTCGGCGGTGGTATCGGTGGTGGAGATGCTGGCGGCATTGGAGGTGGTATCGGCGGTGGCGCTATCGGCAGCGGCATTGGCGGTGGCATCGGCGGCGGTGACCTCGGTGGCATCTCTCTTGGCGGAGGCTCTGGCTCTGGTATCGGCGGCGGTGCCGGCGGTCACGGTGGAATCGAAATCAGCGGTGACTTCGGTGTCAGCGGCGGAGACGACAGCGGATCTGACGGACACGGCGGAGCTACCAGCTCCCAGTACGGACCCCCCGGACACGTGGCGGGACCTCTTCACTAAACGAAGAATAGCACGTGTGGTAGGATTATAAGTGGAGTTATTTATTGCTAAGCGAAAATTATGCCAGTCTTCAACCGTGGGTTGTTTCCGTGATCGGGAATGTTCGAAAGGATCCTGCCACCGCGCCCCGCAGCACGCGGTCGAACGCCTTGTACATAGTCACCCGCACCGCGTTCGCCCGCGAGCTACCCTACTACATAACACGACTCATCGATTATCTCATCATCGCCACTCATTTACTTGTTATTAGTGCACAGTGTTAATGTTGTTCGAAAGAGGCATTTTACTGCGACTGTTATGTTATGTATTATAATATAGCTTTTTTATTTTTTATAATAAAACCAAATGTGATGCTTAATCTGTTTATTGGTACCTATTGGGGAATGGGAATTCAAAATGGTCAATTGCGTCACTTCCGAAAGTAGTGGTGAAAGGTTGCCTCGTGTGTGAGGGCGTCGTTAGTGGCGAGCTTGGCCCGGAGCGGGTCCTTTCTCGAGCTTGCTACAATTAGTTTCAACATAAAATCGAAATTTGAACAATCAGAGAGGTTACGCAACACGTAACGAGTTCGGGCAGCTGGCAAGCGGCGAGCGGCACTCACGTGTGCTCGCCGGTCCGAGTCGCTCTCATTAAATGACCGTCTTAATGGATCATACGTGTAATTACACTTTCATATAATTTAGTGGATGTCGAAACGGTTACGTAAACTATCTGTTTCTTTACACCGCTGGGCCATAAATATTTTTATGGATAGGGTAGACAGACTCTTATGATTTCACAACCCATAAAATATATGTGAAATGGGTTTTATCTTTATAAAGGTTTTAATAAACGAGCCCGAATGAGTTTTGTAACGGCTATGATTAGTTCATTCTGGAGACGTGTGGTTCCATCAATCACTGGCTGAGGTTTGGCAACAGGTAGAGCAGGAAGAGTTTCCAATTAGTTTATCAACTTGACTTTGAGCTATTATTGATCAAATATATATATTTATTATTGTGACTTTGATCTGCACAGCAGTAACAATACTTGACGTTAGTAGTAAAACCGTCTAGTAAAGTCATATAGACTCGCCCTCATAGTCTAGAACGAACACCATTTAACAATAAAAGCCAAACAAACTTGTAGAAGCACTTCAAAGATCAACTGAAGCGTATCTTTTGTCTTTATATTCTGCCGTAGAAAGCCACGAAAGTGAGTCTACACCCGGCCAAACTTAGCACAAACTAAGGGGAAAACAAATAAATAGGGTAAAACAATACAGCCTACGCACATTGAGAATTCCTTCACTTTATTCCCCTTTCCGAAGATAGTATTTACAGGCATTTGGACGCCGAGGGTCTTGGTACCTCCAAACAATAGTCGATATTTACGCGGGGATCGCAATAAACTTCTGGCTACCTTTCCCTGGTCGGCAAGAAATGACATTTTGTATTGGCAACGTGCCCAAAAAGTTCCGCCCGGCCATATCATTGGATGTGGTTTGCTAACTCGCTCGATACTCGCCGTCGAGATAATATGGTGACGCCGACGTGGGCACTCGTCGTGCAGCTTACGTTAATAGATCTGATCCGACACATTTATCTTAGATAGACGGTCTATCTAAGATAAATGTGTCGGATCTATCATATCAAGGTCTATCATAGACCTTCGACTCGAAATATAATATGTAAAGATAAAATATATTATGAAAGATCAATGTTGTTGGCAGACATCGAAATCCCTGTAAGAATTTAATATTTTCAGATTCGTTTCCAGAATTATAGACATAATGGAAACATTATAGAAAGCTTCAGTGAGATGAACACGGGGAGCCCGGAAACCAAAAACAACCAGGGATCGATTTTTGTCTATCGGAATTATGGTAAGGTCTACAATAAAATTGAATGGCCAATATTCCGAAATGGAAACTAGGAAGATCATGCAGCCAGCTAAAAAACTACCCTAAGGCATTTTATTAGTTCCGCATCCTATAAAGTGCAATACTCCAATCCAATAGTACGGAAAAGTCCACTTTTCCCAACCCTTAGTTTAAAGACGTTTGAGAGACCGTCCTTGTTACCCAGCCAAGAGGTGACATTGATAAATGAAACCTTACTAAGCTTAATCTCAAAGTTGTTCAGGGAGCTGCATTTAAACGCGTCTTTTACTCTACTTCGACAAAGTAATGTGAAAGTTTTAATAGTTCAGGGTAAGGTTACCTAAATGTAATATTTCCTGTAGGTAAAGATAGTTTTTCGAAGTAGGTACCTAATGATCTCTGATTTAGCAAAAGCACAAAAGATTTTTCAGAATCCCAGCAACGCAGTACAATTAAGCCCGCCACACACGACTCTGCTCATTAGGACCGCCGCCGCCGCGCCGCAAGCAGCGGGCCACTTGTTAACTATTATTCATGGCTCCATTTTGTACTAGCAGCGATTGGCTGCCACTGACCGCACCACTGCGGTCTGCTGCTGCAGAATATAATGATCCTTAGACGCTATTGTGTCTACAGAGATTGAGATCATAAAACATCGAAACTACAATATTTAACCTGAGGGGCAATTCTCGTAAGTTTACGAACGTTCACAGTCTGATATCAGTCATAATCGCTCAAATATACCTTTAATTTTCTTATATTTTTGACAAGTTTTTGACATTGATTGTCGCCGAGATGAGATTGCGACTAGATTTTTCCATAATATCACGTACTTTGTGAAAATACTTTGTGAACTGGCTAGGCAAGCCATTATTGTTCAAAAGATGCAGCCAGACGTACGGACGCACGGACCGCGAACGATTGGCTGAAAAATTACATAAGTGGAGCGGATTATATTCTCTCCATCATCCTCGCCTTAATGGAGCAGCATCCGTACCATCTTCCATGAATGACGACCAATCAAAGTGGCGGCTTATAACCTAGACAATGAGAAGAAAAGATGGGAGCCCATCCATTATTTCCAATTGTCCGTCCGTTATGTACCTATTCATGAAATGTTAGTCGTACCTATTACTTACTGCGAACACTCTTAGGATAATAAAGGCTCGAAATCGGATACTGATATTTTCGATAGTGATTATGATATAAGTAAGTATAGGCTTTACGTAGTAGCTACTTATAAGAAGTAAAGAATTTTGTCCAGGTTTGCACGGGCGCGTTTTTCACGCGGTGATTTTTTTTTTGCTCACTGGATATTCAACGCACTGTTTAGCGCAGAGAGTTGAAAATCCAACAGTTTGTTTTTTGACGTGCTGGAATGCGCTCTGTTGGATTCTCAACCCTCGGCTCAACTCCGAGAGTTGAAAATCCAAGAAGTTAAGGTTTTTGACTGATAGCATGATTTTAGTAAGTTACTTTTGTTTTATCATTATTAATGGTAGGCATTTAGTAATATAACATTTTACAATTGCATGTTGGGGAATATTGGGATTCATTTTATTGGATTCTGATAAAAGCCTATGCTAGAATTTTGAGTGTGACTAGCGCAAATAAGGGCGGGCCACACGCATCACTTTCGTATATTGGACCTATGGACCAACGCACACTACACACTTTATTGTATGTAAATGCGTTGCGCTGCGGGCCGGTGCGTCTGTGACGTGCGCTTGACCGCTCGAATAAACAGCCTGCAATCATAGCCTGTTTCCTGTTTTTATGAGAAGACTAGCGGCCCGTTAATGCCGTAATGCTTCGCATGGGTGCCATGCAAACAAATCATCGCGATTTCTGTTCTTTATCTAAGTTTAATATTGGGTTGTGGAGGTCAGATAGGCAGTCGCTCCATGTAAAATACTGGTATTCAGTTGCATCCTGTTAGACTGGAAGCCGACCGTATTATATACACATTAAGCACCTTCTGGAATAAATGCTCTATGATTGTGAAAACTGCAAAGAACTAAATAGTCCAGAGGCGTCTCTAGCCCATGTAGCGCCCGTGTGCAAACATTACCCAAGCGCCCCCTAGTAACCGCCTGACGCAGGTCCTCACCGGACACGGAAGTTTCGGGAGGTTCCTGCACATCATCAGGCGGGAGGAAACGCCCGGGTGTCACCATTGCCAGGATCGCCCAGAGGACACGATGGAGCACACGGTGGAGGTCTGCCCCGCTTGGGCGGAGCACCGCCGTGTCCTCGTAGAGGCGATCGGCAGCGGCGGCGACCTCTCGCGCCCGACCCTGGTGCAAGCCATGGTCCGGGGCGAGAGGGAGTGGGAGGCAGTCACCTCCTTCTGCGAAGCAGTCATGCTAGCGAAGGAGGTGGCGGGACGGCTCCGGGAGAGAGCCTCCCGTCCCAGCCGCCGCGGGAGACGCTCCGGGCGTCGGGAGCCGCGTGACGACTCCCGGCCACCGTAGGCGCGGGCCTGCGGGCGGAGAGTAATGGGTAGCTCACCGTCTGATCAGGACCAGGCCCGTGCCGGACGGCGCGTACCTGTTCCACGCGCGCCTCAAAGAGATGTCAACATCGAGGAGGGGCCCCATAGGGCCGAAGCCTGCCGGGTCAGCGGGATTGTCCGAAAGGGTTACCGCTGGCCCGGAACATAAAGGGCTTAGGAAGGAACACGGGTGGGTTTTAGTCAGTAAGAGTCTGACACTCCCTTCCGCTCCACCCAGAGCGGGAGGGGTCATTTGATGATTTCCAATCAGAAAAAAAAAGCGCCCCCTAGTAAGCGCGCGGTCAAAATGGAATGGGTACAAAGTTCAAGTAACAGCACATCAAGTTACCACAAATTGTCAAATTTCCCCAATGGATAATTGTTTGGAAATGAAGAAGAAATTCGTCGGTTTTGGATGCCATGGTGTGCTGTTGACTGTATATTTAGAATTATACAGGGTGGTCTGGTGTTTACCCTAACAAGCCAAAACGTACCCATGTTAACATGTTTATATAGATGTTATGTTACATCATATCAATGTCCAAATTTTGAAATTTCTTCATTCTAATTACGACCTGGATATCAAACAAAGTTCAATATCAATGGGAACATTTGACTTTGGGAAGCTCACTGCGAGCGAGGGCCACTGTACACATGGGTAAAAAGTATTTTTAGGAAGGAAAGAGTGACAAGAAAAAACAAAGCACATGATTATGGTTTTTTTTTTCAAAAAATGTTTTGTTTTTTCAGTTTTTAGACTGAAATTTGGTAGCGTAACTAAATAATTTTTGACGAGTGCTCCGACCCCGTCAGTTGTGCTTGTGGCAGACTAATATTCAGCTAATATCAAAATTAAATCTTACTTATTAGGTAAATTTCAATCAAAAGAAAAGCCGCAAATATGAAGTAAATTTCATATTTACATGTTTACTCAAATATAAAACTTAATCCATGGCGCCAAGGCTTATTTCGCAAAATTACGTGTAGCGAGCGGTAGAACAGTGCGACACGCGCCACGCGTGCTCAAGCTTTTCAGAAATGCCGCGCGCTTGACTTTCGTCCATGGCATGGCAATTTGTAACTTTATTGTCTATCCCAAACAGTTGAATTCGCATTATTCGCAATATGATTGTCGGCGTGTTTTCAAACGAATCATTTTAACAGGTGCCGCCGAGCGATGCGACACTCACTACTACACTCAAAATATAATCTTTAATAATGTGTAATAAGGTTTATTTCATGTTGAAAAAAAAGTTAATATTGTAAAAGCTGCTCGCGCGCTCGTGGCGCGGCTTGCTTTGGTGTAGTACGACAAATATAAGAAGAGCTCCAGATGCTATACAAAATGTATGGAAAGCGGAGCTCTTTTTACGTTGGTCATTGAAAGTGCCGCGGCCGGCCATCGCGCGCGCCGGGTGAGGCTCCGAAGCGAGCGGCGCTCGGCGCCCCCTAGGACCGCTGCGCCCGTGTGCATCGCACACCCCCTGCACAATAGGTAAAGACGGCCCTGAAATAGTCACTCAGATAGAAAAATACGGTTTATTTTTTAAAGTTAGTATGACCTAATTTATGAACCTCGGTAGTAAAGTACCTACTTATGATAAAGTCATCATAGGGATCCTAGAAGTGTCAAAAAGAATCGATATTAAAAATAAAATCGATATCCATTTCGAAATATCGAATAAAAATTATCGATATAATAATAATAATAATAATAATATTCCACAACTATCACACAACGCCGTCTAGTCTCAAGCTAAGCAGAGCTTGTGTTATGAGTACTAGACAACTGATAAACATACTTATATATTTCTAAATACATACATATATAGATAAATTACACCCAGACACAGAACAAATGATCATGCTCATCACACAAACATTTGTCCTGGGTGGGGATCGAACCCACGACCTCCGGCATAGCAGTCATAGTCACTGACCACTAGACCAACAGGCCAGTCTTCAAAAAAGTATTTGTACTCTATGAGATTACTTATATTTCCAATATCTTAAATTCTTTCTATGACATGCTATAAATTCGAGTGGCCATACGATGTGTTTGTTTTTATTTGTATTTACTGAAGTTAAGATTAGCTTAGGGGTTAGGTTATTTCTGTCCGAGCAGGCAGTCAAAAAATAAAAAATCAGGTCTTCTTTTTTACGGATCTGAATTCCAGCGGTTTTAGTCAGAGGCGACAACGTTGTTGCTATTGGAAATATATCGTATTTGATATATTTTCGATGCTCGATTTATCGAAAAACTAGATATCGCCAAAAATATCGTTATATCGATATTTTTTCTACAAGCCTGAGTCACAAGTATTTTACGTTGCAAAAGTACTGGTTTATTATGAAACATGTAATAAGCATGGACTTATTATAATACCAGTTACTTGGTATTATATTATGTCCATGGTAATAAGTCATTCTATGTTGCAATTTGTTTTTTATGACTTGTGTTAATAAGGGTCCCAATCCCTTTCTCTCTGCAAGCCGGATATTGCTTGATATAAATACACAGGACACAATAACAGGATTGGGGGCACAAATGAACATATTTTGTACAATATAGTATTTATAATTGGATTAGCTACGCTCCATGGTTTCACCAACATATAAGTCGTGATCCTATAGGAATATTGGGATATAAGGTATTTTATGTCCTAATCCAGGTCATGGTATAGCCATGTTGTGTCAAATTCCATCCAAACGCGTCCAGCCGTTTTAGCGTGAAAGCGTAACAAGCAAACATAAAAAGCAAATTTTGTATCTTTTTATTATTATTAGTTTTTTAATGTGACAGTTACGAATGTTGCAATAGAAAACAATTTTAAGGCCAAGGGGGACATCTTGTAAAATAGTGTTAGTTTGCAGTGCTTCTACTTATTATAGGTTTATTGTTTTCTTTCAAACGTAGTACCTACTATTAGTTCGCTTAAAATTTGCATCGATAGTTGGGTTAACATAAACGTCCAAAAACATTTTTAAGGTCGTCGTGTCACGTCACTTTGTATGGTAAAAATGCTAAAATAAAAATATTTAACTGCATTTGGTTTTAATCTGTTGCGCAATTACGTACGTATAGTAAAAGTGCGCAGTCCTGCACACCCCTACCATATTTCAAGTTAAACAAATATCAACTTAATTTCAATTAAGAGATGACAATTAAGTTGAATTCAGAGTGACTAGCACTACTGAAAAGTTATAAAAATGTTTGAAGTTGTAGCGTAAACTGAACGTTGTGTAGGATTTAAAGTTATTTTTCCATAAACTCATATTTGTTTACATTTTTGGCAAATAAATCGCGAATGCCAGGTATCTACATAATGATCAAGTGTCAGCACGAACTGATAATTAGTTCATGTGAAATTGGGGAGCAAACACGTTATTAACTACGTTCACTTGACGTGAGTTTCCCTAGACATTATTTAACACCTCGCATCACGAGGCAAGACTGCGCTCTAGATTTTTGATCCCCTACCATTCTCGGCATTTTCATATCTACCGCAAAATCTATACATCTAAACATCTATACTCCATCCATACATATACATGATGATAATAAAATTGTTTTAAGTTTTTTTACTATATTCATATGTAACTTTATAGGTCTTTATCATCTGCCTAGCCTTTTCCCAACTATGTTGGGGTCGGCTTCCAGCCTAACCGGATGCAGCTGAATACCAGTATAACTTACCAGTGTAATTATAGGTACATACTACTCGTATAACAAAAACCAATAAAAAAATTGTAGATATGTCTCTGTCTGTTTGTTCTGGCTAATCTCTGAAACGGCTGGACCGATTTTGACAGGACTTTCACTGGCAGATAGCTGATATTATAAGGAGTTGGCTACTTTTATTGTAGAAAAAGAAAAAAATAAAACCCATGAAGTCAAATATGCACGCGAACGAAGTCGCTGGCACATGTTAATCAATAAAGTAAATCATAACTTTACGATTATTTCATTTTTATAGTTAACTTGTTTTATAGTTAACTATATTCTTGTCGAGATCCCTTTGTAAGTATCGCCGGCAGGTATGTCTACCTTTGGGGTCGCGGGCGCACAGAGTGGGGACTCTATCCGCCCACCAAGTGCCCCCAGGGAAGACAGTGGCACAGTGGTCAAGTGCTGTCGTGAATAGCGAGGCTCAGGGGAGGCCCTTTTACAGTCTTTCCACGGATGTGCCCTACAGGCGTTGCACGGGGGGGTTCCGGAATTGGACTTTTTAGAGAAACGGGACCACCCTTATGTGCGCTCCTCGGAGGTTGTGTGCCTTTTGAAGGTTTCCCACGGAAAAAGAGGTAGGTATGTCTACCTATCAGCTATTTCAATAAAGATCTTCTTATTCCTGATGTGAACTTTTCCTTATCGCCGTCACACGGCTGGAAATAATAGATGTACCCCAACGTCGCTCGCTTGCCGACTCGGTTTTTTCTTTACATTTTGTAAACAAGGAATGCTTTGTAAACGGGAATTCGGTAACATAATGTATTACCAGATTTTTCCCGCTACTCTTTTTCTTCTTATTGAGATTAGGCTATCATTTGTTATTCTTGTAACGTAGTTTCTGGTTCGTTTGCATCTGGCATTAGAAATATTATTGTAATATCAAATTTTCAAAATGTTATTTTGTAATTGTAACTAGGTTGTTATAGTTCCTACAGAAAAGCATGTCACGGTGTAGTATAAACCGAGTATACTGACTGGCATTTGAGTTAATGACCGATTTAGGACTGAGTTCACCAAAATACCTCTATACCCTACATTTTTGACAAGTTTTTGATATTTTTGTCTGTCGCCGAGGTGAGACTGCGACTAAATTTTGAACGTTTTAAATTACGAGAATTGGCCTTCAGATAAGTATATTTTACCCGTAGATTAAAATTGTCGTCTGACTAGTATGGAAAAACTGTCAAAAATTCAAAATTTATTCTCAGAATAAGACTTTTTTATGTAGGTACCTATGAAAGTTTGGTGGGATTTGCCCTTAATCATATAAAACGCTAACTATTGCAATTTCGAAACTTTCTAAGTTACAAAAGACAACGAAGCTGAGTGTTGTAATTAAAAGAAAAAGAAACTAATAACATCTTCATGAATCATCTAGACTACAGCCATTGTTGGCGAGAGGTCTTTTCGTTTTTCTTCTGTTTTTCAAAAGTGCCGCCTTCACGATGCTGGAGACTGTATTAAAAGGTTTTTATTCTGAAAGCTACTTCACCTGTCGCGCCATTGTTGGTCCAGTTCCGCTCGCGGACAATGAATGGTTTGAGTCTTGTATAAATGTTATACATACTTATTTTGCTAATACCTTAGCTAAAACCCTATTCAAATACTATATGTAGATAACTATTGGAAATTGGCATCTGAAGTGCATAAGTACTTACTTTCATTTTCGTGATTACAGTTTACAGGTGAAGTTAAGTTGTCTGTTATCTCAAATACGGACAATGTCTTCGCAATACTAGATAATGACAATTAATTCGCCGCTATAATTAAGCTCTTTTTATCTCTACGGACTCGGCATGATTCACTTTACGTAATTAGGTTTGTGCTAATTCGCTCAATATATCTTTTGCTTTCACTACGCTCACTAAGTGTTGCTGTAAAATAAATGGAAAGTTATAAATTTATTTTGCGATTTTTTTAGTTCCTTTCTCACAATGACATTCTCACATGTTCCTTTTTGACAATGATACTAAAAATGCAGAAGATTCTTTTTGAGCAACAGGATCAGAGGGGCAATTCTCGTGATTTTAAGAACGATCACAGTCTGATCTCAGTGTCAATCTGTAAACATAGGTACGTCTAATTTCCCTACATTTTGACAAGTTTTTGACATTTTTATTTGGCGCCGCATTTTGAACGTTTAAAATTACGAGAATTGACCTGGTGTCGTACGCCCTGAGCGTGCTTAACGTGTAATTTGACTTGTACAGATTGAGATAAACCTTCTCACACTGTGCACACACGTTTATTCCAATCTCTTTATTACACTTGTTAAATTGCTACCTTAGGGGAAGAAATAATGTAGTAGGTACAATAAATAAATAGAGTTGCTTTCTGTGTCACGCAACGCCGAAAGTACGGAAGGAGGATTGTGTTAGTGCGTGTTGGTAAATTTGTTTTCTCTACAATTCAATACATTTTGAGTGGAACATTATTTGCATGACAAGTCGTGCAAGTTCACGTGACAACAATACCGATGATTGGCGTGGCGCGAACACAAATTATGGGTGGAAATCGAAAGTGCCGACGTCATGTTCACCCAAATTTGCTACATATTGGCAATATTTAAATTCGTTATGTGTTTCAAGTAACAAAATGCAAAATTTACGAGAGGAGCGGTTATGTTGTCATTCATCTTTGTCTTATGCAAACTGGCAGGAAACGTATGGATAGAATAAATACTTAGGTATTACTCAAATATTTCGTTACTTTAGTATTTTCATTTTTGAGTCGTTGCCGTGCAATAAATAGACCGCGTCTAATTATTTCCTCACACGTGCCGAAATACGACTTAGGTGCTATTTTGTTGGTAGAAGGATAACTACGGGTTTTTGTACATTATTATTTACCTAGTAACATTTAATTTTGAATTACCAATCCAGCGTTTTGTGACGTTTCGAGCGATGATAGTGAGTTCTAATAACGATGACAACGCCGCAGTGGCACATGTCATTTTCAATTGATAGGTACTCGGCCGCATCGCTGTAATCCGCAAACGTGTCCAGAGAACTGGCAGTAACTATCAGGAAAGTATATTATGTAAAATGAGTATTAAAAATCTCGAAAAAAAAAAATTCGTTCGAGTTTAATTTACGTTTACTTTATGCGCTCGCACCAGTCGCACCAGGCCCCAAAGGACACAGAGTAATAAATAACATTGACATAAAATTACTTCAAAAAGTATAAAAACCTACCCAGGAATTAGTGAAATAAGTTACGATAATAATCAGACACGTTTATATAAATATCCGGTTTCCATTTCCGTGATATGATGTCGTTGTTTCATAATAATATGCAATCACGTCCAATCCAAACAAAACAAATAATTATATGCCTAATAGATACATGAACATTATTTATAAAACGATATTTATACCTCAGCTTTGGATCTTGTATTATGCTCATAAACTTTATGCTAATGGTAATGTTTCTGAAAGATAGTATCTAAGTATTAGATAATAACTTTCATAGCTGTAACTAAAAAACAAAGTTATCTTTTAGAAAAATAACAAAAAATTGGCGTACAAAATGCACATTATTTTGTTGCCAGTTCTGGTGAAATAGTCATAAAGGAGCCCTTGTATTCGTTTAAAATGTATTGCCCCAAAGTGGAATAGTACCTATTGATAATGATAATAAAAGAGGAAACTATATCTACTAATTCAATAAGAAAATACAATTATACTGATAAAGTTACATACAGGGATACTGATAAAGAGAAATATTTAAATGTCAATGTACTGTAGTGTATACATGTAATATTGTTTACAGTACCTATACAGGAAATAGGAACGCGTGTATTTTATTTGACGGAATATATCATTATTTCAGCCGAAAGACGTCCACTGCTGGACATAGGCCTTACCCAAGCACCTCCACTTCGACCGGTTCTGTGCTTCTCGCATCCAACGGGTTCCTGCGGCTTTCACAAGGTCGTCGGTCCACTTTGTGGGAGGTTTTTTAATGCTGAAAATAAGACCTCAATATTTGATCTAGGTTATTTAGTAAAATATGTATGTCAATGGGGACATTATCGTACCTATTTGAATGTATTATAACCCTAGTTTAGATGGAAAAGGTACCTTACCAAAGGTTATTAGGCCGGTGGTATATAAGGCCCGCGCGTGCAATCACACAGATATAATTTTTTACAATGATTTCATTAATTAGGGTTTTCTATGTTTAATCGAACTAGCTGTTTAACCACGGATATCAAACTAGTACTCAGTGCTTCTCCTCCACATTTATTAGGTATACCTACGCACAGTCAAAGTGTGGAACACTGCCAGCGTTTGTGTTCCCTTCCCGTCTGCCTTCGAAGTATAAGAATGAACAGGCAGCTTCTGGGCACGCTCGTTCCATCATAGACCTCATCTATCGCTTTCCGTCAAGCGTGATCGAGGTCAAGGGCTGGCTCATTCAGTAATAAAAAAATAAATTTAAAAAGTAACAAGTCCTTGAGGATATTCGTGGCACCAACTAATTAATCAGCTTGCTAGACAATGATGATGGAGTAGGTAAGTGGAAGTTAGGTAGATAAGTGTCCCTGTTTTATTCCCGTAAAGCCAGAACAGACACAATGGCTCTGCGGTTGCATGTTGTGAAAAATATTAATTCCCAGTCAGAGCTTCCCTCTACGTTTGAATGTTCTGGTTGTTACATCAGTACCTTTAATGAGACAATTATTGTCTAGGTACTAGCGGGAGCTACGACGAACGTTTTTCAAGATCTAAATTGGTTGCAATTCGCTGTTCGTAGAATAGGTACCGGCTAATAGGATCGCTAATGATGCACAGGACGACGAAGGACTAGAAATCCGACCCTAAACGGACTGCATAGTGGAAAACAAAATGTTCCTTACGGTACTGGTTGGTTCTTTTTGAAAATTCGATCATTTGGATCGTGATTTACATTACACAACAAAGGAAACAAAAATACAGAAAATAGCGTATTTCTAAATGTTACTACTGATTTCGTAAAGATATGAAGATACAGTAGGAAGGTAACACACAATTTATAAGTCAAACTGCGACTAACACCACTTTATTTTTATTACAGAGTTTCGTGGTAAACACGAGTTAAACGACGAATAAAATCATATTACTTTCAGTAATAAATCTATATTTGATGCAAATTGACACCGCGCAATATTATTTGATGGTTCCTATCTAGGATTTTGGGAGCAAACACCGCTCACAGCTCCCATAACCATGCCCAAGTGAAGAGGAACAAATGATGTAAACCAGGCCGAAAGTCCAAGCAAGAATGATTCGTAATCCCAGATAGTAGAGTCTCAATTTATTCGCGGCTGTTACATTTATGATACTACTTAATCTTGGATCCAAGATTAAGACCGCCATTACTGGAAAGCGATCCTCTATTAAACTAATGGTACTTACGAATCAAATATTTTGATTAGGAAGTGTACGTATTATTGTTCTTGAACGCTAGCCCTAAGTACAATGTGTGTCAGATCAAAAGTCACCTACTCTGCTACAAAAGACATTATTCTTTTAACTTTTATTAAACTTGCAGGCATGACTGAATCAAATAACAATATATTGGCTTTTAAAGCTCAAGATAGAAATCAATATTCTATTCTAAAATTTAAGCAGTAAATATCAGCCCTCAAGTTAAATCGTTCAGTCGAGTTTATGTTACAAGAAAAGTAAATATCCAATCAGATACGTAATGACTGAAGAGCATATTATAAGGGCTGATTTTTCAATAGTCAGATAAGTTTATCTGTATACTAAATCTGTATCTGTGTACAAAAACTCTGTATAATATCAATAGTTTAGTGATTTTTTATTTCAGCTGATAATATAAGTAACTAGCTTCTGCCTGCGACTTCGTCCACGTTAAATTTCACCCTCCCCCCATTCACCCTCTTATGGGTGGAATTTTGAAGAACCCTTTCTTAGTGGATACCTACTCTTCACAAATAACACACCCTCCAATTAATATCATGTCTCTAGGACCGGTTTAGGCTGTGTGTTGATATATCAGTCAGTCAGGACTTTGAATTTTATATTTAAAGATGAACACCACCCAGAATAAATTACCTATTACACGGTTTAGCATGCCCACCTGCTGAGCATGGGGCCTGGCTCCGATCCTCAGGTGGGGGCAATGTAATTTTGTTTTTCCATTAGAAATATCCGGCCGATTTATTTGAATGTTGTCCCGTTTAAAGGCTGGAGTTTAAAAGGGGTTAAAAAGTCCTCCCCTCTCTGGGGAATATACTATATATATACATAGGTATTGATATCAGCTAGAAGAAAAAAATAGAATTTTATTGTAACTAGTACTTAGGCAAGCCGTTTATTTTCTTCGAAAGGTTCACAGTCAAGGGAACGTTTATAAAATTAATAATTCAACTCACATGGCACGTGCAACGCGTTTGTTCAGCATGAACATTAGTCCAATATACGTCATAGAACTCTGCGTTTAAAATAAAGTCGTATATAATATTTGTTCTATGTTCCGTGTCTCTTTTGTTTCCTAATTGGGCCCATAATTCAAAACGGACACATCTACCTTCGCTGTTCAGTTATGTTTACTAACATAACATTATTTTCGGATCGGTAAATACATACTGCTCTCAAAACGGTGAAGGAAAACATCGTGAGGAAACCAGCATGTCCTAGAACCAACAATTCGATGACATGTGACATTTACATCCGCACTGGGTACGCGTGATAGATTACAGCCCACTCACTGTCGAAGAGAGCAGGCCTGTGTCTCAGCAGTGGGAACATTATAGGGTGATTATGATGAGGTAGAAATACATAATTTCACCAATTATGGCAAGTCGCAGGTTACAGAAGGTGAGTTAATGGTGAAACACAGGCACAAATCCAGACTTCGGGCGGCTACTGAACAATTCTAAGTGGAAAAACAAAAAAACCCTTTTCCGACTTGAAGATAGAAGCCAGAAGCTCGTACTCAGTAAGCGAAAACATGAAAAATTAACACTTAAAGTACATTAAATGGAAGGTGACGTGGAAAGAGGAATACCGTAAAAACCCAGCAGATGCTTAATTAGCGCAAACAAAGCTCGTTGTTAGCCTCGGAAAGCTTTATTCGGATAACTTTCGTATTGTTCATGTAGTCTGCATAGAAACTGTGTCTGTTTTGAGGATCATCAGGATCCAAACTATTAGGAGAAACGAACTTGTGCCTAGAGAAGGCAAACTTACTTCACGCAATCCCCTCTGTCTCGTTTACGTGATATTATTATTCGCTATACCATAATATAATAGTAAATCAGAGAAACTACAAAGATATAGCTATTTCTGCTTTTTGCTTGAGTAATATAGTGTTTATATTTTTTTTTGTTGGTGGCGTGTACCAGCTGACATATGGCAAATAATTTAATTTAGGCAATGTTTTGTGTTTCGTAATGTTAATTAGGTATACTTGTATAGAAGCAAGTTTTACTAACTGAACAGACAGCTGTGCTGCTGGGGAGTTTGTTGCGACACTTCTTCCTAGCTAAAGTACTAGGAAATGGTGAAGGGCGGGTGTTTTGGGGGACAGTGTTGACGTTCAAAAAGTATGATTCAAAATCAAAATCAGCCTAGTTTGAATAAATGACTTTTAATTTTGATTGCACCTAGCCTCTAACGTTTTATAAGGGCCCATGTAAGATTCTGTGAAATATAATATTTTGAACCAGAGGTCATTTCTATGGGAGGCTTTAAGTCAAATTAACACCACACAAGCGGTAGTGCGGCAAAAAGATCCCCATCGCCACCTCATAAAAATAGGTATATATCTCGTAGACTTCAGTTTGGCCAGAAACCCATAAACCGGTAATTGAAGTATAATTTCTGTTTATTGGACTGAAGCTGAAGCTTTTAATAATGTCAATTAAAAAAGAACAACAACAAGACTTTTCCAATTAACTACTGTAATTTAGCACGCCAGGATCAGATATTAATTAATATTCTGTATTTACCGGGAGCTGGAACAGAGAGAATTTTTAAATGAAATAAACTGTATGACGATTAATTAAAATGTCAATAAGTAGGTATTTATTTTTACGTAAATACATAGGTATTTAATACTTTATGCACAAGTAAAAAAGTACTGTACAAAGGCGGACTGAATGCCTGAGTGAGGCATTTTCTACCAGTCAACCTTAGGGTGATGCCAAAACATGGCAGGTGCAACATACGGGGTAAATAGCAAGGAAATGACTATGAAATACAATAATAAATACTAATACAAAGATAGATACATATATAAACCAAATGAACTCTCGGTAGAGGAGTTTTAAGTATTTTTAAGTATACTAATTTAAATATGGATCACTGTGTCTGAATTAAAAATAAATAATAATAAGAAAAGAGGAGAAAACGAATCCAGCAAATCAGCGCTGGGATGTTCCGGCCAACTTCTGACGGATACGTTCACGTGCCTTCATTTTAAAAGATAACCGACTGGATGCCAACCTGATGTTCAGAGGGAGCAAAGAAAGTAAAATGAATGAAGCCAGAAACGTGAGTGGAACGAAGATTTTTATTATGGGCAGAGCATAAATATTTAATTCGGGATGTCATGTAAGAAGGAGCAGTTGGTTTGTCAGTTGACGTAGTCAGAGCTCCCAATCAACTCTCTGCGCTGGCGAATGGGTAACCATTTTAAAAGCAGTCGGTGCTCGGATATAAGGTCATACTTATGAAGATCGAAAACGAATCGAATGCATTTATTGGACGGTCAAGTTTATTGAGGAGATCTGCATTCAGGTCATAGTAACACACGTCACCATAGTCAATTATGGGAAATATTAGGGACTGTACAAGCATTGCCTTTATGTGTGAAGGGAGAAGGTTTTTCAATCGATAGATCGACCGCAACATTCCGGTGACTTTATTACTTACAGTCGTGACCTGCTTTCGCCAGTCAAGACAAGTGTCGACATGCAGACCAAGATTCTTAACATCAGAGCTAAACGCGATAACTGAGTGGTCGAAGATTACAGGTGGCACAGTTAAGCCATTCAGCTTCCTCATGCTGTGGGTTATTAATTGTGGTTTAAACGAAGGAGGGTTTTCTAAGAAGCCAAGTTATGGAACAAGTTAGTGCGGTACTCATAACGAGACCAGTTGTTCTATTCTGCAAAAATCTCTCCGTTAAAACTTAGGTGAAGTGAGCTGTCAATTGTGTCAATTTCTAGCATCAGGCGAAATGACAGCTCACTTCAAACTCGCTTCACTAACCGTATGTCCAACTTACTGTATACACCAACCCTACAACAGTATGAAAAACTTACTCACTTGCTGGAGTGTCCTAAATTTCCATCCAGAGGCTTATTTAATAAAAGCTACACGCGATAATAGCACAATACATCAATTTTTTTTTGTCGTAGCTTAAGTCTTTATACGATACAATGTGTCAATTTTAACTAATACATCTCATTGCCAACTTTATGAAATTGGCCCCTGCACTTTTGAAAAACGAATTAATGTCACGGATGTTGCGATTAACATCTGCCCACCCACTAGGCCCAAGGGATTTAGAAGAATACCATCTCATCCTTTCGGAAAGAAGATGAAGAAGCATCACATATTCCTTATCTCAGCTTAAAAGATGTATCCTATGATACGTTTTGCTGACCCTTTTTCTCGGTGCGGTATCGAATCGATATCTAATACGTGGGGTATTGGCACCCAGAGAGGAAATTGTTACTGAACGTATATGTATACTACCTAAAATACTGTACGGCGAAATATTTTCAGTTGATTTTATATTAAAGATTCAAAACACAGTGGGACTTTTAGGAATCATGTATTGAAAAAAAGATTGTAGAAAACCGTTTATGTAGTATATTTAGGAAAAATTAATTCATTTGTGGAGTAAAAACTTTTCTGAAATGTCTTTTTTTTTTTATTAAAGTAACATTTCTCAGTATACAGATAAGTCACTTCCACTCAACCAGAAATCATAAAAGCAATCTATTTAAAAGTAAGAAGAAGAAGAATTAGCATTGCCATTCAACGTGGCAATGCTGCCAGTCTTCTGGGCACGTTTCCGGATGACAGCGATGCGGACGAGTACTTCGACGCCTAAGTGTCCTTTGTTTTGTATTTATTTGTATAGTAAGTTAGTTAGTTATTTAATTTAGTATCTAGTGTAAATAGTTTGTGTTATACTTATTAAAATAAATTCATTAATTACCAAATAATTTAAAAGTAAGGACTTAAAAGTAATGAAATGCGTCATTTTATTACATATTTCCATCTTTCTTTTTAGTATTTTCAGGGTGGAGCGAAATGCGTTCTGAGTATAAATCTAAAGTTTATGATTCATCATTTCAGCCAAAAGACGTCCACTGCTGGACATAGGCCTCCCCCAAGCACTTCCACTTCGACCGGTTCTGTGCTTCTCGCATCCAACGGGTTCCTGCGGCCTTCACAAGGTCGTCGGTCCACCTTATGTTTATGATTATTAAGTGAAAATACTTTCAGCATAATTATTTGGTTGTAATATTCCAATTTAGTATTCTGAGTCACGGCAGCTTAAAATTGAATATGTGTAGACGTTCTAAAGGTATAGTTTATAGATCTAATAAAAACTAAAAATGTAGGTGCCTAATTATTTTTTTTGGGTAAAAAAGAAACTAGGTACTTGAAAACATGGTTTTAACAACACTTTTAAATGTCTAATATGTCTATAGTCGAATAGACGGTGTAATTTGTAAGTAAAATCTGTTAATTCATTAAATAGGTCAGTATGCTATGCTGGCCTAATTTCTACGAAGCCAAGCTTATCTGTTTGTTTGAGATGACTACCTTACAACAACGAGTCTACTGCCTGTTGACTAACCACATACTAAGTGCTTAGTCAATGGTACTTGATTCAAACCGTATGCCCTTCGGACGGTGCCGATGATTTCCTAGCTAGAAGATCTCCTGTAGAGGAGTATGTAATCTGCAACATCTGATGAATGACAATGAACCTTAAGCTACTTGGACAATTAAAACTGCTTCCCTATTGTGTGGCAATTCCTTTTTACTTTAAAACTGCGCAACGGATACGTGAACGCTTGTAAAATGTTCAGCTCTCAGTTTTTGCGCGCGCTCCGTTGGGAGCTGATACAAGCGCCCCATTTATTTTTAATCCCGCTCGCAAAGCTCGTGAAACAGGTGGGACTGGTTCGAAGAGAACCCTGCGCCATATATTAAGATCTGTCTACCTACGAATTTTTCCCGCGACTTGTAGCTACTGGATACTTATAAAAACGACGAGGCGCATCACATAAAAAACTTTTATGTTGAATAGTAAGGAGGTATGCCTTGTTTTAGGGCGAGGAGGGATCGTAAACTTTCGTTTTATCCATGGAGTTCTCTTAGATTGAGTTGCGACCTCCAGCAAACTAGATAAATATCTTTATGAGATTTATAGTTTATTCTCTTGTTGATGGCGTGGCAATTATTTTTAACAATTCAACTTTATGTTACTTTAATGTTAAATCGTTTGAATATTTTATATATTGTTCTTTCACTGAAGCCCGCAGTCCTCTTCGCTGTTTTTTAATTAAAATAATAATTATTATAAAAGACGGTGAAATATTATTTTCTGATACGTAATACTTTTCAAGAAAATTTCGTGTCTTTGCTGAACTATCGTAGCTTGACATTGACTGGGCAAATTAATGTTGCAGGAACGGATAAAATGATATTATTCATTTTGCTAAACTTACCTTGCTACACAGCGAATATAATCCTTGTTCTTTAGAGATAAATACCTGCCACTTGCCAACCTTTTCCGAGCGAGATACCTCGTGTATTACGTCATGTTAAGGGGTTATAGGGTTAATCGATGCTATCTAGAAGGTTAGATATGATGTTTCATGCATAGGGAGAAGCGGTTTTCCGGTTAACTTACCAACGTAATTGCGTGTTGGGTCCCGGGTACCCGGACATAAAGAAGGTGCAGTGATCGCATGAATGGTTTCTTTTAATAGACTTCTTTATTCGCCATCGGTTTCCACTTTTATTGTTCTTCGACGACGCGTACGGTAGAATAAAACAAGGCTTTAACACTGTTAATTTCTCAGATTAAAATAAAATGGTTTTACTAAGGTAAATAATAGGGGTTTGTGTTTGCCTTCCTTCACAGGTTTTGCCAAAGAAACAGTATCGCGTTCGCGTGCCACTGCAGCGTGATATTTATGATTTCAAACATTGCTGCCTTACCATCAAAGCTGCCTTATTTGTGAAATGTACGCTAATGTCTCATATTTCAGACACAAAGGGGAAAGCGCCACATATTTCAAATTTTCTTACGTTTTTTGCAATTTGCAGGTCAGGGTCAGGTTGTATGTTGAAAAAATATGGTTCACGATTCGTATTTACAGAATTATGAGAATTATAATCAGTAAAATCATCAATACAAGAAATATCAATTAGTAAGATTATATGAACGGACAGGGTTGTATTGATGAATTTAATCATTATAATTCTGTATAAATATACATACTTGTTACGGTCGCGAATAATATTTTGTTCAAAACACGACTTGACACTGACCTCGAAAAAACGTAAATTTGAATTTCGCGATCTACCCTGGCACTTTAGCTTATTTTTCGACACTCTATTTCATTTGAACTAGGTAAACCGTTTTAGCTAATTGTTCCCGAATTGTTCCCGTTAGATGTACGGCTGACAGCGGTACAATTTATTGCCCAAATTCAAAAGCAACCTCTAATCGGAGAATTCTGTGATCATGTACCTACCGGGGTTTGAATAGAGTATGGTTTCTTTCGTATCTACAGTACGTTAGATTAAAGGAGGGACTACTTTAAGGAAACACTCCCTTAGTAGGTACTCATGACAATGAACAATTTTTACGATGGGATCAACACTGAAGTATGAAAAAAAATCTGCTGTTTCTAAGATGAACACGATCTAAGTTGAAACAGCTGTTTTTCTTCACATTTCGGAGTAAAATTTACTATACCACCTTATAGGATGTCCCTCATTTAACCTCACATACTGTATACGATTAGTCGTGTCTACATATAGATATTCTGATGGCTTATACTTATGGTGTGTCTGTCAATCCGTCGTAAAGGGTCGTGAGTGGCATTCGTCTTTGTATCTTCTCTGTGGACACGTGTGGTGTGTTCTGTGTGTACACATGCCTCTAATGAGTATCTTTGAGAGTAGGCTTACATTCATCCGCTATATACAATACGGCTGTTTAAGACCATGTAAACGAATGCCAAGATATAGCGGCTGCTAATTTTAGAACTGTTTGTAAAAGTTTAACGTGTGAGAAGTTACGAATAACTTCTCATATTAAATTCCGTCAAATAAAACTTTACTCATAGTTTTATGACCTTGACATTTGAAATAAATGGTTTGAGTTTGGGTTTTACATAATGAACTTTTGTCTCCTACTTACATACGGTATGTAAGTTACATATTCTAAGTTATATGTAAATTAAATACCGTTTGGTCCCTTTGTAAAAGCGGGACACTTTTGCTCTGGTTGGGGACAACGGGACAGACAGCCTGAAAGCGAGACTGTCCCGCCCAAAGCGGGACGAATGGTCACGTATACCCTGTTCGTTACTTCCGTGGGGTCTTAAAAAAACTCCGCAAACAAGAAACGAATTGCTTCAAATATTTGTACAGGACCTCTTAGCATGATAACGAGGAATAAGCGTCAATTTGAAGTGACAATCAAATAAGTCAAACAGTTCAGTCTTTAATAATATAATCACACGTAAATGGCAGATGCCATTTACGTGAATTTATGGCAATATAAATTCAGAGAATACTACCTCACGCAACCATTTTCTTAAGGCCGGGCCTACAATATCTATAAGTAAGTGCCAATGACGTCAGAAGTTATCATTCTATGTAGCTTTGGCTTATCAGTCTTTGTACGAAGCTTTAAGGATCATTGCCTGCGAGAAATCCATGTGAGGACGGAAAACAATGAAATCCATAATATTCTATAAATAAAACGACCCAGTGTTGTCTAAACATACCTTTAACGAGTCAACGTAAACCTTTGTACCGAAGTTTTAAACGGCTTAAAGTTTTAGGAATAAGTGTGTTAGGAACGAGTGGGTTTTATGAAAATCCGAGAAAAAGGCTAATTCTCTTTCGTACATTTTTATTAAAGTTTCAATCTATCAATTAGTTTAGGCTATCACAGGACACTGCTGAGAATAATCCCATTCCAGGCAAATAAGCTGTAATTTTTTTAATTGTCTTGAACCTTAGATTTATTTAGTGAGTCTAGTTTTGGGGTCTTGATTCTGTAATTTATTTATTAAATACTTGTATTTGAAAGTGCTTTTTTGCAATCAATTATAAATTACAATAATAATTCATAAGTCACTGAAAATATAGGTACTATCTTCATTTTAGCAATACCTATAGGTAAGTTGATCACAGGTTATATAAGGGATAATTATTATTAACACAACAATTGAAATACGAATGGTCAGTTTTTAAATTATATTTTTTTCTTCTGATTTCAACATTTATTTTCTATATTTATCTTGTTATATTATGTGCGTGTCGTGGTCTCCAGAAATTGAAGTAACTACAATATAAGACACTTTCACCTTTTGTATTATTGTGATTCCTATTGTAGAATCTGAGTATCCTTTGTAGATCCCAAATAAGTAAAGAAATAAAATAGAATGTCTTAGAAACCGGGCTAAGTCGGTTAGAACATTCTTGGCATAAAATGTCGAAACAAGGCAAACTTTGAAGAGCTTACATTTATGGTTGATTCAATCCGTATCATAACTGCACACACCACCTTCAAAGGGATGTCCATCAATGTACCTTTTAACTGTAACACTATCGCTCTTCGAAAATGATATCGTAGTCTTTAGTCGTTTAATGATAAGATATTAAAATTTACGTTTGATCCTCGGAAACCCGGAGAGCTCGTTAGCAAGTAGGTAAGCTCCGGATGTCATACATGTTATATGCACATAGTATCCCCCTGACATAACATAGTGATGTTAAATATGTTTATAATAATAAAAAAAAAATAAAAAAAATAAGACCTTTATTTTCAGGCTACTTTGGCCCATAGATAAATAGCTTACAGACTAACATATTTATTATAATAATACAATGCGTGTTAGTGTATAAACTTAAAACTATGTTAGTAAAACATCACACCACACCACATGCAGCGACGAAGGGTGCAATTAGACTAAGGTACATCTGTCTAGGTATCATCATCAGTTAAACATAGCTCTTGTTTATTATTTGCGGATGACCTCAAGTTGCTGCTCGAGGTTAATAATGAATCCGATTGCGAAAGATTGCAGGAGGATATACATAGGGTAGTGGAATGGAGTCAGGACAACGGGCTTTTCTTTAACGTTTCAAAGTGCTCGGTGATGAGTTTTACGCGCGCGCGTGCCCCTATAGTGCACGAATACGTGGTGGGCGCCGCGCCTATGCAACGAGTCTCTAAGGTGCGGGATTTGGGGGTTATCGTCACTCCCGAACTATCGTTTCGCGATCATATTACGGGGATCTGTAAAAGGGCGTTTAGAAATTTGGGATTTGTTCTGAGACAGACAAGGCACTTCACTAACATCGCAACAGTCAGAGTCCTGTATGACGCACTTGTAAGGAGTCATCTGGAACATAGTGCTGTCATATGGGCTCCGCATGAGGCCAAGTACTCAGTAATGCTGGAACGCGTACAGAACAAGTTCACGCGCCACTTGTACAAAAAACTATATGGGGTATATCCGTTTTACCCGCTGATGTACCCCACTCTGTTTGTGCTCGGTATGGTCGGGTACAACCAACTGAGGGTACGACGGGAATTCACGCTTGTTGCATATCTGGTGAGGTTACTTCGTGGCATTGAGCATAACCCAGGAGTACTGCAGCGCCTGAGTGTATGTGTACCAGACCGCTATGTGTGGAGGCGGCGCCGCCCGCCACTGTTGGCCGTGCCGGTTGCCAGGACAAACCTTCTCGCCAAAACACCATTGACTCGCGCTATTCGGGTTATTAACGATCTTCACTTGAAGATCGATGTATTTACATGCCATTTGAGTGAACTCGCAAAAATACTGCTGTTCCTTTTATGTTATAATGTAGATTAGAGTAGGCTGTATAATATGTTGTTGTTTTTATTTTATTTTGTTTTATTTTATTTAGGTAATTTGGTGCATACTTGTGCTAATAGTAATGCTAATGTTTTCCTTATTCATAGTTTTAAATTGTAAGTTAAATTAATTTTAAGACCACACTATCGCATTGGGTTGCACCTGTAATGATAGTGGTAGGGAGATTTTAATAAATAAATAAATAAAAATAAAAAATAAATCATGTAGGTACCCACATTAAATTACCAGTCGACTACGCTACGGAGGAATTTTTCGACGCCATAATATTTTAGTTTGTTAATAGTTTTAGTTAGGTTAGGATATTATATTTTAATAGTTTGTTAGTTATTTTGGGATACAAAGTTTTTCCAGTGTATATATTTTTATACTCTTTAGTAAATATAAGAATGTCTGACATTCAGTGCTTACTGAATAAGTCAGTAAGCACTGAATGTCAGACATCCATACTAATATTATAAATTCGAAAGTAAGTCTGTCTGTCTGTCTGTACGTGAACGGATTTCGATAAAATTTGACAGAGAGATAGATTGCATCCCGGGAAAGGACATAGGATCGTTTTTAACGACATACCTCGCGGGCGAAGCCGCGGGCGGAAGCTAGTATCATATTGAATCATCTGTATCTAACAACAATGAAAGCAGTGAAAGTCAAAGTCGTACAATCATTCTACATTTGGAATTAGAACGCACCCGATCAAATCAAGTTAAAAGGCACTTGTAACATTTAAAAATATTTTCTTTGTGGTATGATTGAGGGTGATGGATGTCTAGAGAAGGTATCCATTGTTCCGCAATGTCAACCCTCGTCGGTTGCAGACGAAGTACAAAACAGGCGACCTGATCGATGGTAATCGTTAGTTAACGAGTAATCATCGTATCTGTGATTAAATCTTGTCTATTAACCAAACCCAGTGTTTTTGTTATTATAAAACGTATTAACTATATTAAACGAGATTTTAGGCAGCTACTTCGTCCGCGTGAAATTTCTTGTTCCCCGAATAACCCCGTCGCCTCGTATCGCCTGCCCGCGCTGTTACGTTTTCGCTTAGCGTTCTTACTGACCTTTTTCTTTTTCTTTTTGCTCGCTCCTAAGGGTCTTAGCGTAATAACAAATAGTCTTCTCCAAGAATTGCGCTATCAAATGCAAAAATAATTTTTCAAATCCGACTGGTAGTTCCAGAGATTAGTGCGTTCAAAGAAACTCTTCAGCTTTATTTGTATATAGAGTTCCCCACAACCTTACTATTGCTAGAAAGTAGGCGTTTTCCTTGAAATATTTACAAGCAGATTTTCTCGTAGTATAAATTCTTTTATAAGGAGTTTCTTACGAACTGTAATTCTAGTGTTGTTTCAAGGACATCGTCATTAATTCATCCACTTAAAATTTCATAAGAAAATGTGCAGGTAGTTTTTCCATGTAGATTTAAGTCGTCATTTAATAGTTTGTTAGTTAATTTAGCATGTTCTCTTTAATAAAACTGACAGATTAAAGATAGATAGATATATTTTGAGCAGTGGTGACATGCGTGCAGGTCGAGGGTTCGAACCCAGACAGGCGCTTTACTTTGTGTAAATTATTTCATCATCGCTGTTTTCAAAACGGTGAAGGAAAACATCGTTAGGAAACTAGCATGTCCTAGAACCAAAAATTCGAACACATGTGACATCAACCCGCACTGGGGCCGCGTGGTGGGTTACAGCCCACTCCCTCTCACAGACAGGAGGCCTGTGTCCCAGCAGTGGGAACATTATAAGCTGATTATGCTAGGTATATTTTTACTTCAACTGCATGACGAGGGGTTTAATAATGCTTAAAGCTTTTAATGTCTTTCGCTGGGAATAAAGGTGATTTTTATTAATACATGTTGAAACATGCATTAAAAACCACCGCTTAATTATTAGGTAATAATCAATTTACTCAAACGGTTTTTAAACAAATCTTCCATAATGTACCTACAATAAAACCCAGGTAGGGACCAAGATTTTAACATACTCAAAAACCTGATAGGTTCACAATATGACTTTGCAAAATCTAGCGTTCCTTTCTTTTAAGAACAGACAATGAAAATGAACATGTGTCGGGGCGGGCGGGCCGTCAGGCCGGGCGGATATAAACCCTACTTTATGGGGTAGCATGAAAATCAAGGTAACAGGTAGTATAGTTGTTGTTATCGACAGATTTAGGAAATAAATTGTTACAGCTCTTTGTAAGTGTAATTTATTGGAAATGAAGAAGTCTCTTGCTTCAAGGGATTGCAGCCTAGTAGGTATTTGATATTATTTCAACTTTATAACTCCACGCGTTCCTGAGAAAAAGGGTCTTCACTAATGGACAGACAGACTGACAACGAAGTGATCAAGGGTTCCGTTTTTCCTTTTGAGGTACGGAACCCTAAAAATAAGAATAATAACCTAACTTAACTAAAACTATTTACAAGCTAAAACATAACATGACCTGTGTTCGTGCTAGGGGGGATACTGAGTCTAGCACCCTAATTGCGTAACACACTATCAATAATAATTTGAATATATTTTAAGGATATTGCTAATCCACTGCTTCATATGTACGAATCATTTGTCTGCTCAAAAACGTAAATAACGCAATGAATGTTGTTGAACTGTCAAAATTGAAAGCCCATTACTACTGGTAATGTGTGTTACGCAATTACACCGCTGACTAAAAAGTCATACGCCGATTGGCCGTCAACGGGTGGACTGCCGAACCCGACAGCTTCTTGTTACTAAGGTAAACTAGCCAAATGTGCAGCCTTTCCCAACACCTATTTATTTCTTAACAAAAGAGCCTGAGAGGCCTTCTAAGTATTATGTATAACAATACACTGCTTTAGTTTGTCACCAAGGGGTTATTCTAGTAGTTTTCTTTAGAAGTCCTATATCAAAGGGGTTGAATTGAATTGAGAAATCGGAAATTGAAAATGGGTTTTGCACAGTGGCGTATTTTCCCTAGGGCCCATAAGGGCCATGGCCCGGGGCGGGAGCCTGTGAGGGGCGGTGCAAGCCGCACCTCGCGCTCAGCTTTGTGTGCCATTCTTTTTGACTTTCTAGTCAATAAAAAAAAAAAAACTAAAACTCGGTTGTCAATTTGATAGACATCAAGACGCGGGGCTATCGTCTGGCGGCATCGGCGGCGGCGCCGTCGGACTCCGTTGCGACGCGGGACTATAGTCCGCCGTAACTAGTTGGCCGCGCCTTAGGTAAGTGAGCGGTGAGACGGAGGGGCGGGGGTGCTTTAACATTACTCAGTACGTGGGATACGAACAATAGGCAACCCCGCCGCCCTCACCCGCGTCCCCAACCACGGCGCTCACATACCTAAGGCGCGGCCAACTAGTTCCGCGCGGACTATAGTCGCCAGTCGGGATGTTTCGACGTGTTGCTCGTGTCGTTTTCGTTCATATCCACGGGCGAGAGCGGGTGAGGCGCGAGACGGTGCAGGCGGCGGATTCCAATTCGTGCTGAACACACACAAAAAAAAAAGTTTAAAAACTAAAACCTGACTATTGAAAAGGATGAAACAAGAAAGTAGTCGGGTATTAGTAATTTTTTTTTTTCATACTTTTTTAGCGTGCTTTTTCAGTAATCGGGTTTTAGTTTTTGAACTAATTTTTTGCTTTTTTCCGTTAATTTATGGGGCGGCAAACCTTACAGGACCAGGGCGCTGAATCTTAAAATACGCCACTGGTTTTGAAGCAGGGCAGTGCAAAACGATGTCAAAGAGCCACCCTACACAATTCTAGAGGATGGGGGAATATGACGTTTTTCCAGTATTTTGTTGTGTCGCAATAACTAACCCAATCAAAGGTATGTAGTAAATAAAAAATATTTTGAATAATAAAGAAAGAATAACGTTTATTTGGACACAATACGTGAAACACAAAATACACGTCATAACAAAATAAAATTAATAAACAACTCTTTGAAGAGCTCTGTTTCTGTCGAGGTATTGTTAATACGTATTGTTTTAATTTCTGTAAAGGTGAGTACTATACATTAGAGCATTTTCTCGATCATTTCATGTAATGTAACTGCGAATGCTCAACACTGCATTCGACGTAATGCTCACGGCGAGTAAGCATTTACCTGTAACATTTGTTTCTACCTTGCGTCCATTGTTGAAAGGTCCGACCTATAGGCACCGCTCGTGCCTTTGCTCGATAAAATGTTACACCAGTAAGCTTGTTGGTTTATAAAATCAGGTTGTAACAAAACATCGATTGTACATCGAGTGTTGTATTCGAAGTGCGGTTCGATAAAATGTACAATACATTCATGAAAATTTTGCAAGCGGATGAATCCTGTACAATATCCTATCAGAATTTAATAAACATGTTTTCAATTTACTTATCAACTGTCTGTGGCTGGATTTGTTCCAGGAGCTTGTATTTCAAGAGAAATAATATTTTTGTTTACTTTTTCTGACATCGCTTTTCATCAGGCGACGATGGCACGAGCATGCCCAGTGAATAGGGATACAATTTCCTTTACAAGTTTCATGGGATTGAATTCCACAAAAACATGACCGTAATAGTATATTTTTACAGGGAATATGACGACATAATAATATGAACTAAAGTCTGATTTGTTTAAAAAACTTTGTTACCAAAAAAAACAACCGACTTGAAAATGAAATGAAAAATAACTTCAATTTCGGAAGTCGGTGTCGTCAGTCCGCATTTTCGTTTTCGACTACCGAAATTGAAGTTATTTTTCATTTTGCAGTGTTTTTTTTTTGGAAGTCGGTTGTTTTTTTTAGTGAAAATGTTTTTATTTTTCACTTTTTAGATGTACCTACCCCACACAAATTCATATAACACAACTTGCTATGTAAGCATCAGTGACAGGAAGCTATTAAAACATTATCAATATAAACTAAGTGGAAAAAATCGTATTATTGATGCCAACTCAAAAACTACCCAAGCAAAGTTAGTAAAATTTATATGGAACCACCCCTGACGCATACCCTTATCCATAAAAAAATAAGAGAATTTTGCAAATCCATCTATTTAGGACGGAGTTAAGACTGAAAATACATTAAAAAAAAAAACAAATTGGGAACCTCCCCCTTTTTTGAAGTCGGTTAATTAAATCAATTCATAAACAAAAAAGTTATGCCCGGATTTACTTGCAAGATTAGAGGTAGGTACACCGATAACCACTTTGACAGAAATAAGGGTTTACCGTAGTATACTGAACACATCTGCGTACCCCTTGCAGGCGTGATGTTATGTTGTGTGATTGGGTAAACAATGCATACATATGCGATAGATAATAATAATAATAATAATCGCAACATAATCGCGGTTGATTTGCTGGCATTTATTGAAGAGTTCCGTTGTCTGTCTCCGAAACTCATAATCAGATCTTTACGAAATTCAAATGGGACCATTTCGGAATAAACCTCTTTTTTTTTAGTCGGTTGATTACATTCCTTGCTTAGTCGTGAGGCAATAAAGCTAAAGTAAAACGCTGGGAACATTTTATACCTACAATTAAATTGTGGATGAGCGAGCATTGTCAAAAACAAACTCGGGTGTCAGGAATGGGAAATGCCGACACCTTAGGCAGTGAAAGTGGCCGCAGGCACGCAAGCCCTGACCTCCACCTCGCTACCCTCAGAGGGGAGGGCCCCGGGGGAGGGGAGCGGGGGGACCACCGCGAGTCAACCAATGTAGGCAACAAAGTAACACCCGCCACCTATTATATCCTGGTAAGGCTTAATAATTAGTGGTTACCCTTTGACGGTTACAAATTGAGTACATACCCAATCTACCTGTCTTACACGAGACACAGTCCCACCAACTTTATTTGTTAATCTAAAGTTGGAAATGGAAAATCTTACAAGAAAGATTCAAAGTACAAATAATAGTAATTTAGCGAACGTTCATGTAAGTGAGATGCGATCATTGGGAGACAAGGGTGCGCTCGCATTTCCGCAGAATTTCCCCGCTCATTCCGCTTGTTCGGAACTATTTGACATTATAATTATTGTAAACGACTAAAGAAAAGTTTTGTAAGCGAAACAGACGAAGTTTCAGAACGTTTTTCTTGCTTGAATATTTTAGCGTGTTTTATACATTTATTTATTAAATTTTGTAATTTTGTAAGCTTAGAGTTGCTAGAATATTAAATGTAGGATAGTAATAGTTCGTTGTAAAAGTATGTGTAATATAAGTATTCATTTGTGCAAGAATGATTACATACTCGTACATATAATGTATGAGGCAGGTCGTTCTTATCGGGGGCTGCAGCGGCGACCGGCGAGGCGACGCGAGTCTCTCGACGCAGCCAGGCCGGCGCCGCCCGACAAACTTCCTCACTTAACTTCGCCATAAAGCTAAGTTCGCCACTTATTTGGGAAAACTCCGCAATTACTACACAACTAAGATCCGGCTACTTCTGACTTAACGCTGCTCTTATTTATAGACAAATACACTCCAATTGACATAACTAATTGAAATACTATATTGATTAGGGATTTGTCTAGTTATAAAGGCACGCGAACTAATTTGCTAATACCTAAGCTTACCTATCTATCGGTGTCCGGGTAACTCGAAGCTATTATTAACATAAATTCATACGACTACTGTTTTGGTTCAAGAAGCGCGGCGCCGTATTTCCATATGTTTGTCAATCCACGTGGTTGAACGGATTACACCTTCAATAAATTAATTTATTATGCATGAAATTTACACTTCAGCCCCATCAAATAATGAATCTGTGGACAACATTTCTATAGAAGCGGATTGAAGTTAAAGTTGGTATTATAGGGATAATCTGTTTTAATTATGCAGGACACGTCTACAATGTTGCTAAGCTCAAAAAGGGAATTTACCTGTTTTTGATCTATCTGCAGATTAAGGCAGCGGCCATGACCCCAGTGTCTTAATGATAATTCGTATAGTGATTAAGAAGTTACGAGGACGGGCGCGAAGCGAGGTAGTGAAGTTAGGTGGGCGTGGCCTGCGCCCACGGCTCGCGGTGGCGCGGCACGCAGCTCACTTCCATGAATCATGATCATGACAGTGTCGCATTCACTCTACTTTACCATTAATACTTATTTAGGCGCCAGTCGATATGGCGACACGAAACCGAATCGCTACGTCGCGTTTTTGTGGCCCAGGTGTAGGGGAGTTTTATTTTCATACCCGAAAAAAAATAGAACGTAACAGTTCACTGTAATATGTAAGTTTTTCATATTACTGTGCCGAAATTTAGGAGCGTTTCGGTTATATGTGTAATGGGCAAATTACAGCAGATATTTGGCAGTAGGTCTGTACTTTTTTTCTGTTTTTACATTTTTCTCTTGTTATTTGTAAAGGTACGTTCATCAAGTGAGTGGGTGCCCGGCACCTTATGTATTTATTAATATGCAACATAACAGGTGGGGTTACGAAGCTAATCTTGGATTACTTGAATACCTCCATTAAGCAGGTAAGACGCGGCCCGAGTTTGTAAAAATACAAGTGGGGATTACAGGACCTAAACGCAAAAAACGAAAATTTAGAAACAATAAAAGTGATCGACTCCAGTAAACAAAAACAGAAAAATATATGATATTCTTCAAGATATATGCTAGGTAGATAGTGTATTGAAACATAATACAATTAATTTTATATGATAGAAAAAAGTCATGAAGATACCTTTAAAAACTTTCTTTTTACAATAAAAATCATAGGTACTAATATACATACAATCATTATGATTTTTTGTCAGGTTATTCTACAAGCAACATACTAAAGAACTAGTGTCGTAATTTTTTAGTCCAAGCAATAGATTTTTGCAAATTTATAATTGCTTCATATTTCGTAATAAATTACCAGTGTTGTGTCATCGCGCTTCTCTTTCTTTTCTATGCAGTCCGACAAAGACCGCGCTTTAGGTCATGTAGTCGCCTTAAATATTATGAACGCTGATTTTACACAAAGATCAAAATATTTGGGGACCCGACACACGTATATAATATTAGAAAAGGTTACATTATGCAAAATATGATAAAACAAATTCATTGTTCTTTCAACATAGGTTAGGGGTAGGTAAGTGCCATTCGTAAAGGGCTAATCTTTAGCAGTATATCTGATCCCTTTACAGCAACAAAACGGGAATTCAGACCTTTTGCGGTTTCGTGTGTACCGTGCACAATAAAATCATCCTAGAACGATTGTTCGTGGTGCCTTTACTTAATTACAATTCGCACGGCTGCGACCCCTGATGAATCGATTTTCACTTATAGTGCCACTTGGCGAGGACGACACATTATTGAATCAACTGAATGCGCAACTTAGCCGAGCAATGTCCGAACTGAATTCTGCGACAGTGCTATCAAGAGGTTTCCTGTGACGTAAGCCGTTAGTTGCCTAGACACAAAGACTTAAGTCCCTAAGTTCCGAGGTATTAAGTTCCTAGCACTTAAGATCCTATCCGGCAAATTCACAATAGGTTAACACAGTTTTAAAAGTAATCCTTAGATTTTATACCTACTGGAATCATTTCATCGATGTCGGTGTCAAGTTTCTGTTAATTAACAGACTTGGGATACATAGAAAGGGTGTGGTTACGTCGTAAATGAAAATGTTGCGACGCATGATGCCGCATCTCTCCCTGCCGCGCACGGCGCACCATCGCGGCACGTTCGAACAAAGTGACTCGCTTTATACCGCTTTTCAGCGCTTTTTGTGCCCCCTTTGCATAGCTAATAGGCACAAGATTCGAACCTGATTACTACGCTCTGAAAAAATTTCGTCTATAAAATTATGCAAAATTATTCTTGTTTGGTTCATACAAATTCTTTTGAGCTGTTGGAAACAACATGTTTACAAAAGGTATGTTTTTCATATTGTGTATGTAGGTAGTTAATTGTCAGTCTGTTGGAACATTGTCAATCAGTGTGATTATGCAATGAAAGGCCAACATTCAGCGTTGTGTATTCCAACTGCGCACAATAAGCAAATTAATGCATTCATTACGAAACATCTGTTCTAGTTGAATTTTAAATTAGAGGCTATAAATTACCGTGAAACGATCTAAAATGTTATCTGAAATGAGTAAGCTCGATAAGCTTCTCTTTATTGGTAACTCAGTGCTTGGTTAGCCAGGCGGCTGGCGCGGCGCGGGTTTTTTTAATTCACACGCCAGTTGCCCGCGGTGTTACAATAAGACCCGCACTGAACCATGCAGCTGGGACGTCGAGAGGCTATTCGTCTTGACAACAAAGCGATTGTGCCGCCAGAAACGGAACGTTGCCACAATTCTAAGCAACTATCGATGAGCTTCCCGAATGAGAATGGATTAAGGCAGTCGAAACTATGAAGACACATATTGAAGATACACGATTTGTCAAGAATTTCAGGTAAAGGTACTCACAGTATGTTGCAGTCGTCAGCCGGTCGATCGTGTCTTGTTTAAGTTTCGAGTTCTTCTTGCCCATTTTCACTGAGGACGCGTATCCAGCACCAGGTAGCACACACTAAGTAAAGTCTGTGTTTGTCACTGGGCTGTGACGTATTACATATTATTCAACTGCGCCCGATTCACTCCACCTGTGAACAGGAATAATATATTAGAATAACAGCTTCACAATAACAATCTACTGACTATCTACTTAGGAAGGAGTATTCAGAAATTATAGTTTTTATTACACACCGTGACTATGGTCACGTAGTGTTACAATTTGTACGAAGCTGCGTCAACAAGATCCCTTACTATTCTACCTCTCTTTGTCTAACACAAAAACTCCAATATCTCCGTCCCGCTCTGTATAAATTATAGCTGTTTTCCTTCTTCTGAATATTGTAGGGAGAGTAGCGAACGGCGCGGCGGCGAGACGTAAACGAAATACTTATTTTGGCGTATCTTCGGCGAAAACAAGCCATTTATAAGATGGCAATAAATCAAGTGTTCATGTTAGGTACTGTGTGTAGGCAATATTTAGTCTGTACGAAGAGTCTAACCTCATAACTGCTTATTACTAAACATTATCACGTAGACGTATGAAAAGTTTGACTATAAAGTATTTTGAAGCACATTAATTGAAGTTATTTAGCTGGTCAAAAATCAAAGAGGTTTCGTTATTATCTTGAATTTATCCAAATGGTGAAACGTAGTAGGTAGATAGAATAACCTATGTTAAACAATATATGTTATCACTCAAAACAGTGTTTTTTACGCGTAGGTATATGCACATACTAGTATACCTACCTAATTTAATCTTTGTAATAAGTAGAAGTCGCGGCTATCGCACGCCACGCAACAATAACTCTGTAACTTTGTAACTTCATTTAATTTTATTCAGATAGTAGCGTACACGTTGCACTAACTAATCAATTATTCAGCGGCAGACCACGGCGGCGCTCGCGAGTCTAGCAATTTTCGACTTTCTTTAATATTATGTGAAGAAAAGGAAAAACAATGACTGAGACGAGATATTAATTTCAGCTGAGAAACGTAATAAATGGGTCGCCGGCACGCGTTCTACTGAAAACATTATAACGATAAAATATACCTTTCGGTAAGATTTTTTACTTATTACCTTTTAGTGTAACTGTTTTGAATTTATCCTCCAGGAAAACAGAGCATTCTGGCTCTCCATCACACTATGACTACCGAATGATACACTATTTGTCTGTTTTCAGTTACATTTACACGGCTTTCAAGTTTTCGGAACGATATCTGAAACGAGGGAGAAAATCTCTCGTTACTATTGAAAATGGTTTTTAGTAGCAACGCTAAATATTCGCGGAGCACTTTCGCTTTTTCATTAAGTAACGCTCGAAGCAAAGTTTTGTTCGCTAACTCTATTACTTAAAAGTTTTCTCTGTGGGTAACAATCCTTCTATTTTAATACTGTTTTTAACAAATATGATTTATGGGCATTTGTTACGTGTGACTTCACACGTATAATTTAGTGTGGTTTTTTATTATTGAAATGGCGTGGTATGCGGAGCGAGGAAGCACTTTACGAGATTTTTACAGGCGAATGTATGTATATAAAACGCATTAAGAGTGCACTTCGTGTCTTTATGTATGGTTAAAGAATGGGGCCGCGTGTAGCATGCCTATATATTATTCTAAAAGGTTTCTGTTTCAGTGATAGCGTGTCTGTTTATTGTACAGTTGCAGTTCAACTCTTGAAAAGTATGAGTATTTTTTTAGATTTAACATAATGGGTTGCATGCAAGCCACAGGTTGCGCTACACGACAGGAAACGAAACCTCATAACGCTGAAAGTAATTTTGTTAGAATTGTGTTTTGCGATATCGTATACAACTGAAATTGTATTAACTAAATTGCTGGGTGAGTCAAGTCTTATTAAGCTCAATATTTCATAGATTTATCGACCCTGCAGTATATACTTACAACGTCTCTTCATGCAAAAGTTACTAGACCTAGTACGGAAACTACTTAATTACTTAAAGAAGGCATGGTTAGCCATGGTTTCCTAATTTGTCCACAAACTTCCGTGCTACAAATTCTTTAGTCTTTATCTTTTCCCACCCATTTTGCTGTTATGAGGATGCACACATTAACCTATCTTTAGCTTATGCCATTATGTCTTCAGTAAAGACACTTTTAAACAATTGCGCATGTAATTTTCATGATATTACTTTTAGTAAGTTTTTCTTTATACTTCTGTATTTATTTTACTACATTTGATAACATAAAAATGTTGTCCACCTAACAGTAATTTTTACAAGTACCTACACATTGGACAGTAAGTCGATATCATTGGTAGAAAAATCTTCGTGAAAAGTGAGAAACGTCAAAAGTGCCCAAGTTAAATTGTTTTGCACTCCCCACTGCGATAGTTTGGTACTAGTATTCAGACATAAAAAGAATAACAAAATAGTGCAAGCGGGGAAACGTTTGTCGTCCCTGTATTGTTTATCTTGTGTCATATCTGAGCCTCGTTCGTCTTTTCTTTTGTGCTCATTCAAGCCACTTCCTACGGAACGAATTCATGAGTTTCCGTGCAGTTTTGTTTTTTTTTATGACGGTTTTTTATATTCAATGGCTGTTGGTGTCACTCCACTTTTACTGCCACATAAAAGTAAGTGTCAATGCGCGTTAAACATTGATTAACAAATGTCATCCGCTGGTTATTTGACTGTCGAATTTTACGATCGCAAAGCTGCACTATGAATTTAATTTGATGACTATTGTCACTTTTATGATTGAGGCTTGTTATTTTTTGCCTATCAAATTATACAAAGGTTTTTGATATCGAAAAACAATATTTAAGTACATTTTATGAAAGTTTTTAGGTTTTACTTTTTATACAACAAACATATTTTGAAACGAACAACTGTTTTATTTCAACTTTATTGGTTTGTTGTTTTATTTAATGAGTACTTTGTATGCCACATAGGTATTCAAAAAGTTTTTATTTCATCTTAACTAGTCGTGAACTAAGACTTTAAATAAGTAATAAAAAATAGACAATTTCTAACAGAATTCATGTAAAAAGCATTATTTAGCTCAATGGTAAAAAGCCATTATTTAAGAGTCTAAGGAATATTGTGTCATTTATAATTTATTTCAGACAAAAACTGAACAACAATGCTCATTAATTAGCGCCGTAGTTATTAATTGACCCGCTCCAGTATTAAAATAGAAGGAATTTTAAAATGCCTGAAACTTTACAGATAGGTTCGCGGTACAGAAGGAATTTCGCCGACGGAGATCATTATTTGTTTTGTAAAAAGTTCAATATCATTCACTTATCGATATTTTATATTACAGGAAATTTATCTTAGAATTAAACTCTGGGTAACTTATGACGTATTAGTTTACGAGCGTAGCAAACATGAGATCGGCTACGAGCTACGAATGGCTACGATATCCGAGCGGATCTAGGCTGTTCTGCTACGCCCTAGATCCGCTACGATAACGGCTTTAGCCAAGCTACTTATCTACATAGGTACATAGATCTATATTGTAGGTATCGATAACGTGAATGAATTCATAATTAAAGTGATTTTCGCATAGCAATTTCGCAGAGCCTATTTCGATGTCGATAATACAAGAATATAACACGTAATGAGTTATTGTGTTGTGATAATGGCAGCAGCCACAAAATATTTTAATATCCTCTTATACATTGTTTATCTCTTTTTGCTGAAAAGTTATATTTTTGCAAATAAATAAATGAAATATTTTGTTTATTCGGTCAGCATGATGTAACATCCAATGTTTGTGTTGTTCATTTGTTTTAACAATAATATACGAATAAAATGTAATGTCAAAAAAAGTTAAACAATGTTATTTGGAGGCTTGAACTAGTAATCGCAAGCGGTTAGAAACAGTCGTATTATGTTCGTAGTCCTAAGAGTAGACAAGTACCAAATAAAGTGCCAACTCACAAAATATAACATAAAAATGCAAACATTAGCCTGTTTGTAGCCGTCCGTAGATAAACAACTTCAGAATACCTATCGAATAACAACTTTATGTACTTTTGTTTAGACATAAATAAAACCTTTTTGGGGATATTATGTAGAATATATAAGTATGTGTATGAATTTATCGTTTGTGTGTAGAGGTCAAATGGAAGGCGACGGGATTTTCTGTCATATGTGTGTGTGTACGTATGTGTTGGATCACGTACGTCCTGCCTAACTTCACTAAATTACGTGTGTCGGTCGTTATAGGATGCCCAGCGTCTCTACACGCTGCGGATTATAGCCTCTTGAATTATAGATTGATTTTATCTGGAATCGCTATTTATTCAAAGTTACAAGGCATGCACGCCTTGGGCTATGAAAACCTCATCTATGCGGCTATTTAAATCAGAAAAAAAGTAATATTGGTTTTTTCCATGAGGTAAAATTTCGGTTAAAGCCAGGGATTAGAATTGTGCCCGGCATGCCGATAAGCTCGCTCTACAAACATGGGGCCCGAGTGGTTCTAATATCTAATAGACGATCTGCGGAATTCAGCAATGTACGTAGGTACACAGTTACTGGTCACCACCAGTAACTGTGTAGGGCATTCAAAGTTATTTGAAAAAGTCAATTCTCGTATTTAAAAAACGTTCAAATTCCAGTCGCAATCTCATCTCAGCGACAATCAATGTCAAAAACTTGTCAAAAATGAATGTAAATTGATTGTGTTTTGGACAGACTGAGACTGAGATAGGATGCGTTCTTAAAAATATGAGAATTACCCTTAAAGCCTTTGTGATACAAATATATTCGGGGGTAATAGGCCGAACAGGTCCAGAAGAATAAGACTTGTTACAAATACCTACAGCAGCATATTTTATTTACACAGAAGACAGAGTGCAGTGTGCAGATTTTTGAAGAAAACCTGTCGACAATGAAATATTTTTGTCGTTTTTCGCTAAGTACTGATTCAAAAATGGGTTATCAAATAAGTCTTGATTTTTGCTTTGCTTTAGTACTTTCAATTCTATTTTTGAAGATCGAAACGATTCATGTGTAGCTTCACAGTCAGGCGTTCAAAGGGATGCTCAATATAGTCTGCACACGACAGCAATCTCAAGTGGCTGAGGGCTAACTAATATATGTCCATGACTGACAAAGGATGGAGAATGAATGATGGAGCAGACGAGTCCACGAGCGATCGGTGTCTGGAAATCGGCAAAGGTAGTGAAGGACTCACTTCTCGCGACATCGGAACACCGAATTCTATCTTACAATGGAATGCGAAAGGCTAAGTTGATAAATCGTGGAAAGAAGCACGGCATTCATTCTGTCCAGTAGGTGCCCTAATTGCGTAACACACTAACAATCACAGTCTGAATCATTTTGATGGATATTGCTAATCCATTGCTTTAAATGTCCAAAAAATTTGTTTCTATCGTCTAGACGGTAGGCTTTTAACTGAACCAGACTAAAATGCATTAAAATCTTCCAATAAGTCTGTTTAAGTGCAAACCCGTAGACCTGTCCATTGATTTCGTTACTGTCACCATTACGAGGATATGTTTAAGGCCATTAGTAATGCTGCAGTGCTATTTTATTTTAACTATGCAATGTGTCAGACTTAAAACATATTGACACTACGTTCTGCAGTGTCTTCTAAAAATAAACTGTCGTACTGACTCAGCCAGACGGTACAGTGTAAATATGAAAGGTATTATTTGATTAGTTTTTTTTCGTTACCCTACATTGTGTCCACAGCCCACCTGTATTGAGCGATTTCTGGCCATGTTGGCCCTGAAAATCTCGTTAGATCGTCACACCACCTTCGCCTCGACTGCGATGTCCAGTGAATGACGATCTTTGCCCATCTCCCCGGGTAGATATGCGCGACGTGTCCGGCCCACTCCCACTTCAGTCTGGAGGTTTTTTTTTTCAACATCCGCTACTTGAGTTTTGGAGCGCAGGGTAGTGTTTCTGACTCGGTCTGTGCGCTTGTCACTAATATGCTGCGCTCCATTGTCCGTGGGCAAATCGTGAGTTTGGACTTCTGTTGTTTAGTAAGTGACCAACTTTGTGCACCATAGGTTAGGACGGGCAAGATGCACATGTCGATGAGTTTCCTTTTAAGTGTTGTAGGAAGAATACCTTTCATATGGTCTTTTAGGGCCCAGTAGGCCTTCCAAGCATTTTGGACTCGTCTTTCGACTTCCTTGTCTTGTCTATTCTTGAAAGACACTATCTGGCCCAAATATGTTTACTCATCGACAACACATGCCCATCTATTTCGACCCTACGTACCTGTGTTTGGATCTGTTCATTGAAAGTTTTGATTAGTTAAGGAAACCATATTTAGAAGGAGAGCTTTTCTAAAAACCGCCGTGTCGATGCCTCCCACGCATAGGTCGTAAGGCTAAAAAAATGCTGTTTTCGCCGTGTTGACTAAATAATTTTCGTAAAAGCTTTTGAAATGGATATCTGCAGTCAATTTTATAAATAAACCATTCTTGCAAACGAAAACAGTCTGAACAAAATGAAGAGGCAGATACCTAGATGTACCTACGTTTAGAACAGTACTGTTTGAATAATGATAACATTCTGCTTTCTGATTTAACTTTTGTTGTTTTAAACATAGTATTAAAGACAGTTTTGGATAGTTAATCGGTCTCTGAATAGTTCACTTATGTTTTGTTGCACTACATTAATTGTTTATTCTGTTAGTTTAGTTAAGACAGTGGTGGTTTTTTCAAAAGAGTGTTGTGAGGACACGTCACTCGTAAGGTTTGAATTGAATGGTTCAGTAAAAAATTAACCGTAGAAAGCAATCTGAGTGACTAGAAGAAGGAAGGAAATGTCAATCGGCTATAAACCGTTTTTCGAGTCCCGTGTCTCGGATTTAGGGTAAAATACACATACAAAATACAAGGTGTGAAAAACGTGTGCAGGTTTTCAGCAAACCCACTTAGTAAAAATCCGTAACTGTAAACCAAACGTGTATAGTGCGCAAAAGTCTAAAAAGTTCTTCATACTTTTCAATACCACAGAAAATAGTACACAGTTGCAACATCAAGTTGTGTAACGATCGAGAAAACTTTCTAACTTTAAACTAGGTAAGTACAAACAAATTATTTAGACCTATCACATTTTATTCCTGAACACATACTAACTGAAGAGAAGTTGGCGCTAAGTGTTTGCTTACTTATAGTGCAGTTTGAACGAGAAATGAAAACTTTAGGGGACGAAAATCCGTGTTTACCCACAACTTTGGCGTACTCGCTACCTCGCGAGTCTTGCGTATATTTACGTAGTGTCGGGATAGTCACATATTCACTAACTGAGGCGTCTCGAATATTGAGGGACCCTTCAGACTAATAAGATGCATAAGATCTAAAAATAGAAGTATGCAGTGGTGGCCCACTGGTAAAAGCCGCGACTTACAAGTTGTAGGTCGTAGGCTCGAATCCAGACAGGCGCTTTACTTTGTAAAACATCGTGAGGAATCCGGCATGTCTTAGAACCAAAAATTTGAAGACATGTTACATCTACTAACCTGCCCTGGGCCCACGTGGTGGATTACGGCGCAATCCCACTCACAGAGAGGAGGCCTGTGTCCCAACAGTGAACTACATCTAAAAATATATTTTTACTTGGTGCGACTGCCAGCTGACCTTGACATCCTAATTATTTACTTGGCAATACCCATATTCGTCTTATTACGGTTAACGTAACAAGAAGTATCGTCTCTGAATTTGCCCCTGTCTATATTTTCATGTAGTCTCAAATTGCGAGAAACTACGACAACATTTCGTTTTGACTAATTCAGTAGTGTCTTCACGTCGTCATCCTACAACATATCCTGAAATTAAGTCACAAACTACCCCACATTTGTCAGATCGAGAAGTTAAGTTTGAAATTAACATTTGAAATTTTTAACTGTTATTCATGTGGATACTGCACTCAGCTGCAAGAGCACTACTTACATAATAATTATACCTACAGTGTAAAGGAATGTCACTTTGTTCTGGAACATTTGCAAGCGTTAGCTCTGTAGCTCCGAGATTTACGGACCTTATCTATAAGAAGAAAGTTGTTCTTATTTTATCCTTTATCTCGGCAACCTACTAGAATGTTTGTCTTTTATTAGGATTTAGTTATAGGATAGCTGTAACAATAACATTTCACTGCGTTCTTACAATGTTAGATGAAAATGTCTTTGTAACAAAACAACATTGTTTTTGGCTTTCTGATTCTGATGGATATATTGGAGATAAGCGCTAATTATTGTTTTTTTACGCTAAAGATCCTTCTGGAAGTTATCCCAGTCACGAAATATAGCCAAACAATGCGATTTCGTTACGACAAAAGCACATTGCATATAGGTACCGGACATCAACGCGCTTTGAATCTGTAAAATGTTCAACATGTTTCGGTCATACACTGACTGAGACACTTAAAGATTACGTTAACATTGAAACGCAAAGACGTTCATTCGCTTCCAAGCATAGATATCCGAGAGTAATATGCTGGCACGACGATCGAAATGTTCAAATCATGTGCCGGAACCTTTACACCTGTGCCCTATATGGTACAAATGCACGCAACGTGCTTACAACACTTTGCGTGTTCAATATACGAGTAATAATGCATTCAGATGCATACTGGGTCTGCCTTGGCGGTGTAGTGCGTCCGGCATGTTTGCCAAAAGTAGGGTAGATGACTTTTACGCAGTCATGAGAAAGTCGCAGGCCTCCTTTATGAAAGCAATACATAAATCTGACAATGGAATATTGAGGGCCATATACGAGGTAAACTATGGTAAACTAGGAGGTAACCTATGAACTACGAGGAACTACGAGGTAAACTATGTCCGAAAGGGTTACCGCTGGCCCGGAATATAAAGGGCTAAGGAAGGAACACGGGTGGGTTTTAGTCAGTAAGAGTCTGACACTCCCTTCCGCTCCACCCAGAGCGGGAGGGGTCATTTGATGATTTCCCATCCGAAAAAAAAAAAGACCTCCTTTATGAAAGCAATACAAAAATCTGACAATGGAATGTTGAGGGCCATATACGAGGTAAACTATGGCTTCGTATATGGCCTTTATTATTTATTACTTATCTATTGCTTTGTTGTAATGTTATGTTAATTGTTTTGTAATAATATATGAAACTTAATCTAATATAAATTCTAAATTCTTCAACCCGTATTCCTGAAATAAAAATGATTTGATTTGATTAAATTCATTTAGAAGATTCATGATGCATAATGTGGTAATTCAGAGTCCAGAAAGTCAATATCCATTCCAACTTCACTCATATTAAACGGGATCGTCTTTTAAAACGATAAGTCCGGGTTTGACTCGAAAATATTTTCGGCTTTACGAGTGTGACTATCGTTCAACTTGGAGCCATATTAGAGCTCACTTTACTTAAGATGAAGCCGAGCAAAGTTCAATATTTTCTCAGAAACTTATCATCTTGAGAAAAAGGCGTTTCTCAACTAAGTACTTATGTTGTGGTCGGCTGAATACTTCCACAACCCAGTTACTGAGTATCGCGATAGCCCTTGGTAAGACTGGTTGTCAGACTATCATACTATACTATCTATCTGTAAAGACTTCATCGTAAATACTTATCATTATTTTCATAAAGAAATCTAACGCATAGGAGTATGTAGAATGGTTTGTCTTATACAAGAATGTTGGAATGTAAGGGCGGGAAAGCCCTGCACACTCCTCAGTCTACCTCAACATTCCCTGTGCATCGGCACGAACGCTGCATAGCTAAATTCCTCGAGAGAAATTCTTCGAAATAAAATCACAATTTATCACAGACTATATTAAATAATGTACTTTCATTGTTTTATCTCATACATTTGAGTTATCTCTAGGAAGTTTGCTCGAAGTAGATAATTTAGTGAACGAAAACTGGAGATACGACGCTTCTTCGTTTGAAACGATGGGATGGCTTGTTAACTCAAATTGCTATTTGAAACAGGCTTTGAAGAATGAAACCACCAGTCTTACTGCTGAAATTGTAGGATTACATATTTTCTAAATAAAAACAGTATCGGTTACAGTAACAACACAGCAATAAATGGGTTTCAGCTGAGATATTTTCATCACAAAACTGTTCAAAAATAACGTTGTCAGTTTTTCTTGAAACTTAACAGTTTGTCCATCAAACTAAAGTTAACAAAAAATATTAGATTATGGTAGCTGCTTAACCTCAGCCAAAAGAAACAGTAAAGGTAAGTAGTTATCCGTTTTGCTCAATATCCGTGCTTTATCCACTTAAGTTTTCAGTTCCTCCACCAATATTTTAGTAAAAATATGTGGAAAGCTAAATATTTTTATGGTTTCTAGTGTAAGTAATAAACTGTCTAAGAACTAGAATGGCTAACTTAACTAATTATTCAATTTTCTGAACAAAAAATGACGTCGGTATATTAACTTCCTTACAAGATTGCTTCCCCCAGTGATTTATCTAGCTTTTTCCTGTGTTCCTTTGAGTATTTTTTGTTTAACAGCTTACGTATTCTCGAGGGACGATATCTTTACCCCGGGCTAGGCGCTTAACTAGTGTGGACTTATCTGCCGTCACATTAAGGAACTGATTCCAAACTTCAGAGGATTTTATTTTATAGCTAAACATAGGCACATAAACTTACGTCTTACCCCTTGTGGGTAGGCAGAAACAACAGAACACCATTTCTGGTTTAATGGTACAAAACAAACATAAACCTGTATTAAGATTGTACGCATAAATTATATAAATAAATAAATCTCCTGCTACGATCCGTACAAACTCCTTTTACTTCGTTTCCGTTCATAGTACTATGCACCTGACCTTTCTGAAGAACATCACCGACAAGGTCAATACGAGGTCCATATAGGGTTCGTAAGTTTGTAATTAAAATTAATTATTTTTTCCTACACTTATTTTTTAAACAATCCGGTATCGATGTCGTAGCCAACTGGTTAAATTAGCCGTTTAGTTAACCGGCTGGCCTTTGTAAATAGTGCTCGCCTCGTTTCACTCTATCGGCTCGCACGCGGTTGATCACAGTTCTAACCTCACCTAACCCATTTAGCCGGAGTGTCCTGGCTTAGTTACTGCGATCAATTCGGCTCGCGCGTGATTTGTTACAGACTTCCAACCTAAACTGTAATTGAATAACATTCAGGCCGTTAGTTGAACTGCCGCCGTTTAGTTAAAAGGCTAGGCGGTTAACTAACCGGGTAATTAAACCAGTTGGCTGCGACATGTATACCAATCTATGAAAAGGTATCGAAGTAAAAATCGCCTTTTTATAAAATATTCCTTTTCTCGATGCAGGGACGTTAATTGTTGAGGAGTTCTCCTTTTATTAGTTTTTAGATTAGATGCTGATAATCCTGGCTGCAGCATCAGGCCAGACTTATGTCAACATCCTATTTAAAATGAGCCCAAACACGACTACGGTGCTGTAATTTCAAGGTTTGTACTTTTTCTGATGCTCCTGGCTTCAGCATCAGGTCTTCGGTGTTCCTCAGTAACAGTATGTTTATCCACACATCGAGCCCTTTTCAATGAGCCTAAACACGATATATCTGCTGTTATTTGTCGAGGAGTTAGGTACTCTGCAGACTATCCTGACTGCAGCATCAGGTCATGACTTGATGATCATGAGACCAAATGTGGCAAATGCCCTATCAAACATCAAAACAATTTACTAAATAAAACAGTCCTTGCCTGTTCGAGTAACTTCTTACTGTTAAGGAGTTGTACCTTCCATCATCAGCCCAGCTACCTGAGATGGTGACAACCATACACAAATACACAAGATACTTCATAAAATATGCGAAAAACAATAGCCTATAAAATTTGAGGGTTGCCCTCGATTTCTCTAAGATCCCATCATCAGATCCTAACTTGGTGACAATGGGACCACCTCAGAACTATCTACTTTCGAACAAAAAAATAATTTTGAAAATCCGTCGACAATTGGCGGAGTATTCGATGAACAAACATACAAAAAAAAAAAAAAACATGCAAACACCCGAACATAGTACCTCCTCCTTTTTGTGCACCAGTCACATTTTATTTTAAAAACGATGTGTAGTACCTAACTATAGAAGATAATTTCTTTTATTTCGAGGTCAAACAATGCTATGATACAGAGTTTAACCAAACCAATTGTTTAATTCTGTGAAATATCATTTCCCTGAAAGGGTTATTGGGCCCCACTTTAGCTCGTGAAGTGTATAAATTTCGTCGGTGAGCCGACTACCGCTAAATTACATTTTGTGGATTGCCATGCATTTATTATTAAAACCAAATGGCTTTTGAAATACAAATTTAGTAATAGGATTATTTTTTTATATTCTGTGCCACAATCATGTGGAAAGCTCTAAGCTCCGAAGACATGATGGATGTACATTGAGTACTGCGTTGAGGACGTTTTATCTCGTCGTTCGCACAACTTGATACAATAAAATTTTAAAGTTTTACGTCGTATGTATGATAGGAGTTAAGTGGTGGAGTTATTTCGGGGTTGTAATCAAGTTTTTAATCGTTGCGATAATTTGCTAAGACTAAATCTATACATATAATAAATTTGTAGAAAAGTAGTGTCTGTACAATGGAAATATATAAAAAAAAAGTAGCAGGGGTTGTTATTATATCGATGCCGAACCCGAAATTGTAATTATTTTTTTTTTTGTCTGTTTGTCTGTTTGTCGGTTTGTCTGTTTGTCTGTTTGTTTGTGCACGCTAATATCAGAAACGGCTTATTCGATTTAGATGCGGTTTTCACTAATATATTGTAGTAGGATTCACTTAATATTTAGTGTTTATTTCATGTCAATCGGTTCATAAATAAAAAAAATATGTCAATTTAAAGAATCACGGCGAACATTTGTTAAGGTATTCTATCAGAGTACGTACACGCCTCGGGCCTGCGCGTCCGATCTTCGGAACTACTGGACGGATTTGAATGATTTTTTTTTGTTGTATAGTTATTATGGCTGGACAACATTCAGGCTATAATGTTTCTTGGAAACTTGAACACCTGATGCAGAACCGAAACAGACCAGCTTAACCATAAGAGATACAAAAATGGTACCATAGCAAAAATTGTTCCACGTGATGAGGATTTTCTGCTGAGAGAATAAATTTGAAGATCTGGAACACCTGATGGGGAACTCCAAGAGCCCAGCTACACCATAACACATATAGGAATGACGTCTTAGTAAAAGTTATTCGGTCTGATGGGCATTTCCTGTTGACTTATAAAAATCGAAGATCAGAAACATCTGATGTGGAAATCTAAGCTATCACTAATTTCACCTCCACGCGGTGAAGGCGGTAACAGTTTAGGACTGATTTTCGATGACGATGGTATATCATTGAAAATTTGACTCTACTGGCCAAAACTCCCATTTATTTTTTTTTAACGTGAAGAAATGCTCATGCATTCTGCACTACCACGGGGAGATAGTGCAGTTATGAGGGACTCTAACCCACTAAAACTCCACTGTGTCCTCCTCTACCGCTTACGGCGGGAACATGGGCACGCGTTAGCACTCATCCGTGAACCCGCCGCGGCTGTCCGTCACCGGACCCTCCGCTGGGGAGTACTCCCCATCACCAGCGCACCAGAACACATAGCACGCCGTGACCACCCCAGGGACCAAACCAGCACATGGGCCAGACGATCCCGTGTCTGGGCACCCTTGGTAGGGGAGCAGTCACTTAGATTTTAATTGATCAGGTATCTTCATAATAAAACTATAACCATGCCTAGAAAGAGGTCAAATCTTTCCCAATGTTCCAAAGGAGCTAAAAGATTGAGGATCATAAGATGCCAAGAATCTACCGAAGAGCGTCAGGAGAGACTTGATGCTGTTTGAGAACATCAGGCTGCAACTCGCTCCGTGGAAACCTCTTCGGATCGCGAAGCACGCCTGCGTTCTCAGCGTATTTACGCATCTACATCCAGATCTCTAGAGACCAGTGAAGAATATGATGCGCGACTGACCGCTGATACGGTGAGATTATCATACATTGTTCCGAACACGCACACAACAAAATATTCATAATCAGAAAGTGAGAAAGAAAGAATTGCTGGAGTACGGCATGAAGAGACAGATTAAGAAGAGCGCAACGAACGTTTGAATTCTGATCGACTTCGACATTCTCTGAACAGAATGTCGATATCATCTGAAGAATCGGATGTGTCTCAAGATATAGCCGTAGGGCATGGCGACCTTCCTTGGGTTGATAAGGAACGGAGTGCATTTACGTATACTCCTATGATTGACTACGCCACATATTCCGCCATCGGAGGTATGGTTAAAAATTTTACTTTTTGTGAAGCTGTTAAATAGCAAAAAGAAACAAACGGTATGTGTTGCTCAGGTGGGAAAGTACATATTGAAATATTACAAAATCCTCCAGAAATATTAAGATCACTGCTAATCGGTGACCATCACAGTCAAAACATTTCTTGGACAACATACGTTCGTACAATAATGCCTTTCAAATGACATCTTTTGTTGCGAAACAGATTTCAGAAGGCCCATTTATGCCAACATTCAAAGTGCAAGGCCAAGTTTACCACCCTATTGGTTCATTATTGCCTGAAAATGACGTCTCGAATCGTCTCGCGCATCCCGTTGTTATCCAGTCCCCGGGTTCTTAGAATTCGACATCAGACGTTTCAGATCTTCGATTTTGACTACCCCGTTGTCGCTGGCATAACCAACAGGATCCGCGTACGAAGTCGCGGGCAGAAGCTAGTCCAGAAATAAGTAAACGTATAAATATTGAAGTGAATAGAATGGCTGAGCGGTTGATGGTGGCCAAGATGAGACGGCGACAACGGGCACTCGGCCCCAATAACACGGGAATCAGAAGCGTATCCCAGACTACTGGGGATTAAGTACGTACAACCGGTGCCGATAAAATACCGTACCCACAGGATATATTATATAAAATATGGGGTTGTAATTTACAGACGAACTGCCCCTTGACACAATACCTCGGTAAATCATTATTTAGCTTACCGTAAGCGTAATTTTAAGTCCTCGAAATATGGCAACAATTTAAAGAACTACAACTAAGCATGAAACATTTTACAATCTTTTATTTATTTGTAGTTGCGCTGCCGTTTTACAACAGTCACCGTAGTGCAGTTCTTTAGAAAGAAACAGCTGACCTTTGCAAGTTTATTCTCTGAGTTTAAAATAATAAAACAGGGAAACAGTTTCTTCATAAATAACTACAATGTGGTGTACCTAATTATTTCGACGCCTCAGTGCCCTTATGTCTGTGTTTTTGTATAGTTAGTTAGGTAGCCCTTTAGTACCTAGTGTACAAAGTTAGTTGTGTAATAATTGTTCACAAGGTGGAGACGACAATACGCCAAAATTTTTTGGGATGCATGAAGATGCCTCCTCGTGTAGCTCAGTTTGTTCCGCCAGTTACTCAACTGAACCGAGCGCTCGGCGCATCCTGGACAGTCACACCCAACAACTTATTTGACTGGCCAATTCTTGCCTTGCGGTGGTAGGGTTAATGCCCGCCTGGTTTGCGACCACCAAAGAGAATATAGTGGTTATATCGTCGTTGGCGACCACCCTACCGGAGTCCGGCGTCCAGCAGCCCGCTGTGTTTCGTCGATGCGTGGTCATCGTCAGTGCCTTAGGCATCTTTTGGACACGCTCATTCCACCATAGACCTCATCCATCGCTTTCCATCAGGCGTGATCGAGGTCAAGAGCAGGCTCATTCAACAATAAAAAAAAAAACAAAAAAAAAACTGCGTATTTCTAATGCCGTTCCCAGTCCGCATACGGAAATTTTATTAAATATCAAATAGTTTAGTCTTTAGAGCTAATCGAAGATTTATTTGATAGTTCCAAAATACTCTTATGCATTTAGCACTGCACTGTTTTCATTTATTGTCGCATTGTCATCTTCACATTGTATGGATAAATGCTAATAAAAAACCAAGTCCATAAAAAGAATTTTCTCAACTTTATCTGAACATAATAAGTCTATTGGTATTGTAAACTTAAACATAAGCAATATAGCTCATGATTGTATACATAGTCATGTCTATGACACTAACTAATCCAAGATAAACACTATCGTGGTTACTAATAATTACGTTACATTGAGAAGCTTCACCGTCTCAAGTGAAAGATAAGAATATATTTATACAAGCTAGCTATTTCTGGCTTAAATTCAAAACCACTTAATGAGAGTTCTCTTAAACAAAGATATTTCTGATTGCCAAAGACATTATCAGAGCTTCGCAGTGTATTACAGCTGTCGAGGAAGCAAGGATTTCCAATTAAGCATTTCAAGCAATATATTTTAAGTATAATGTTTACAAAATCATGTTTTTCAAATTATTGGCTTACGGTTTCCTATTAGATATATTTGCCAATTGTCGAACGGAGAAACTTTGAATTCCATATAAAGTTTGAAGGGCCCGGGTTTGTTTAAAGGGAGATTGGGCAAGGCAAGGCAAGGCAAGGCAAGTGTTCTTGCCAAGTTTCAAGTTTATTAACCAAATTAATAAGATATTTTAGTAACTTTGTACGATATCAGAGGGGCAACTCTCGTAATTCTAATCACGTTCAAAGACTGATCTCAGTCTCAATCTGTCAAAAATACCTCTAATAAAAGGAAATTAGAGGTATTTTTGATAAGATTTGGGAAAAATGTAGGAACATTTTTGACAATTGTTTGTCGCTGAGATGATACTGCGACTAGATTTTGAACGTTTTAAATTACGAGAATTGACCTTCTGTACGTACGTAAGCATGATTTTCATAGATCCTATATGTACATGTTTTATAACTTTTAAGAAGAGAAATTATGGAAGTTAAAACTTGTTGCGCCGACCCTTTTTCAAAAATCATTAAATGCAGTTTTGCTTCTTTTTAAAGATTAAGGAATGTTGCCTTTGAGTTAAATTTGCTGTCTTCAGTATTTAGAGTAGGTACTTTTCCTCCAAGTACGCTTCGAAAATTTTACACTGTATACAGTCAGGAAAATTGATTGATAAGCAAAGTTACACCGTACGTCAATTTTCCGTTTCATACAACTGTCAGAGAATAACAGTTGTGATTTGCACACACGGACCATTTTAGTCGATAGTCAATTTTCAACAGATCTTACTTATATAGGTCCGGAGATTTTGAATTTTTATGTCGCGATAGTGTCAACTAAAGCGTTGTTGGACAGTTAGGGCCACGAATATATTAACGGAAGAGAGGAAACGGCGACCGGAGCCAACACCGATCAGCACTGTTCCATATTCATATTTTATAAATTAATCTTATGGGGCTCAAGAGCGCTTTTCCTCGACACTTGCACTTGCCCCGAGGGCTGGCCCGTTCTTTGCCCAAAATATTAATAATAATAATAAAAGCCCCCACCGCCGTATCCCTACGTTGACGTCGTGGTGGGGCTTGCGCGCTCCGAACTCTTGGCCTGTGCCGGAAGAGTTTACTTTGCCAGAACAGGTCTAAGGTGAGGAGCCAGACCAAGAGAGACACAGAAACCCGCAGGGCAGCTTGTGGCGAGCTGTTGGGCAGTAGCGACCCCACGGACCCTATCTCCAGGGAGAAGTCTTGTTCCTCACCTCTGGCTTGCCTTTATTGGCCGGCTGGAGTGAACAGTGACGAGGAACAGAGCTCCCACCTCATTCTTGCCTTTATTGGCCGGCTTGAGTGGAGATTCGCAAGAGCAAACGTGCTCGGAGGAAGGAAGTATTCCAGTAAGATGCTGGTAGGGATCTTGACCGTACTTCCGGGATTGTCCTGATAGCCTTGGAATACCTCTCCACTCCTCGTAAGCACCTCAGGACATGTTGCCCCCTTGTCGCTACGACACTATGTGCTAGCGACCGTTTTCGGGGGCCCATTATTGAGTGTGCAAGTCACCCCCTGCCATTTTATTTGTGTAATTTATATGAACATCGGTCAGGCAGGGGCTATAGTTTTTCCATAGTCCTAGATAACCAGTTCACTTTAGCCACCAAAACCCATTAATCCAATATTTTTGTTTCCATGTTTTGCAATAGTCCTACACCAACCGGGGGTTGTCCTTGGGTCCACTTGCATAGTCCGAGCAGGGATAATCGTCGGTTGGTACCTCATTTAATTGAAAACGTCTAACGGGCCTCTGTGAGTTGGCTTCGGCCCCTCGTACGCCTTCCAAAGGACCGGGACCCCATGGTCCCGAGATAATTATGTTAAAACATAAAAAAAAAAAAAAAACATTTTATTATCAGGCAACTAAGGCCCATAGATAAAATACACAAAAATACTCTTATACAATAATAAAGTAATACATATTAAAAACCTTAAAACTATTACTATACACGCGTAACGTTGTCGTCGGCGTCGTGTTTCGCTGCGAGGTGTCTCGTGTAACCGTGCCCGCACAAACGTAACCAATAGGTACAAACCCGGCCCGGCCAAGGAAAATAGGGCCCGCACAAACGTAACGTAACCGGTAGGAATCGAGTTGTATGGAACCTTCGCCACTGCTAGCTGACCCACCCTGGCGAACTTCGTACCGCATCAGAATCAATAAGAATGAATGTATGAGAAAATGAATTAATTTAATTAAAATTATTTTTCGTTAAATTTTCCCTTCGATAATGCCAGGACAAGATTTGTATGAAAGAAAAAAATCGAAAATTCGAAGAAAAAAAAATTGCACGCGTAGTTGGGGCGGGCCGCTAGTCTTACTATAATATAGGTGAAACGAGAAACTGTAATCCAGCTACTAAATGTCTATAAATAGCCAGGCCAGCGAGCAAAATAGGCCATCATGGGGTGTTAACCAGCCTCCTCGGAGCTGCGAGATAAAAGACGGCTCAGCAGCTGAAAAGAGTTTCTTCAACTCACCACCAATAGGGTCACATCTTTTTGAAGTCACTCAATGTCGTTCGTGTGATATATTAGTTGCTGAGCAGTTTTAGACTTTCAGGGAACGTAATAAAGCCTTAAGTTTTGTAAATGCGAACATCTAGAAACAGCATAGTATAAGTTAGTTGTATAAAGATCATTAACGATAGAATTCTACGCATAATGTAGGCACCTACCCAGTATAGGAAATAAGTATAGGAAAAGTGATTGCTGAAAAAACGTGTATTTATAGGGAATTATAAAAAAATGCTAGGGTTCCTCTCTAAACGGTCGGGTCATATTGCCTGAAGAATGAGAGATCCAACTAAGATAAGTAGTTTAATTCAAAATCAATGCCGAGTGCTCACTCCTCATGGTCTGTTACTCTGTACAATGAAATCTCCAAACGGCTGGTTGATATTTCCTGTGACCCAAGGGCTGGCTTTTACCTTGGCCAGAAGCTAATCATTGCCTTTGGAATACAACGTGGCAATGCAGCCAGTCTCTTGGGTACAAATAGGTACCAGTTGACAGCGTTGCGGAGGAATTTTTCGACGCCATATTTTAGTTTGTTAATAGTTTATGTAAGTTAAAGATATTATATTGTTATGTTCCCTCTCACAGAGAGGCGTGTCCTAGCAGTAGGAACATTGTAGGCTGATTATGTTATCTATGTTATGTAATTAGTTAGGTATAAGTTGATATTTATTTACATTTGAAATCTGAATAAACAAAATCAATTGATTCATGAACTACTTTCTCGTTAATAGTACCAAGTTCTACATTATAACAACATAGTCAATTCAATTTAATTCAGTTCAGTTGTTCAGTACAAACTGCCATTTCAGTAGAGACAACCCTTCCATTTCCAGCTTCTAATTCCACAGTTCCAAGGAGTGCTAAACTTTAGATACGTAACAGCTAAAATATACCACCGTAAGGTGTTAGTTTACCAATAGTTAATAGGAAAACTTTTGTTTACCTAGACCTTGCCCGTGCTTGCACGTGTATTTAGATGCAATCATTTTTAATTTAAACGAGACTTTGAATCGAGTATCCACGCGTATTATATGTTGTTTATTTTACATTTTGTTTGCGGTTCTAATAGTCTTTTCAGTAAAGTTAATCAGCCTCTAATGTTCCCAATGGTCTTGGTGAGAGGGAGTAGGCCGTAATCCACCCGCAGGACTAGTGCGGGTTGGTAGTTGTCACATGTATTCGAACGTTTGGTTCTAGGGCATGCCGGTTTCCTCACGATGTTTTCCTTTACCGTTTTGAGAGCAGTGGTGATAAATCATAAAGTCGATATTATCCATGACACAAAGTAAAGCGCCTGTCTGGGTTCGAGCCTACGACCTACAACTCGTAAGTCGCGACCGTTACCACTGGGCCTCCACTGCTCACTTCTTATTGTCGCATCTTAATTTCCGCAATAAGCTCTTGACAACTACCTTCTAGAAAGATATATAACAATACCTGCCTTTACGTGAGCCTGAATAAAACATTATTCTCCGCCCAAAAGGTGTTTGCTGGAACTAAAATATGTGGCCATCGACTTACGCACGGCCCGGCTTATTAATAAGTAACTCGCTGTATATGGTAGCATAAACGTTTTCATAAATACCTTATAGAGGGAAAGTGCGGCAAAATAGTCGAGTGATAAAGTGGGATGGAATTATGAAGCTGGGGAAGATGCTCTAGTATTCCCACGGAGAAATAATGGCGGCCGATCGATGTTGCATGTTCACTTAAATGCTTAAATTACAAATAATGAAAGTGAAGACTTCTTTTCTGGGATCATCACGATTATATATTGCTTTAGAAGTTAAAATAGCTTTCAAATGCACTTCGCAGCCGTACATTTTGACTAAGATGTAAGGTTTGTCGAGATAGGCCTTGTATAGTTAGGGGCTAAGCTTTACATTTGGTCTGGTAAGTTTTTAACAGTGAAAGCGTTACGTAAGTATTGTCTTTAATGTTTTTGGTCGGATAAATATTTCTAATCAAGCAAATTTTTGTCTTTAACCCCGGTTTACTTTAGGGTTACACGGTGGAATTTTCTCTAAAACATTGTTAATAAACCTTTTATAATTAATAACTAATTTTAGCATTTCAAACGCTTAAATTAACGTGACACCAGCTTTTTACCAAGTACACAATATTGTTTTATAGTCTTTCATGGCAATAACGATGCCTTTCAGTTTGAATGAAGCAACCAATATGTACCAAATAGACATAAAAGTTAGTAATTTAATGTCGGTCATACCTTACATTTCTGCAACAGCTTTGAACCGTGTAGCCATTAGTCACATGGCTAATCTCTTTGTGGGTTTATAGAAAATTTATTACAATATTAAAACTATACCAGCTTGGTAAACAACTCATTATATTTAATTAAGGAACGACCTTCACTGCTCAAACTCATTAGAATTGCAGCGTGCAGTTCAACTACGACACAGTTATTATGGCTAATCAACGGCTAACGATACAACCCGGTAACAAATATTGCCTTCGGTAAAGATGAATTGTGCAGTCTTCCTGCGCACAGACACTCAATTACATTAAAGTACAAGAACGCGACTAAAACGTAGATGAGCACTCAGGAGTTTCTCGATGAGCAACGAGATTCGAAATTCGAAATAAACTTTAATTATCCCCATCCACCTGCTCGGCTTCTAATTAACACAAATGACTCGAGGTCCTAGAGAACGCGCACAATTAATTAATGATTAAAAACTTCGTCGTCGCTCTACTGTAACTGATCTTTATTTATGTGACAAGTATAATAAATAAGCGTCGTCGAATCCAGTCTCTGAATATTATGAAAATATTTCACGCAGCTTGATATTACGAGTATTTTATAATATTACGTGTCGTGTTATGTAGGTACGGATATTGATTTTGTTCGATTATGACACCTAGAAATTTCAGTCGATTTCGCTTGTGATCACTCGCTGCGGCTGCAAGGAAAAGCATTTTGATGGAGTACTTCAGTTACTTATTTTTATTGACTTTAAGTTACACGTCTTGAAGCTTCGTTTCGCTCGTGTAAATAACTTATTAACTGCAGCTGCAAAAATGAAGTTTAGTTAATAATGATTGTAACCGTTATCCCTGAATGCGCCGTTTTTGAGGGATACGAAACGCTCTGTAGTTATTTATCAATGGAATGAATGTATTAAATTGAATGAGCGGCCTGATCGCCGGTTGGCATGATATTATAACGATATAGTCAGGGGAATTAATGGCCGTTCTTGTTTATGTAACCGCGCACGCAAACCTTTCTGTGTGTCACACCTCTATTTTACAATTACCAACGGGCTCATATTGACAGGTGGGTAAACAATTAATAACGCTCACTGGGAGCCTATGCTGGGAACGTTTTATCGTATTTTTTTTTTGCTGAAAATCGATTCGATTTAGCCAGTAGGTTTAGCAAGTGAATTATTGTCGATTCATTGTGTAGGTAAAGAAATTTGGCTAAATGATTTTTTTATGTTAATTGGTTTTAAAAAAAACACTTTCACGCGTCAGAAATGACATATGTATGTTTTAAAACATACATAGACGTAGCGTTGGAAGGCCTCCCACAAGGTGGACCGACGACCTTGTGAAGGCCGCAGGAACCCGTTGGATGCGAGAAGCACAGAACCGGTCGAAGTGGAAGTGCTTGGGGGAGGCCTATGTCCAGCAGTGGACGTCTTTCGGCTGAAATGATGATGATGATGTTTTAAAACTATATGAGTTCCGTGTTAACTTAACTAGCTAAGTACTCTGAGAAGAAATACCGAAGAACATACTCAAAAGTCACAGTCTCTTATAAGTCCAGACATAATCGTATTGATCTTTGTAATACAATCTCATCAGACAGTTTTATTTATTTTTAAATCCCAACTACTTTACTTACATTTCTGCGGAACCGCTAGAATAAAAATAGTTTTCAATTTTCATTAAAATAGACAAAGCCGCAACTAGCTTTACCAAAGACAGAAGAGGAAATGAGTGTCTCTATTGAAGTCGATGTGAACAAGTCAATAACAGATTATTGAAAATAAGTACCTACTCTTATAGACAAAGAGGTAGACTCAAGAGCTGAACTTCTGAATTTTGAGAGACGCTTTAGTCTGTTAAAACAAGCTCACAACGGTTATTTTGACATAGAATTTAAGGTAGGTTATGTGGAAGTGAGATCGAAAAATCTATACTATATTAGGCAATAATTATCGATTTATGATATGCCGTAAGCAGGTGTGTTTATATAATCATCGGTCAAAGTGTGGAAGTCTCTGCCAGCGACTGTTTCCTTCCACGTATAACCTGTCAGCCTTCAGCAACAGTGAGTAGTAGTAGACCTCATCGGTCGCTTTCCACCAGGCTTGATCGAGGTCAAGAGGTGGCCCAATTTGCAATAATAAAAAAAATGCTAGTTCCTATATTAGTTAAAAACCACATCATGTTTTTTGGACCCTTTCTGATGCACCAGGTCATGCTGAAACACAATGAAAACAAGTGCGAGTCGGACTCGCACACGAAGGGTTCTGTACCACAAAACAAAAACGTCGAAAAAAACACGTTTGTTGTAGGTAGGTATGGGAGCCCCCTTTAAATATTTATTTTATTCTGTTTTTAGTATTTGTTGTTATAGCGGCAACAGGAAAACATCATAGTTGAAATTTCACATATATCACGATTCATGAGATACTGCCTGGTGACAGACAGACTGACAGATGGACAGTGAAGTCTTAGTAATAGGGTCGCGTTTTTACCCTTTGGGTACGGAACCGTAAAAACACATCGACATTTTAGTTTGTAGACTCAAAACCCTCCTAATTTTTGTTAGCAGCCAAAAGCCCGTACAGTTAGAGTTAGAAATAACTTCTCTTGATTATTAGATTAGTAAACTGTCTGACATAGTTCAAATTGCCAGCTCGCATTCCCACTGGATGTCATGTACGGGACTCGTACTCACATGTATTATTTTCTTTAAAAAACAAAAGTTGTATTTTGTTTGGTGAAGGACAGTGCCACCTGTGTGATTTTTGTGGAACATAGCTTGGAAAATAGCCACTTGTCATGATTATAGTATTTTTAATTCCTCTAAATATGTTTCATTCTGACTGTAAGTAGATAGGTACGTTTTTATCGTTTCGTGTAGAGTTGGGACTTTTTGAATTGTTGACTTTTTGAATTCGGGATCGGTGAGAGTTGGGACGACGCCTTCACAACTTCAGATTCAGCTAATGACTTGCCGCAGTCTCAATAAATACTGTAGGTATAACTCCTCAATATGCTGTAGTAGAAACTTGGTCTTCTTCGGATGGACCTGCTCTAAATACATGGACATTTTGATCGAGATAAAAACAGCAAAGAAGTTCTGTAGAACACAAGCTGAAACAAAATCTATATCTGTAGTTATAACTAGCTTCTGCCCGCGACTTCGTCCGCGTGTTTCAGCCCCTGACTCATCACGTAAGTTTGTAAGTCGGGGGTAATCTCCGGAACTACCAGTGGGATTAGAAAAAAAATATTTTGCGTTTCGTAGCCCAATTCTTGAGAAAGGCTATAAGCTATTTAATATCATCTTAAGAGCTTTAGGAGCCGAGAAAAATGATGTCAGAGAGAACGCTAAGCGTACATGAAGGAATAGCACGGGCCGGCGATACGATGCGACGGGGTGGGTCGGGGGAACAAGTAATTTCATGCGGACGAAGACGCGGGCAGAAGCTAAAAAAAACACTTAAAATGACTTTATCTATACCTAAATCAATTTAGAAATTAATAGACCAGGTACAGTCAACAAAAGAGATAAGTATGCAGGATCGTCGGATATAGTTGAAGTTTAGTAAGAAACCGATGGATGTTGTCGACTGAAATTTAATTTGATAAATGAGCTATTGGTTTTCTATTAATAAAATAAAATTTTATGCGACAACGTCCATCGGTTTCTTACTAAACTTCAACTATATCCGACGATCCCGCATACTTATCTCTTTTGTTGACTGCACATGTCTTGAATTTCTAAAGTTTTATAGGAAATCTTTAGAATTATTGGAGTTTAATTGTGGCGTTATCGGTTCAAAAGACCTAGTTTCTTAAACAGAAATCGACACGATTTTAGATACACCCAGCCAATTTAATTGTTGCCTATCCTATAAATGGCTGCCTTCCGGTACCCTTATAATATTTTTGTTAATAATCATCTAGAATTCAGCACATACAAACTCATAAAATATCTTTATTTGCGTTACTAGACTGTTTCATGTTGTACAGTCGCCAGCACATCAAGCTACCCGAAACTGTAAAATTTTCCCAATCAACTTTGAACCTTTTGGTTTAGCGATAAAGTTGAAAATCTATTAAAGAAATTTGACAGATTGTAGTAGCTTGAAGTGCTGGCATCTGTACATCAATTTATCCCCGTGTATTTGTCAAACTTATATGATCGTTAAGGCTCATTGACGCGGAGAAAGGCTGCGTTGCGGAGAAACGGAGAAATATTAACCAATAGAAAATTATTCAAAATTATTCCTATTTCTTGGCCAAAGAATTAGCATTGCCATACAACGTGGCAATGCTACCAGCCATTTGGGCACTGTTCCTGTTGACAGCGATGCGGACGAATTTTTTGATGCCCTATGATTATTTTGCTTATATTTCCACATAAATGTATCTACATATTTAAAATATTAAATATATTTTAAATAATAGCATAGATTATGTAAATATTATCAATAGAAAATTACATTGAGATTTGTATGCAATCCTATTGATTAATATTTCTCCGTTTCTCCGCTCCGCGTCAATGGACAGGCAGCCTTAAGGTCTGAAACTATCTATATTCTATCTCGTTTCATCATCCAATTATCAGGATGCTTCTGTTTCAGCATTAAAACCGATTCATACCAGTCGGGTGCAATCGGCTGCAGTCGGCGATCCGCCTCCGCGACGGGAGGACCACGCTACTTTGGCAACCGATGCACGTTATAATGGTCGTAAAAATGAATAACTTTTAACATACGAAACTATCTCATGTTGGCCTGCTTTAGGTTTTTATTTTTCTTATTTAGCTTTTGATAGATTCTTATTTTGTAAATGTGAGGACTTTGTAGGCCTTGTAGACTTTAGATCTGTTGACCATTTTTTATTTTATCAAGTACCTGATACTTGTTGACAGGCCTACGCTATCCTCCCATACCTACTGTAATTTGAAAATATTGTAAAAGCCAATTATTTTTAAAAAGAGTAACCGTGGAGTTTCTTGCCGGTTCTTCTCCATAGGAAACGACCAATTGGAACCGTGCACCTAGTTTCTGACGTTTCATAAGTGCCTATGTAGGCTTATGTGAAATAAAATATTTTGATTTTGATTTTTAGGGGATGAAGTTAAACGGGTAATATACAGTTTTGTTATTATGTTGGCGTTAACTTAAACTTGCTTAGATGATAAGCTACGTTTAACGTAAACCACTCGATGGACGGGGTCCAATTATTAAATGTAGCAGAACTTGCAGGCCGGTGCAATTTACTAGCCACCCATGATTATCCCAGCTGAGGTTTCAAGTATACAGTAACTACTCTAGTTAATTGCAATAGTTAACCCGTTTGAGACTTAAGCTTTGCGTAAGGGTTATTAGTATTGTGTCTGGGTTGGGAATATTTTCTAAACAAACAACTGGATATATAATTAACAGGATTTCGGTGTGGCGATCGCATTATATATATTTTTTTTAAGTGAAAACTTCTTTAGGCGCGTTTGGGCATTTTTTAGGATGGGAAAAAACCATTGAACTCGCGACACTGTTACCGTAACCGACACCGCGCGTGTTTTGTTTATAAGACGAATAAAAAAATACACGCGTAATTGTTCAAGTTTTCAATTCTGTCGGCACTCCCGGAGTGCCACTGTTTTTTTTTTATAGACAGAATGACGACCTCGTTAGTACATTTGACGTAATCCCCTAAGTCCGTTAGTCTACGGCCCACACGTGCCGCGGAGTTATCCTAATTTTTACCCGACTACGGAGGGTTATGATTTTAACCGGTATGTATATACATGTATGTATGTATGTATATGTTACTCTCTTCCCTCATAACTTCAAAAGTACTTATAATAATTTGACAAATAAGGTATCGTTTTGACCGTCCGCTGGTTATAGGCTTTGTGACGTCACAAGAACGTACCTTCCCGTGGTCGCATGCTGATAAGTAGGTATGTTAGTACAGCGGCATGCGACCACGGGAAGGTACTTTCTTGTTTCATCCTTTTCAGTGGTCGGGTATTAGTTTTTAAACTGTTCCAGTGATAAAAATATTATCACTGGAACCACACCAAAACTATTTGTGTTTGTATTTTGCCTGTATTTTCCTTTGTATGTTTTATAATGCTCTAAATAAAAACGAGGGAAGTTTTTAGCAAAACAGTTCTATGAAAAGGCGTTGGCGGATCGCTAATTGTTTTTAAAAACCCCTCATTATAAAATGAATGCTGAAGAACTAGTGAATGTCACTGACTTTCTTTGCTTTATATTTTACGTCATTATCGCGAGGTGAAAGACGTTTGAATTAAAAATTCTTATGAAATCTTGTAGATGCCACAAAACTTGAAGACTTGTTTTTGCTTCCATGTACATAACAGACGCCAGCACACCAAGCTACTACAATCTGTCAAATTTCTTTAATAGATTTTCAACTTTATCGCTAAATTATAAGGTTCAAAGTTGATTGGGAAAATTTGACAGTTTCGGGTAGCTTGATGTGCTGGCGTGGCGTCTGTACTTATGTGGCTTTTACTATTTGTACATGATACAAGTCCAATGGCTGACTAACCGACACAGAATGCGCACGAGAAGCTTGAATCATAATTATTATTTGGAAGATGTGCTCATGCGTGCTAATCAATGTTAGTTCATTCTGTATCAGAGAGGATAAACTATGTACCAAAAAAGTGGCCAAGTGCGAGTCGGACTCGCACATGAAGTCCGTACCAGAAGGCAAAGAAGTTTCTCGTACGCAGACCCCCTTTATTTTATTTTAGTTGATATAGCGGCAATAGAAATACACGTTCTGTGAAAGTTACAACTATCGAGTATTTGTCTACCCATTAGGTACGTTTCGTGAGACACAGCCCGCTGACAGACGGACAGACGGATGTACGGACGAATGGGCGGAAGGACAGTGGAGGGTTAGTAATAGGGTCCCGTTGGTACTCTTTGAGTACGGAACCCAAAAAAGAAAATGTGTAGCTGTATCTAAACATTTGTCGTTGTGTTATAATATAGGTTTACAATTTGTTAGAAAGAGTCGAAGCCAATTAAGTACGAAATGTCTGACAGTTTCAAGACGTTTGGGTTCGATTTAACTTATTTACGAAAAAAAGGAATCAATATTTTTGTTGACGCTCCGTAAAGTTTTCTTTTAACAATAACCCATTGGAAGGGTGGTCGGGAGGTGCCTTTTGTACTCGAGCCGCAACTTTGGGTGCCTGTCAGCCTCGGGACAAATAGCTATTTTATGTTATAGGTATGTACGTAGCTATTTGATTTTAGTCTTTTTTTCGTTTTTTGCAAGCTTCAGTCACGCGGAGTAATTGCGTAACAAACTAAGAGTCAGCTCACACCGAGACGCGACGACCTTATCTACTACACAAAAAGGTACACGATTCGCGGCGTAGCTCGACGTAGTAAACCCTGCATTGTGTACCTTTTAGTGTAGTAGATAAGGTCTGTAATTGTATTTCTATTTTGAAAATTGCGCGTCGCGTCTCGGTGTGAGCTGACCCTACCAGTAGCAATGGCTTTAATTTATCAACAATCATGTTGATAGTGGTGTTCGCCAGTTCAACAACATTCATTGCGTTATTTACGTTAAAGAGCTGATTTTTTTTTTCGAACAAATGTAGGAATAGATATTATCCTTAAAAATTATTCCGATTGTGATACGCAATGAGGGTGCTGGTCTCCATACACTTCTATGTAATGATAAAATCAAGGTGGCATACAACGTGTAACGTTAAATGCGCAAAACCTCTTAAGAGGTCATTGTATTCATCATTATAAAGAACTTTTACTAGGGGCTTAAAAAAAAAAAAAAAAACTGCTGTTTAGTACATTTTGACGAGTTATGCGAGCATAAATGTAGGGAAAAACTGATTTTTTTTCGCGATTTCAGCTTGAGTCCCATAGTAAAAGTGGTTTATAATGACAAGTACCTACAGTGACCCCTTGAGAGGTTTTGCGCATTTAACGTAACACCTTGTATACTAATATACTTATAGATATCCGAATATACTGCTTCAACTGAACTGTATCATCATCATCATCATCATGATGATGATATGTAGGAGAAGCAGTCTATTTCATTCAAAGTATAAACAGTAGGTACAATAGAAACATAACACTTAAAAAAAAGAGTAAAATGTGGATCAGCTTTAGAAAGACATACATCTATGGGATAATTATGGGGTACTTACCTAGCATAATGCTAAGTTTAACTTACTACCTTACCCAAATAACGAAACGTATAACAACCGTCGGTTACACTTAGGGATCAAGGCATCACATATCATTTCTCTTAAACTCAGGTTATTTTGTAACCTATCTAGGAGAGCATTACGGCACCCACTAAGTACTTAACTAGATTAAGAAACTTTATGCTTATGCTTTATATTATACTAGCTTATGCCCGCGGCTTCGCCCGCGAGAAACTATCCTATGTCCTTCCACGGGATGCAATCTATCTCTCTGCCAAATTTAAGCGAAATCTGTTCAGTGGTTTAGGCGTCAAAAGGTAACTTATAGAGTTACTTTCGAATTTATAATATTAGTATGGATTACCTTACCATGTCATCTAGTCCTAGTTGTACAATAAATCTTTATTATTATTATAATCTAGGCAACACGAATGCACGTCACATCTTCCGAATTTGGCTGGCGGGATGCCAGAGTCGACTTGCCTTGCTTAACGAAACTGGGTTGGCTGCTTGTTAGCGTAACGTTTTTCCATCTTTCTAGTTATTACGAGTATGACCGTTCGGACTTCTAGAATCTAATAGAGGTGCATAAAGATTACGTAGGCAGTTAGCCACCTACTACCTACAAACAGTCACTTCAATTTGATTTATTTTTATACATAGATTTGCAAAAAGAAATGGTTTATGACTCATAAATAGATTATAAATAACCAACAACCTTCCTTTAATAAAAAGGGATTTATTCATAAAGGTCTGCTTTTTCTCCATTCAGAACTTTTACAATTTTCGTAGCGTTTCCAGTGAAGTAGGTACCGTGCCTTTTAACTTTGACTGGTGATTAAAAGGGCAGCTATGGAATCGAACTACTATAGAAAATGAAATAGCTAAAGCTATTGTTTTACTTCGTCGGAGTTTTATTTCCTTTTCTATGGTAGGTAATAAAATCAATCTGCCTAGCCATTTCCCAACTATGTTAGCATCGGCTTCAAGTCTAATCGGATGCAGCTGAATACCAGTAATTTACATGGGGCGACTGCCTATCTGACCTCCACACCCCAACTGCTGGGTAACATTATCGTGTTACCCAGTAACTGGTGACCCCTTGCAACCCCTTGGCTACCCCTTGATACCCGTTGGATTGGTTCTCATCTTTTGGGCTTCTAACTAAGTACCCGTAGCGACTGTCAAAGATCTATCTGCGCATACTGAGAATCTGAGACACAAAGCGCAGCTTCGCACGACATCGGAAGATCGGAGTCTTGAAAGTAACAAACAGGCAACAACATGAGCTGTCTGCTACATTCAACGTAATGTTGAAATTTCAAAGGATTTGAATATTCGTGATGTTATGTTGAATATTCTTGTCAAAGAACATAGCAGTGTTTTCAAAGTCTCGGATATAAATCCGAGACTTTGAAAGCACTGCTAAGTTGAAAACTACGTAATAAACTACGTAGATCCACTACAACTACAATTGTTAAAATAACTTTAACTAAATTCTTTAAATAAATTCAACGTAATATTGAAATTTCAAAGGATTTGAATGTTCGTGATGTTATGTTAAATATTCTAGTCAAAGAACATAGCAGTGCTTTCAAAGTCTCGGATTTATAAATAACTTTCAACTGCCACTGGAAAATCCATGTGGCAATCGGCTTACCTACGAGATCCGGAGCCGGAGCCACTTTCGCACCCGAAAGTGCGCAGTGGCTGCAGCCATTAAAAACCACAAAGGACCTATTAAAGCCTGCCATTCAAAACACACCTTTCAGTAAAGCACGTTAAGGTTCGGACAAGGATTATTTAGTCAGTGGGTGGCGATGCGTTGGAGGACCTTGGGCGATTACTTCAACTTAATAATGATAGAAGACCTTTTGTTTTTGCCTTTTAATAAAATTGCAAACTATCATCACGATCAAAGGTTTCCAACATTTTACTTGAGTAAATAAACTATTACTTTATAATTAGTTTGGAATAGTGTTATTTATATTGCTAGTTGTTCATTTGACTGCCCCGTTGGTCTCGTGGTTGCAAGCGCGACTGCTAAGCGTGGGACCCCCGGGTCGGACAAAGTGTTATTGGGTTTTCCATTAGGAATTTCTTAGTAACGTTCGGAAGTTGGCGGTTTAATACCGCCGTGCCTCGGAAAGCACGTAAAACCGTTGGTCCTGCGCCTGAACTCTCCCCGGTCGTGTCGGATTGCCGTCCCAACGGACTATGAGAGTAAAGGAACAGAGAGTGCACCTGTGTTTGCGCACACACTTGTGCACTATAATAACTCCTGCGTACCTAGCTAATCTCCATTGAGATTGGCCACCGTGACCGAAAACGGTCGGGGAGGCTATAAATATTTTTATGCACCTCGAATTAGAAAGCTAAAAAGTAAACCTACGTGGAAACATTGCATAGTCTTTAAAAACGTACAATTTTTTTTCGCACAAATAAACTAGTTAGGGAGGGATATCAATCTTTTAAACTATGTTAGGCGAAAAAAGTCAAGATAGATAATAACATTTTATTTTCTGAAACCATAAAAGAGGGGTGGAAATATGGCGCATAGGATTAATAAACGTCAACGCTATCAGGATATATGGCGACACTGAAAACAACTGACTGACACAAACAGGCTTTATACGCCATTTTATTTGGCACTGTAGTGTATTCTGCGTATTTGTCAAAATGAATGTCTGTCGATACCATAGATATCCGAACGCAGATAGCCAGCCGTGTGAACTGCCACCCGTTTTTTGGAAATTTGGTCTGGAATAGGTACATAGTCTGACGATTTACGTTTTATTCCATTCGGTTAATGCTTTCTAAATAAATAAGGTTTTATAGATAACACAGTACAGGAGGAATATTTGAGTATTCAAATGTGAACCAACCGTTTATCGCCAGATTGTGTTTCTTTTTGAGTCACTTTGAACGAATAAAATTATAGTTGTTGAAATCTGGCGAAATGTTAACAGTGAACTAGACGGTTTAAAACACAAATTGTTGTAATGTTCTAGATAAGAAACTGTATTGAATATAATATTAAAATATAATATAATAAGATAATGAATATATTCGACAGATTTCCTCTAAGTAGAAAGCCGCTGATCCCGTAATAGAACTGATTAATTAATCAAACACATTCCCGTATCCACATTCTAATGAACCAGCTAACATTAAATCTCTGAATACATTTCATCCCATATGGGTGGAGGACATTTGGCCGGTAGGTACAATTGTGAGATAAAATTGTCGACACCCCTCTCAAAGTTGCCGTTTATATGTTAATTCCGAACGTTTTATTGTTTTCCCGGTACCAACGTGGAAATAAAATGAGAAGCGTGCACGAATTCCGATTTTCGCTTAGAGAGAATTCAATGGTCATGGATTTTTTGCCCAGACTTGTAGGTACGTTGATATAGAGTACTTATTGCTATCAGTTTTGAAGTTAATTTTAATATTCTGGGGGTCTACTCAATTAACCTCGAAATCTGCAGACTTTGCCGAAGTTTCGGGAGTTTTCAGCCCCGTATCACTCACGGACATATGATTAGTTCGGGGCCCGAACTAAGAATGAATGAAAACCCGATTTTTCAGTCTGCCCTACTCCCAATATGTATTTGCCTGTCCAAAAAATTAAATTTTGACACTTGTTTTGACGGATTAACCGTTTTTTCGTTGATGGACTTAGAGAGCAGACCCCTTGAAACGATGCTCAAAGAACATGGAATGTTGCTTCAGGCAGATATCGTACTCCACAAACCTCTACTCCAATCTATGGTAAGTTTAAAAACAAGTTTCGTGCTTGACCATTTTACTAGAATATGTATGAGCCACATAAAAAGAGGATGTTCTCAAGTCAACAAATCTAGTTTTAAATCAAGGCACACTTGAGCATCGATATTTCAAATTGAAATTCTAAAGGGCTACTTGAATATCGGACTCGTGTCCTCGCGTAGGGTCGTAAACCTTTCAAATGGAGGACTTTCACTTCACATTTGTGGTGGTTCCTACGTGTACGAGTAAAATAATGACCTACCGTTTTTATTTCTCTTTTCATATAAGTATTCTTAGCCCAAAAATCAAAAATCCATTATGCGTCACAGCGGTCACAGCGTAGAACCTAAAAAATGTGGGCCGTATTGGGCCTAAGAGCAACATAAAATTTACGAAAATATTTGTTAACTTAAATTATGAATATTATTATGGGTTTGTGACGATACCTACAACTACATATTTTAAATAAAATATCTATAAAATTCATTGTCCTGACTGACTGATACATCAACGCACAGGCTAAACCGCTGGTCCTAAAGACATGAAATTTGGAGGATGTGTTCTTTTTGAAGATGTATCTGAAGTAGGTATCCACTAAGAAAGGGTTTTTGGATGTGTATGAAGTAGGTATCCACTAAGAAAGGGTTTTTCGAAATTCCACCCCTATGAGGGTGAAATAGGGGTTGGATTTTCTGTGAATAATTTCCGACCTCCACGCGGGCGAAGCCACGGGCAAAAGCTAGTTAAACAATAAAGATATATGGTTCGTTCGAACCGAAATAAACCTTATTCCTAGTTTGCATCGTCCTTTGCGTCTATGTCCTGTGGTGAACGTTCACGGACTAGGGGTCAAGTTTACCATGACAACATGACCATAACAAATAATTTTTAATTATTTGTTATGGTCTTTTCTATGATTAACTATGGGAGGATGTAAAAACGTTTAAAAAAAACGACTGTCTCTTCTCTACTAACCTACAGAATGCGTATGCTACAACAGGGGCCTAAGGGGCCGCCTCCACGAGCGAGAGAATCGCGGCGACATTATCGTCGTGCCACGTATTTCTATACACTCTCTTAGAACGGGTCTCCACACGGCGATATAATCGCCGCGAAAATTTGATGTCACGGCGAGACTATCGCCGCGATTCTCTCGCTCGTGGAGGCGGGGCCCTAAGTATATAAATTTACGAACTTAGCAATGGGCTCTCCATGGTGAGTTTTTGACAGATTTGCCTTACTGAATCTGTCAAAAACTCAGTATGGCAAAATCATTGCAACATTTCCAAATTAATAAACTTAGGCCTATTCTGTAGCTAAACAGTAAGGAGCCAATACAGTTAGCGGCATAAGAAAATACGAAGTTATCTTTGAAAAGTTTTTTCTTACAAGTCCTTTCTTAGAGATATCATGGAGAAGTTTAAATAGGTTGTTAAGGTCATGTTATCGTGGTAGGTTGAACTTGAACGTTAAAGGACCGTTTCTAGGACGTTACCTACTTTCCGTCCGTCTACTTAGTTAGTTAAATACACCACCTGAGTGCAATGTCAACACTTCAAACCTAGCGTGTCTCCCAATACTTGCAACACAAATGATGTATAGAAACTTGACGTTGGTAAGACCATTTTTGTTGGGATGGCTCCAGTTGTTGACTATAGTCTGCACGGAACTAGTTTGCCGCGCCTTAGGAATGTGAGCGGTGGGACGGAGGGGCGGGGGCGCTTTGTCATTACTCAGTACGTGCGTTGCGAACACTAGGCAATCCCGCCGCTCTCACCCCTGTCCCCACCTAAGGCACGGCCAACTAGTTCCGCGCGGACTATAACAATTATTGGGGTCGGACAAAAAGTTGGCAATGCGAAGGAGATACAGAAATTATATTTCTGTCTCGTTTACTCTGGCTACAGGATCTAATAACTGTCCTTGTCTCATTATATTATTTTATGACAAGATCATTAAAATGCGATGAAAGTATGATTCGTTCAGCCTATTAAATTAAGGTCATGTATAACATCCTGACACGATCAAAAATCTCTAAGTATACACAACAACGCTTAACCACATTATTGGAAATTCTTGTTAGAGCGAAAAGGTACCCGGCCTATACCTCGGTTGGATAACCGTACACAATTAATGGAGGCTTAAAATAATTATAACATAATCGTCAGTAATGTAATCCTAAATGTTACATACTTTATGTAGTTGTTCGTTCACAATAGGTGTTGGGGATCAGTATAATTTGTAGCCTTTGATTTCAAATGAAAGTGAGGTATCTTTAAAAGCGGACCTAGAGAAACCCACGTTTTCATCATCTGCCTAACCTTTTCTCAACTACGTTGGGGTTGGCTACCAGTTTTTCTGGATTCCCGTGTTTTGTTAGACTTATTTAAAAACAAAAAAACATCTTAAAACAAAAAGCAATCATTTTGGTGACAGTATCATTTGAAATACTTATCTGAAAAGTTCAATTATTCACCCTCGTCAAAGTTAGTTGAGTAAATAATCTAAAAACTCGTCGCTCACTTCTTTATTCGTTTTATTCAGGACTCGTTGACCACTAACGAACCGATCTCGCCTTAAACAGCCGTCACTTTTATGAAATCCAATTTTCAGTTTCCCGTGAATTTCCCTCCTGACACAATCTGTCTGAAATAGGTGTGCGAAATTCCGGGACCGGGCTGAATGCCGAATGAAATCAGTATTCGGGATTTCTAAGTAAATCGTAGTTTTTCAAGGCGAAAGTTGGTGTTTACAAACAATAATAATTAGAAACCAAGATGTCAATGTCATAATCTACATTGCATTGCGCATTCTAGTGTCTATTTCTTACTCTAAAGGTATACCTTATGCATAAGTTGGAAATAAACCAATCTCAAGTTGTGTTATAACTTTTGGTGTACCATGTGCATTGAAACATTGTAATCATTTTTTATATTATTTAAATAATAAATTACAGGTACTTCAACATCGACATTAACAGAAAGTTAGCATAGATACGTATGTATGCTAAGCTACAAAATGAGATTAGGTATTTCGTAAAACCATTAATTGCTTATCTAAGTAGAGCGATATCTAAATAATCCCCTCACTACTGAAGCTAGGCTGCCGTGAAGAACCTTGTGTTGTTCTTTGTTAATTTTAAAACTAATCCGAATTTCTTGTGGTCTTTTTGAATTGGAATGTAGTATCATCGGCCTCTATAGTTATACCGTGATACAGGCCTCCTCTCTGTAAGGAGGGGGCCGAAATCCACCACGCGGGCCGAGTGCGGGTTGGTGGTTGTCACATGTCATGTCTTCGAATTTTTGGTTCTAGGACTTGCCGGTTTCATGACGATGTTTTCCTTCAAAGTTTTGAGTGCTGATGAAATAATTTACACAAAGTAAAGCGCCTGTCAGGGTTGGAACCTACGACCTAGAAGTCGTAAATCGATATATTCCCCTCATAGATAGAACGAATAGTTGTCACTCGATGCTTAAATGTTTCAAACCAATACAAATTCGGCAGAAATAATCTTATTAAATTACGGATCCGCCTCAGTCACCAAGGTGTCTTAAAATGTTATACCTGCAGAATTTTCACGCTCGAATGCTAGTAAATTTTCCGCCTCAGACCACGGAGAAAACGCCCCTCACAACCCTACCATGGGGTAATGGCACTTTTTACGGTTCTGCGCTGTAATCAGAAGGAAGAATGATTGTATATATGTTATGGCAAAGTGTATATTACACACAATGCGGATATTTTCTCGAGGTTCCTTTTCGCTTTTCCCCGTAATCCATCGATTCCTTTCTTAGACATTTTTGTAGCTGCATTAATGTCGGTATTCATCTCATAGCGAAGGGTGAATAGGTTTCAATGCGCCTAGTTTTCTTTCAGGGTGTGCACTTGAGCAGTGACAATTGCTGGAAAATTCTACACACTTTATTCACGTTCCGACTTTCCGGAGTTTTATATTTGTTTCGTCACCCCGTTATAGGAAAGTTTGCAACAGGGACATATTTTTTAAGTTTACCCGAGTTTGTAGAGGTGAGTGCTGTACATTGAACAACATTGTTTTAACACTAGCAGCAAGCTTACCACGAAACTAAACGAAATAGTTTTGAACGTCCACTCAATCTAACCAACATGAAAATATATATTATTATATTAAAATATTGATATTCAAGGAGCACGGCTTTGCAATAACAATATATTTAGCTTTTTGGTTCATAAAATACGCGAATTTTAACGAAATAGGTAATGAATTTTCTTTATAATATTTTTGCTCTACCTGCGCCTGAAAGAGGCACCGGGGTCATCTCTAAAATATCTTCAAGCACCTCCTTAAAGGAAAAAATTACCCGCGCACAGAGGCTTTAAGTTTGATGTACCTACTTTTTATGATTTTTAATAAAAATATAAAACGCTATGGTTCTTACTGTGGTAGGAGAGTAGGTAGATAATTTTTTTAATACCGGAATTTATTTTTTAAATATCGTAGCATTATGCTGAGCCTTTTTGGCCTCGCACAGGTCTTTTTTTTGTTGTTTTTAATGTAACTTTGTTAGATAAAAAGGCTTTTTTATAGGTACTATTTGTGTTTCCTGTGTGTCCGAAATAAAATATCTTTCTTTCTATTTTGAGCCATAGATAGGTAATTTTATTTTAAGTGTCTTTGTTTAAAGCTAGGTGCCAATGCCATTTCGTTTTTATACTTAACATTGCTATAATAACTACAGCTCCGTGCAGGTACAACAAACACGTTGTTACCTTATTTTTACAATCACCACCGATTAAATATTTCACGTTCATTCTAACACGCTTGCTGCATATTAAAATCGCTCGAAAAGCCGAGATAAAATATACAAGATATGTGGTCACAACGTAAAAAATAATTAATGCCGGCGACAAACTTAGCAATTTACGGAGTGGCTCGTAAAGCCTGAAGTTTTGCCCGTCAAGTCACTGAGTGCCACACAACTTTGGACAATTCCAACGTAACGTTGACGCGTCAAATGACGTCAGGGGAGTGACGCCGGCCTAATGGAATATCCTACATTAAATGAACATTTCTCGCTACAATACTTCCCCCCACGCGCTCCATGCAGCCGACGTTTCCATCGATTGTGCTGACTGATTACATTATGTTTCATAGACGATAGCTTTATACCATGACCTTTTCCTTCATGTCGTTTATTATCAAGCAAAAAGTAACGTCATATTGAAACTAAGTTAAACTGCCAATGCCAAGCGCAACGAATGACGCAACACTAATGGGACTTTAAACGGTTACCTCAGTAATATTTGATATAGTACATAAGGATCGTTATAATAACGCCTCCGTTTAGTTTACATAGTTTTCAACTTTGAAGGGAAGCTCAGCCTTCACCGGTTCTCACCCTCAGGGAAATACGTTGTGGTTTTGGCCAATTTACGCTTTTGTTTTCTGTAAAGGTGCGTCCACACTGTGTAACATAACATGATAATAAACATAGTTCTATAACATGTTTGTATAGAGAAGTTAGCAATGTTAATAAATAATTTGGACGTGTTATATAACATAAGTTTATGTGTTATATATAACATAATCTAGTCGCACCCTAAGACAAGTTTCGTTTAGACTTGGCTTTTAGTACATCCACTACCGGTATAGTTGCGTCCCTTTTAGAGTGAGTAATGCTTACGGTAGATTCAACCCATTCAAGAAAAACTTAAAGATAATTTTACGGATCAAAAGGTAACAAGTTTTCGAAGCTAAAAGGACGTATAAAAAGCCTGAATGAATAATGAACATCCTTGATAATAACTCGAATGGTAACCCCAATCGTGACAAAATTGAGGCTTCGCTACGTAATCTTCTTATCGAGTAAAATTCAGGGGGTGGATCGCAGGTTGACATGCCCCTATATCACTCGTCAGCAGAATCACACAACGTAAGTCGTGACGTCATGACTTCAGCTCAAAACTGCCGTCTATTATCCTTCTAGTAAGGTAACTATATGCAAACTAGTACTTTACTAATTAAATATATTAGCGTTTAGATTATAAATATTCAAAATTCGTTAGTTTACACATTGCATATATTTATTTGTATTAATAAATAAATGAACAATTTCTCACATATTACATAGGTACTGTAAATTACCTAAAAAAAATATTCGCGTAAATTAACCGAATAGTTCTTGCGATATTATGTAATCAACTTGTGAAATTGTAAAACATTTGGCAAAGTAATCAACATTGCTAAATTTACCATTGATTTGGTGATCAGGGAATTCGAATAATGTAGATACCTAGGTATATGTACAATTATTAGATACCTCATCATCTGCCTAGCATTATCCCAACTATATTGGGGTCGGCTTCCAGTCTAACCGGATGCAGCTGAATACCAGTATTTTACATGGGACGACTGCCTATCTGACCTCCACAACCCAGTTACTGGATAATACGAAACCCCTTGGTAAGGACTGGTTGTCAGACTTTCGGGCTAGAAATGATTAGATACCTACCTAAATATGATCCGATAAGGTTTATAAACTTGTCTGATTTTAACTATCAACTTTTTTTTATTGAAAACCTGAGTCATACCTTTTCAGTAGATAATCAGCAGTGTCAGTTTATTATTACATTGTTTTGCCATTAAATGGATAAGGAAAAAAGTTTTAATGTGTTGGCGTTTTCAACCCCATCGCGGGAACCGACTGCGGGATAGGAACTTTCCTTTGTAAACTCGCCTAAATAAAAATGCTTTTTATAATGCCTACATATTTCCCTCTTTTGTGAAACAGTCTGATTGTTAGCTCTGAATAATTGTATATTAACCAAGTTTTGTTACTTTGTTGACATTTAAATTAGAGTGTATACGTGTACATTATTTGTTTTGTGACAGGTCGAGCTAAAAGGTCGTTTCCTACTATGAATATGAGGGTAATTTTTCCAAGGTCTTCATAAGTCAGTTCTTTTAATAAAGGAAATAAGAATAACAAGGAGGTTATATAATAATATTTAGGTGGATAAATAATAATAATAGTAAAGCGGACGCGGCACAGCGCGGGACCAGACGGGGGACCTCGACGATTTGCTGTAACAATGTACCATTCACGTATCGAGTAATTGAATAAACTTCGGATCGTCTCGCAGTTTCTTAATGATTGAAAATCTATTCTAAATTTAATTATAATCGTTATCTAGGTATATGATAAACTAAAGTCGTTTTTGTTGCTTGCTGTGTGACCGCGTCTAAACTACTAAACAGATTTTGATGCGGTTTTCACCATTATTTATCCGAAAGGTGCGAGCAGTGGTGGCCCAGCCTATTCTCGCGCATCTCGCATTCGTTATTTTAGTTCGATTCGAACTTTCCCTCGTGTACATCCACCCTCAACAATTGTCCCGCAAGGCCGCAATACTGTTGAGTTTGTAATGGAACATGAAAATATTGATAAGTTGAACCTATCAATATTTTGGCTACGTTACCTACTTATGGAACATGTATTGATTAGTTTAACTTATCAATATTTTCATGTTCCATAAGTAACGTTATAGGTATCAGTAACATTAAGCTTATCCGCTTGTAATAACGTTACAGGTGAAATGCAGTGAAATGTTACAGATTAATTTGTAACGTTATTCTTAATACTTTTTCGTCATCTTTGATGTAACTTGAGTATAGAAATAAATAACGTAAAATAATATAGGTACAAGCAAGCGAGGATAATAATAAATATTGATAATATTGTTAGTGAATAGTTTAAGATTTCGTTCCGTTTGTCAGTATCGTTATAGCGAAGGAATTAATTTTGTTACGATCCTGGTGGAACGGTACCAATTATCGGTTCCGGAACTACGCGTAACGTTATTTTGAGTAACGTTTCAAGTCCCTGGGTGCGACGACGTTGTTTCGCTGGCGACTCGGAGTTGGCGCGCAGTAGGCACGCGGTCGGCGCCATAGACTACTATTAAATACTAGACGCGCTGTAAGCACGCGGGCTACGAGTCGATTTATATGGCAGAGGCAATCGAGCTGACTGCCCGCCGTTGGCTTTTTCATATTGACATTACATTTTATACGACACACGATCACCACAAAAAAAAACGATGGATGAGCTTCTGAAACCAGTCAAATGAACAAGAACAGCTTTACTCTGGAGGACAAGATACAACAAACGCGGTAATACCTACTCCTGCAAGCGAGGATTTTTGAGCTGCAGTCACCTGCAGTCATCGTTCTGCGTATTTCCCAGTTGGACTCACAGACATTGAGGGAGGAGCCAAGGCGAAATTAGTACCGAGGAAGGACGTTGCTGAAGCTGTCGCGGATGAAGTCAAGCAGTAATATATCCTCGAGGTTCCCGCGCTGCAAAAGGCTGTCCCTAGCCCAGAATTTTGCAGGGCGGGAGTTGCGCGTAGATGTTACAGGGACGCATAACAAACCCGAGTCCCGTACGGTATATAGAACCCTGTATAGAGACCCTTGAACAATATAATTGTTACAAAAAGCATGGTTCACCGTTAAACGGTAATACGAAAAAACTATTAGTCGATAGATACCATTATTTAGCGATAGCACGATTCGCCGAATAACGCTACAAAGAATGAATGAAGTGTGGTGGGTTATTAATTATGTTTTTGTGGTTTATACTTAATTCATTTGTGCTGGTCTGTGATGTATTTATGTAAAGGTTCTTCGTGTCAACACGATGAAGATTTTGGATTTTCTAAAGCATTTCAAACAATAGGTACAAGATTTCAAATATGTTTTAATTTTTTTATCTAACTTATAATTACTAACAAAAATACTGTGCACAATACATTACAAGAATTATAGTTTACATAATTAGTAGGAGTCATGTGTGGAGCCGGTTAAGAATCGCCAGATCATTACACCTCTTGCATAAAGTCTCCATATATTTCGATAGACTGCATTTTCATTCTAAAATAAAATAAATAACCAAACAAACGATGAGGGCGCCACTGCGCAGTCGGCGTTTCGTCGGCGCCCTCTTAACGATTGCGTCAAAAAATCGCATTGTTATATGGAAGGGATTACTTCGTGCGACGCATAATGGTAACGTTCTTGCCCCTAGACTCGTGATTTATGATCGACTTGTATCTACTGAGAATACATGATTCTGGATAATCTCACCATTTTATAAGCGACATCGAAGACGAGCGGCAATGACGAATGCGTCATGAACGAGTGTAAACGCGAGAATTGCCTTTGGGTGGGCTTTCGTGGGTTGGACGCCAGGCAGGCGCTTTACTTTGTGTAAATTTAGTTTAAGCCTAGCGTATAACTATGTATGTGTACGTTGTGCAATAAATAATTAAATCCTCAAAACGGTGAAGGAAAACATCGTGAGGAAACCGGCTTGTTCTAGAACCAAAAATTCGAAGACATGTGACATGTACCAAAGTACCAACCCGCACTGAGCCCGCGTGGTGGATTACGGCGCGCTATCTCACAGAGAGGAGGCCTGTATCGCAGCAGTGGGAACATAATAGGCTGATTATGCTATCCGAATGGTGATGATACCGTACATTTAAACACTAAACAAATCTAGTGTCAAGTCGTTAAAATTGAGCGAAGCCGGGGAGGGTTGCTAGTTTTCAATATTTTCGTTTCATGTGAATGCCGTGGTAAAGCCCGTCGAACTGAAAGTAACAAACAATTGAGTAATAACTATAAGATTAGCAAGATAAGGTAATTTGCGGGTGCCTCGGTTACTTCGGCTCATAACATAGCCTAAAAAGGCCACTTTGGCAGAATCATAAAAGGATAACATTATGAATTATAATATGGCCAAAACAGTCCGTGATTTTCTTTTTTTCGCTGCACTACGTAGGTATAATCAAAGATATTGGGATTGGATTTGGATTGGACTGATTGGTATTGTAGCACAGACAAAAAGAAATAACTGAAAAATCCTTCACCAATGGGATTTGATACGATTAACTGTCCATTATGATACTTTTATGATTCTGCCAAAGTGGCCTTTTTAGGCCCCCAACTCTCTTGAATTGAATTAGCAGTTTATAACTACGGAGCATTTCGCTAATGATGCGACATGTTCTGATGCGGCGGCATTTTATAGGCATTGTTAATAAACTCACTGTTCTCATTGTTGAAAAGCCTTAAAAGCAGTGGCTATGAAAATCTTTGACATGCCACACGAATAAAATGTAAGTTCATATTATTTTCACCTAGGTTATGAAATCAGAAATGGCAATGGGCTCAAGTTCCTTTACTCAATTTTCATCGGAAATGGAAACGTTAAATTGTTCAATTCGATGGAATTATGAATGCACATCGTGGACAGAGCGGGGCAAGCTCGGGGGCGTACGACGACTGAAAGCTAATTCCTCAAACTGTCCATGACTTGTGAATCGTAAATTTCAATGCCTTCCCTAGAAAATGCAATGCGCGTAGCGCGACCCTCGGCAACGAAGGCGTTGCCAATACTTCCATCAAAGGTTTCTGCGTTATTGCCTTTAATTAGCTTCATATATTATTACCTACTTATTGCTAATGAAAGTGTTGCATGGTAGTTTCTGTAGCTAAAATTGCTACTAAATAGGTAATGTAAAGGTTGTCTGGTTGTCGACCCATGTTGTGCAGGCTGGCAGGAAAATAAATATAGTTGCATTCGAACGTTCAAGTGAATCTATACTATTATTATAAAGAGGTAAAATTTGTTTGTTTGTTTGTATGTAGGGGGTAATCTCCGGAACTACCGGACGGATTTGAAAAAAATTTACTGCATTTGATAGCTCAATTATTCAGGAAGGCTATAGGTTACTTAATATCACGCTAGGACCCTTAGGAGCCGTGTAAAACGAAAAAAAGAAAGATCGCTAAGCGAAAACAAAGTAATAGCATGACTGCATTTCACGCGGACGAAGTCGAGACGAGAAGCTGGTTTAAGCTTTCAAATTGTTTTTGAATAGGTTTTCTGTTTCGATAAAACAGTTATACTTATTTAGAGTAGGCGCGTTGATGTAAACACCGTTGCATGGATTAAACGTAATAATTATAATGTGTATCATTTAATAATCCCTAACCTGTCCAACTACTATGACTACCTACATGTTGGCATCGCAAAATTTTGATATTTCCCAGTTGAGCAATTTTAGATACACTTAGCAGGAGATTAAAGGGATGCTATCAATGTAGGTAGGTATAGATGGCAACCGCCAGATGTTTTATTGCGATCACTAGTCGAGAGGTTAATGGAAGCCACTCCAATTGCGTAACACCTTTAGGTAGTCCATTCAGAGGATTTTGAAGAAAATTCATTAGGTACCTGGTCCTTTGAAAAATTTGTCAGTTCGATAACGTAAATAATGGTTGATGAATTATGACAATTGTTAATGTAGGTGCACTGGCATCGCACAGCATCTTTGTTTAAAACAAAAATAAATAAATTGAAGCAGAATCATAATTTTGAATTTTCATAAATTTTTTTCTTGAAAATATTATCCAATGCCTGAAAATATACAATTTCGCTTCATATTATTGTCAAAACAAAGTAAATAATGATAACTGAAAATAGTTACTCGCGTGGGTGGGCTTTTGTATCCACTACCTACCCACAAACATCAGTATTCATATAAATTGTTGAATGTCTAAAGAAGAATAATCATCTGTGAAACGATATGGATGATTTCCACCAAACGGCTCGCATCATTGCGAGTATCGATTAGGCTATAAGCAAGTTTTGAATCGAAATAAGAAAGTTGGGTGGACGGTCAGCACTAAAAAGTGTCACGTCACAACACAATTTTTTATGTACTTAATTTACCTAAGTATGAAAAATGGTAAAAGTAAGAATGCAGACAGAATGATAATAAGTAAGTAGTAAGCAGGACGGCCCGCGGCCACAGAATAAATAGTACAAGCGCGGTGGTGACACAGAATCCAGCCCGATCTCTATGTATGGCAAGCCGATCCCTTGGGGTAAGCAAGTCAAATACCTAGGTGTCATTCTCGATCACCGTCTCAACTTCAAAGAGCACATAAAGACGGCGCATTAGCGCGCCTCTTTCGCTCTCGGTAGGCTCCACTTCTTACTGACCGCCCGCAGCAAATTGTCACTCAAGTGCAAATTGCGCCTCTATACCGCGGTCATCCGTCCCATCATGACTTATGCTTGCGTAATCTTCGCGCACGCCAACCCTCGTTTCCTGCATAAAATGCAGACCCTCCAGAACCGTTTCCTCAGAAAGGTCACGGGAGCCCCCTTCTATATCCGAAACGTGAATCTCCACGTCGATCTCAGACTCCCCACCGTCCAGCAGTTCATGAAGCGCCTCTCCAAGCGCTACTTCGATTCTGCTATTAAGCATCCCAATCCCCTGATTGCGGCGGCCTCCCGTTACACTCCCTCCCGTATAAGTAGAATTCTCCGACCAAGGCATACCCTCACCACCCCCGACGACGCCACTACTCTCCTCCAGGAGAGTAGGAAGGCCACCAGTACTCTCAAGAAGTACAAGTCCCGACATCCGTCCTTCCGTCCTCGCAGTCGAGGCCCGTCGCGACACCCCATACCATGTCCGCCCCAACCCTTGCTCGAGCCAGCCCGCGCCGCTGAGCCTGTAGCTTTAAATTCGTCCCCATTAATTAATTCAGATCCAGCCTGTCCCTTGCCGTCCCCTCCCAGCGACGCCCTAAGCCGAGGTCCGAACCCCACGGGGGGTGCCCTTAGCGTGTAGTCGCTTAGTTTTTAAGTTATTTATGCCCTGGCTGGAGGCCCAATTTATTGTGGCATCCACAGAAAAGTCCGGTTAAGCAGTCGACAACCCCTATGGTTGAACTGCGAGATGCCATTTTTCAAAAAAAAAAGAAAAAGGTGTCACAGAATCAAAGACTACAATATGATGCTGTATAATCTACTAATGTGGCGGTGACGCGGTGTGTTCCATATTTCAAATTTCAAAAAAGACTTTATTAGTCTTTTTTAAATTTAATTTAAATAGATAATATTCATGTTATTATTATAAATAAATATTTTAGAAACACTACTATTTTTTACTTTCCTTATATATTCGAAATGTAGAGTGTTTAACACCGGTGAAAGTCATCAATTCCCACTCGGACTATAGCCGCCCTCGCTGCGTTCGGGCGTCTAAATACCTCGTATGGGAATTGATTCCTTTCGACCCTTGTACAGTTCGCGTCAAATAACTTTGCCGCTCTGAAGCTAGGCTTTTCGCTAGCCGCGCCAATCCGCGTCATGCGCGCTGCTGTTTTATTCATAGGATTATCTACTGCGCAGTGATTTGTTGCCTACTTCAGAGCGGCAAAGTTATTTGACGCGAACTGTACCTATAACAATCTACTATTCCTCTTCTGTGTTTTATGATTATTTTCTTCTTCTTCTAATGCAATAGCCAACAATACTACGTAAACTTCAACCATTTTCAAAAATTAGAAGACGTCAACACGGTAGGATTGAAACCATTTAACTAGACGTAGAAACTGATACGTTCGCAAGTGGCGGTACGAAGCCGATCGTATGCGTCGACATGCTGCCGGAAGCGATCGGCTATCGTCGCATCCGTTCGTACCCTTTCCGATCCGATGCGATGCGAGCCGTTTGGTGGAAATCATCCTTAATTCTGTATTTGGAACCAATATCTTTATTTCCGGAAAATTACCAGTATTAGCAACTTAAAAAGTGTGCTATTTAGAGACTTCGTTCTAATTGTCCTGTAATTTTTACATAAACTTCTATCACGTGGAATAATTTCAGATTTTTCTCTTTGCAAACTTCGGAGATAAGGGGGGGAACGGTATTTTTCTTTACATTTTTTATCAAAAGTCGAAAACTAAGCAGCCTAAAAAAAATGTTTAGGAATGTGCAAACTGCGCTCTTTCATATGATACCCCACATGCCCTAGTAGCCCCACTTCGAATTTTTCAGTCCCTGTTGCAAAAAAATATGTAATATTTTTATTTATTTCTTATTTGCAAAATAGTTGGGCAAATATCATCTAAAACTATTCCAAATTTCAAGTTGATAGCATATCTTGAGATATCAAGCTGTGACAGACAGACAGACTGAGTCTCACCATAAGGGTTCCGTTTTATCATTTTGGTACGGAGCCCTAAAAACTGGCTGAAACTCGAAATGATCAAACAAATACTTAGCGGCGGCCATCAATCACTCCTGAAGCAACATAGCTCAGCAGTACAAAGGAAACACAATATAAAGAGACTAAAATTACTTCTTTTCGTGTTACGGGTTAAGGGTCATTTTGTTGCCACACTTAAATAAACAGGGGTGTTGTGTCCTCGGACGAATTTAGAGCGATCCAATAAGATGGCACTGTAAACAACGTCCCTTCTGCAAACGATTTAAACGAGTAAATACTGTAGCGTCTGCATTCTCCTGACAGATGTCACCGACACTTACAAGTAAAAGCAATTATATTTGTCAAGTGTAGCATTAATTACTAAGCATTCGTATAACAACACTATTCTCGTGTCTCAATAACAGCTAAGTTACATGCATAGGTATATTTGAAGCAAGCAAACTTCTACAGAGTTAATTGTTAGGTTAGAACGTAAGTAGGTATGTTAGGTAAGTAGATATCTATCCGGCGTTAAAAATAAAAAATAAAATCTCTACCTTTCATAGTTCTAACCTTGACCGACTGTTTTGTGTCAAAGTCGGTCAAAGTTAAAAAGCCTTTTCGGAGGTTGCGTAAGTACAGGGGCCCGGGGGATCGGAGATAAGCTTTGTAAAAGACTAGCTTTTGCCCGCGACTTGGTTCGATACTAACTTTATCCCCTATTTGACCCGCTCAGAAAAGGGCCTTAGGAAAATGCTTTGTAAAAGCTACGATAGGCACACGGACAGTATTAAGGTAACTTTAGGCTGAAAAAAATAAATTTTTACTACACCACATTAAAGCGATTTCATTATGACTTACTGACTTTATACAGTAAGAAGAAATGTTTGTAAAACAGTAAAAGACAAAATAGTAACTTTTAATGATTGAACATACTATTTACTGAAAAAATCAACAAAAAAAAAAGGAAAACCATCATTACTGTATCTTGAACGATATAGCTAGGTAAATGAATAAAACTGTTAATTTTGTGACCTTTTAGGTACTTAAAACGTTAAAGTTTATTTTGCCTCAAGCTTTAACTGTTTTCGGATCAGTAAAAATACTGTTTTGAACGTTAGGCTCTTAAGGAACTGTTTAAAGCAGTTCAGATATTTTAATTTTTTAGTCAACGACGCGACGCGGCGTTATTACAGGAATTGGTTGTCAATCATGTTTCACAGGTAATAGTTTCAGTCTTGGGGCAATATTGACACAACACACAATTACTGTCCTGGCTAATGAATGCTTATGCGAATCCCGCACCCCCGGCCATAGGTTGAGGTGGAACACCGCGGTGGTTTTAACCGGTAAGAGTCCGGCATGCCCCTCTGTCACCCTCACGAATACTCACGATGAAGGAAGTCCGGAATCCCACCGCGCAACAACAATAAAAAAAAGGCTACATCGCTGAAATTTATTCAACCTTAGCATCGGCCTTCGCTATTAGTCACGCTTTAAGCCTTTGCATAATTTTTCAATATGTTCCCACTAAAATTCAATAAATTAGAACGGCTAATAATTAACAGATTAACATAACAGAACTCCATACGCTAATACACGGAAATACCTGCGCTTACCCATACCTCCAATTTGCATTGAAATTGAACCGCCTATCTTCACAACGCATTTTTGTTCATTTTCTCCTGGGTTATATGTGTAGCAAAGTTTAAAATGGCATGACAA